>OX451735.1:524554735-525154735 GCA_948472305.1 Vicia faba | reverse complement strand
TTTAATCTCTTTGATCCAATAACCTTGAGATTCATTGTATGGAGGCTTTGGTTCTACCAATCCTCTAATGGATCTACAATACCTTTGGTCAACGTGGATCACTTAAACATCGTTTATCATTAAATGATACTCATAAGGATTCCAAATGGATGATAAACTTGACAAAAAGCATATGCAACTTGTTGTGTGGAGGCTTTGGTTCTGCCAATCCTCTAATGAGTTCCAAATGCAAGTTTCAAGATAATCATCCAACTAACCACTAATCACTAATAATTGACTTTATCCTTTATTCTTTTATATGCCCTTTTATTTTTATGCACTATTTATTTTTTAGCATTTACATTTCATGCCATTTTCATCTTTGCTCATTTAAGTATTTACTTTCTTGTCATTTTTATTTTTCTCATTTGAGATTTTTCTTTTCTTTTCTTAAGATACCTAATAATCAACACAAACCCTAAAAAATCTTTAATGATACTTGGACTATTTGGTTACTATCATTGGCCTTATGGAGCATTGGACTTTTTGGACTTAAGATTAAAAACCTTGGCCTATGATTGGAGACCTTGTGATCTTATAGGATTATTTTGTATGGAGCTCTTGAGGTTTACCTCAAGACATTGGGTTATTTGTTTGTTTTGTGTTCAAGTTATTGTGATTAAACCCTTTGTTTGTAATATGAAATTCACCCGTATGCAACCATTACTCTGCCCAATTTTTGTGAAGACTTAATAGACTTGAAGTTTGGTTCTCTCAAGAGGTCTAGTATTTTTGCTTGTTTGGTTTCACTCCAAAGAATGGTAATTCTATCTTGGCTCATAGTGTCAAGTATTGGCTTCTTGTTGGTTAGATGGTTCTTATCCCTAGCTTTTACCTTATGCTTTAGGATATCCTCTTCTTCTCCTCCCATCTTCTTTAGTTTCAAAAATCTTCTCCCTCCTTTTGAAAACCCTTCTTGATTTTAAACTTGAACCACTTTCATAATAAACTTGGACTTAGGTCCATGCATTTTCAAACATTTTCATAAATAAACTTCAATAAAATTAATAATACTTTGACATTTTTGTGAGAAGACTAAAAGTCAATCAATCTCATTTCAAACCATTTTGCCACTTTGGCTTTACCTTTAAAATTTTTCTCAAAAAAAGACTGAACTCTTGTCAATCCTTGTAGTGATGCAAACAACTATACTTCTACAATATGTAGTGAAGAGAGATATTTTCCACTTGGGTGTTGAGTGAGGCATTGTTGATTTTAAAATCCAAGCCATATCCTCCACTTTGAGATGATACAAATTCTCCTTTCTCATGATTGTGGGTAGTAGGTATGTTTTCCACACAGACAATGACGATGATGTTTTATCTCATAAAATTAACCAACGCACTTATGTTTTAAATTTTTTAAAAGAGGAATTACGTGTACCCTGATCCCCTATTGCACGAAAAGGTGGTACGTAGGCACTAAAGGTTCGCAACTGCGGCGGGTGCAAAAATCAAAAAATATATTTCTTTTCTCACCTCCACCATCTATTTTTCATACAACATTTTATATACAAAATATACAGATTTTACAAAGAGGTTCCTACAGAGTACCATAGATGTTTAGGGTGCTAATACCTTCCCTTTACATAACCAACCCCCTTAACTAGAATCTTTCCCCCTCTTTTGGGTTATTCGCTCTTTTACCATTCCTTTGGAAACAATAAAGCGTGATGGCGATTTTTATTTTGATCTGTACAAGTCTAGTCAATCCAATGGCTTAGTCTTAAACATTTCTACCGCTACACCCATGATGCATGCTTCAGACTCTGCCATGTTATCGGTATAGTCAAAACATAATCTGGCGGTGAAGGGTGTATGGTAACCCTTGGGAGAGACAATTACATCACCAATTCAATTACCAAGTGCGTTAGAAGCTCCGCCAAACACCAGAGTGCATCGGGATCCCAACTGAGTTCCTTCATACGGTTCAGGTTCTCCATAATCAGTAATTAGCATAATATTCTCATTTGGGAACTCAAAATTCATAGACTGATAGTCATCTACAGCCTGATGAGCCAAATGATCTTCCAATAAACTTCCTTTGATTTCCTTCTGAGTAGTGTACTAAATGTCGTATTCTGTCAAGACCATTTGCCATCTTTGATATTCTTCTGGAGAGAGCGGGTTTCTCGAATATGTATTTTAGTGGATCCATCTTAGAGATCAACCAGGTAGTATGAGTCAACATATACTGTCTTAGTCGGCGAGCAGCCCATGCCAAAGCGCAACAAGTCTTCTCGAGCAGTGAGTATCTTGTTTCATAGTCGATAATTTTTTTGCTAAGGTAGTATATTGCATGCTCTTTTCGACCAGACTCGTCATGTTGCCCCAATACACACACCATTGAATTCTCTAATACTGTTAGATACATGATCAAAGGTCTTCCTTCAACCGGTGGCATCAGAATTGAAGGTTATTGAAGATATTCTTTGATTTTGTCGAAGGATATCTGACAATCGTTGTTCCACTTCACTACCTGATCCTTCTTTAGTAATTTGAAGATTGGCTCACAAGTAGCGGCCAGATGGGAAATAAATCTGGCAATGTAGTTCAATCGTCCTAAGAAACCTCTGACTTTTTTCTCAGTATGGGGAGCTTGCATTTCTTGAATAGCTTTAACATTGGCGGGATCCACTTTAATTCCTTTACCACTGACAATAAAACCTAGGAGTTTACTGGATCTTACCCCAAAGGTGCACTTGTTTGGAGTCAACCTCAACTTGTATTTTTTTCAATCTCTCAAACAGCTTGTGCAGGTGGTCAAGGTGTTCTTCTTCAGTCCGGGATCTGGCTATCATATCATTAAAGTAAACCTCTATCTCGTGATGGATTATATCATGGAACAAATCTACCATAGCACGCTGATATGTTGCACCGATGTTCTTCAAACCAAAAGGCATAACTTTGTAACAGAAAGTTCCCCACTGCGTGACAAAAGTAGTCTTCTCCATATCCTCAGGTTCCATCTTGATTTGATTATAACCGAAGAAACCATCCACGAAGGAAAATACCTTGTGTTAAGTGGTGCTGTCAACCAGAATGTCAATATGTGGAAGCAGAAAGTCATCTTTGGGGCTTGCTCTATTCAGATCCTTGTAGTCTATACACATACACACCTTATTGTCCTTCTTAGGTAGTGGCACTAATTTGTGACCCACCAATGATAGGATGTAACAATTAAGAAACCCGTATTGAACTGGTTCATAACCTCAGATTTCATCTTTTCAAACATCTCGGGATGCATATGACGAACCTTCTGTTTATAGGAGGACAATATTCCTTCATCAGTAAATGTTGAACCACAATATCATTATCAAGCCCTAGCATGTCTTCATATTACCAAACAAAGATCTCAACATAGTCACGCAACATCTGGATTAATCTCTTTTTGACACTATCTTCTAGGTTGGCACCTATCTTGATTTCTTTCTTATCTTCTTCAGTACCCAAGTTCATAACCTCGACTGGCTCTTCATGTGGTCGTATGGATCTTTCTTCTTGCATTAACAACCTAGCAAGCTCTCAAGTTATTTCACAATCTTTCTCACCTTCATCATCGGATTGGTAGATTGAATTTTCGAAGTCATAATTGGCAATAGAAGAATTG
The DNA here is from genome assembly GCA_948472305.1 of Vicia faba. Taxonomy (NCBI): domain Eukaryota; kingdom Viridiplantae; phylum Streptophyta; class Magnoliopsida; order Fabales; family Fabaceae; genus Vicia; species Vicia faba. Next base: position 525,151,087 of record OX451735.1, on the reverse strand, counting down.
TTATCAATGGTATCCAGGGTGGATGTGGATCTGCAATTTGTTGCATGGGTGTGTGTAAGAATACATGGCTATTTTGAAAACAATAAAGTAAAAGAAAGACAAAGAGCGCAAAATTTGAATCCAACTGTAATGCCCGTAATTTAATTAATTATTTAATTAAATCATTTTTGGAATATTTGTGAAGTTGCATTATGTTCAATTGGATTTAATTATTTTATTAAGTAGAGAAATAATATTAGAAGTATAATATTATTTGATGCGGGCTTGTTTTAAAGGAATAGAAGTAGTAAAAAGGGGGTGTATTAGTTTAAGCCAAATAAGGAGTTAAGAGAATAATAGGTTATTTTATTATATTGTTAGAAAGAATAGAAAAGAAGAAGCAGTAGACGAATAAGGGTTGGAAAGAAGAACGTGAAGCTGCTGGAAAAAGAGGAAAACTGACAGAACGAGGTTTCGACCGAAAGTTATAGAGCGACCTTCAATCCAAGGTAAGGGTGGGGTTCTGACTCTATAATTGGGTTCATGATAATTGGTATGTGGGTTTAGATGTGATTGTTGTCTTGTTCATGAATTGAATGTATATGATGTGGTATGATGAAATTGATGAATTATAGATGAACGATGACGTTCCGATGCTGTGTAATTGTTGTAGAATTATACGATAACTGTAAGTTATGATTATCCATGATTAGATAAAGTTTTTAGGGCTTAAAGTATGGAACCCGTAGTGAAAACATAGAGAAAATTGCAGTAATTATGCAGGACATAGCAGTATGGGTCGAGCCCAAACATGATGTGTCGATACAAGAAGGTTTAGAGACTCAGGATGAGTCGACACGAAGAGGTTTTGCATCGATACATGAGGACTTTTAGACTCAGGATGAGTCGATACATATGAGAATGTGTCGATACATGTTGTGTGGAAGACTCAGTATGAGTCGATCCAAGAAAGGATGAGTCGACTCATGTTATGAGTTCAGTGCAGTACGTGTCGATCCAAGGAGTTATGCATCGACCCATGTTGTCTGTTTTTTTGGCAGAATCGCTTAGAAAAGGCTGTAACTTGAGTTTTTGGACTCCGTTTGAGGTGCCGTTCGAAGCATTGAATAGCTAACGCGATGAGCTTTATTCTTGAGGATTAAAATGAAGAAATAGGAAGTGTAATTCTAGTATCCAATTTAGGATTTAGAGTTAGTTCCTGTGTTGATCATTATGTTGGTTTTTGTGAAGAAGGATGAAGATGAGATGCTTAGAGGCTGCTGTTTGATTTGTAATAGTAGGATTAATAATAATAACGATGTAATATTACAGAATAGTAGTATGTAGAGATTTAGTGATTTAGAAGTAAGCCTTAGTTGGTTAATTAATTATAGGTAATATCGTGTATAGGCCTATGGCCAACATTGTGAAATTGATGAGTTACTGTCGTATTAATGTACAACTGAGTTGTTGATGAGATGTTATTAACGAAGTTGTGTTTGATAATTTATGATGAATAAATGATGTTTGATGAATTATTATGATGGTATGAGACGTTGATGAAGAGATGTTGAGATGCTTTTGAGATGTAGGCCTTTGGCCAACGAAGATGGTGTATTGAGATGTTGTTAATTATGGTGTTGTCATTACATTCATGATTGTGTCGTATACATTACATTTTGAGATGGAGCTTATGCTCGTTGAGATGGCCTATATTGGCGAATATTGAGATGAAGGCTTATGCCTTGTTGATGCCTCTATTAATTGGCAAATTTTTGAGATGGGAGTTCTGCTCCAAATGGTACAACATGCATTTGCATAGTATTGAGTCGCATTATATGACTGCATAAAGAAGTGTGTATTGATGTTGTGAATGTGTATTATTGTTGTAATTATTGTTGATTATGAGATGAGAAGTGGTGATGTTATGTGATCTAATTTAATATATTAATTATCATGCGCTTTATTATATTGTTAGATATCGCTCCCCTTTTGTTTGAATGTTGCCCTTATGTTGGTAACGTGCAAGTAATCGAGAGTGAAGGCTGTATACCTTCAATAGTTTGAGTCGGTGTCATTGCTCTGATATGTAACACTCAGGGGGATGAACGCTTATTGCTTTTGATTTTTAATTATTTAGTTGTTGAACTTTAAGTTGATTATTATTAAGTATTTGTTGGTTTGAAGTTGCTGTAATGATGATAAAGATGTTATTAAGAATTCCGCTGCGTAGATGTTGAATTATTTAACTAAAGATGTTATGATGATGGTTCATCTGATGTTTCAAAAGTGTTATATATCCACGATGAATGCAATATGTTTTGAAAGAAGAATTTGTGGCATCCCGATTCGTTTGCATGAATGATTTTATAACTATGATTTATTTATATAATTGTCGGGTAGAATTAGGGTGTTACAAAGTTGGTATCAGAGCAAAAGGCTGGTCCGACCTTGTCGTCGAGTCATAGTTTTCTAACAATTTAGTATTGTTAATTTGAGTTTTAACCGTTGTTTATGTTGTAGTAAGAAGTTGAGATGGCTGGAAGGAATGATGCTACACTTGCTGCTGCTTTAGAAGCAATGGATCATGCGATGGAAAATCAGCCGAATGCTGTCGGGAATGATGGATCTCATAGCTTGGCGACTTTCCAGAGAGAGAACCCTCCTACGTTCAAGGGAAAGTATGACCCTGACGGAGCATTGGAGTGGTTGAAAGAGATTGAGAGAATCTTTCGTGTGATGGACTGCACTCCAACGTAGAAGGTCCGTTATAGTACTCATATGCTAGCATTCGAGGCTGATAACTGGTGGCTAGAGACTTGTCAGAAGTTGGAAGCTGCAGGTGAGAATGTCACTTGGGTTGTGTTCCGTAGGGAGTTTTTGAGGAAGTACTTTCCTGAAGATGTTCGTGGCAAGAAGGAGATTGAGTTCCTTGAGCTGAAGCAAGGAAATACGTTGGTTGTTGAGTATGCTGCCAAGTTTTATGAGTTGGCTAAGTTTTATCTGCACTATACTGAGGCAGATGCTGAGTTTTCGAAGTGTATCAAGTTTGAGAACAGGTTGCGCCCGGAGATCAAGAAGGCAGTTGGATACCAAAAGATCCGTGTCTTTGCTGATTTGATTGATAGTTGCAGGATTTATGAGGAGGATAATAATGCTCATTACAAGATTATCAATGAGAAGAGGGGTAAGCAACAACAGAATCATGGTAAGCCTTATGATACCCCAGCTGGTAAAGGTAAACAAAAAGTTGCTCAAAGTCAGAGGACTAGTGGGGGAGATGCTCCTGCTGGTGTGGTTTGCTTTAAGTGTGGAAAATCTGGGCACAAGAGTAATGTGTGCACTGCCAAAGTGAAGAGGTGTTTCCGTTGTGGCAAGAACAAACATGTTGTATCTGACTGTGAACATAATTATGTAATTTGTTTCAATTATAGATAAGAAGGGCACATTGGTAGTCAGTGTTCGAAACTGAAGAGGGCTCAGTCAAGTGGAAAAGTGTTTGCTTTGGTAGGGGAGCAGATAGCTGCTGAGGACAGACTTATCAGAGGTACATGTTTCATTAATAGTACTCCTTTAATTACTACTATTGATACCAGTGCTACGCATTGTTTTATTGCTGCTGATTGTGTTGAAAGATTGGGTCTTATGTTGTCTTCCTTGAATGGAGAAATGGTCGTCGATACTCCATCCAAGGGGTTGATGACTACTTCTTTTGTGTGTGTTAAGTGTCCCTTGTCGATCTTCGACAGAGACTTTGCTATTGATTTGGTTTGTTTACTGTTAAGAGGTTTGGATGTGATTTTGGGTATGAATTGGTTAGAGCATAAATGTGTTCATATTAACGGTTATGACAAGTCGGTGAAGTTTTCTACTCTTGAAGAAGAGGAAGATGGTTTGTTGTCTGCTAGACAGTTAAGGAAGTTGATGCAAGAGGAAGCACATATGTTCTCTTTGATGGCATCGCCATCTATAGAGACTCAAGCTATAATTGAAGAATTGCATATGGTGTGTTAATTTCCTGAAGTTTTCCCTGAGGAGATTCCTGATATACCGCTGGAGAAGGAAGTCGAGTTTATGATTGATCTTGTACCTGGTACCAGACCTGTGTCTATGGCACCATACAAGATGTCTGCATCTGAATTGTCAGAGTTAAAGAAGCAATTGGAAGAGTTACTTGAGAAGAAGTTTGTAAGACTAAGTGTATCACCGTGGGGAGCTCCAATGTTGTTAGTAAAGAAGAAAGATGGGAGTATGAGGCTTTGTGTTGATCATAAACAGTTGAATAAAGTGACAATTAAGAACAAGTATCTGCTTCCAAGAATAGATGACTTAATGGATCAATTGGTGGATGCTTGTGTGTTTAGCAAGATTGATTTGAGGCCAGGTTACCATCAGATTAAAGTGAAAGATGAAGATATCCAGAAGACGGCTTTCAGAACGCGTTATGGACATTATGAGTATTCAATGTTACAAACGCGGTGGGAGTATTCATGGAATACATGAATCATATCTTTCATACTTATTTGGACTGGTTTGTAGTGGTGTTCATCGATGATATTTTGATTTACTCTAAGTCAGAAGAAGAGCAAGCTGAACACTTAAGAGTAGTATTGCAAGTTTTGAAAGAGAAGAAGTTGTATGCAAAACTGTCCAAGTGTGAGTTTTGGTTACAGGAGGTTAGTTTTCTTGGTCATGTGATTTCAGGTAGTGCCATTGCTGTAGATCCATTGAAGGTTGATGATGTGTTGCAATGGGAGACTCCAAAGTCAGTTACTGAGATTAGAAGCCTTTTGGGATTAGCTGGTTACTATAGAAGGTTTATCGAAGTTTTTTGTAAGTTGGGACTTCCGTTGACTAAGTTGACTTGTAAAGGTAGAGCTTTTGTATGGGATGTTCAGTGCGAAGTGAGTTTTACAAAATTAAAGAAGAGGTTGACATCAGCTCCGATTTTGACGTTGCCTAATCCAAGAGAATCTTTTATGGTGTATTGTGATGCTTCTAAGACGGGCTTAGGAGGTGTGGTTATGCAGAATGGTAAGATAGTTGCTTATGCATCAAGGAAGTTGAGGACTCATGAGAAGAACTATCCTACGCATGATTTAGAGCTTGCTGCAGTTGTTTTTGTGTTGAAGATTTGGAGGCATTATATTTATGGTTCTAGATTTGAAGTGTTTAGTGACCATAAGAGCTTGAAGAAAGTGTGTTGATATTTCGTAATCGGATTTGTATTCTTGATGATGCTGAGATGAAGAAAGTGATACTTGAGGAGAGTCATAGAAGTAAGTTGAGTATTCATCCAGGAGCTACAAAGATGTATCAAGATTTGAAAGGTTTGTTTTGGTGGCCTCGAATGAAGAGTGATGTGGCTCGATTTGTGTATGCCTGTTTGACTTGTCAGAAGTCGAAAGTTGAGCATCAGAAGCCAGCAGGGTTGATGCAACCGTTAAAAGTTCCAGAATGGAAATGGGATAGCATTTCGATGGAATTTGTGACAGGGTTACCTAATACTTTAAGAGGACATGATTCGATTTGGGTGATTATTGATAGGCTTACGAAGTCAACTCATTTTATTCCTATTAACATCAGTTTTCTAGTGTCGAAGTTGGCTGAGATTTACACTAGTGTGATTGTGAAGCTGCATGGTGTTCCTTTGTGCATTGTGTCAGATAGAGATCCAAGATTTACTTCTGATTTTTGGAAGGGTTTGCAAGAAGTGTTGGGTTCTAAGTTGAGATTGAGTTCAGCGTATCATCCGCAGACAGATGGTCAGACTGAACAGACGATTCAATTGTTGGAAGATTTACTGAGGGCACGTGTTCTTGAGCAGGGTGGTTCGTGGGATACTTATCTTCTGTTGATATAGTTCACTTATAACAATAGTTACCATTCTAGTATTGGGATGTCACCTTTTGAAGCGTTGTATGGCCAAAGATGTAGAACTCCGTTATGTTGGCATGAATCTGGAGAAAGTGTAGTACTTGGACCTGAACTTGTTCATGAAACTACTGAGAAGGTGAAGTTGATTCGAGAAAAGATGAAAGCTTCCCAAAGTAGACAGAAGAGTTATCATGAAAAGCGAAGGAAAGATTTAGAATTTCAAGCGGGTGACCATGTGTTTTTAAAAGTTACACCTCTGACTGGTGTTGGGCGAGCATTAAAGTCTAAGAAGCTCACTTCTCATTTTATTGGACCGTATCAGATTTCGGAGAGAGTGGGGAATGTCACTTATAGAGTGGCTTTACCACCTAATCTTTCGAATTTGAACGATGTGTTTCATGTGTCGCAACTCCGGAAGTATGTTTCAGATCCATCTCATGTGATTCATATGGATGATGTGCAAGTACGGGATAATCTTACGGTGGAGACGATGTCTGTACGGATCACAGATCGTGAAACTAAGACTCTGAGGGGCAAAGAGATTGTTTGGTTAAAGTGGTTTGGCTAGGAGCTGCGGGAGAAAGCATGACTTGGGAGTTGGAGAGCAAGATGCGAGACTCCTACCCTGAGTTGTTTGATTAAGGTAAATTTTCGAGGACGAAAATATTCTAAGTGGGGGAGAGTTGTAACACCCGTAATTTAATTAATTATTTAATTAAATTGTTTTTGGAATATTTGTGAAGTTGTGTTGTGTTCAATTGGATTTAATTATTTTATTAAGTGGAGAAATAATATTAGAAGTATAATATTATTTGATGCGGGCTTGTTTTAAAGGAATAGAAGTAGTAATAAGGGGGTGTATTAGTTTAAGCCCAATAAGGAGTTAAGAGAATAATAGGTTATTTTATTATATTGTTAGAAAGAATAGAAAAGAAGAAGCAGTAGACGAATAAGGGTTGGAAAGAAGAACGTGAAGCTGCTGGAAAAAGAGGGAAAACGGAAGAACAAGGTTTCGACCGGAAGTTATAGAACGACCTTCAATCCAAGGTAAGGGTGGGGTTCTGACTCTATAATAGGGTTCATGATAATTGGTATGTGGGGTTAGAGGTGATTGTTGTCTTGCTCATGAATTGAATGTATTTGATGTGGTATGATGAAATTGATGAATTATAGATGAACGATGATGTTCCGATGCTGTGTAATTGATGTAGAATTATAGGATAATTGTAAGTGATGATTATCCATGATTAGATTAAGTTTTAGGGCTTAAAGTATGGAACCCGTAGTGAAAACACAGAGAAAATTGCAGGAATTATGCAGGACTGAGCAATATGTGTTGACCCCAAACATGATGTGTCGATACAAGAAGGTTTAGAGACTCAAGATGAGTCGACACGAAGAGGTTTTGCATCGATACATGAGGACTTTTAGACTCAGGATGAGTCGATACATAAGAGCATGTGTCGATACATGCTGTGTGGAAGACTCAGTATGAGTCGATCCAAGAAAGGATGCGTCGACTCATGTTGTGAGTTCAGTGCAGTACACATCGATCCAAGGAGTTATGCATCGACCCATGTTGTATGTTTTTTTTGGCAGAATCATTTAGAAAAGGCTGTAACTTGAGTTTTCGGACTCCGTTTGAGGTGTCGTTCGAAGCGTTGAATAGATAACGCGATGAGCTTTATTCTTGAGGATTAAAATGAAGAAATAGAAAGTGTAATCATAGTAGCCAATTTAGGATTTAGAGTTAGTTCCCGTGTTGATCGTTATGTTGGTTTTTGTAAAGAAGGACGAAGATGAGATGCTTAGAGGCTGCTGTTTGATTTGTAATAGTAGGATTAATAATAATAACGATGTAATATTACAGAATAGTAGTATGTAGAGATTTAGTGATTTAGAAGTAAGCCTTAGTTGGTTAATTAATTATAGGTAATATCGTGTATAGGCCTATGGCCAACATTGTGAAATTGATGAGTTACTGTCGTATTAATGTACAACTGAGTTGTTGATGAGATGTTATTAACGAAGTTGTGTTTGATAATTTATGATGAATAAATGATGTTTGATGAATTATTATGATGATATGAGACGTTGATGAAGAGATGTTGAGATGCTTTTGAGATGTAGGCCTTTGGCCAACGAAGATGGTGTATTGGGATGTTGTTAATTATGGTGTTGTCATTACATTCATGATTGTGTCGCATACATTGAATTTTGAGATGGAGCTTATGCTCGTTGAGATGGCCTATATTGGCGAATAATGAGATGAAGGCTTATGCCTTGTTGATGCCTTTATTAATTGGCAAATTTTTGAGATGGGAGTTCTGCTCCAAATGGTACAACATGCATTTGCATAGTATTGAGTCGCATTATATGACTGCATAAAGAAGTGTGTATTGATATTGTGAATGTGTATTATTGTTGTGATTATTGTTGATTATGAGATGAGAAGTGGTGATGTTATGTGATCTAATTTAATAATTAATTATCATGCGCTTTATTACATTGTTAGATATCTCACCCCTTATGTTTGAATGTTGCTCTTATGTTGGTAACGTGCATGTGTGATACGGTGGGAGAACTAACTTGAAGGTTTTGCGTTTGATCGCAAATGTTACGGTTAGCAAGAGTCGCCATCGGATTTTCTTTTATCCAAAAGGAAAGGTGAAAAAGCACAAGAAAGACCTTTGATATTGTTTCTTGAGTTCGGGGGGTAGATTATGAAAAGGGAAGATATTAGCATCCTTTTCATCCATGGTTTTCCATGGGCTCTTAGTTATTTGCTAGATCAATTGCTTTTGTTTGAAATTGAACTTTGTGTGGTTTTTGAAAGTATTTTGTAAAGAGGCCATTGTTTAGGCAATCTTTGTAATGATTCTCGTTCGTAAGAATGTATACAAAGATGTTGATCTTTTGAAAATGTTTTCAATTTTTGTAAGATGTTTGAAGGTGTATGTTATTGTTTTGAAAATAGCAAGGATGTTTGTTTTGAAATTGAGCAAGTAATTAGGAGCAATCTACCTACTCAAATGTATTTCTTGTTCATTTCCTTTTCCTTTGACATTGTTGTCTTACCATTGATTTGGTAAGCAACCCTATCTTTGGATGTAAACGGGACAAGCGTGGGTCATCGTATAACCATGATTAGCAATATTGAAAGTTATCTTAGCATTCTTTTTTGAGGGACTAAGATCATTTGTAAGACAACTTTAGATAGCGTCATCGAGGGACTATGATCTTGTATTTTTTTGTTTTTGCTAAGATACCTTACATGCGTAATATGGCCATTTTGTAAGGCAACAAAGTGGATTTTACCCTAGGGGTGCCTGTGTGCAAGTGTGTCGTTTTCATGCTTGTTTTTGTCTTGGATTAGAATTTTCTATTTGATTGATTTTATTCTTTCCATACAAACTCTAATTACTAGCATATTATGTAAAAGCGATAAATTGCGAAATTTAAAGTTACTACGCTATTACAACATTTGGGGGTATACAAATTTATAAATGGGGGATGGGAGCAATCAAGTTATAATTATACTATTACAACCATATTGAATATTTCAAGATAAAATGTGCAATAATATAAAAACAATGTGAAAGGAAAAGAAAATTGTTTTTTTTTTGTTTATGAAAAGTCTTGATTTAATTAAACTGATAAAAGGAAAGAATTTAATTAATTAAAATCCCTAAATTCTAATTTGATTTAATTAGAAAAGAAATTCAAAGCAAAAACTAAGTTAAAAATTAATTTAATCAAGAAAAAAAATTTGTTAAGAAAAATGTTTTTTTTTAGTTTTTAATAACGAAAAAAACCCTAAAAGATGCTACTTTGAATAAATCACGAATAATGAAAATAAAAATATTTTTGGTAAGATTTTTATATATTCATAAAATAGACCTAATAAATTAGTAGTATGAAAAAAATTAGTTCAAAAGGAGTTAATTTGATGGGTTAAATAAATTGTTGAAGTTTGTTAAAAATGTAAAATGAGTCAAGTGATAAAAATAAGATTTTTGGTCCTGCCAAGGCTTGAACTCAAGACATTCAGGTTGCTGGCTCAAAATTATACCACTAGGTCAGGCATGTTTCCTTGTTAACCATGTGCTTGCATAATATTATATGAGAACATTGTTTCCTGAAATCACAAAATCTTAAAATAACACAAAATATGCAAAAAGGGGGTGGGGGGGGGGGGGGGGGGGGGGGGGGGGGGGGGGGGTTCACTATGGTTCGAACCCACACCCTTAAGGTGAAAGAGACATGACACGCACACTGTTTGCCACTGGGGTGGTTGTTACATCCGATGATAAAACAACAATCATTAAATATAAAATAAACTCGTTTTCAAAATTTGATTTTTCTCTTCTTCTTCCCTGCATCTATCGTTACTGTTACTGTAACAACATATTTCCATTTTTTTTCAAAAAATTTTAACTTCCTCATTTCTCGACCAAATTCAAAAATGTAAAAATGAAACTTCCTTATAATTTCACAAGGATTTCAAATATGTAATTAGTTTTTATTTATTCCCACTATAACTAACAAATTTCTACCTGTACCAAACTGAAAACCTAAATGTCCAAAAAATTCTATTTCAAAATTCTCATCACACAGTCAATTAAAATGAAATTTATGGATATGGTTAGCTTCATAGACATGATATCTACATTTTATCTTTTGAAAGTAAGTGAAAATGATGCTTGTATCAAGATTTCAAAGTTGGAAAAACTTACCTCTTGATGCAAAAATTCAATGGCCTTTACACGACTTCCAGAAGAAATATGATGATTGCTTTAGCTTCCTGGAACCTTAGTGAGTATGTTGCAACTTTTACTTTACCTTGAAGTGTCTGGATTAGTCTACTCAAGTCAAGTTGCAATGGTGGATTTTGAAAATGGTGGATGATGAAAATGATGTTACAGTGAGGAAACAAGGGTATGGATAGTTTCTATATGATATATATGAAGTGTTTGGATGATTTGTTTGGACAATATTTGCAAGAGTGATGAGTTTCGAAGTTAAGGTTTCAAAAGCTTTAAAATGGTGATTTTTGGTCAATTCGGGTTTGAGAGTGTATGAAAGGGTTTAAGGGCTTGTAAAATTGTCCATTCATTTGAATAAGAGTGTCTTGATATATAGGAAAAGGTTTGGAGACTTGAGATGATAAGATTACCAACATCACATGTTATGGCATTTTTGCTTGTTTTTGAAGCAAAGTGGAAAACCAAAATCCCAATGTGTGGTACAAGCTATGTAGAGTGGTATAATCACTTTAAACATGCTTCTTCTGAGTTGCTAGGTTGAGTGTGTGCAGATGGAGTCATTGAGAGCCTCAAGAAAGGGTTGACATTGTGAAAAACTTGCTTTACATGAATGAATATGTTACTTTTTGCAATTTCAACCATAAATGGTATCAAGACTTGGACAAAACATCAAATCCTTAAGGTATGTGTAATTACTTAATTATGGAGAGATTTAGAAGAAACATGGTCTGGAAAGTGAGATTGAATGATAAGGTTATGAGATTTGATTATGAGTTCATCATGCCAACTTCAAGTCTTCGAATCTCCTAGATAAAAAATGACTTGTAATTCAAGTTTATCATGCCAACTTCAAGTCTTCGAATCTCCTAGATAAAAAATGATCTCTTCAATTTCTTGGACATTTTGAAAATCTTGGAACATCCTCTACAACTTTCATGTTGGAAGTTTTTGAAGAATCAATTTGGAACTAGGTGAAAATTTTCCATGAATTTAGGTCAAAATCCTGACTAAAATACTAAAAATTTCACTAAGTATTTTTAGTTTCATGGACATATCTTCATAAATTCATAACTTGAAATACAAGAATTTCTAGAAAAAGTTCCTCCCTACAATGTTTTAGATATCTTTGATATCTACAAATTTCATGTTGGAAGTTTTCCTTGAATCATCTTGCATCATGGTGGAAATTTGGCACAAAGTTATGAAAAAATGTTAACTTTCTAACACTTAGAAAAATTTCTAAGTTAGAAAACTTTGACTTTTCAAAATGAAATCTTGACTTTTTGATTTCTTGATGAATAAGTTTCATATTTTTACATGTTTTGATGAATTGTGATCTTTGACATTGGATTTTGAACAAAAAGTCAAAGTTTGACTTTTCAGTGTACAATTGACTTTTGACTGAAAATTCACTGTCAATCCAATTGATTTTATATAATTGTCGGGTAGAATTAGGGTGTTACACTGTGGAATCCCAATTCGATCGCATGAATGATTTTATAACTCTAATTTATTTATATAATTGTCGGATAGAATTGGGGTGTTACACAAATATCCAATGATTTTTTAAATGAAAATATGCTGATTAATAGTGACAATCCTAACAAATGGACCATTGTGCCCCAGGTAAGGCACAAGGCTTAAAGTTTTAAATTACATAACCAAAAAACTTAAAAGTAAGAAAACAGGAAATATCATTTACTCCTAACTAAAGAAGATTGGGATAAAGTCTCCAGTCTTCCAATTATTGAGCCCACTGTCGGTAGTAGGGAAGATCCAATTGTTTATGTCGCAAGTCACTATCAACATCTTCCACAACATTAACAAGATTGTTGTGAACTCCATTGTTGTTGATGCGGAATGACGGTCTCCTAGAATTAGCACGAGCATGAAAAATAACCCTCTGAGCCTGATAAGTAAAACCCAAATCAAATTTGTCGGACTTATAAGGAATATCGGGAAGCTGACCCCAAACAGTGCAACCACCTTTCTCGACCACAACCCTAACGTCTTTCGGAGAAGCCATTTTAGGAACAACAGAAGTAGCCTTATCAACAGGGGTTGTATGAGAAACAACTTCAAAGGTCTGGCAAGGAGTCTCAACAAATTTGCAATCCATTTCGATATATTTGAAAGAATTCAAATGGCTCACCATATATTCCTCTTCACCGCAAACTGTAACAATCTTTCCCTTCAATGGATACTTCAACTTCTGGTGTAAGGTAGAAGTAACATCGCCTGCCCCATGAATCCAAGGGCATCCCAGAAAACAAGAAGAGGCTGGGCGAATTTCCATCACATAGAAAGTAGATTTGAAGACCTGAGATCCCACTTTGACTGGAAGATAACCTCTCCATGCACCATTCTCATTGAACCGTCAAAAGCTCTCACTACAATGTCGATGGGTTTCAGCATGATCCCTTCACAGTCCAGTTTGTCTAAAGAAGCTTTTGGCAAACACTCAACGAGGAACCTGTGTCTACCAACACATGAGACAAGGTAGTGCCCATACACTCAATAGAGACATGCATGGCCTTATTATGATTCCTTCCTGCGGGAGTTAAGTTTGCATCAGAAAAGTCTATCCCATTATCAGTTATCAGGCTAGCAACTTGATTTTCAAACTGATCAACAAAGATTCCCTGCGGTACATGGGTAGATTTCATAAATTTCACCAAAGCCTGAGCATGAGCTTAAGAGCACAACAACAGAGATAACATAGATACTTTGGAGGGTGTATGCCCTAACTATTCAACAATCTTATAGTCACTCTTTCGAATAATATTTAATATTTCCTCCATATCTTGCTTGGAGGTGTCTTCAAAATTGATCTTCTTCAGTGCCTCAGTCTAGGAAGGCTCAGTCATATGTTCTTCATCTCGAGTCTCAACAATAGTAGTGATACGAAATGGTGTAGTAACAGCCCTCGGGGAAATCTCGAGACATAAAACCCTTCCACTTCTGGTAACCTTACTAGTCCCAACAATATTGCCAACATCGGGATTAGTAACTTCAACATTTTCATCTTTGTTAGTCAATGGTTCTTGCTTGACTCCATGGTAATAGACATCAACTCCATAATTCCAAGGGATAGCCTTATCAGAGGAATATGGAATTGGCCCAGGTGTAGTAATAATCAGAGGAGAAACTATTGGTTCGACAGTAATCTTCACAGAACCCTTAGAAGTGATCCTTATGGGAGTACCAGAAATTGTAGACACATCTTCAAGCTTCAGGTCTTGGGATGTACTCTCCATGGAAGGAGTCTTTTCAAAAGGAATTTTCTCAAATAGAATCGCTACGGTCATCCAACAAACACTGAATACCTCCTTTCAGTAGTGCACAACCATTGGATTGGGATGCACAATAGTAGAAGTCTTCAGCATAACCTGGAAATAAAACGGCTTACAACAACTTCTCCTTAACAATCATTAGAGGAGTAGTCAAAGCATTCACAGTAGGAACATAAAAAATATCTTCAACAACATTAACACCCTCGTCATGATTGAGCATAGGTGCATAAATCACATTAGGAGTATTAGAAGGATCAAATTCAATTTCCTTGGCGTCAATCATGTCTTGGATCTTATTCTTCAGAGCCTAACAGTTGCTAGGGTCATGCCAGAGGCTGTCGGAGTGATACACACACCTTGCATTAGGATCATAACTAGGAGAGAAAGTATTGGGATTCCAAGGAGGTTCTTTTAATGTAATTAGCTCCATCTTTAACATGTGTTGTAATGCTTGAGACAATGACATGTTGATTTTGGTAAATTGTCTTTTGGGTGTATCCTGCTACGCTGATTACCCTGTTGTTATCGATGAGGTTGTTGTTGAGCTTGTGATGTAGTAACAATTCGGAAAGGCCCTTTTCCATTAACTGAAGGATTAACATTGTCAACTTGTCTCTTTCCCTCTCTTATTCTCCTCCTACTTTCAACCAAGTCAGTTTTCTGTTTCATCGCAGGCTAGTTAATGATTGGATCCCCAATTCTAGCAGTTCATCCTATACAGTTGTATTTGACCTGATGAAGCTTGCTGATGAGGATCCTTAACTCTTCTTGCCCCCGAGCTAAATTTTGGATAAGAGCCATCTGACCAATCATTTGGATTCTCATCTTTGCCATCTCATCTTGTAGTTGTTCTAACTAGTCATCCTTGCTGTCTTCAGGATTCTTCTTGGTCATCTTCTCAGCGAGGAGTGATTTTAATCCTTCTTGCCCCTTGGATAGGTTTAGGAACATCTCTTGGAACTGAGCATTATGAGCCTGGAATTCTTTGACTGTCTGTTTGAGAGCCATTTTCGGCTGAAATAAACAGCAAGAAGATGAGAAACCTGTCTTGGAAACCTGTTATGCAATGATATGTATGACATGTAGATGCATATGCAATGTTTTCAAGGATCTCGTGGGATTTAAATTTGAAATATTAGAAATTGAATCTGGTTGCATATTTGTCTGAAGAACTTTGAGTCCACATCTTTGAACGTCGTTCTATAAGAATCAAGCTCACCATATAAAACGGGTCATAGCCTCTGACTCAAGAGAATGTACTTTGAACTTGACGACATTTGGCTAGAGGAAAATAAATCCTCTTGCCCCTTGCTAGAAATCTAGTTCATGATAATTCTGCACCAAAGATCCCTAAGATCCTTGAAATGGTTAGTAAAAATGCTATGTCATGATGATATGATGTTATGATGTCATGTTCGCGTTAGATAGATAGCAAATACAAACAAGTCACACAAAAGCCCTAGGTTTAAAGGCTTGCATGAAGTACATAGGTAAATACCCTTCCCCATAAAAGTCAAGTTGGCTTAACATGTCCTAAAATAGTAACCGGGTTCTAGGAATCACATATCACTGATCTTTCTCGCAGGCTTTATTTTAGCACGGAAAGGCTTGCCACTAAAACATCCCGAAAGTCGAATCTCAATGAGCGTAGCGTCGAGTATTAACTAACCTTAGACTGCACCAAAGCCGGGTATCTCACTACTTTCTAATGGCCAAGATGGGTCAATTAAGGTTCTAAAAGTAAGTTAGTATTAACGAAACCCCGTATAAGCCTAATGTTATCCTTGACTGATTCAAGGAACATCAGTATAAACCAAAGTGTCACACTAGCCTTAGCCATCATTTCAACCATATCAGTCTATGTCGTACAATATTCATGATCAATTGCTACTTACCTAAGTCATCCCTAGATCCGGGTGTAGGATGTTTCAAGCATTAATACCCAAACAACCCTTAAATTTAAAGCAAGAAAAGCAGATAATAAAAGCAAGTAAAGTGATCTAACCCTAAGGTAACCCCTCTTTTTTAAGTACTTCCCAGCAGAGTCGCCAGCTCTGTAATACAGTGAGAGAAGTGACTTTTTTTGGTTTTATCCAAATGTGCGGATAACTAGAGTCTCCATTGACTTTTCTTTTATCCAATATTTAGGAAAGGTGAAAAGAACAGAAAAGACCTTTGATAGATTTTGAGTTCGGGGGGGTAAGTTATGAAAAGGGAAGGTGTTAGAACCCTTTTCATCCGTAGTTATCTACGGGCTCTTAATCGCTAGCTCACTTTGAAAATCTGCTTTGTGTATATGATTTGTTTGAAAATATTTTGAAAAGCCAAATTACGACTAACTTTGTTATGATTCTTGTATCAGTCCTCAAGAACGCGTACAAAGTGTTTTTTATAAATATTTGTTTGAAAAGTTGTGTGAAAAATGTATTGTTTGTGAAAAATTATGAGCAATCGATTAAAAGTTCCTTACCCACTAAAGTATTTCTTATTCTTTTCCTTCTCCTTTAGAGATAGTACTATCCATACCATTAGTTGGTAGGTACCCCTATCCATTGGATGTGAAGGGACATGTGAAGGGTCATCGTATGGTCATCGAAGGCAACAAATGGAGATACCTTAACAATTATATCAGAGGGACTAGATCATTTTTCGTAGGCAACATCTAAGGGTCATCGAGGGACTATGATCTTTATTTCGAGGATCTTTTGCTAAAGTATCCCTATTTTCGAGGGACGTGACCATTATTTCCGAAGGCAACGAAGAGAGGTTACCCTAGAGGTGCAAGTGTGAGAAGTGTGTTCAATTCAGTTATATTTATATTAAGAAATAGGGTTTTCTATCAATTAATTTTAGATCTTGAAATACATGCCTAGTTACTAGCAATATAAAATATAGCAGGAAAATAAAGGTGCGGAAAGTAAACCCTACGCTATTACAAGGCTTTGGGGCAGATACATAAGAAAATGCGGGAAAGTAAAATGCGGAATTTAAACCTAAGCTATTACATTCCGTGAGCAGTTACATAATAGAAAAAATGCGAAAAAATAAGTCTAAGTTATTACAAGTATTGTACGACCTATACATTTGTCTAAGAATTTAAAAGAAATAAGAAAAATGTTAGGAAAAGTGTTTGAATGTTTGTTTATGTTTTTTTTTAGAAAATAATTTGATGTTAATTAAATAATTAAAACCCTAAGTCTAATTAATTTTAACTAATAAAAATACCTAAAGTCTAATTAGTTTTAATATTAAGAAAATTTTAATTAACCTAATTAATTAGTAAATAATAAAAATGTTAAAAATTAATTATTGATTAAAAAAATAAACCTAATTTGTTAGGATCTTTAAAAAGAATTAAAACTGGTTAATGGTTGTTTAAGAAAATAATTAGGGTTAATAATAATTAGGGTTAATAATTAGAAAAAAGAAGAGAAAATAGGTTAACAAAAATAAGTAAAAGGGATTTGTGTGGGGGTGGGTGTTGAACGCACACCCTCTAGCTTCACAAAAGCACCCTTCTACCACTACGTCAAGTTGTTGTTGGTGTTAGGAGACAGATGTTGCATAATATATTGGAAACCTGCATATTAAATATGGAAAATAACAAAATGCAAGACGCATGAAATTGAACCCACGCCTTCGTTCATCACATTCGCCTTTCACCAACTGAGCCATGTTTCCAATTTGTTAACATAATTAAACAAAAACAACATATATATAAAACAAAATCAATGCACCGGAGAAGCATCAGAGCCCTAGCTCCGGTCGTCTTCTCCGGCTAGGTGTTTTATAGACCTGCAAAAATAACACGTGTTAGAGATTCAAAGGAACCATATCCCCCTAAATCGACCCTCCTGAATCCAATGGAGGCATTATTTTAGGCTGATTCGACTTGCATTACAAGATACAATTAAAATAATGCAAAACGATATGATTATGGCAATGGAGTATTCTGGCGTTATGGGACTCATGAAAGGGGTCAAACCTATATTAATTCATCTCAGGAACATATTAGAATCATTATTTTCAATCAAAGAATCATAAAAATTTAAATATGAATATCAAGAAAACATGTAAATCGACGATGCATCATATGCATGTTTTAGGCATCTTTGATCATTAAGAGTGGTCCAATCTTACCCAATAATACCCCAGGAATGATTTGCAATGGATGACTTTCCTTGAGGATGACTGGATATTTGATTTCGAATTCACCTTCTTCTTGCAAATATTTGGACATAAACCCCTATTTTTTGTACAGCTTTTTCGTGTCTTGAGCATCTGAATGTATTGTGCTTACATATATGATGGAATTAGGTCAATAAAATTGAGAAGAATCTTGTGAATTTATGTTGTAAATATTTGATTAAAAATTTATGAAAACTTGCTAATTTTGGCCAAGATTGGATTCCAAATCATCCCACACGCCTCCTTGGTCTTCAAATTAGATCTTTGGGCTCTTGTTTTGATCCAAAACCTCACTTACACACCTATCACCATTTAATTGATATTTCATTATATTTATTTTTCATTTAAATGAATAAACTCAAGATAAATAAGAATAAAAATAATGGTAAGGTAAGAATTGATTTAGAGATCCTCTAATGTGTTATGAACTTGTTTGGACCTGAAAACTTAGGCCCAATAGTCCAATATTACCAATTTGCTCAATTTAGAGTTCATGCATTTCCTCAAAATTGCCCAACTTGCATAAATCATAACTCTCTAAATTTTTGTTATATGAATGTGATCTTAGACTTTTTGGAAACCTCAAGATGTCCCCTACAATCTTAATGTTGGTCATTTTTTCATTTGAAGACTTTATCTTGATGTAAATTGCTTTGACAAAAAGTGTCTTTTTTTAACTTTTAAAATGACCTATAATATTTTGGCCCATATCTCTCAAATGAAGCATTTTTGGCCTTGAGATTAGAGAGAAAAAGTTGTAGAGAATTGAATTTCCACCAAAATTGGCTTTGGTTGAGAATTTTATGATGAAGCATGTGAAAGTTATGGTTGGTCAAAGTTCAGTTGACTTCTCCTAGAGAAAACCCTAATTTAGCAACTTTTGACTTTTGATGAATCTTGAGTTCTCTTGATGAATCATGATCAACCTTTGATCAAATGATGGACGTGACTTTAAAATATTGATGTTGACCAAAAATATTGAAGTTTGATTGTATGTTGACCACCGTTGACTTTTTGTCCAGTATAGTTGATTTTCAAATATCTGACTAATTGACTGAGCAAACTTGTGATGTAAGGCTTGAAATTTGGTATGAGGATACCTTGAAGCATATGAGAAACCATGAAGTCCATTTGAAGTCTAATTTTCTCTGAGAAAACTAAAACCCTAATTGTAGGCCACTGCTTAGGAGGAGGATTCATCTGATCAATTCTTGAGTAGTCTTGAGCACTTGAGAACCTTAGGAGCACAAGGAGATCTTTAGAAATAGGAGGGAAAATTTCGGGGTACAACAATATGGATTGGTACAGGTCGGTTACTAACCCTGAAATGCATATGTCTCACCCGATGTATTTACTCGATTCACGCACACAATGGACACAATCCTCAAACCCCCAACAACAACCTCAACAACAAACCCAACAAACATCAACCTACCATCAAACACCATGACAACACAGACCCCAACCTCAATACCAACCTCAATCCCAACCTCAATACCGACCCCAATCCCAACCTCAATACCAATACACTCATATGCCCCACACCCAACCCCAATCTCAACCTCAAAACCAGTATATTCATATGCCTTACACCCAACCCTAATCCCAACCTCAATAACATTACACCCAAATGCCCCACGCACAATTCCAGTACTCTGAACAAGGACCGTACATCCAACATCCCGATATGGGCCCCTCATCATCTCACCTTAGCCCAAATCTAGGCGAACTTGAAAAATATGACCCAGCCTACCCATCTTACCATCAACTAACCCTAAACCCTAGCACCCAAAAATCGCAATACCAAACTCCACACAACTCTTTTACTTACACAAATCCCACTTTTTCAAATGACCACTGCTATCGACCATCCCTGGAACCTCACCCACCACCAATGCGATGGAACTTTGAGGGCATATGTAACCTACTTTTTCAAAGCGGGTCTTCTGAATGTGTTGATTTGACATATTTCTTAGATCCTGAATGCATTGACTACGTTGGGCCTTCGACCCAACCTCAATAGGAAAATCGATGAAACGCACCAAGAACAAGGCGAGGACGCGGGTGCAGAACAGAGGGCCGTTATCAAGTACTAGGGAGGAACAACTAAATAAAATGTAACTGTTACTCTCATTATATAATTGTATGGTTATGAATGAAAATCGAAAAAAAATAGAAAAAAATCTTGAAAAAACAGAGGGTCGTTACCTTCATAACTTGTCTTTTATTTAAAATAGAAAAAAAATCACTTTGCCCCTACCCCAAAAAGTACTTAGGCGCCACCTGAGATGACTTAGGGCAAATACATTGCACCCATGTGTCATCTCAGTTAGCGTATCCTTATGAAAATTGAGTGCATGTGCCAATTGACTTGGCGCCACCATTCACATGTCTTTTGAAATATGATTATTTGCGTAATTTTCTCCGAAACATAGTTATTTATGTATTTTTTTAATACATGGTTATTGTAAAAAAAATTCGAGCATAGCTCATCCACGCTCTTGAAATTTCATATTTATATATTATATATTATATATTATATTTATATGTATGTTTGACTTTAAATCCCGTGGTTGAAATTCCATTTCATCAATATTTCATTGGAGAGAATTCACTCCTCTAAAAATGACATCCAAATATAATGGATGACTAAAATCTCAAAAAATAAAAAGAAGGGATTAAAAATCTAGATTTTAAAATAGGATGGCCAAAATTTAAGAATATTAAAATACATAGAATAAAGTTGCAATTAAATCTATTAGAGATATTAAATTATAAATGATACAAATAATATTAATTAAATAATATAATTAACAATAATTAATATTATAGAGGTGAGTGAGGTAGTTTAACTAATATGTTTTAGTTGAGTTAAATGAATGTAAATTACTAGTTTAGATTTCAATCTCTAACGACTATTCATTCAGCGGTGAATCTCTAAGCATATGAGGTGAATGGGTGAGGTAGTTCATCTGATAATTATTAATTGAGTTAGATGAGTGCAAGTTATTAGTCTAGGATTTAACTCTTGACAATGATATTTATTTGTTTTTTCTTTCAAATATAACTAAATTGTTGGTATTTATAAATCAACAAATTTAAATAAAAAATCCATAAGCTTATAAATTCATATTCCTACAAAAAATAATAGCTAGTATAGCTAATTAATTTATTCCAATATTTTTAATTCCAACAAAAAATAATCGAAGGTATAGACAATTAACTATACCAACTTCTATGGAAATAGTCATAGGTAATAACCAATACATTGGTTTCAAGAACTCCTATTTCAACTGAAAATAGTCGGAGGTATATAATTATTATTTTGTCCATTTCTATAAGTTATTATGATGGTAATTTTTAGTTGGCATAGGAAATAAAAAGAACGAAGAAACATTATCGTTGGAATATAGTATTGGGCACCTTACACTTTCCGCCATCTTGCTCATTTGCATCTCTGATTCTCGTTTCGCCATTGCTTTCTTCTCCTTTATTACAACATTTTACTCTTATTGTGTTTTTTTCATTGTCTAGATTTGATGTCATTTGTAATACTCCATATTTATAATTAATTATTTTATTAATTATTTGTGAATTATTGATGGTTATCTATGTGATATATGTGATATGGTGTGGATTAGTGGTAGACTAAGGCGCTAATTAAAATAAGTTGAATTTAGATAATTTTAGTTTAATTATTTAGATGTTATAATATAATTTATATTATTTAGAATTATTAATAATAATTAAATAGAACAATTGGTGTGTGTCATACTCCAAAATTATCCGCCTTAGTCTGTTAGTTAGATATATTTGTTTAATTAATTTTAACATTTCTTTGGGTCATTTTCACTAATTTTAAACCATTACTAATGTATAAATTATGTCTAAATAATTTAGAAAGAATAACATAAAAAAGCTTTTAGTTTAATCTCACTAACAATTGTTATTTTACCATTTTTTTTTGTTTGTTATATAAAATTCATGTCCATCTTGGCATTTTTCATCTAATTTTATATATTTTTTGTAATAGGTCATAAGTAAAATATAATTAAAATAGTTTTAATACAGTTATATATTATTTAATTTTTTTTTGAATTTTATTATTTATCACTTTTTGGTTGACCGAACATATCCATTTTATTTTAAATATATTATTTATATTTTATTTATTTATTTTATTATTGTGTGAGAGAGAGAGAGGTTGACCGAAGTTAACTAAGGGTTTGAAACCCTAATTCTCAGTTGCGCCTCTTGCTTCTTCTTCTTCCCTAAGTAAGCCTAAAGCCCAAATCTAGATTTTTGCCTTTTTAAATCAAATCAAATATGATAATTGGGAAAAAGTATTGCATTGATTGGTACGAATATGCATACAAATTTTGTCCAAATACATTACAAAACCCTTATTCTAATTTACAGATTCAATCTAAAATATGAATCAAATCTCAAATTGAATCAATTACACTAAATTGGATTTCAATCAAAATCAAAACGTAAACTAATTTCCTAAATTAAACTAAGTCCTAAATCAATAAAAGCCTAAACCTAAAACAAGGAAAGGAACCAAAATTTAGATAAAAGAATTGAAGACGAAGATTGGAGAATAGAAACCCTAAAAATCCTTGGCATCCTAGATATAAATTCCTCATCTTCGATACCTGCAAGCAGAAAGAAAGAGAGATCAGAAGAGAGAAGCAAAAAGAGGAATCCAAAGGAGTTTTCTTATAAGAAGTATCACTACGACACAAGTTGGTAGAATTCTTAGCTTTAAAAAATTATTGTGTTTGGGTATTGTTGATTTCTTGCGTTGGTTTGATGTTCTAGGAATTTTAGGGTTAGGGTTCCTAAATCATAAGGTTTTAAGGGTTATGTTAGAGTTCATGGGGTTTCTGGAAAATATGATGAAGTTCCCAACGAACATTCATCATCACCGACGGCCTCCACGGTCTCCCATAGTGGCTAGGGTTTAGGGTTCACATTATGGTTAGGGTTCATCGTTGCATGCTTAGGGTTCTAAGGATTAGCCTAGGGTTCTAAGGGTTATGGATTGGAGATGATGAAGGTTTAAAGATTCCGGTTGAGCTTCAACTGAAATCCTGGGTTTCACAGTGGCATTTAGGGTTGCTGAAGTTAACCACATGCAAATATGATTTTCGACAGAGCATTTGGGGAGTGGAGAGAGAGGGTGAAGGAGTAGAGAGAGAAAAGAAAACAGAAAAATGTGAGAATATGAAGAAATTTGGAATAAATACTCCCTTAAGTTACCCTCAGATACGCGACATGTGGTTATCTACTGGCCACACGATTTGACGACTTTAACGCCTCCCTGTGTGTTCTGTCCTACCATGAACCCTAGTCAACATTCAATCTCAGCCTCTCATTTGTAATACTTTTGATCAACGCTCCAGAATTAACTCTTGAGAGCCATTTGATCAAAATCAAACGCGCTCAGCCTCGCTAGCACATCATAAGCTCGTAGGACTTCCCACATTACGCCTACTGGACCTCAAACTTATTATGTGCTTAGCCCATTACTTTTTACACACCCCTGATTTACTACCCCAAACTAAACACACCCCCTTTGTTTTAAAAATTATTTTTAGATTTCATTTGATTTATTAATAATTATAAATAATTTATTTTAATTATTTTATATGATCTAATGTTTTTTTATATAACAAACTTTTATTTATTTTTATAATAATAATAGTAACTTCTATATTTTCTTTTCAAAAGGTGAACTTTGTAATGATTCTCGTATCTGTCCTCGAGAATGCGTACAAAGTGTTTGTTCGAAAATATTTTTGAAAAGTGTTTGTGAAATATGTTTTTGTTTTGAAATGTTTGTGAGCAAGCGGTTAACAGCGGTCAACCTACTCAAGGTCTTTCTTGTACTTTTACTTTCATTTAGATAGTGCTATCCTACCATTAGTAAGTTGGAAGCCCTATTGATAGATGTGAAGGGACAAGAGTGGGTCATCATACAGTCATCGAAGGCAACTGGTAGGGACGCTTTAGTAGTTATCATTAAGGGGCTAGATCATTTACCAAAGGCAACATTGAAAGGGTCATCGATGGGCTATGATCTTTGTTTTCGAGGGACTGTTCTAAAGCATTCCCACGTTCGAGGGACATGACTGTTTTGTAATCCGAAGGCAACACGGGAGGTTACCCTAGAGGTGCAAGTGTACGAGTGTGTTCATTTTAGCTATTTAGTCTTTGAAATTAGGGTTAGCTATCGTTTGCTTTTAACCTTCCCACACATGACCCAATTACTAACAATAACATAATAAAAATAATAAAGCAGAAAAGATAAGGAAAATAAATGCGGAAAGATAAACCCTAAGCTATTACACGACTTTGGGAGAGGTACATAAGTAGTAAATTGCAGGAAAGTAAACTCTAATTACTATTACAAATCGGGAAACAATTACATAATAAAAATGCGAGAATAATAAATGTTCGCGAAAGTAACGGGTGATATGAAAATATGAAAAAGAAAAGAAAAGATTTTTGTATTTTTTTGGTATTTTTTATGAAGAAAAATGTTCATGATGAATTTATTGAAAAAACCTAAAAAAACTAATTAATTTTAGTGAAAAATTCAATTAATTTGATTAAAAAACCCTAAAATCTAATTAATTTTTATTAAGAAAATTAATTAATTAAATTAGTTTAAAAAATGAGTGATTAAAACTAACCTAATTAATTAACCTAATTAATGTTTTTGTTTAATTAAAATTAAAACAAATAATTAAAAAAGAAAATAATAAAGAGAGGAAGAAAATGGGCCTGAAACAACAAGCAAAAGGGGAGGGGGTGCAGATTGCAATTTGTTAGGTCCAATAAGGAGAAGCCCAAGAGATCCAATGCATCCAGCCAGAGGGGGTGCAACATGCGCTTATGGATATGGGATCGTTGGACCAAATCTATATAGATCTGATGATGATGGTTGAGGAGGCGCATGGTTGATGCGTGATGCGTGCTACACTAGATCTACAGAAGAGAGAAAACATGAAGAGAAAAATATTGTGAAGCTCCAGGATCGAACCCACGCCATGGTATAGGTATTGCCTTAACACGCGCTCTCTTGCCACTGGGGTGGCTATACATCGGTTATTTAAACTGAAATGATTAAAACAAATATTAAACAAAATTGCATGGACCAGAGGGACGCCGAAGCCCTAGCTCCGGTCATCTTCTCCGGTGAATAGATTTCTTTTTCCTGTAAAACAACACATATTTGAGATCCAGGGGGACCCTCCCCCCCCCTAAATCAGGCCATACGAATCCAATGGAATGGTTATCTTGGACTGAATCACACTAGGTTTTGAGTAGGGGTGGCAAAACAGGTGGCCTCCCCCGTTTAAGCCCGTCCAAAAGTGGGGCGGGGCAGGCCAACGTAGGGGTCCAAGCTCAAAAGTCAAGCCCCCCCCGTTTACTAACGAGTTGGAGGTTTGGCGGGCCAGCCCGCCAATTTTTTATTTTTTTTTATTTTACAATTTGATTTAATACATAATTTAGAAATTTTTTAATTATTATCAAAGAGGTCGATAATTTTTTTTTAACAATGCATAATAGAACTTCAAGATATCTTAAGTCCAAACAATTCAAAAAATTTAAAAAATAAATACCAATTACAACAAAAAAACAAAAAAAACTCAAGCACAATAAATAATATCAAAATAAACAAACAATACATATCATCCTAATCCTATTTAAAAACTAACTACTAAAAGAATCCAATTTAGAATTTACACAAAACCAACATCGATAACAATAACATTATATAAAACATTACAATGCATAAAATAGTAACGCATAAAATATCAACACCGAACTTTTTCACTATTTACATTATATAGACTCTTATATTGACTGATTCATAAATAGTTAAATCCTAAATTTATCTCATGTATACACTAATCAAATCCTTCATTTTCATAAAATCAACATCTATTTCTAAAGAAAACATCCGACCTAATATATTGAAAATTTAATAATTATGCATGTTATACATTTGTTCTTTTATTTTAATCATTTTCAATCAACGTATGTATTAGAAAGTTATAGAAAGAACGTTACAATTATAATTCAATTTGTCTGTATAATGATTTATAATACAATCCTAAGATATAAGTGTTAATTTTATAATTAATTTTTTTTTAATTCTTAATAAAAAGAGTAAAAGTTTTAACAAAAAGCCCGCGGGGAAAATCCGCCCGCCCCGCCTCGGCCCGCTTTTTTAAGCGAGTTAGGTGGGGCGGGCCAACTTAAGGTACTGAGCCGAAAACCTCAGCCCAGCCCACCAAAAATGGCGGGTCAAATAGGCCAACCCAGCGGGCCCAACCTATTTTTCCACCCCTAGTTTTGAGCTATTACAAAAATAACACAAATCTGTATGAACATGGTGGTTCATGATTTGGCCATTATGGGACTCGTTCTTTGGGTTAGTCTTGCACCATTAAACCTCATGAACATGTTAGCACAATTAGTATGCGAAAAAACGACATGAAATAAGAGATATGGCAACCATGCAATGTTGGAATCGGTGATACATGCTTGTGGTGTTTCTGGCCTTTTGGATCATTGTAAACGATCCAATATTACCCTATGATCTTCTTGGAATCGATTGCAATGGCTGGTAAGTGTTGAAGGTGGCTGAAGTAAGGGTTTTCAAGTTGCCCTAATTTAGATAATTTTTGTGAATTTTGGAGGGTGATGTTGCTGAAAGGGATTTATTGTCCTCTTTGATGTCTGAACGCATGCAATATATAGAAGAGAATTTAGGTCAAAAGTTGGGTTTGGATTCTTATAATAAGCCTTGTCTTATTATCTTATTTATTTTGAATTAATAATGAATAAAATAAAAATAATTAGAATAAAAAGATAAATGGGTGCATGAGTAAGATGTGAGGTTCATTATAAGCTGAAACACGTTTGGACTTTGAAACAATAGCCCAATAGCCCAAAATTCCAAGTTTGGTCACGTTTGGTTTCATGCATTTGCTTAAAATTTCCCAACTTGCACTAGTCATAACTCACTCAATTTTTTTCATTTGAAGGTGATCTTGGACTTTTTAGAAAGCTAAATTTGTCTTCTAAAATCTACCATTTTTTCATTTGAAGATTTTATATTGATGTAAGTTGCCTTGACAAAAAGTGTCTTTTTGTTGACTTTTGAAATGACCTATAATGTATTGGCCCATATCTCTCAAATGAAGCATTTTTTGGACTTGAGATTAAAGAGAAAAATTTGTAGAGAATTGAATTTCCTTCAAAATGAGTTTTGGTTGAGGAAAATATGATGAAGCATGTGAAAGTTAGGCTTGGTCAAAGTTCAATTGACTTCTCCTTAAGAAACCCTAATTTGGCAACTTTTGATTGTTGATGATTTAAGAGTTTTTCTGGATGAATAATGATAAACCCTTGATCAAATGATGAATATGAATTCAAAATATTGATGTTAACCAAAAATCTCGAGGTTTGTCTGTATGTTGACCATAGTTGACTTTTTACCCAATATAGTTGATTTTCAGTCATCTGAGCCATTGACTAAGCAAACTTGTGATGCAAGGCATGAAACTTGGTAAGAGCATTCTTGGAGACATATAAGAGACAGTGAAATCCACTTGAGGCCTTAAAAACCCAATATTCATTGAGAAACAAAAAACCCTAGTTGTAGGTCAATTGCTTAGGAGGAGAATTTGTTTGATCAGTTCTTGAGCAACCTTGAGCATTTGAGAACCATAGGAGAATGTCTTGAATAAAAGGGAGGGAAATTTTTTGGATACAATAGCTTCCCCTGTTCAATCTTCTTAAACCTTAGGAGTTAGATTGGCATGTCCGCCATTCGTGATCTGAAGCTAGAAGAGGATTAAACACTTAAGTGCGCAGAAATTTGCACTCGCATGTGCAGGAGGTAACACTGTTGGTTGATAATATTGGTTGAATGGGCTTAAAGATTCCATTCGGAGAGGTGAAAAAATGTCATTGGAGATAGTCTTATAGATTCCATCAAAATAGCTTGATAGGAGTATTAGAATGAGTCTACGCTTGACTGTATCTGAAGAATGCTTTCCAGAATGAACCTATGGGAAGGTGCTTAAGTAGCTGCTTGTCAGATCTAGTCTCTGACGGAAATGCTTGTCAGATTTAATCTATGATGGAAATTCTTGTATAATACGGTGGGAGAACTGACTTGGGTGTTTTGTATTTTATCGCAATTGTTGTGGATAGCAAGAGCCGCCATCGACTTTACTTTTATCCAATAAAGGAAAGGGTGAAAAGAACAGGAAAGACCTTTTGAAAATTTTCTTGAGTTCGAGGGATAGGTTATGAAAAGGGATGTGTTAGCACCCTTTTCATCTGTAGTTATCTATGGGCTCTTTGTTTCTAGATCACTTTGAAATGCTTTATTTGAAATGTGTTTGTGATAGTTTTGGAAGTATTTTTGAAAAGTGCCTTCGTTTAGGAGAACTTTGTAATGATTACCGTCTCTATAAGAATGCATACAAAGTATTGACTTTTGAAAATATTTCATTTGAAAGTGTTGGTATATTTTGAGAGATGTTTTGAAAATGGTTGTGAGCAAGCAACTATGAATGTTCTACCTACTCAAAACATCTCTCAAAATATACCAACACTTTCAAATGAAATATTTCAAAAGTTAATACTTTGTATGCATTCTTATAGAGACGGGAATCATTAAAAAGTTCTCCTAAACGAAGGGACAATTACGGTCACAAAAGCAATGGTTAGGAAACTTTACTAATTACCCTAAAGTCCTAAAGATCTTTCCGAGACAACATCCGAACGGGTCATTTTTTATCTTTTAGGACTAGAGGACGACCACTAAAATTCCCTATGCTTCATGACCGTTTACCAAAGGCAACCAGAGTGGGATAAACCCTAGGAGTGAACATGTGCATGTGTTATTTTTCATTTTATTTATCTTTTCACAATTAAGGTGATCTACTGTTTTAATTTCATCTGTCTTTCACATGCAAGCCTATTATTCATACATCTAGCAATTTATAATAGCAGAAAGTAAAGTGCGAGAAATTAAAGTCCTAACTATTACAAGGCCTCGGGGAGGGGGTTACATAACCAAACTGGGGATTAAACAGTAAGTAAAGAGCGGTAAAATAAACCCTAATTAAAAACTATTACAAACCTCGAAACAGTTAAAATAATTGGAATTATAATTAAGTAAATGCGCGCGAGACAAATTAAATACGGGAATAAATTAGAAGCCTAAAAAACCTAATTAATTAAAAATTGTTTTTGTATTTTTTATTGAGAAAATTAAATATTTGCGAATTAAACCTAATTTTCTAATTGATTTTAATTATGAAAAAAATTTAAATTGCCCTATTTAAATTAATCTAATTAATTAATGAAATAAAATATTTTAAAAAAATTCTGATTTTAATGTTTTTATGATTTTTTGATTTGATAAAAAAATGGTTTTTGTTTTGCAAAAAAATGATTAAACAAATAAATAAAACAAAAGAAGTTAAAAAAAGAAATGACTTGGGCCTGATATTGTTAGCAATCTAGCGGGTGAAACTAAAATTGTACTAGGCCCATGATGCTAGCCCAGTACTCAGCGTGAGATTCAATGCAGCTGGTCTTCAGGATTCCACCATGTGACTGCTTAATTGAGGCGTAAGATCTGGGATGGAGATGATCCAATGGTGTGGATCTTGGGTGCATGATGGTCGCTTGGTTGGGAGGCACATGGGATCCTGTAAAGCACGTTAAGAAAATAAAATCAAAAGATGCTTGGACCTGGGATTGAACCCAAGTCCTTTATCTCACCAGCGTTACCCTTTGCGATTCGTGCTACGTGACTCATCTGTTAATATAATGAACAAATAATAATATAATGGAAACCAGGTGGCATGCCCCAAAATAATACGCGCCGCGTTCAAACCAGCCAGTAGGATGTTGCCACCTCAACGTCTCCTTCCTCAGACCGTCGTCTTTGATGCCAACCTTTTACCCACAGACAAAACTGTCACTAGAGGCTATAATGACAGTTTTTATCCATAGTTATAACCCTGCAACAATTAAATATGTAATACAAGCCAAACCAATCCTAACTAAGGGCATAAATCAATTAGAAATTATGCCATGAGTTCATTGGTACCCTTGATCTGTCCTAATTTCTCCTTTATAGAGAATCCCCAATTTGAAGCTTTCAAACCCTAGCAATGGTGTAAGCCCGTTCCTGGGCGTGAACTATATCTGGAGATTCCTAAGGCTGCAAGCTTGGATAGCGTCTGGAAAAGCTTCATGGACCTTCGTGGATGATCACTGATGCTCCAAAATTCCTTGAATTGGCCTGTAGAATGAAATCCGATATGCACTTTTCTTTGGAAATTTGAAACTTTGTTTGACTCTTTGGAGCAAGTTGCGCCTCTCTAATCTCGTCCTTAGGGTTTAGAATGCTCTGTTATATGTATGTGAATCAAATAGGTTAACAAATTGGGATTAAATCTTAGAAATTGATGAGCAATAGATTTGATTTTTAAGTGATATTCTTTGTTTCCAAAATTGGTTAAATCATTCCATTTTCATGCCATTGCACAATTTGGTTGCTATCATACAACCTGTATTCTCATTATTTAATGCAAAATCATCTCAAAATAATTTTATATCATTTATTTGATTTAATTTGGATTTTAAATGATTAAAAATCAAAATAAATCAAATAAATAAGCAAATTATGCATGGAGTGGTTCATGGGTCGTGGACCATGTTAGGAACAAGATGCAAGCATAAAAAGTTGGACCATTTGAAGAAAAATGCATTTTGGGCATGGTTGACTTTGTGCAAATTTCCAAAAATGACCAACTTTGACAATGCACATCTCTCTCAATTTTGACCCTAAGAGTGTGTTCTTGGACTTTTTAGAAATCTTAGGATGTCCTCTAAACAACCCTTTTGGTTTCACCTCAATTGGATCTTCCATGTTCATGTGAGAAGCTTTGACCCAAAAGGTGTTTTTGTTGACTTTTTGGAATGACCTATAATGTCTGAATTCATATCTTTTCATGAGTGCATTTTTTGAACTTTAGATCTGAAGATGAGTTGTAGGTAATTGCATCCTCTTCAAAATGAGACTTGGATGGGAAATTTCTTATAAAGTATGAGAAAGTTATACCTGGTCAAAGTTTGGTTGACGTTTCCTATAGAAACCCTAATTTAGCAACTTTTGATTTCTAATGAATTTGGGGCATTTCTTGAGGAATCATGATCAACCCTTGATAAAATGATGAATATCACTTCAAAATGTTGATTTTGACCAAAAATATTGAAGTTTGACTGCATGAGGGTCACAGTTGACTTTTGACCTAGTATAGTTGATTTTCAGGCATTTGAGCAGTTGACTGAGCAAACTTCTTGTGCAAGGCATGAAACTTGACATGGATGATATTGAGACCATATTAGGTCTAAGGAATAGATTTAGGCCTTTGGAGCTCACCTATCTTGATGAAAATGGAAACCCTAGTTGGAGATTCATTGCTTTAAAAGAGAGTTTGTCCGCTCAATCCTTAGTCAACTTGAGCAATTGGGGACCTCTAGGAGTATGTTTTTGTGTAAAATAAGAGGGAAAATTTTGGGGTACAACAGCTGCCCCTGTTCAATCTTCTTAAACCTGAGGATGTAGATTGGCTGGTCTGCCTTTCGTGATCTAAAGGTGGAAGATGATTGAACACTAGAGTGCCCAGAAATTTGCACTCGCATGAAGTAATACTGATTGGTGATATCAAGAATGGGATTACAAATGCCATTTGGAAGTCGACAGAGAATCGTCGGGGATGGGCTTAAAGATGCCATCTAGAAAAGGTATCAGTTGCATAAGAGATTCCTTTGCGAGAATTTCTGTACCTGCCGTTGAGGAGGACTTCACCGGGGAATGTTGATTTATGTCCTGGGAAATAGCGTATAGGAGCTTCGGTTGACCATTACTCTATTGGGGATTTAACTCCTGATTGAGGAGGTGGAAGTAAACTGCATATCTGGTCAGGGTTCAGGCTACATAACGACTTATTGGGGAAATGTGAAATCGACCGTATTTGGTCGGATCCAGGTCTTACAGTGCTGTAAACTGTTGTCTGGAGATAAGAGTGAGAGGAAACATGGATCATAGGGTTACCTCGAAATGGAAGCCTGGATAGTAAGGCTATGATAAGGAAACTGGGTCGTAGGGTTACTTCGAGATAAAAGCCTGGATAGTAGGTCTATAAGAAGGAACCTGGGTCGTAGGGTTACTTTGAGATGAAAGCCTGGATAGTAGGGCTATGGGAAGGAACCTGGATAGTAGGGTTACTTCGAGATGAAAGCCTGGGTAGTAGGGCTTAAGGGAAGGAACCTGGATAGTAGGGTTACTTCAAGATGAAATCCTAGATAGTAGGGCTTATGGGAAGGAACCTGGATAGTAGGGTTATGAGAAGGAACCTGGGTCGTAGGGTTACGTCGAGATGAAAGCCTGGGTAGTAGGGCTATGGGAAGGAACCTGGATAGTAGGGTTACTTCGAGATGGAAGCCTGGATAGTAGGGCTTATGGGAAGGAACCTGGATAGTGGGGTTACTTCAAGATGAAAGGCTGGATAGTAGGGCTTATGGGAAGGAACCTGGATAGTAGGGTTACTTCAGGATGAAAGCCTGGATAGCAGGGCTTATGGGAAGGAACCTGGATAGTAGGGTTACTTTAAGATGAAAGCTTGGATAATAGGGCTTTTGAGAAGGAACCTGGGTAAGGTTTCTTCGTGAGGAGTTTGGGTAAAACTACATCAGAACCGAGAAGGAACCTATGTAAGGTTGCTCCATGTGGAGTTTGAGTAAAACTACATCAAAACCGAGAAGGAACCCAGGTAAGGTTGCTTCGTGAGGAGTTTGGGTAAAAATACATCAGAACCAAGAAGGAACCTAGGTAAGGTTGCTTTATGAGGAGTTTGGGTAAAACTACATCAGAACCGAGAAGGAACCCATGTAAGTTTGCTTCAGGATAAGTCTGAGTAAAAATTTAGAAGAAACCTGGGTAAGGTTACTTTGGGATAAGTCTGTGTAAAACTTCAGGAGGAACCTGGGTAAGGTTACTTCGGGATAAGTTCGTGTAAAACTTCAGGAGGAACCTGGGTAAGGTTACTTTGGGATAAGTTCGTGTAGGGCTTCAGGAGGAACCTAGGTAAGGTTACTTCGGGATGAGTTCGTGTGAAACTTTATTTGGAAATGTATGAGAAGGGACCCGTGTAATATTTTTCAGGATAAACCCGTGTGAAGCTGCATTTAGGAGAAACCCGTGTAATATTTCTTAGTGGCGAACCTGTGTAAAGCTGCATTTGGTCGCGCAGATAATTAATCTGTTTAGTTTCAGGAGCTAATCTTGGACCTGCTGGAAATTGTTGATGATAACCACCCTTCCTAAAAAGATACATGATTAATTATATGTGATGCATGAAATGCATTGTGTGATGATGTTCTTAAAATAAATGAGATTATGATGTATGCAATATGTGTGCGTACGTCATGATGTATGAACATGAAATGCTATTGTGACACGTCCGAGTTTGGGAAAATAAATCCCCGACTGTTGTTGGAGAGTACTGGAAATTGAATTCCTGACCGTTGTAGAAAAAATGGCTCTTCTACTCCCGCTGGGGATGGTGAATGGAGATGACTATACTGTAGATTTACTACTGTTTGTGAATAGTCTGCCGGGGAGAGACTCTGTTTGAGAATAACTCTGTGGGGAAATAACTCCGTTGGAAGGTGAACTTCCGTAGCTGAAGTAATAAGCTCTGTTGGGGATTGAGCTTTTGTATTGAGAGAAATAAACTCTGCTCGAGAGAAAACTATATGAACCGATTGCTATTACAAAATTCAGCTGGGGAATATAGACGTCGGCTCTCTGAAGGAACTTTGATGGGGAAAGTAGCTCATGTTTTGGGAAGCCGATGTTAAAGCTTTGGTTGCCTCTACTCTGTGGGGAGTGTCGATGTCATGAGGGCGTATGCTGAGGATGCGACGATGAATTCATATTATGACGTTTCTTCCCTTGTACCTGCTGGAGATTTATGTCGTGATTGTACTTTGTTGTACCCCAAAATTTGCCCTCCCATATTCTTCAAGATTTGGCAAGATCAATCTCCAGATAGTTCAAAATCTCTCAAGGGTTGCACAGTCCAATTGCTTCCTAACACAGTCAAAATTACGGTTTTGGTTCTTGCAAAGAAATTGAGGTTTTCAAGGGTCCAATCAAGTCCCATATGCCTATATACATTGTCAAGCATCCATATGTCAAGTTTCAAGACTCACAGCATCAAGTTGCACAGTCAAAAGCCCTAATTGCTTCACAGTCAACTGTAGGGGTAAAATGGTCATTTGACAGTCAAAAGTCAAATTTTTTTATCAACATCTTATTTTGAAGCCACAATCATCATTTGATCAATTCTTGATCATGATTCCACAAAGCATGACTCAAAAAGTCTCAAGAATCAAAAGTTACTACTTTTGGACAGTTGAAAAGTCAACTGCAAATTGACCAAGGCATAACTTTTTCTTGGTTCATCAGAAAAATCCCATCCAATGCTCATTTTGAAGGGGATGACATTTCCTACAACTCATATTCACATTCCAAGTCCAAGAAATGCTCTCACAAAAAGTTATCAATTTCAACATTATAGGTCATTTTCAAAAGTCAACAAAAAGGCACTTTAAGTCAAAGACCATAACTTGAGATTGGTAAATCAAAATGACATGGGACCAAAGACATTGGTTAGAGGACTTCATGACCTTTCCAAAATGTCAGAGAACATGTTCATAGCTTCAAAATTGAGCAAGATATGCATTGGAGAAGTTGGGAAAGTTTTGGGAACTTTCAAAAGTCAACTTTGCCTAAAACACTTCATTTTTGCTAATGGGCCTCAAATTCCTTCTTGAAACTTTACCCAAAGCCTATGCACGACCCATTGAACTTAATTTGATTTATTTTATTATTTTTAATTAATTAATTGAATTTATATTAATATTAATTCATTTAATTGGTTTTAATTGTAGGAAAATTCAAAAGATATGCTTTTTAAATCTTTTTGTGAAGAAAATAAGGCTAGGGCAAGCTGGAAATTCGTGTGCACCTCAAGGACCTCAAAATATCCATGATTGGCAAGGTGTTATTAAAGAAAAGATTGAAAAAAGATTTGATTGGCAATCACATATTCAAACTTGAATACAATGGATTTATGGGCTTAATTTTAACCTAATTCTCTTCACATAAAGATGCTGAAGCCAACCCTATTCCAAAAAACGTGAAAGCTGCCATAGAACTCCATAACCAAAATGCAAAAATTCAAGAAATACTTGAAAACTGAAATCAATATTGCAGCATGATTCAAAGCTTGTTTTTGTTTCTAATAGATTGCTGACACTTCCAGGAACGCGTAGAGATCCCAATCACACGTTAACACTCAAGAAATTGCCCAGAACAGATTCACGGTTCATCCTTATTTTTCATAATCGAAATTTGTATCTCATGAGCATTTAACGTGTTTGATTGGTTGTTTTGCATTGTTTGAACATACAGGAACCTTTTGGTATGGATTAATTGCACTGAAACGCATAGAATCACAATTCACCATGAATGGATTTTAGGGTTTTCAAGCTTTTAAATTAGGGCTTTCTTATTGAGGAAAAATCAGGCCTTGAGACACATAAAGTTAAACTCAGAAGCTCAAGACGAATTGAATGGAACCCTCGCGCTGTTTTTATATCATCCATAGCTCTAATCATTATTCTTGGCACTTTTATTTTGTGGGGGTTTAAAACCCCCGCTATCTTGTTTATGTTTACAGGTAAAACGAAGAAGACAATAGGTGGCAACGTGTGACTGGGTGGTTCAAACTCAGCGCGCGCTTTTTCTGTTCCCAGCATAGCGTTTACTTTTCATATATTATCTTTGTTGGTTATTATGTTTACAAACAAATGCAAATGGCGTAGTGGTTGGAGACGTGGCTGGAAAACACTGGGACCTGGGTTCGATTCCCAAGTCCCCCATATAATTCTTAATATTTTTCTTAACCCATTCCAGTGCAGCGTGTGATTTAATGGTCCATGATAAGCCTCACGCATCAGCTAGCCAGGTGCCCCTGATGCCCAATCCAGTGGCCAGGAGATGAAATCCATGATACTCCCTAGTCAGCCAACAAGCGCATGATTGTGAAAGTCAAACGTGGCTTGGTCTTCTTGGGCCAGAATTTCTCAATTTTACCTCCACTTTGGGCCATCACACCCCCTTTGGTTTGCTTTGTTTTTATTTTATTTTCTTTTCTTTCAATTCTTTTAATTGTTTTAATTATTATCATTTAATTCACCACAAATTAATTTTTCCTAATAAAAATCAGAAAATCAAAATTGTAAATATATTTTAATTATTTATTAATTTCATCATTAACTAATTTTTGTAAATAAATACTAATAACTAACTTAGCTTAATCTAGGTTTAAATTTTAATCCTTTTTCTCAATAAATAAAAATTGCATAGAATTAGGTTTTGACACTTTTAATCATTTTCTTAATTAATTATCATCATTATTAATTATTATTATTTTTGTAAATAACATGTAAATTAATTATTAGTTTAAATTAGTTTAACTTTAACATTTTCATTAATAATTAAAATAAACTTAGAACTAGGGTTTTCTTTTGATTTTAATTTCTTTATTTTCATTAAATACAAAAAAACACAAAAAATATCTTTCTTGTAAATAATTAATTAAATTAGCATTAGGTTTAATTTTGATATTTCAAGCAAAGGACAAAAAGCTCGTAATTTCTCAAAAGGATCCAAAACCCTAAGACGTCTTGATTTTAATTCTTTCGCACGTTATTTTTATATTTTTGATTATTATGTAACTGTTTCCAAGGATGTAATAGTAATTAGGTTTATTGCTTTTTTTTAATTTTCGCATCTTTATCAAAAACGGGTCTTTGTTTTTTGGCGATGTATAGACCCGCGCCTTGTAATAGCGTAGCTTTTACCTTTCCGTATTTTATTTTCTGCACTCCTAACTGCTAACTTCCATGAAAGAATGTATGATAATTAAAAAACAACTCGTAGCTCACCATTGCATGATCAAAGATAAATGTTAACATGAAAACAACACAAAATGCACATGCCACTTCTAGGGTACGCCTCACTCGTTGCCTTCGAACGTGGTCATCAAGTATAGGGTGTTTTAGCGGTCGCCCTTATGTCTAAGATCCAGTTGCCTCGAAACGGTTGCCTCGGATTAAAAAGGATCTAGGACATTAGGGTTACTTCTAAGGTGTCCTACTATTGCTTCGGTGACCATATTGTCCCTCAATCGAATTGACCCGAACACCTCCAACGGTGGTGCTACCTACCTCTCAATGGTGGGATGGCACTACCTTAAGGACTCTTACACAGCTTAATTCCTTAGGGTAGGTAGATGACTCATGGGTACTTGCTCTCTTCAAAAACAAACCAACCATCTTTTCACACCGACACTTTCAAAAGTTTTCAAAACAAATTTTTCAAACACTCTTGAGGACAGATACAAGAGTCACTCAGAAATCTTTCAAAACGAAACTTTTTCAAACCCACTCACATTTGAAAAGCAAACACCTTTTGAAAACATAAGAGCAAGTACCTAAGAGCCCGTGGATAACCACGGATAGAAAGAGTTCTAACACCTTCCCTTTCTATAAATCTACCTCCCGAACCGAGAGACATTCTCAATAAGGAATTTTGCTGTGCTTTTGTCCTTTCCATGTTGGAGAACATAAAAGACGGTGGCGACTCTTGCTTCCGCGACATACGCGATCCAGCTTTAAATAGTCAGTTCTCATTCCCACCGATCACATACTTGAACATGTATTGAGTGAGTGTCAGAATGACATCCGTCTCTTGATCGTATCTGAACTGCACTTGAAACACATGTTGAATGAATGTCAGAATGACATCCGTATCTGGATCGTATCTACACTGTAATTAGAAGATGGTCTAAATAAGTATTAGGATGACATCCGTCTCTGGATTGTACCTGAACTATTTCTAGAAGATAACTTGAATAAGTATCAGGATGATATCCGTCTCTGGATCGTACCTGAACTGTTTCTAGGAGATAATCTGGACTAAGTACCAAAATGACATCCATTTTGGATCGTACCTGAACTATTGCTAGAAGATGATCTGAATAAGTATCAGGATGATATCCATCTTGGATCGTACCTGAACTGTTTCTAGATGAGAATCTGGAGTAAGTGTCAGGATGACATCCGTCTCTAGATCGTACCTGAACCGTTTCTAGATGAGAATCTGGAGTAGGTGTCAGGATGACATTCATTCTTGGATCGTACCTGAATTGTTTCTAGATGATAATCTGTTTTATTCAGAATGTTTCCATTGGGAAAGCGAAACTCTATAATCCGCTTGGGGAATCCCGAGAAGCTTGGCGACTTCATTGGGGGATTTTCGTTGTAGCAGTAATTTGGAGATTTTTCTCTGCCGAGAGTATGAGAACACCTGACATCAATAGGTTTTAAGCTGAGAGTATGGCGGTGACCTTGTAGTAGAATGCCCCTGTCTCGATACTTGTTGTAGAAAATATAAACCGGGGACTTTGTAGATGGTTTGACTATTATCCCCACTCTTGGAGTCCTTGGTGAATGCAAACCATGGTAGTAAACCTTCTATTGATTAGACAAGTGACGAGATGACGGGACATAGTCGTACGCTTTAATCCCTAACTTTTTCCTCGACAGTCTTTTCAGATTTTCAGTCCACCGGGATACCCTTTTTTGCTCAAGCCTCCTTTTCAGGTTTTTGACTTGCTGGGTGTACATATTTTTTGTTTTTATCCCTAATTTTTGCCCAAACCCTTTTGGTTCGTCGGAACGTCCTTATTTTTACCTAGGCCAGTCAACCTAGCGGGTCTTTTTCATGCGTAGTCTTTTATGACGATGTCAATGTTTACCGGGTACGGAGAATTATCACTGTCCACAGTAGTAAATGTTGCCACACTGCTAGAAGATGCTCGTTTGATCGTACATGATTCGTTGCTGGAATTCATGTCCAATTCCCCAAGTGATTCACATGGAGATCTTCCCCTGGCTACTTGGCATCATTGAGAGATTCCTTGAATCTTGACTTGACTTCCCTAGATCAACTGCACCTCATGCTATGCCCCTTGATTATGAAAGGCCTACGAATGGAATGTATTTCCGTACGAGGTGATTCGGTTCATTGAGAAGATCTTTGTTCATTAAATATCCGTCGTGCGAATTTCTCTACTGTTGAACAAATAGTCATATGCAAACAATGGTATTTTAAGAATGCAAAGCTTATGTCTGTCTTGAAGTTTGAAAATTCATTTTTTAGTAAAACAAACAAATTTTGTAAAAGTGTGATATCAACTCGGGATTTATAGCGAACCCTATAGGAGTCAGGATACCTTTTGTAACAATATTCTTTTTAACTAACCCATGCTTTAGCTAGGACATTTAAGGGTTATAACGTGGCCTGGTTCATGGTTCAAGAAACAAAGGATAAAGGCTCAAATTTTATTTGTACCCAACCCACTCTTCATGATGTTCTTCAGTCCTATGCTCAGTTAATTGTGCATTTTGAATCTCAGTTGAGTTTTGGAACGTCCTTGATACTCCGGTGATGGTTCGGATACTGAAAGTTTGTTTTGAAAAGGCAGTCATTTTTGTAATCTTCTTTTTGTCGAGGATTTGTAGGACCTCTTTTTTATTTATATTTTGTTATCCCTACTTTTGCCTGAACTGTTTCTTTTGTGTTTACAGTCAGCGGGATGCCCCCGTTTTTTTTCTTCTTATGTATCCTTCATAGGTTTTGACTTAGCGGACTTTTTTTTGAAAAATAATGACTGCCTGTTCTTAATGATTATGTGGAACCATCACCATCTTCTGATTTGGAAGGACGTCTCGATGCCATTCATTATGTATGAAGTAGAATATTGCGACTGAATGCGCATCTGAATTAACTGAGAAAACTACCCTGCCCTAGGTTATGATTAAGGGTTTTAATTTGTGTGAAAAGAAAAACTCCTGCTTCTTAGGCTCAAAGGGGTTTACTAGGGATTATA
The DNA here is from genome assembly GCA_948472305.1 of Vicia faba. Classification (NCBI taxonomy): domain Eukaryota; kingdom Viridiplantae; phylum Streptophyta; class Magnoliopsida; order Fabales; family Fabaceae; genus Vicia; species Vicia faba. The sequence goes on along the minus strand of OX451735.1, from coordinate 525,110,845 downwards.
TTCCTTATTACTCCACTGTTTAGGATTTGAAACAATGCCTGTACATTGTTAGCGGGGTCTGTTCAAAAGCATACTGTAGAGATTGTGGTATCATTTTCGTCATCCTCCGTCTAAGGCTTAGAGTTTTTAATCGAGAGTTGAATATCACGAAAAGGAAGTATAAAGCAGTTTAAGCATAGTGAAAACAGATTAATTCAAGACAAACATGTGTAATACATTAATGAAATAACAAAGTTTTGACATGACAATAATTATTCGAATAAGCAAAGAAAATACAACTTGAGAAATAAATGAACAAAAATTCTTCCAATTCTAGACATGTTTTGGCAAGGGAGAAGTGATCACGTTGGGAGTCTTAGGAGGGTCTAATTCGATCTCCTTGGCATCAATCATATTCTGAATCTTGTACTTCAGCGCCCAACAATCGTTAGTATCGTGCCCCGGGCTACTAGAATGATAAGCACACCTTACATCCAGATTGTAGTTAGGAGAGGAAGTCTTGGGATTCGGATGAGGTCCTATCAACGTAATCAAATTCGTCCTCAATAGGTGTTGCAAAGCTTGAGACATCGATACGTTGAGTTTGGTAAACTGCCTTTTGGGTATATCCGGCTTACTTTGATTAACCTGTTGTTTTTGGCGAGGTTGTTGTTGGACCTGTGATATGGTAGCAATTTGGAAATGTCCACTCTTCACCAAACCAAACTTTTGTCTTCTTGGAGGTTGATTAATGACTTGGTCCTCAGCCTCGATTGCTTGCTTCATACGGTTGTGTCCGTCTTAATGAAGTTGGTTGATGATGGCTCTCAGATCTTCTTGTCCCCAGGCTAGGCCTTAGATAAGAGCCATCTGCCCCAACATCTGGGTTCTCATTGCCTCTACCTCAACTTGCAGTTGTTCCAGCCGTTCTTCCTTATTGTCTTCAGTACTTTTCTTAACCTAGTTCCAAGTGAGGAGTGTTTTCAACTCTTCATGCCCCTTGGATAGGTTTAGGAACATTTCCCTGAATTGAGATTTTTGAGTTTGAAGATCTCTGTTGTCTTGTTGGAAAGCCATTGCTGAAATAAACAGCGAGAACATGAGAGACCTGCACTGGAATACCTGTTATGCAATGATATGTATGATATATGTATGTAATGTTTTCAAGGACCTCGCGGGGTAAACAAGAAAATGTCAGAAGTTGAAATTTTGCCGCTTTGATTGAAGCACTTCGTATCGTTTAAGGTCCTTCTACAAGAGTCAAGCTCACCATATCAAGTGGGTTATAGCCCCTGACTCAAGTTGTCATGTTTTGGTCTTCTGACGACATTGGCTAGAGGAAAATAAATCCCCTTGCCCCTTGCTAGATGTCTGGTTCATCCTAACCTGCATCACAGGCCCTCGAGATCCTTGAAATGGTTAAGGAAATGTTAAGGCATGATGTTATGATGTGTATGCTATGATTTTAAGCAAAGGTGCAAAGTGATGTAAGCAAGTAAACCCTGAAAGAAATCCAAGTTATTCGATAATAACTGTAAACAAAACCTGCAAAGAACTCATGTTGTTAGATAATAAAACTCTGCAAATAGTTCAAGTTGAAAGCACACAAGTCACGCAAACAGCCTTAGGTTTAGGCTTGCATGGGTTTTAAGGTAGTACCCTCTTGAAGCTGGATTGGTTCAACTTGTCCTATAAATAGTAACCGGGTTCTAAGGGATCTCAATATCACTGATCTTTCCCCCAAGCTTCATTCAATAGGCGATTGACTCACAACCAAACAAAACTCAGGAGTCAAAACTCAATGAGTGTAGCATCGAGTATCTGTCGACCTTGGGAATACACCAAAGCCGACCATCTCGCTACGTCCTACTGGCCAAGTTGCGCAATTAAAGGTTCTAAGGTTAGTTGATTCTTTATGACACCACACAGTGGCCCTGTATTCTCCTTGATTTACTCAAGTGCTACCGGTACCAACCAAAGTGTTGCATCAATGTAGCTACTGCTTCAACCATGTCGATATACCCCGCACATTTCCCTCACAGTTTATTGCTACTTACCTAAAAGGAATTCCCCGATCCGGGTTTAGGATCCAAACAAACCTAAACAGATACCCTTAAAAATAAATCAAGCTAGACCAACAAGAGGAGTAATTAAAATGACCTAGATCCTAAGGTATACCCCACTTTATTATTATTCCCCAGCAGAGTCGCCAGTTCTATGATACGGTGGCAGAACCGACTGTTATACTGGTTTGTATTTTGTAATCGCAAATGTCGCGGTAAGCAAGATTCGCCACTGACTTTTATTTCATCCAATAAAGGAAAAGGAAAAAGAATAGAAAAAACCTTTTTCGAGATGTTTCTGAGTACGGGGGGTATATTATAGAAAGGGAAGGTGTTAGCACCCTTTCTATCCGTGGTTTTCCATGGGCTCTTAGGTACTTCCTCATTTTGAAATTACTTGTGTGTGTTTTGAAAAAGTTTTTATTTAACTTCGTGATAACCCTTGTATCCGTTCTCAAGAGGGTGACAAAGTTGTTTTTGAAAACTGTTTTGAACGTCTTTGTGTAAAAGAGTTTGTTGTTTTGAGCAAGTGCTTAAGATTTTCTACCTACTCGAAAAAGTCTATTCATTCTCGTTTCCTTTAGACAATGCTATCCTACTATTAAGGAGTAGGTAGCCCCATCGTTGGAGTTTTAAGGGACATTCGAAGGGACAATTACGGTCATAAAAGTAATGGTTAGGAAACTTTAGTAATTACCCTAAAATCCTAAAGATCTTTCCGAGGCAACATCCGAACGAGTCATTTTTGATCTTTTAGGACTAGAGGACGACCACTAAAATTCCCAATGCTTTATGACCGTTTACCAAAGTCAACCAGAGTGGGATAAACCCTAGGAGTAAACATGTGCATGTGTTATTTTTCAGTTTATTTATCTTTGCACAATTAAGGTGATCTACTGTTTTAATTTCATCTGTCTTTCGCATACAAGCCTATTATCCATACATCTAGCAGTTTATAATAGCAGAAAGTAAAGTGCGAGAAATTAAAGTCCTAACTATTACAAGGCCTTGGGGAGGGGGTTACATAACCCAACTGGGGATTAAACAGTAAGTAAAAAGCGGTAAAATAAACCCTAATTAAAAACTATTACAAACCTCGAAACAATTATAATAATTGGAATTATAAATAAGTTAATGCGTGCGAGACAAATTAAATACGGGAATAAATTAGAAGCCTAAAAAATCTAATTAATTAAAAAATATTTTTGTATTTTTGTATTGAGAAAATTAAATATTTGCGAATTAAACCTAATTTTCTAATTGATTTTAATTATGAAAAAACAATTTAAATTGCCCTAATTAAATTAATCTAATTAATTAATGAAATAAAATATAAAAAAAACAAATATGATTTTAATGTTTTTATGATTTTTTGATTTGATAAAAAAAATGGTTTTTGTTTTGCAAAAAAATGATTAAACAAATAAATAAAACTAAAGAAGTTAAAAAAAGAAATGACTAGGGCCTGATATTGTTAGCAATCTGGGGGGGGGGGGGGGGGTGAAACTGAAATTGTACTAGGCCCAAGATTCTAGCCCAGTACTCAGCGTGAGTTTCAGTGCACCTGGTCTTTAGGAGGTCCACCATGTGACTGCTTGCTTGATGCGTCAGATCTGGGATGGAAATGATCCAATGGTGTGGATCTTGGGTGCATGATGAACGCTTGGTTAGGAGGCACATGGGATCCAGTAAAGCATGTTAAGAAAATAAAATCACAAGATGCTTGGACCTAGGATCGAACCGAGGTCCTTTCTCTCACCAGCGTTACCCTTTGCCATTCGTGCTACACGACTCATCTGTTAATATAATGAACAAATAATAATATAATGGAAATTAGGTAGCATGCCCCAAAATAATACGCGCCACATTCATACCAGCCAGTAGGATGTTGCAACCTCAACGTCTCCTTCCTCAGACCGTCGTCTTTGATGCAAACCTTTTACCTACTGACAAAATTGTCACTAGAGGCTATAGTGACAGTTTTTATCCATAGTTATAACCCTGTAATAATTAAAAACGTAATACAAGCCAAATCAATCCTAACAAAGGGCATAGATCAATTTGAAATTATGCCATGAGTTCATTGGTACCCTTGATCTGTCCTAATTTCGCCTCTATAGAGAATCCCCAATTTGAAGCTTTCAAACCCTAGCAATTGTGTAAGCCCGTTCCTGCGCATGATCTGCATCTGGAGATTCCTAAGGCTGCAAGCTTGGATAGCGACTGGAAAAGCTTCAAGGACCTTCGTGGATGATCAATGATGCTCCAAAATTCCTTAAATTGGCCTATAGAATAATATCCGATCTGCACTTTTCTTTGGAAATTTGAAACTTTGTTTGACTCTTTGGAGCAAGCTGCGCCTCTCTAATCTCGTCCTTAGGGTTTAGAATGCTCTGTTAAATGTATGTGAATCAAATAGGTTAACAAATTGAGATTAAATCTTGGAAATTGATGAGCAAGAGATTTGATTTTCAAGTGATATTCTTTGTTTCTAAAATTTGTTAAATCATGACATTTTCATTCCAATCAGCCCTTGCACGATTTTCTTGCTATCATATAGCTTGTATTCTCATTATTTAATGCAAAATCATCCCAAAATAATTTTATATCATTTATTTGATTTAATTTGGATTTTAAATGATTAAAAATCAAAATAAATCAAATAAATAAGCAAATGATGCATGGAATGGTTCATGGTTCGTGGACCATGTTAGGAACAAGACGCAAGCATAAAAAGTTGGGCCTATTTGAAAAAAATGCATTTTGGGCATGGTTGACTTTGTGCAAATTTCCAAAAATGGCCAACTTTGACATTGCACATCTCTCTCAATTTTGACCCTAAGAGGGTGCTCTTGTACTTTTTAGAAAGCTTAGGATGTCCTTTAAACAACTGTTTTGGTTTCAACTCAATTGGATCTTTCATGTTCATGTAAGAAGCGTTAACCCAAAAGGTGTTTTTGTTGACTTTTTAGAATGACCTATAATGTCTGAATTCATATCTTTTCATGAGTTCATTTTTTAAACTTGAGGGATGAAAATGAGTTGTAGGGAATTGAATCCTCTTCAAAATTAGCCTTGGATGGGAAATTTCTGATAAAGTGTGATAAAGTTATGCCTGGTCAAAGTTTGGTTGACTTTTCCCATAGAAACCCTAATTTAGCAACTTTTGAGTTCTGATGAATTTGGGGCATTTCTTGAGGAATCATGATTAACCCTTGATCAAATGATGAATATCACTTCAAAATGTTGATGTTGACCAAAAATCTTGAAGTTTGACTGCATGAGGGTCATAGTTGACTTTTGACCTAGTACAATTGATTTTTAGGCATTTGAGCAGTTGACTGAGCAAACTTCTTGTGCAAGGCATGAAACTTGACATCGATGATCTTGAGAACATATTTGGTCCATGGAAGAGATTTTAGGCCTTTGAAGCTCATCCATCTTGATGAAAATGGAAACCCTAGTTGGAGATTAATTGCTTTAGGAGAGAGTTTGTCTGGTCAATCCTTAGTCAACTTGAGAAATTGAGGACCTCTAGGAGTATGTTTTTGTGTAAAATGAGAGGGAAAATTTTGGGGTACAACAATTACTGTTTTTCTCAAGGCAACAAGTGAGGCTAACCCTAGAGGTGCAAGTGTGCAAAGTGTTTGTTTTCATGCATTCTTGTCTTTAGAATAAGGTTCTCTAAGATTGATTTTTTCTTGCCATACCACCCTAATTAATATCAATAATATGGAAAGCAATAAATTGTGGAAATTAAATGTCCTACACTATTACAATACTTTAGGGGATGAAGGATATAAATTTACAAATGGGGAATGAAAGCAATTAAAACCTAATTACTATTACAACCATATTGAATAATAAATAATAATAAAAATATAAAGAAATATAAAGGTAATGTAAAAAAATTGTTTAAAAAAAAACATTTATGTATTGACACATACACTTACACATTGATACGAAAACTTTTATGCATTGACGCATGTACTTATGCATTGGCTCACATCTGTTTTGTATTGACACATGCACTTATGCATCGATACATATCATTTATTTGCTATTGGAAATAAAAATAAACTCATTATGAGTCGACACATAATGGTTTGTACGACTCATTTTTGTTTTGTATCAACTCATTTTCTTATGTATCAAAACATATCATCTCTTTGATCCTGGAAGTCAAAACCAACTCAGTATGAGTCAAAACATAATGGTTTGTATCGACTCATTTCTGTTATGTGTCAACTCGTTCTTGTTTTGTATCGACTCATAACCTATTTTGTACCTAATATGTATCGACACATAGAGTTATACATCAACTCATACTGCTGTTTTTTACTTCCAACATTTTTCTGCTGCATATATGAGTCAATTCTCAACACATGGTTAATGAAAAAGAAAAGTAAACATATGGTTAGCTTCACGGTAATGATATCTATATTTTATTTTCACAAATGAACCACTAATGATGCTTGTATGAAGAGTTCAAAGTCAAGAAAACTTACCTTGAAGTTGAAATTTGTGTTTTGATTTAAAGTTGTTGTATTGTCTTGGAGAGGTCAAGTGGTTGTTTTTGAGTTTGGAGAATGGTGATAGTGATGTTACAGAAGTTTCTCTTGTGTTTGAACAACTTCTATATGATGTATATGAAGTATATTGATGATTTGTTTAGGGAAAACTTACAAGGTTTTGGAGACTCAAAGGGTTTGGACTTCAAAGCTCAAAGATGGAGGTTTTTATGGACAATTCTGGTTTTTAGAGTATAAGGGGGGTTTGAGGATTTTTCAATACACAAGAATCTGACCTTTAGATTGCAAATGACCTCTCTATTTATAGAGAAAAGGTTTCGGAAGTTGAAGTAATCAGATTTGCAAGATAACAAATTATGGTTTGGTTAGAATGCAAATATCAAGTTATGCCAAGTCTTCCATTGTTTCAAGATGAAGTAACAAAGTTGTTGGTATAGAGGGGCTACTTTCCATGATTTATGGTGGAGTATAATCATAAGTAAGCAAGGTATGGGCTCAATACAAATTTTGTACCAAAAGCTTGCTTTTCAAGAATAACAATGGTGCCTTTATGCCATAAATGGAAAGATCTTTTGGACAATGACTCAAACACTTGGGTAATATCTCAAGAGTAGGTGTAAGAAATGGTGAGATTAGCCAGTTATAAGGCCCGCAACACAAGATTATGCAGCATAGCATGTAGATTTGATTATGTGTTCTTCACCAAAAATGATTTGTAATTCAAGAATGGATGTCCAACTTCATGCCTTTGAATCTCCCAGCTCATGTATGACAAGTTCATGCTCTTGGGAATTTTGGAAAGCTTGAAACATTGTCTAAAACTTTCATGTTTAAAATTTTGACAAAATCATCTTGGAACTATGTGAACAAATGCCAAGAAGTTGGGATAAAATCCTGACCAAAATCTATTGAAAATTTCTCTAAGTGTTAGATGAAAATGTCACGATTCAGGAATTTATAACTCAAAGTGCAAGCACTTCTAGGACTTTATCAGCAAAGAAAATTTATAGATATCATCAATATCTACAAATTTCATGTTGAAAGTTTTCTTCGAATCATCTTACATCTTGGTGAAAGATTGGCATGAAGTTATGAAATTATCATGTATGAAAACACTTAGAAAAATTTCTAAGTCTTGGAAAGTTTGACTTTTCAAATTGACTTTTGACTTTCTTTATTTCTTGATAATCAAGCTTCATATTTTTGAATGTCTTGATGAAATATTATCTTTGAAATTAAATCTTGACAAAAAAGTCAAAGTTTGACTTTTTGTGCATCAATTAACTTTTCATCAGTTGATCAAATTTCAACTATCGATCAATTGATCTTGAGAGATGAATGTTGTTGTACCCCAAAATTTTCCCTCTCACTTATCAAGAATTTGCTCACAAGATCTCCTTGACTCAAGACTACATTAGGATTTGGTCAGCTCAATACACCTCCTTATGCACTGATGACCAAAATTAGGGTTTGAGTTTGCACAAGGACATTTGAAATTTCAATGCCTCATATGACTTTCATGGGTCATTATGGAACCCCAAGAATACTCATGCCAAGTTTCAAGCCTTGAATCACATTTTTGCTCAGTCAATTGAACAGTTGACCTAAAAATCAACTATATTGGGGAAAAAGTCAACCATGGCCAATTTACAGTCAAACTTCATAATTTTTGATCCACATCAACATTTTAGACTCATATGTATCAGTTGATCAAGTTTGGACCACATATCCTTAAGAGATTTGATCAAATACCCAAAAGGGCAAAAAGGTAAAAATTAGGGTTTTGACTTGGAAAGGGCAATTTCTGGTTTTTGACCTGGAAAATGGTCAATTGGTTTAACGCATGATCTCAAGAGTCCAATTTCATCATTTTTACCTAAGGACATGGTTTCAAACATTGCAAGTCCATTGGATTGACAGATGAATTTTGTAGTCAACTGATCAAAAGTCAACTGTATATTGAAAAGTCAAACTTTGACTTTTTGGTCAAATTCAAGTGCCAAAGATCATAATTCATCAAAACATGTCAAAATATGAAACTTATTCATCAAGAAATAAAAAAGTCAAGATTTCATTTTGAAAAGTCAAAATTTCTAAACTTAGAAATTTTTCTAAGTGTTGAAAATTCATGTTTCTTTCATAACTTTGAGCCAAATTTTCATCATGATACAAGATGATTCAAGAGAGACTCCCAACATGAAAGTTTTAGATCTACATGAAATATAAAACCTTTCTTCACACAACTTCTTCCAAAAGTACTTGGATCTTAAGTTATAATTTTAAGAACATGTGGTCATGAAACTAAACACTTAGTGAAATTTTGCCCTAATTTGGTCAGGATTTTGACCCAACTTCATGGCACTTTTTCATATAGTTACAAGGGTAATCTTCAAAATAAATTCAAAGATGTGTTGTAGAGAACATTGCAAGCTTTCCAAAATGTCCAAGAACTCCTTGAGATCATTCTTGAGTAGGGAGAATCGAAGAGATGAAGTTAGGGTTTTGTCACTTGAATTACAAGTCATTTTTGATGAACAGATGAACCAAATCCATGCTAGGCTGCATAATCCTTGCTTTACAGGCCTGAAACTTTGTTGTCACCCCATAATTAAATGTTTACACAGCTGTTAGAGCTATTATCCAAGTTGCATTTCCATTAATGGCACAAAGTAACATTGCCATTCTTGTAAAGCAAGCTTTTTGCATAAAGTTCACATTGAGTCTGTACTTTGTTCCCTATGATTAAACTCCATCCACAAAGTTAGAAGCAAGCTTGTTTAAATCATAACCACTCTATCTTAGCAAGTACAAAAGACTTTGAAACTTGTTTTGTAAAAAAATCACATGTTTAGCTTAAGGATGCAAATTTGAATTTCGATCAACTAGAGCATTCCAAACTTGTTGCTTATAAATAGAGTCACTATTTGTGAGCTAGGACACGATCTTGAACACCCTAAAATACACCGAAACTCTCTGAAATCAAAAATTGCACAAAAACTCTATTGTTGCACAGTTTCTGACCTTGAACCTCAAACTCACATTTCCCTCGTGCATTTCTTAGCCTTTTAGTTTCTAAAGCTTCCTTACATCAAGTGTAACTCATCCATGTACATGTTTCATTTCTGTATCATGATTTACCCCATCTTCCATAACCAAAAACAAAGCATTGTACATTTACTTCTCCAAGTCATTTCAGCCACTATCAACTCAAGAAAACCATTGCATTAGCTTCCTAGGACCTCAAGGAAGCTAATCTGGTAATCACCATCGCTTGAAACAAGCTCAAACTCCAAACACGATTTCCAGTTTTGAGGTAAGTTTTCTCAACTTGAAACTCTTCATACATGCAGCATCAATAGTTTATTTATGAATAAAACATGTAGATATTATTTCCCTGAAGCTAACCATGTCCATAGTTTCCATTAATTTTGCTTGAGCTTAGAGAATTTTGAAACTGAAATCTCTGACATTTTTAGGGTTCTGATTAGGGACATTAAAATTCTTGCTTATCTTTGATATATAGTTTTAATACTTTACATTTCTGGAATCGTGAGAAAATTTTCTACAAGTTTCATGTTTACAGTTTTCATTTTTGATGAGAAATGAGCAAGTTACAGTTCGTCTGGATGAAGGTTGAAGATGAAGTCTTCAGAACACGTTTTGCCCTACATATTTATTGTTTCATTTGTATTAACGGATGTATAGCGACCCCAGTGGTAGAAGCGCGCGCCTGTAACCTACGGGACCTGTGTTCGAGCCCCAGTGGTACCCTTTTCATTTTTTCCACATTTTTTCCACATTTTTTACATTTCTGATTCTTTTTTTGTTTGGCAGGCGCTGGGCCCTTTGGGCCTGGCTCATTTTTTTGTTTTTGCTGACTAACCTCCATACTGGCTTTTGGCACCCCCTAGCCCAATTAATTAATTAATTTATTTATTTCATTTATCTTTTCTTAAATATATTTATTTTTAAATAAAAAAAATCATAAAATGCAAAAAATGATATATTTATATTTTGACTGGTTTTATTTTATTTTTCTCACAAAAATATTTTTATTAATCATATTCTATTTATTTTTCACTTATTATCCTGCAAATATAAATAAAATTAGGTTATTAGTTATTTTCTTTCATATTAATTTAAATACATCATTTTTTTATATAAAAAAAAAGACTATAAATATTTTATAATACTATAAATATTTTTTAAAGATAAAAATACTAAAAATACTTCTCTTAAACTTATTTTCTTTTGATTAATTAATAGAATTAGGGTTTTCTTTTAAAATCTTTTTCTTAATAAATTCAAACTTAATTAACTATTTTCTTTATTTAAATTAGGTTAAGACAAAATCTTTTTTTTCTTCATGAAAACCAAACAAAATTCATTTTCTTTACATTTTGCATCCTTGTACATTTATTCATTTTTATACTCTGTATTTATTTAAATTCCTTGTATATTCATACCAATTTAATATGATTGTAATAGACTAATTACGTTTAAATTCTTGCAATCCCCATTTACAAATTGTACACCCCCTACCCACAAATGTTGTAATAGCGTAGTAACTTTAAATTTCACAATTTATCGCTTTCATATAACATGCTAGTAATTAGGGTTTGTATGGAAAGACTAAAATCAACAAGTAGAAAAACCCTAATTTAAGACAAAAAACAAGCATGAAAATGATACACTTGCACACAAGCACCCCTAGGGTTATTCCACTTGGTTGCCTTATACAAAATGGCCATATTACGCATGTGAGGTATCTTAGCCAAAATAAGCAAATACAAGATCATAGTCCCTCGATGACGCTATCTAAATTTCCTTACAAATGATCTTAGTCCCTAAAAAAGAATGCTAAGATACCTTGCAACATTGCTAATCATGGTTATACGATGACCCACACCCGTCCCGTTTACATCCAAATATAGGTTTGCTTACCAAATCAATGGCAAGACAACAATGTCAAAGGAAAATAAAATGAACAAGAAAGACATTTGAGTAGGTAGATTGCTCCTAATTACTTGCTCCATTTCAAAACAAACCTCCTTGCTATTTCCAAAACAACATCTACACATTTCAAAACATCTTACAAACTTGAAAACATTTTCAAAAGACCAACATCTTTGTATACATTCTTACAAACGAGAATCATTACAAAGATTGCCTAAACAATGGCCTCTTTACAAACTACTTTCAAAAACCACACTAAGCACAATTTCAAACAAAAGCAAGTGATCTAGCGAGTAACTAAGAGCTAATGGAAAACCATGGATGAAAAGGGTGCTAATACCTTCCCTTTTCATAATCTACCCCCCGAACTCAAGAAACAATCTCAAAGGTCTTTCCTGTGCTTTTTCACCTTTACTTTTGGATAAAAGAAAAGTCGGTGGCGACTCTTACTAACCACAACATTTACGACCAAATGCAAAACACCCAAGTCAGTTCTCCCACTGTATCACAAATGCAATTTGGTAAAAATGATGTCCCTGAATCCTTGATATCATGTTCCAAACCAATAAGTCATGTATTAAGTTAAAAGTCAAGAATCAATCATTCTTAGTCAAAATCATAATTTTGACCATTTTGCCCTTTTGATGATTTGAACATTTTTCTTGAGGATTTGTGATCCAAACTTGACCAATTGATGCATATGACTTCAAAATGTTGATATTGGTCAATAAATATTGAAGTTTGACTTAGGTTGACCACAGTTGAATTTTTACCCATTACAATTGATTTTTAGTCATCTGGTCAATTGGCTGAGCAAAATTGTGATTTCAAGACTTGAAATTTGACATGGGTATTCTTGAAGGTCTATTATGATCCATGAAACTCATTTTAGGCATAAAAAGTTAGTTTGTCCTTGAGAAAACCAAAACCCTAATTTGAGGCATCAATGTTTAGGAGATAGTTTGATCTAGTCAACACTTGTGCAAGCTTGAGCCATTGAAGATCTTTGTGAGAAATATCTTGAGAAATGAGAGGGGAAATTTTGGGGTACAACAGCTGCCCCTGTTCAATCTTCTTAAACCTGAAGAGTTAGACTGGCGTGTCAGCCATTTGTGACTTGTAGATAGAAGATAATTGAACACTAGAGTGCCCATAAATTTGCACTTGCTGGTGTACAAAGTAATGTTGTTGGTTGATTGTTTCGGAATGGGCTTAAAGATGCCATCCAAAGTGACTGCTGGTAAGTATAAAGCTTAACTGTGACTATTATTTTAACATATAATGGAAGGAATCTTGTGGTGAATATGACTTCAATAGGTAATGAAGGAATATTGACGACTACTACTTCAATAGGTAATGAAGGAATCTTGACGACTACTACTTTAACAGGTAATGAAGGAATATTTGATGACTACTACTTTAACATGAAATGAAGGAATGCTGATGACTACTACATCAATAGGTAATGAAGGAATCTTCGATGACTACTACTTCAACAAATAATGAAGGAATCTCTGATGACTACTACTTCAACAGGTAATGAAGGAATCTATGACGACTACTAATTCAACAGGTAATGAAGGAATATTTGACGACTACTACTTCAATAGGTAATAAAGGAATCTTGATGACTATTACTTCAACAGGTAATGAAGGAATCTCTGGCGACTACTATTTCAACAGATAATGAAGGAATCTCTGACGACTACTACTTCAACAGGTAATGAAGGAATCTGATGACTACTACTTCAATATGTAATAAAGTAATATCTGATGACTACTACTTCAACAGATAATGAAGGAATCTATGACGACTACTACTTCAACAGATGATGAAGAAATCTATGATGACTACTACTTCAACAGGTAATAAAGGAATCTTTGACGACTACTACTTAAATATGTAATGAAGGAATCTTGATGACTACTACTTCAACAAGTAATGAAGGAATTTGTAGATGGTTGATGACATGGATTTGTTGATTGATCTTTTCCTAAAAAGGTAAATAGTTTGTTGTATGCAATGTCATGATGCATGCATTTTGTAATGATGTTCTCAAAATAAATGAGATTGTGTTATATGTGTTTTGTATGCATATGTCATGATGTGTGAATGTGTAATGTTATTGAAATGTATCTACGTCTGGGAAAATAAATACCTGACAACTGCTGGGGAGATTTGGGAAGCTTAAATCCCGAACTACTGTTGGAGATGAAGAGTATGTGTATCTTCAACCTTGCTTAGAATGCTTCCGCTGGGAATTCCTGTTTGTTTGTTTGAGGAAACTCTGCAGGGAATGTTGGTTTCTGCTTGGAAAGTAGGGTTCATGAACTTTGGTTGTTCATGGCTCTACTGGGGAATTTGATTCTTATATGCCCTGGCTGGGGATAAAAGAGATGACTAAACTTTCGACTTGTCTGGGGGAGGATGAAGTTAACTGTTATCTGCTCGGATTCCAGGCTTCACAATAACTTTCTGGAGATAGTATCAACTGCTCTAGGGAAAAGGAATTTTGTCAGTTGATCTGTAGTAGTCTGAGGAATAAACTCAAACTGGGGAGATTGTAATCCGTTGGGGAAATAAACCCAGTTGAGGAAAGTATTCTGGTGACCTCACTGGGGAAATGAATTATTTTGGTGTAGAACTTTCGCAAGGTTTCTTTTCCAGCTTTGGAAGTCCAAACTTGGCTGGGGAAGAGAATCCCCAGGGAATATGTCAATTGGAGCTCTGGATGGAAAATGTATGAATTCACTCTTTGAGGATAAGTTTACTAAAGTAACTCTGTGGGGATATCCCAAATCCTTGAGCAAATTCTTATTACTGTTTTGTGTGTTCATTTATTAACAGTTAATCATGTTCATATGCATATGTTCATTCAATTTTAGTCATTGGACGTTTTTGAACTCAAAATAGAAAAAACAAAGATGTTTGTACTTCAAAGTATATTTGTATTGATAATCTTCCTATAAACAGGCGTTTTTGTACATGGAGACAAATATCCTAGTAAGAGGAAGTTGTCAAAAAATGAAAATAATACAAAGTGAAAACAAAATTGTATAGCCATGTGGAAGTGATCTCATTGAGTTCCAACTCCGTTATTTCCCCTATGTCTTCGAACATCATCCATTAATGTTGAAAGAAGTTAATTGAATTGATCTCGTACCATTGGACCTTGGTAATAAAGCTGGATGTTATGATTCAACAGGACATAGTCATACACTTTTAATCCTTAACTTTTTCCTGAACCGCCCTTTCAGGTTTTCAGTCCACCAGGATACCCTTTTTTGCCCAAGCCACCCTTTCAGGTTTTCAACTTGCCGGGTGTATGATATTTTGTATATATCCCTAACTTTTTCCCAAACCTTTTGGTTGGCCGAGATGCCCTTATTTTTGCCTAGGTATGTCAACCTAGCGGGTTATTCATTATGCGTAGTATTTTGTGACTATGTCCGCGTTCACAGGATACGGGAAACCTTCGCCACCCATAGTGGTTAGCATCATAGCACCACCAGAGAATACTTTCTTGACAATAAATGGACCTTCGTAAGTGGGAGTCCATTTGCCCCTGGGATCGCCTTATGGTAAAATGATGCGCTTTATTACCAAGTTTCCAGCCTGGTATACTCGAGGTTTAATCTTTTTGTTGAATATCTTGATCATACGCTTTTGATACATTTGACCATGACAAATAGCAGCCAACTTCTTTTCATTAATCAAGTTCACAGGCAGGACAACTTCCATGCCAAAGACTAAAGAGAAAGGGGTTGCCCCAGTTAATGTTCGAGCCGAAGTACGGTAGCCATGAAGAGAAAATGGTAGCATCTCATGCCAGTCTTTATAGGTCACCGCCATCATTTGTACAATCTTCTTTATATTTTTGTTGGCGGCCTCCATTGCGCCATTCATCTTAGGTCTGTATGGAGAAGAATTGTGATGCTTAATTTTGAACTACGTGAAGAGTTCAATGATCATGGAATTGTTGAGATTGGTTTCATTGTTAGTGATAATCCTTTCGAGGATGCCGTATTGACAAATAAGGTTATGCTTGATAAACCTGGCTACAACATTCTTAGTGACTGAGGCAAATGAAGCCGATTCGACCCATTTTGTGAAGTAATCAATGGCAACGAGGATGAACCGATGTCCATTAGAGGCACTGGGCTTGATCTCTCCAATCATGTCAAGGCCCCACATTGCAAACAGCCACGGGGAAGTCATGACATTCAAAGGAATTGGAGGCACATGAACCTTGTCGGCATAGATTTGACACTTATGGCAAGTCCTCGAGTGGTGGTGACAATCAATTTCCATAGTCGACCAATAGTAACCAGCCCTCATAATCTTCTTGGCCATAGTGTGACCACTATAGTGAGTTCCAAAGATACCTCCATGCATGTCTTCCATGATCTCTTATGCTTCCTTCTTATCCACACAATGATGTAGAGTAGAATAATGGTTGCGCTTGTATAGGATCCCATTGCTTAGGAAACATTTGGCTGAGAACCTTCGCAGTAATTTTTTGCCGTTGATTGAAGCTCCTTCAGGATACTCTTGTGCTTTAAGGTACCTCTTCACTTCATGATACCAAGGCTTTTCCTCGTCAGTTCCGATCTCATAACAGTGCGCAGGTTTGTCAAATATTTTAATAGTAATTCTGGGGGCTTCGTTGTCCTAACTGACCTTGAACATAGACGACATGGTTGCTAAAGCGTCTGCCAACTGATTTTCTTCTCTTGGAAAATGTTTGATGGTAAACTCCTTAAAGTACGAGATTAGGGTTAACACAAGCTCTTTGTAGGGGATCATATTAGGATGTTTGGTATCCCATTCGCCTTTAACTTGACTGATTACTAAAGTTGAGTCTCAATATACGCTTAAGAACTTGATTCTTAGGTCGATAGCAGCCTTTAGTCCCAAGATGCTTGCCTCATATTCAACCATGTTGTTCGTACAATCGAAGCACAACCTAGAAGTGAAAGGTGTATGGTAACCTTCGGGAGAAATAATCATCGCACCAACTCCATTACCCAAAGCATTGGAAGCCCCATCAAAAACCATAGTCCATCAGGATCCTTGTTCAGGTCCGTCATACGGTCCAGGATTTTCACAGTCGGTCACTAGCATGATATTCTCATCCGGGAATTCAAAGTTCATGGATTGATAGTCATCAACATTTTGATGGGCCAAATGATGCGCCAACACACTTCCTTTTATTGATTTTTGCATAGTGTACTGGATGTCATATTCAGTCAAGATCATCTGCCATCTAGCTATTCATTGGGAGAGTGCTGGCTTCTTGAAGATATACTTGATGGGATCCATCTTAGAAATTAATAAGGTAGTATGAGTCAACATATATTGTCTTAGCCGGCGAGCAGCCCATGCCAAAGCACATCAAATTTTCTCGAGCAGTGAGTATCTGGTTTCACAGTCGATAAACTTTTCGCTAAGGTAGTATATTACATGCTTTTTTTGGCCAGACTCGTCATGTTGACCCAGCACACACCCCATTGAATTCTCTAATACAGTCAAGTATATAATCAGAGGTCTTCCTTCAACTAGAGGCATCAGGATTGGAGGTTCTTGCAAATAATCTTTGATTTTTTCAAAATCTGCTTGGCAATCGTCATTCCATCTGACTACTTGATCTTTCATCAATAATTTAAAGATTGGCTCACAAGTAACAGTCAAGTGAGATATGGATCAGGCAATACTGTTGAGTCGACCTAAGAAACCCCTGACCTCCTTCTCAGTATAGGGAGCTGGCATTTCTTGTATGGCTTTGACTTTCGCAGGATTGACTTTAATACCTTTGCCACTAACAACAAACCCTAGGAGTTTTCCAGATCTTACCCCGAAGGTGCATTTGTTCGGATTCAGCCTTAGCTTGTATTTCTTTAACCTTTCAAATAGCTTATGTAGATGATCAAGGTGTTGTTCCTTAGCTTGTGATCTTGCAATCATATCATCAACATATAATTTTATCTCATGATGAACCATGTCATGAAATAGGGCTACCATAGCTCGTTGATAGGTTGCCCCTGCATTATTCAAACCGAAAGGAATGACCTTGTAACAGAAGGTTCGCCATTTTGTAACAAAAGTGGTCTTTTCTATGTCTCCGGGAACCATTTTGATCTGGTTATATCCAGAGAAGCCATCTATGAAGGAGAAGACTTTATGTTGAGAAGTGTTGTCGACCAAGACGTCAATATGTGGTAGTGGCAAATCATCTTTGGGGCTTTCCCTATTCAAATCTCTATAGTCTACGCACATACGGACCTTTCCATCATTCTTTGGCATGGGGACCACATTTTCCACCCATTGGGGATATGAAATCACTGCTAGGAAACCTGCATTGAATTGCTTCATTACTTCAGCTTTTATCTTTTCAGACATCTCTGGCCGCATACGACAAACTTTTTGCTTGACTGGAGGACAATCTTCCTTTGTTGGTAGACGATGAACCACAATGTCAGTATCAAGCCCTGACATATCTTCATATGACAAAGAAAATACTTCAACATAATCATGCAACATCTTGACCAATATTCCTTTAATACTTTATTTCAAGTTAGCGCCAATATTGACCTCTTTCTTGTCTTCCTCAGTACCTAGGTTGATCAGTTCAATTGGTTCCTCATGCGGTTGAATGGTCTTTCCCTCTTGCATCAGATGTCTGGCTAGTTCCACAGGTATCTCACAATCTTCTTTGCCTTCGTCTTCGGCTTGGTAGATTGGATGCTAAAATTCATAGAGGGAAATAGCAGAGTCGTCGTCAATGAGATCTGGAGTGGATGTGGATCTGCAAATGTGCGTGTGTGTGCATGTAAGGTCACATGGCTATTTTGAAAATGTAATAAAGTGAAAGAAAGACAATGAGCGCAAAATTTGAATGCAAAAGAGTCCAATGTTTTTCATTAAATGATCATATGGCATATGAAAATAAACAAACCCTTAACAAATGGAGCATGGTTCCCCGGGAATAGCACATGGCTTAAAGTTATTGTTTCAATAAAGTTACAGATAAAGTTCTTAAATTGATAAAATAGTAAATGGTAATTACTCCTTGTTGAAGGAGATGGGAATGAAATCCTTGGCACATCAGTTGTTGAGTCCTTTTTCGGATGTCGGGTAAATCCAGTCATCAAAATAACCGTCGTTGTCAGAGTCTTCAAGAGAATTCACTTCATGGTTACTGATCCGAAGAGGTGGTTTTCCTATGCGAGCACGTCTGACCTCCTTTTGGGCTTTGGCAGTGAAACCCAAACCACTTTTGTCTGATTTGAAAGGGATGTCAGGGAGTTGTCCCCAAATGGTACCACATGTGTCTTCAATCACAGCATGAGCATCTTTGAGGGAAGCCATCCTAGGCACATCTTTAACAAATTTTGGAATATCGGGATTAGCCTTGGCAGCAATAACCATGGGAGAGACCACTTCGAAGGCCTGGCAAGGAGTTTCTATGAACTCGCCATCCATCTCAACATACTTAAAAAAATTCAGGTGGCTAACCATAAACTCTTCTTCACCACAGACAGTAACGATCTTTACTTTGACTGGATATTTCAATGTTTGATGAAGTGTAGAAGTCACCGCTCCTGCCCCATGTATCCAAGGGCGTCCAAGTAGGCAAGAGTAGGCAGGACGGATGTCCATCACATAGAAAGTCGAGTTGAAAGTTTGAGAACCAACTTTGATGGGGAGGTCAACCTCTCCATGTACTGTCCTCTTTAATCCATTGAAAGTCCTTACCACAATGTCGCTAGGTTTCAACACTAGTCCATCACAGTCAACTCTATCCAAATATCCTTTAGGTAAGACATCGAGAGAAGATCTAGTATCCACTAATATATGTTCCATGGTAATGCCCTTACATTATACGGAGACGTGGAAAGCTTTGTTGTGATTCTTCCCCATCAGGGTCAAATCTGCATCAGATAACCCTAAACCATTGTTGGCAGTCAAGCTTACTACATAGTTTTCTAATTGGTTGGCTGTAGTTTCTTGAGGAACATGGGAATTATTCAAGAATTTTATCAGTGCTTGAGCATGTGCCTTAGAGCACAACAATAAAGACAACATAGAAATCTTCGAGGGTGTTTGCCCCAATTGTTCCACTATATTGTAATCCCTTTTTATGATGATTTTTAGAATATCCTCCATCTCTTGGGTAGATGGGTCCTCAATGGTGATATCTTTTACGGGCGCCTCCGTCAGAGTAGGCTCAGTCATTTTTCCCTTTCCTCGAGTATCAACAACATGTTTAACAGCGGTAATACGAATAGGTGTAGTAGGGTTTGTCGGATGTGAAATTTATGGAGAGAAGATCCTCCCCGTCCTAGTAAATTTAATTGATCCTGAAATGTTTGTAATGTCAGCAGTTTCATCTTCATCAATCCACGAATCTTGTTTGATACCATGGTAGTACACTTCTGCCCCATAATTCCAGGGCACAACCTTATCAGAAGAGTAGGGGACTGGCCCCAGTGTGGTGATAATTAGTGGAGTTATTCTTGGTTCAATGGGAATCCTAATAGGACCTTTGGAGGTGATCCTAATAGGTTTGTTTGAGATAGTAATGATGGATATGTCTTCAACTTCTTGAGTTATAACCTCGGTCAAACTTTTCATAGACGGAGTTCTGTCAAATAGAATCTCATGGCTATCCATCAGGTGTTGGACACCTTTCTTCAGCCATTCACAACCATTAATTTGTACAACACAGCAGCAACAATCTTCAAGGCAGCCAGGGAATACCCCCAAATTTTAACAAATTCTTTTTAATAGTCTTCAATGGAGTGATTAAATCTTTGACGAAGGCGACAAAAGAGGCATCTTCAATAGAATTGACACCCTTACCATGATTTGGCATTGGGGTTGTATTTAAGTGAAGATGTATTGGGATTTTATGGAGGGTCTCTTAGTGAAATGAGCTCAGCTTTCAGTAAATGTTGTAGGTCTCATGGTAAGGACATACCAATCTTGGTGTATTGTCTTTCTTGAAACTTTGTCCTACGCCTACCCTCTTGTTGCAATTGAGTAGATGTAGGATTGGAAATTATAACTGCCCCCACTGAGTGATGGAGGTCAGTCTTAGCATGGCTTCTTGATCCATCAACATTAGTCTATTTTTTACTAGTAAATTGTTTTTTCACAGCATTTGAGGTGGAGGCCATAGGTATCTTCCCGCTTTTAATCCCTCTTTCAACCCTCTCACCAATTAAGATCAATTTAGTAAATCCGAATGACGAACTCCCAATCAGCAAGTTGAAGAATGGTCCACTCAATGTCCCCATAACATATCTACCAATTTTATATCAGTTAAAGGTAACTGCACCTTGCCAGCCAAGTATCTCCATTTTTGGGCGTATTCTTTGAAGCCCTCGTTTGAACCCATGGTCATGCCTTGCAATTGCACCCTAGTTGGTTCAAGATCAACATTATATTGATATTGGCGATAGAATGCGACAGCTAAATCCTCCCAAGTATGGATGTTTGTCCCTTCCAATTTGTAAAACCACTCTAACTGCGTCCCAAATAGACTCTATTGGAAAAGTGCACTAATAGTTTTCTATCAGCGGTATGATGCTGAATTTTGCGGACATAAGATCTTAAATGAAGCTTTAGACATGAAACGCCATCATATTTGGCAAAGACCGGTATCTTGAATTCGTAGGGAATGATTACCCCAAGTACCAAACCCAAGTATTCAAAGTCTAAGCCAGACACAACTTGGATTTCCATAACTTTTAGTTTGTCTTCTAGTTGATTATACTTATTGTCGGCCGATGAATATTGCTCATCAGAATAATCCTCGTCTTCAGAGATTTAATTATTTCCACCCCCGGCAAGGGTGCTCCTAGTGTCATCATATTGATTCGCATCCTCCTCGGATGATTCTTCTTCAACTTTGACTTGTTTTACGGGCCCTTTTAACCTCTTCCCCATGTTGATTACAATTTTCTTCTTTGTCTTCTTCTTCGTAACAAGAAAAACCATCATTTATTGTTGCCCCTTTGCTAAGTTGAGCATAGTTTCTTAAAATTGAGAGTTTTGAGTCTGCAAGTCCTTCACAGTTTGCTCGAGATCCATCTTGTACTGAAATAAACAGTAGAAAGATGAGGAAACCTGTGTCAGAAAACCTGCTTATGATATGATGCATGTTATGCCAATGCAATGTTTTCAAGGATTTTATGGAATTTAAATTTTCTAGACAAAGAGAAAAGAACAAACATTAATTGCATTAATAAGTCATGAACTACAAATGCCTCTCTTGGGCATACAGTGGAAGAAGCAAAAATAATACAAAATAAACTCCTAAAACAAAAAGCACTCAAGCTTCCCATAGGCGCATCTTCTTTGGTGCAATGCAGACATTCAAGTTTCTCTCTTTATGAAGTTGCCTTGGAGCTCCAAAGCCTTCTTCTCACTTGCGTAGAATTATGCTTCAAAGGTGTCTCGTTCCCCTTTGAGTTGAATCCACGATCTTTTTAATTCCTCGAAGTTGGTAGGCATGTCATGATGAAGAGGAGTGTAAGGGGTATCTCCTTCAGCAATGGGCTCTATAATCACAAGTAGGATGGCAGGGTAAGTCATCGTGAGACTTTGAGCATGATTTCATACCCACTTGAGGTAAGGCTCAAGAGGGATGGAATTTTTATTCCCCAAAATCTTACTATCCACTTTGTTTACCATTCTCCAAGCTCGTATGAACCTTTGACGATAGCCTTGGACGTCGCCCTCGTAATCAAATACCAAATCTTGGATGAGTGCATCATGGGGACCATCTCTTTGCGCATACCCAAACTATCGTAATGCAAGAGAAGGCTTACAGGTGATACCTACCTTAATTCCCAAGAGTGGGACACTAGGTAATTCCCCATAACGGTTGATGATGGTAATATCCTCCAAAGATCGAGAATACCAATGAATATCCGAGTGCGAGAGTGACATCATCCTTTAAGACCATGTCAAGCCTTGATCATTCTTCAATGCTGATCGAGGTAGGTGCGAAATAAACCACCTAGATAGAAATGGAATGCAACACAAAAGAGTACCCCTTTTCTTCATTGTGCGAGTGTGGAAACAATGTAGAATGTCTCCAAGCAAAGTAGGTATGGGATTACGAGAGAGAAAAACCTTGATGGCATTCACATCTACGAGTTGGTCCGGATTGGGAAATAAAACCAAACCATGTATTAGAAGGGCCAAGACATCCTCAAAATCTTGAAAATCCATATCTTCCCAAAACAAACGAGCCTTTTCCAATAGAAACTTGGCTAAGAAACCCTTAACTCCACTTCTTGTCTCCCAATTTGTCACAATGTTAGATCTCTTCAAATGCAAGGCTTTGGCAATAAATTTAGGCTTTGGAGTTTCCTCTAAACCGGTGAATGGTATTTGATCAAGCACAACCACTCCTAGCAATTGAGATAATTCTTCTAATGTAGGCACTAATTGTTAGTCGAGAAATGTGAAGTAATGATGCATAGGATCAAAGAATTGGAAAAGCACACACATTATTTCTTCTTGGAAGTTTGAGGTAGCCAAGTTGAGAAGTCGGCCATATTTCTTAGTGAAGGGAGAATCTCCAGGCACTCTTGATGCTAACTCTTGAATTTGAGGATGCACTTTCACAAAGTTGACTCGAATGGTATTCCTACGAGTGGAAGCCATGTCCTACAAAGCAGAACAAAGATAAATTCCTAAATTCTTGAAATGCTTAGTGAGAATGCTTATGATGTTATGATGTTTATGATGTCATAAATATTAATCACAAACAAATCATACAAATACCTTAGGTTTAGGCTTGCATGAGGTTTATAGGTAAGTACCCTCCTGAAGTTTAGTTGGTTCAGCTTGTCTTAGAAATTAATCGGGTTCTAGAGAATCTCAATATCACTGGTCTTTCTTCATTGGGCATTATTTTAGCACACTCAATATTTTCTTGCAGCCAAAATATCCCAAAAGTCTAATCTTAATGAGCGTAGTATCGAGTATCAACCAATTTTCAGCTTTTCACCAAAGTCGTCTATCTCACTACTTCCTAATGGCCAAGTTGTTCAAGTAAAGATTCTACGACTAGTTAGTGCTTTATGACACTGCACAACGGTCCCGTATTCTCCTCGATTCAACACAAGGGATACCGATACCAACAAATGTGTTACACCAACGTAGCCATTGTTTCAACCATATCGGTCTATGTCATATAGTTTCCACAATCTATTGCTACTTACCTATTGATGTTTCCAGATCCGGATAGAGGATCTATACAAGGAACCCAAATATAGGCCCAAAGATGTAAAGAAGACAAGTTAAATAAATGAAAGCATTTTAAATGTGATCTAGTCTCTAAGTTAACCCCACTTTTAAGTTATTTCCCCCGCAGAGTCGCCCGTTCTGTAATACGGTGGGAGAATTGACTTGGGTGTTTTGCGTTTTATCGCAATTGTTGCGGATAACAAGAGTCGCCACCGGCTTTTCTTTTATCCAATAAAGGAAAGGGTGAAAAGAATAGGAAAGACCTTTTGATAATTTTCTTGAGTTCAGGGGGTAGGTTATGAAAAGGGAAGGTGTTAACACCCTTTTCATCCGTAGTTATCTACGGGCTCTTAGTTTCTAGCTCACTTTGAAATGCTTTGTTTGAAATGTGTTTCTGATAGTTTTGAAAGTATTTTTGAAAAGTGCCTTCGTTTAGGAGAACTTTGTAATGATTCTCGTCTATATACGAATGCATACAAAGTGTTGACTTTTGAGAATATTTCATTTGAAAGTGTTGGTGTATTTTGAGAGGTGTTTTGAAAATGGTTGCGAGCAAGCAACTATGAATGTTCTACCTACTCAAAAAGTCTTAGTTCTTTTCCTCCTCCTTTAGATATTTCTATCTTACCATTGATGGATAACAAGCCCTATAATTGGATGTGAAGGGACGAGCGTGGGTCGTCGTACAGTCATAGAAGGAAACATTATGGAATACCTTAATAATTCGTCATAAGGGTCTAAAATCATTTACCGAAGGCAACATCAAAGGGTCATCTAGGGACTATGATCTTGTATTTGGGGGTCTTTGCTAAAGTATCCCACGTTCGAGGGACATGACTGTTTTTATCAAGGGGACAAGTGAGGTTAACCCTAGAGGTGCAAGTGTGCAAAGTGTTTGTTTTCATGCATTCTTGTCTTGAGATTAAGGTTCTCTAAGATTGATTTTATCTTTCCATACACACCCTAATTACTAGCAATAATATGGAAAGCGATAAATTGCGGAAATTAAATGTCCTACATTATTAAAATACTTTAGGGGATGAGGGATACAAATTTACAAATGGGGAATGAAAGAAATTAAAAACTAATTACTATTACAACTATATTGAATAATGAATAATAATAAAAATATAAATAAATATAAAGATAATGTAAAAAAAATTGTTAAAAAAACTTTTATGTATTGACACATACACTTACGCATTGATACGAAAACTTTTATGCATTGACACATGTACTTATGCATTGGCTCATATATGTTTTGTATCGAAACATGCACTTATACATCAATACATATCATTTATTTGCTCCTGGAAATCAAAATCAACTCAGTATGAGTCGACACATAATGGTTTGTATCGACTCATTTTTGTTTTCTATCGACTCATTCTATTATGTATCGATAAAAATCATCTGTTTGCTCCTGGAAGTCAAAACCAAATCAATATGAGTCGACACATAATGGTTTATATCGACTCATTTTTGTCATGTGTCGACTCATTCATGTTTTGTATAGACTCATAACCTATTTTGTACCTAATATGTGTCGACACATAGAGTTATGCATCGACTCATACTGTTATTTTTTACTTCCAACATTTTTTTGCTGCATATATGAGTCAGTTCTCAACACATGGTTAATGAAAATGAAAAGTAAACATATGGTTAGATTTAGGGCAATGATATCTACATTTTATCTTCACAAATGAACCACTAATGATGCTTGTATGAAGAGTTCAAAGTCAAGAAAACTTACCTTGAAACTGAAATTTGTGTTTTGATTTAAAGTTGTTGTATTGTCTTGAAGAGGTCAAGTGGTTGTTTTTTAGTTTGGAGAATGGTGATAGTGATGTTACAGAAGTTGATCTTGTGTTTGAACAACTTCTATATGATGTATATGAAGTATATGGATGGTTTGTTTAGGGAAAATTTGCAAGGTTTTGGAGACTCAAAGGGTTTGGACTTCAAAGCTCAAATATGGAGGTTTTTGTGGACAATTCTGGTTTTTAGAGTATAAGGGGGGTTTGAGTATTTTTCAATACACAAGAATCTGACCTTTAGCTTGCAAATGGACTCTCTATTTATAGAGAAAATGTTTGGGAAGTTGAAGTAATCATATTTGCAAGATAACAAATTATGGTTTGGTTGGAATGCAAATATCAAGTTATGCCAAGTCTTCCATGGTCCCAAGATGAAGTAACAAAGTTTCTAGTATAGAGGGGCTACTAGAAACTTTGTCTTGATGATCAAGAATAGCAATGGTGCCTTTATGCCATAAATGGAAAGATCTTTTGGAGAATGGCTCAAAAACTTGGGTAATAGCTCAAGAGTAGGTGTAAGCATTAAATTGTTGTGAGATTGGCAAGTTATAAGGCCTTCAAAACAAGATTATGCAGCATAGCATGTAGATAGGATTATGTGTTTTTCACCAAAAATGATTTGTAACTCAAGAATGAATGTCCAACTTCATGCCTTTGAATCTCCTAGCTCAAGTATTATAAATTCATGCTATTGGAAATTTTAGAAAGCTTGAAACATTGTCTAAAAATTTCATGTTTACCATTTTTACTAAATCATCTTGGAACTATGTGAATAAATGCCAAGAAGTTAGGATAAAATCCTGACCAAAATATGTTGAAAATTTCTCTAAGTGTTAGATGAAAATGTCATGACTTCAGGAATTTATAACTCAAAATCCAAGAACTTATAGGACTTTATCAACAAAGGAAAGTTATACATCTCATCAAGATCTACAACTTTCATGTTGAAAGTTTTCTTTGAATCGTCTTGCATCTTGGTGAAAGATTGGCATGAAGTTATGAAATTATCATGTATGAAAACACTTAGAAAAATTTCTAAGTCTTGGAAAGTTTGACTTTTCAAATTGACTTTTGACTTTCCTGATTTCTTGATGATCAAACTTCATATTTTTGAATGTCTTGATGAAATATGATCTTTGAAATTAAATCTTGACCAAAAAAGTCAAAGTTTGACTTTTGTGCATCAGTTGACTTTTCATCTGTTGATCAAATTTCAACTATCGATCCATTGATCTCGAGAGATTAATGCAATTAGGTTAAAATGATGTCCTTGATATAATTTTACAAACCAATAAGTCATGTATTAAGTCAAAAGTCAAGAATCAGTCATTCTTAGTCAAAACCCTAATTTTGACCATTTTACCTTTTTGATGATTTGAACATTTTTCTTAAGGAATTGTAATCCAAACTTGATCAATTGACACATATGACTTCAAAATGTTGATATTGGTAAAAAAATATTGAAGTTTGACATAGATTGACCATAATTGACTTTTTACCCAATACAACTGATTTTTAGTCATCTGGTCAATTGGCTGAGCAAAATTGTGATTTCAAGACTTGAAATTTGATATGAGTATTCTTAAAGGTCTATTATGATCCATGAAACTCATTTGAGGCATTAAAAGTTCAATTGTCCTTGAGAAAACCAAAACCCTAATTTGAGGCATCAGTGTTTAGGAGATAATTTGACCTAGTCAACACTTGTGCAAGCTTGAGCCGTTGAAGATATTTGTGAGAAATGTATTGGGAAATGAGATGGAATATTTTGGGGTACAACAACTTTTCATGTAGATAGTTGCCCCGTCCTGTTTCAGGAATTGATCCACAATCTATTTTTGTGTTAGTAAACCCGTCCTATTTTGGGAGTTCATACCACCTGGCCATATCGATAGTTTCCCCATCCTATTTCAGGAGTTAATCTTTGACTGGTTATATAGATAGTTTCCCCGTCTTGTTTAGGGAGTTAATATTTTCCTGATCGTACATATAGTTTCCCCGTCTTGTTTTGGGAGTTAGTCTAGGACCTGCTTTTTTGTTGGCGAACCTATCTTATTTCAGGAATTCATACCGCCTGGTTGTACAGATAGTTTCCACGTCTAGTTTCGAGAATTAATCTTGGACCTGGTCAAATAGATAGTTGCCCTGTCCTGTTTCGGGAACTAATCTCTGACCTGTTTGAGAATTGTTGATGATATTCATCTGTTTGTGAACTTTACCTGAAGAGATAATGTTAGTCTTTATGCAATGTCATGATGTATGTAATGCATCACGTAATGATGTTCTCAAAGTAAATGAGAGTGTGCTATATGCGTTTCATATGCATATGCCATGATGTTTTTTAAATGATGAATGGATATAAGATGTCGTTGAGGCGTATTGGTAGCTCCGTGTAACACCTTTGCTGGGGAAACTAAATCCATGGCTATCACTGGGGATGAAGCATATGAATCTTTAATCTTATTTTGAATGTCTTGACTGAGGATTCCTGCTCTCTGCTTGAGGATACTCCACTGGGAATGTTTGACTTCTCCTTGGGGATAGAAGAGTTCAGGAACTTTGGTCGTTCATCGCTCTACTGGGGATTTTAGTTCTTATATACCCTGATTGGGGATAAAAGAGATGAATAACCTTCAGAGGTGTTGTATGGCCGAATTTATAGTACAGACGTCAACTCTTCTGGGGGAGGAAAAAGTTAAATGATGTCTGGATCACTTTCAAATTCCATAGAAACTCTCTGGGGATAGCAACCTGGACTACACTTTGTTGGAGAAGAGAATTTACTGGGGATTTGCATTGACGGGAGGAATGCACTCTACTTGGGAAATTAGATTCCGTTGTGGAAATAAACCCTTTTGGGGAAATATACTCTGCTGAAGAAATGAACCCTACTGGAGGAAATGAGCCCTGCTGGTGTTGTACCCTAATTTTCCCCCCTAAGATCCCTTCATCATACCATGTTGTTTCAATCACAACAAGATCACATTAGGGCTTTTGGTTCTCCTCCCTATCTTTAGCTTTGCTCTTTGGGGAATCACCAAGCACCTTGACTTGTTTTCTTTTGTGATCATGGATATTTGTCTTGATTTTTTCTTTTAATTAATAAAATGCAACGTTGGTTTGTCTTACTTGTTAATAATGTAGGTAAAGGCAATGAGGCTTAGCAAGTTGCTCCATGGGTTCATGAGTTTATTTCCATGCCCTAGTCAATAAAGCTTGAGAAGTCCAAACCTAACCATTGAAGTTATTTTGGAAGGATGGCATGGCAAGGTTATTTTGGTTCACTACATTTCCAAGTTATCAAGATTGATTCAAAAGTGCAAGGGATTGATTGAAGAAGATGTCATGGTTGGACAAGGTCTTATCCCCATTGGTCACAAGTGCATATTTATTTAAATTCTTAAGATATGGAAGTTGTTTTGGTGGCTATGAATTCTCATTTTTATCCTCAATAACTTCTATTTTCAAAGCAATAGTGTTGGTACAAGAAGGTGGTCCAAAATTGTCAAGGTTCCTCAAAGCATTTTCTTGATCTATGAGCTAGGGTTTTGAACTTCAAATAAGTATATCTTTCTCATCTTTTGGTATTTTTGAGTTATTCCAAATACATAATTATCTTCAAAGGGATATTAACAAATCACTTCAAAAGTTTCAAGGATTTTTCATGTGGAAGAAACTTGATGATGAAGAAAGATTACAAGTCCTCCAGATGAACCCCTAATTTCTCATGTGTGACTTCAAATGATTATAACTTGGTCAATTTTTATCACCCTGAGCACATTATTTTTCCACAATGATCTTGAGGATGTGAAATGTATGCCTTCTTTTATGTGCAAAGTGATAAAATGGATGGAAGATGCCCTAAGGATACAAAAGATTATAGGTCATCTCATGATTATTTGCCAACTTTAACAATTCATAACTCTCTAAATTTTTGGATATTTTGAATGGTTCAAGTTTCAAAATGTCATTCAAGAGGTCTATTTCATGCAATAATTTTTGGTCAAGAGAAAATTCCAAGTGGAAGGCCATGTTTGGATGTAAAATATTATAGGTCACTTTTGATTAAAAAACTTGAAATATTTCTAAGTATGGAAAGTCAACCTTTTTCCCCCAACTTTGACTCAATGCAACTTTTAGCTCAAGCATCCATTTGATTCCATTATTTTTCCATTGTAAAGCTTGTAACCTCATCTTTCTAAAGCATCAAGAATCATGCCCTAAGACCCATTGAGCTGAGAATGCCATTATTTTGAAATTGGTAACTTGAAACTGAAGTTTCATCACAAGTCATATTATGAAATCTTTGTTTTGGCTTCTAATCACAAGTTTTCCACGCGTTTTTGCCTCTAAACATGTTTAGTGAACTTCCAGAATTGATTAGCACAACAAAACACGCGTTTTGGATGAGTTTTGATCAAATTAGAAGTCACACTTTTCTTGTTTTCAACTTCACACGATTTCCCTCCAAACTTCATCATTTCCCACGCGTGGACATTCCATTTGATTCCCTATAAATAGAGGGTCATCCCCCATCATTTCCTCAAGCTTGGATAGCCAGAATCACCCTGCCAAACGTATTCCATAACTAAAAAATCTACAACTTCGAAATCTATTCTCAAGCCTTTTTTAATCCATTTCCCCATCAATTCACCTTCCTTGATCTTCCCTGAAGCTAACCATATAATTACATTCAAGAATCGTGCCATATACTGCTCCATAGAAGTCGAGTTTTAGAGATCTGCAATTCAACTTCAATAGGTAAATTTCTTCATCAATTCTCCAAAACTTTGATATCATTGTGATGCTCTCATTTCCCAGGTTCTAGTTGCAACACTTACTTTCATCTGGAAACTTGTTTTGACCATGAAATTTCAAATCCCTTTTCAAAACTTTCTTTCCAAATTGCTTGAGCCACAATTTATATAAATTTGTCGCGAGGGTGTGGTTGTCTTCGTCTTGAAGAAACGAAGCGAATGGCATAGGTCTCGTACTCTAATTTTACAGATTGAGCAGCCTAGTTTTGGGACTGGCTGGAGGTTGAAGATGACCAACGTGTCATCCTTCAACCAATGAAACAACGCCATTTGGATTTTTTGAATTTCTGATTTACATTTGATTCAGTGCTTTATTCACTAATGACCATGATATGCACAACGCGCTAGATCCCTTGAATTTGATTACTAACGCGTTTTGACTCTCATCCAATGGTCCACACATTTTTGACTTTATTTTTCTTTTCTGATTTTTATATTTAATTATTTTAAATTTCAAAGAATCATAGAAAATTAATTTTTAGTCAAAAAAATCTGAAAAAATCATGAAAAATATTTTTGATTTTTCTCTTTCTGATTTTTATTTTTTCACAATTTTATTTTGTGTTTTGATATTTTTATAAATTTTCACTTTATTTGGATTGTTTTAAATGTTTAAAATTTTCTTATGCATTTTTAAATTTTGAAAAAATTATGGAATGATCCAATGATATTGTGACAAATTTTGGTGACCTCATTTATTTTTTATTTCTGACTTTGCTATTTTCTTAAATCATTTTTGGCCTATTTCACTCATTTCTTTTAATTTTAAAAATAGTTTCTGACTTTAAAAAATTACCAAAAAATTTTTAAAATTATTTTAGTTCATTTCTGATTTTTAAATGATCTTACTTTTTATTTCTTGATTAATTTGAATATTGTTGATATTTTTCTCTTTTATTTCTATTTCAAAACACTTTTTAAAACCTTTTTTAATGTACATGTTAAACGCAATATTATTTTGTGGTTATTTTCTGGCTAATCTTGGGTTGGATTTTTTATTATGAACTTTGTTAACATCATTGGATCCATAGTGTTGAGTTTAACTCCATAAAAATGGATGAATGATAATCTCTATATCATTTATCCAAACATGAAATACATAGATTGTTATTGATCGACCTCAAAATAGGTGCGATTTCTATATAAGTCCACTTAAGATTACTTAACATAGCGCTAAATTTTATTCCGATTCGAATAAATGATCATTCGTGGCTCAAACCTATGTTTGCAAGCCCAAGTATGTTAATTTGATCCCTTTGATCCAATAACCTTGAGATTCATTGTGTGGAGGCTTTGGTTCTACCAATCCTCTAATGGATCTACAACACTTTTGGTCAACGCGGATCACTTAAACATCGTTGATCATTAAATGGTACTTGTGAGGATTCCAAATGGATGATATACTTGACAAAAAGCAAATGCAACTTGTTGTGTGGAGGCTTTGGTTCTAACAATCCTCTAATGAGTTCCAAATGCAAGTTTTAAGATGATCATCTAGCTAACCACTAATCTCTAATAACTGAATTTATCTTGTGTTTTTATTATATGTCCTTTTATTTCATGTATGATTTACTTTTAGCATTTTACATTTCATGCTATTTTCATCTTTGCTCATTTGGGCATTTACTTTCTTGTCATTTTTGTTTTTGCTTATTTTAGCTCTTATTTCCTTTTTTGTAGACACTTAATAATCAACATAAACCGTAAAAAAAACTTTAATGATACTTGGACTATTTGGTTACTATCCTTGGCATCATGGAGTATTGGACTTTTTGGACTTAGTGTTAGAGACCTTGGCCTATGTTGGAGACCTTGTGACCTTAATTGATATTTTGTCTTGAGTTCTTGAGGTTTACCTCAAGACATTGGGTTGTTTGTTTGCTTTGTGTGCAGGTTATTGTGATTACATACTTTGTTTTTAGTCTAGAATTCGCCCGTATACAGCCGTTACTCTGTCCAATTTTTGTGAAGACTTAATACACTTGAAGTTTGGTTCTCTCAAGAGGTCTAGTATCTTTGCTTACTTGGTTTCAATCCAAAGAATGGGAATTCTATCTTGACTCATAATGTCAAGAATTAGCTTCTTGTTGGTTAGATGGTTCATATCCTTAGCTTTTATCTTATGCTTTATGACAGTCTCTTCTTCTCCTCCCATCTTCTTTAATTTCAAAAATCTTCTCTCTCCATTTGAAAACTCTTCTTGTTTTTTTTACTTGAACCACTTTCATAATAAACTTGGACTTAGGCCCATGCATTTTCAAAACCTTTTCATAAATAAACTTCAATCAACTTAATAATACCTTGATATTTTTTATGAGAAGACTAAAAGTCAATCAATCTCATTTCAAACCATTTTGCCACTTTGTCTTTTTTATTTATTTTAAAACCTAGATTAGACTCTTGTCAATCCTTGTAATGATGCAAACAACTATACTTCTACAATATGTAGTGAAGAGAGATATTTTCCACTTGGGTGTTGAGTGAGGCATTGTTGATTTTAAAATCCAAGCCATATCCTCCATTTTGAGATGATGCAAATTCTCCTTTCTCATGATTGTGGGTAGTAAGTATGTTTTCCATACGGACAATGACAATGATGTCTTATCTTATAAAATAAACCAATACAATTATGTTTTAAACTTTTTAAGGTGAACTACGTGTACCCTGATCCCCTATTGCATGAAAGGTGGTACGTAGGCACTAAAAGTTCGCAACCGCGGCGGGTGCAAAAACTATAAATATATATATATATATATATATATATATATATATATATATATATATATATATATATATCAATGATGTCTTATCTTATAAAATAAACCAATACAATTATGTTTTAAACTTTTTAAGGTGAACTACGTGTACCCTGATCCCCTATTGCATGAAAGGTGGTACGTAGGCACTAAAAGTTCGCAACCGCGGCAGGTGCAAAAACTATATATATATATATATATATATATATATATATATATATATATATATATATATATATATATATATATATATATATATATATATATATATATATATATATATATATATATATATATATATATATATATATATATATATACTTCTTTTCTCACCTCCACCATCTATTTTGCATATAACATTTTATAGCCAAAATATATAGATTTTACAAAGAGGTTTCTGCGGAGTACCGTAGATGTTTAGGGTGCTAATACCTTCCCTTTGCATAACCAACCCCCTTACCTTGAATCTTTCCCCCTCTTTTTTGAGTTATTCACTCTTTTCCCATTCCTTTGGAAACAATAAAGCGCGGTGGCAATTTTTATTTTGATCTGTATAAGTAAAGTCAACCCAATGGCTTAGTCTTAAACATTTCTACCGCTACAGAAAGAAATGGCGACTTCACTAGGGAAAGATTGACTTCTTGCTGGTCCATCCCTAAGTAGGTTAAACCTATCTTTGTTTTTATCTATATAAGTGCTATTGTTGTTTATATGTTATATGTTGTATATATGTTTATCTGGATTTTCCTGGTTTTCAGGGCGCTTGGTGATTACTTTTAAGTCCTATACCCGAACTTGGGAAAACTTTAAGATAGGACGGGTGGTATAGTCATGTTAACTTTGAGGGAGTAGTCCCGAAAAAGGAGGCATGAGATCCCCCACTCAGTGGAGGCCTCTTTGACTGTAGTATCGTTTACCGAGTAATCGGGAAGACGTACTGCTTTCAACCTGGGAGCCTGCTGAAGCTGAGGGCCGTAGAATACCAAACCCATCTTGGTCTTTTAGGTGAAGTGCGAAAGCTATGAAGGAGTAATCTGGAAATAGTTGTCATGCGATACTACGCTCAGATGAGTTTTCCTTGAGAATATTACTAATTACCAAGTTAATCGGGAAGTTGGTAATATCCAAAGGAAGGATGTAGACTCTGGGAACCTCTAGAACCTTGTTTGGCAGGTGATAACTTTTAGATCAACACCTTATGGGTAGTACCTTTGACCTCATGCTCGTGACATTAAACCTATGAACCCTATTCATGTGATCTTGTGTGTGATTGTTGCATCATGCATCCATGCACTCGTAAGCATCTTTTGAAGAAATTTTATTTCAAGGGACTTAAAAGTTGACCATTTGTGAATATCTCAGGTACTTTTTAACCATGGTGTTGTACCCCAAAATTTTACCTCTCACTTATCAAAAAATTTTCTCACAAGATCTCCTTGGGCTAAAGACTGCACTAGGGTTGATTAGCTCAAGACACCTCCTTAAGCACTGATGACCAAAATTAGGGTTTGAGATTGCACAAGGATATTTGAACTTCCTATGACCCATATGGTTTTCATGGATCATTATGGACCCTCAAGATTACTCATGTCAAGTTTCAAGCTTTGGATCACACTTTTGCTCAGTCAATTGAGCAGTTGACCTAAAAATCAATTGTATTGGAAAAAAGTCAACCATGGCCAATTTACATTCAAACTTCATATTTTTTGATCCACATCAACATTTTAAACTCATATGTATCATTTGATCAAGTTTGGACCATAACTTCTCAAGAAATTTGATCAAATCTTCAAAAGGGCAAAATGATCAAAATTAGGGTTTTGATTGTGAAAAGGCAATTTCTGATTTTTGACCTAGCAAATGATCAATTGGTTTAAGGCATGATCTCAAGAGTCCAATTGCATCATTTTTACCTAATGACATGGCTCAAAACATTGCAAGTCCAATAGATTGATATATGAATTTTTCAGTCAACTGATCAAAAGTCAAATGTATACTGAAAAGTCAAACCTTGACTTTTTGGTCAAATTCAAATGCCAAAGATCACAATTCATCAAAACATGTAAAAATGTGAAACTTATTCATTAATAAATCCAAAATTCAAGATTTCATTTTGAAAAGTAAAAATTTCTAAACTTAGAAATTTTTCTAAGTGTTGGAAATTTCTTATTTTTTCATAACTTTGAGCAAAATTTTTACCATGATGCAAGCTGATTCAAAAGAAACTTCCAACATGAAAGTTGTTGGTCTCCATGAAATATAAAACTTTTCCTCACATAACTCCTTCCAAAATTTCTTGGATCTCAAGTTATAATTTTAAGAATACATGGTCATGAAACAAAACACTTAGTTAAATTTTGCCCTAATTTGGTTAGGATTTTGACCCAACTTCATGGCACTTTTTCATATAGTTCCAAGGGGAATATTCAAAATAAATTCAAATATGGGTTATAGAGCATATTTCAAGATTTCCAAAATGTCCAATAACTCCTTGAGATCATTTTTGAGTAGGGAGAATCAAAAAGATGAAGTTAGGGTTTTATCACTTGAATTACAAGGCATTTTGTGATGAACAAAATTCAAATTCAAAGTTATGCTGCATAAACTCTACTTTGCAGGCCTCAAACTTGTTAGGAACTCCATAATTAATGGCTTGCACAACTGTTAGAGGTCTCATCCCAAGCATTCAATGCAAGGCCATGTTTTATATCTATTTTGGGAAGAAAGTGTACATTGCCATTTTGATAAAGTGTTTTTTTACACAAAACTTGTTCTTGAGCCTTGCACTTGTTCTCTTCTGATCATACAAGTCCCATAACCCATAAGAAACTTGTTAGACACTCACAATCACTCAGCCCATGCTTGTAACTCACATTGAAACTTGGTTTCCCACTTTTCTTCAAAATCAAGTAACCTAGCAATTAGCTGAAAACTTGTACTTCTGATTGTCCAAACCACTCCAATCCTTTTGTTTATAGATATACAAACCATTTGCCATAAAATACACGAAGGCTTGACCCCTAAAAACACCAAGAGCTCAGAATCACATCTCATACCTCCATTTTCACATAAATTGACCAAAAACTTGAAACTCATAACTCCCTCGTGCGTTTTCAAGCCTCTTTGTTCCTAAAGCTTCTAAACATCATTTAGAACTCATCCCATACCCTGTTACAGAACTGTGACACAATTAACACCATCCTCCATTTTCAAAAACAGATCTTTGCACTTGGACTTCTCCAGGACTTCTCAGGTACTTTCAGCTCAAGCTAAGCATCCTATTAGCTTCTTGGGAACTTGAGGAAGCTAACCCAATCATTGGAACTCCTTGAAAGTTGCTCAAACTTCAAACCCAATACCCTCTTGCAAGGTAAGTTTTCTAACTTTGGAACTTTTCATACAGGCATCATCAATGATTTATTTGTGAATGAAACATGTAGATATCATTGCCCTAAAGCTAACCATGTCCATAGTTTCCATTAATTTTGCCCGAGCTTAGAGAATTTTAAGATTGAATTTTTTGAGATTTTTAGGGTTCAAAATAGGGCCATTAAAATTCATGTTTATCTTTGAGCTATAGTTTTAATGCTTTATATTTCTGAAACCGTGAAGAAATTTGCTACAAGTTTCATGTTTACAGTTATCATTTTTGTTGAGATTTGAACAAGTTATAGAGCTTTTGGATGGGCGTGAGGTTGAAGATGAAGTTGGCCTCAGGAACATGTTTGCCTTATGTATTTATTGTTTGATTTATATAAACAGATGTATAGTCACCCCAGTGGTAGAAGCGCGTGCCTGTAACCTAAGGGACCTGGGTTCGAGCCCCAGTGGTACCCTTTTGATTTTTTTCACATTTTTTGCTTTCTGACTTTGTTTCTTGGACAGGCGCTGGGCCACATTGGGCTTTATTTTTTTTAGTTTTTGCCTCT
Organism: Vicia faba; assembly: GCA_948472305.1. NCBI lineage: Eukaryota > Viridiplantae > Streptophyta > Magnoliopsida > Fabales > Fabaceae > Vicia > Vicia faba. The sequence goes on along the minus strand of OX451735.1, from coordinate 525,073,728 downwards.
AACCCCCTGTTTCACTTATACAGTCCCTGGCCCATTTTATTTTCTTTTCTTATTTTCATTTTATTTATTTTCTTAATTATTTTCTAATACTAAAAAATCACAAAAAAATATAAAAATAGTAGATTTATATTTTGACTTAGTTTATTTATTTTTCTCACAAAAATATATATTTTTTATTTAACCATACTTTATTTATTTTACTAATTATTCTTGTAAATTTAATTAAAACTAGGTTATTATTTATTTTCTTTTACACCAATTAAAATATATTATTTTAATTCAAAAAAGGCCAAAAATATTTTATAATACCATAAGTTATATTCAAGACAAAAATATCAAAAATACTTTTCTTAAACTTAATTTCTTTTTAATAAATTAATATAATTAGGGTTTTATTTAAAATCTTTTCTTAGTAAATTTTGGTTTAATTATTTTTCCCTTTAATTAATTAGGTTAAAATCAAAACCCATTTTCTCTAAAAATCCAAACAAATATCCATTTTCTTCACATTTGCATTCTTGTATATTTATTCATTTTGTACATTATATTCATTTAATTTCTTATACATTTGTACCAATTCAATATGGTTGTAATAGATTAATTAGGTTTATTTTCTTGCAATCCCCATTTATAATTTTTACACCCCCTCCCACAAGTATTGTAATAACATAGTAACTTTAAATTCCGCAATTTATCCCTTTATATATAACATGCTAGTAATTAGGGTTTGTATGGAAAGACTAAAACCAATACTTAGAAAACCCTAATCAAAGACAAAATCAAGCATGAAAAACAATACACTTGCACACAAGCACCCCTAGGGTAAATCCACTTGGTTGCCTTTACAAAATGACCATATTACGCATGTGAGGTATCTTAGCAAAAACAAGCAAATATAAGATCGTAGTCCCTCGATGACACTATCTAAGTTGCCTTTCAAATAATCTTAGTCCATAAAAGAGAATGCTAAGATACCTTGAAACATTGCTAATCATGGTTATACGATGACCCACGCCCGTCCCGTTTACATCCAAAGATATGGTTACTTACCAAATCAATGGTAAGAAAACAATGTCAAAGGAAAAGAAAATGAACAAGAAAGAATTTTGAGTAGGTAGAATTCTCCTAATTACTTGCTCAATTCCAAACAAAACATCCTTGATATTTTCAAAAACAAACACCTACACTTTCAAACATCTTACAAACTTGAAAACATTTTCAAAAGATCAAAAACTTTGTATACATTCTTACGAACGAGAATCATTACAAAGTTTGCCTAAACAATGGCCTCTTTACAAAAATACTTTCAAAAACCACACAAAGCACAATTTCAAACAAAAGAAAGTGATCTAGAAAGTAACTAAGAGCCCATGGAAAACCATGGATGAAAGGGTGCTAATACCTTCCCTTTTTATAATCTACCCCCTGAACTCAAGAAATAATCTCAAAGGTCTTTCCTGTGCTTTTTCACCTTTCCTTTTGGATAAAAGAAAAGCCGGTGGCGACTCTTGCTAACTGCAACATTTGCGATCAAACGCAAAACCTTGAAGTCAGTTCTCCCACCGTATCACAGAACTGGAGACTCTACTGGGGATTAACTTAAAAGTGGGGTTACCTTAGGGTTAGATCACATTTACTTTATTTCATTGTTTGACTTCTATGCTTTACATTATGGTTCTTTTTTTGGGTTTGAATCCTCTACCCGGATTTGGGATACCTTATAGGTAAGTAGCAATACGTTGTGGAAACTGTGTGGGGTATACCGACATGGTCTAAGAAATAGCTACGTTAGTGCGACATATTTATGGATACCGGTAGCCCTTTAGTTAATAAAGGAGAATACGGGGCCTCTGAGTGATGTCATGAAGCACTAATGAACTTTTAGAACCTTTACTTGACCAACTTGGCCTTTAGGACGTAGTAAGATGACCGGCTTCGGTGCAGTCCGAAGTTGGTAGATACTCGATACTACACTCATTGAGGTTTGATTTTTTGGGATATTTCAGTCGCCATTAAAGAGGCTTGTGCCGAAACAATGACTAAGGAAATAAACTAGTGATATTGAGCTCCTTAGAACTCGTTACTATTACTAGGACAGGTTTGAGCCAACTAAACTTCAAGAGGGTACTTACCTATGAGACACCATGCAAGCCTAAACCTAAGGACTTGTTTGCTTTTTTTGTATATACATACTTGTACATAACATCATGATCATCATAACATCATACTCATTCACTAACCATTTCAAGGATTTTGGGATTATCTTTGTTCTGTTTTGTAGGACATGGATTCTACTCGCAGGAAAACTATTCAAGTCAATCTTGTAAGGATCCCTCCACAACTTAAGGAGCTAGCTTCAAGGATTCCTGAAAATTATCCATTTACCGAGAGACATGGTCGCCTACTCAACTTGGTCACTTCCAACACCGATGAGGACATGATGAAGGTGCCCTTTCAGTTCTTTGATCCCTTACATCATTGCTTCACATTTCCCGATTATCAACTTTTGCCAACTTTGGAAGAATTCTCCCAACTCTTAAGGATTCCCATTCTCAATAAACTACCTTTCAATGGTACGGAAAGAGACCCAAAGCCAGAAGAGATTGCTCAAGCTGTACACTTGCAGTCATCTGATGTCACAACTAATTGGGAAATAAGGGGTGGTGTCAAGGGTTTCCTAGCAAAGTTCTTGTTTGAGAAAGCCCGAAACTGTTCGAACTCCTTGGATTTGAAAGCCTTTGAGGAAATTATGGCTCTCCTCATCTATGGGATGGTTTTGTTCCCAAATTCTGACCAACTCATAGATGTGAACACCGTCAAGATCTTTATATCCCGTAACCGGTGCCTACTTTGTTAGGGGACATTCTACATTCTTTTCACACTCGCACTATGAGGAAAAGAGGTGTCCTTATGGGTTGCACTCCTCTCTTGGCAAGATGGTTTATTTTGCATCTTCCCCAACCCGTATTAAAGAACGATCAAGGTTCAAAGTGGTCACAAAGGTTGATGATGCTCAAACATTCAGACATCCATTGGTGTTCCCGATCTATAGAGAATGTTACTATTGTCGACCGTTGTAGAGAATTCCCTAATGTCCCTTTACTTGGAATTAGGGGAGGTATCACCTACAACCCCTCCTTAGCTTTAAGAAAATTTGGTTACACCCGAAGGGATGGCCCTCATGAGATGCTCATTCAAGGTTTGGTATTTGACTATGAGAACGACGATCAAGGTCTTCGCCAGAGGTTTATCCGAGCTTGGAGGACGTTGAACAAGGTAGATAGCAAGACATTGGGGAATAAAAATTCCATCCCTCTTGAGCCTTACCTCAAATGGGTACGAACTCGTGCTCAGAGCCTTATGATGCCTTATCCTTCCATTCTCCTGGCAATCATTGAGCCTGTTATGGAAGGAGATGTTCCATACACTATCTTACATCCTGACATGCCCACCTCTCTTGAAGACTTACAAAGAGATTGGATACAACTCAAGGGGGAGCGAGATACTTTTGAGGCCCAATTCTACGCTAGCAAGAAGAAGGTTTTGGAATTCACTAAGCAACTTCATGAGGAGCAGACTCTGAATTCCTACATCGCACCAAAGGGCATGCTTACTACCTTTTTATCTTAGAATTTTTGTATTTGTTTTTCCTAAGGAGGCATTGATGTACTCAAGCTTTAATTTATTAATATAGTGTGTGTTTCCTTTTTGTCTAAAACAAATTTGAATCTTCAAAATCCTTGAAATCATTGCATACGCATTTACCATTCATCATAACATAAGCATGTTTCTTGCAACAAGTATCCTCATATTTCTAATGTTTATTTAAGTAAGATGGATCTCGAGCAAACGGTGAAGGACCTCCAAGCTCAAAATGCCCAGTTTTAACAGATGTTCTTAACTCTAGCCAAAGGACAAGAAGAGTTGAAGGCCTTGCTGGTTGAAGAGAAAAAGAAGAAAAAGAAAATAACCAGAGTTCTAAATATGGGAAGAATATTCCAAGAACAAGCAAGAAGGACCCTGGACTTTGCAACGTCATCTAGTGAGAAAGACAATCAATATGGGAAAGGCAAGGAAGCAGTTGTCCATCCAGATTCAGAAGAGGAAGAGGAAGAAGAAGACTATTTTGAAGAATAGTATCCTCTAGCCGATGACAAGTATAAGCATATAGAAGAACGATTAATTGCAATGGAAATCCAAAAAATGCCAGGATTGGACTTTGAGGAGTTGGGTCTAGTATATGGGATTGTCATCCCTCCAATATTCAAAGCACCGGTGTTCGCCAAATATGATGGAGTTTCATGTCCCAAAATGCATCTCCGGTCCTATGTGAGGAAAATCCAGCCTCATACCACTGACAAGGATTTATGGGTACACTTCTTCCAAGACAGTATGTCTGGAACTCAACTTGATTGGTTTTATAAGTTAGAAAGAGCCAATGTTCATAACTGGGAAGATCTGGCTCCTGCCTTTTACAAACAATATCAATAAAACATTGATATTTCCCCCACCTGTACTCAACTCTAGAGTATGGCCATGGTTTCAAGTGAGGGCTTCAAAGACCATGCACAAAAGTGGAGGGACTTAGCAGGAAGGGTCCAACCTCCCCTATCTGAAAGAGAATTAGTAGATGTGTGTTTGGGCACCTTGTCCAGATCTTTCATCAATCACTTAATTTGGAGTTTATCGGCAGGCTTTACTGAGTTGATACTGACCAGAGAAAGAGTAGAAGCCGGGATAAAGAATGGGAAAATTCAAAAAGATGCATCCTTTGCTGTTGTAAGGAAACCCTTCATTGGAAAGAAGGAAGTGGTTGCTGTATATCCTCAGAGAAATCAAGATAGGGCTGAACTCTGCCCAATGGTGGGGGCTGTCATGATTCCTAAACCAGAGCCTGCTTAGCAAAGAAGCAACCAGCCAAGAATGGAAAGACCAGTCAGACAATTCACCCGAATTAATATGACACTATCTCAAGTATTACCACATTTGTTAAGATCTAACCTAGTGACTTTGAAAGAAGCTCCAAAGAACCCTAACACAACCTTTCCTCATTATCATCCTAATGCCCGCTGTGCATACCATTCTGAGAGTCCCGGCCATGACACTAACAACTGTTGGGCTCTAAAGAACAAAGTACAAGACCTCCTTGAAGCCAAAGAGATTAAATTCGACCCGCCATAAAAGCCTAATGTCATTACTGTCCCTATGCCCAAGCACGACCGTGATGTCAACACCGTTGAGGAAGACATGTTTGTTACTTTGGTTGATGAACTTATGACCCCACTCCTGACTATCAAAGAGAATTAGTTGAATGCTGGTGTTTTCCCAGGCTGTGATGAAATCTGTCATTTCTGTTTATCCTCACCAACCAACCATCCTTTGTTGAAAGCAGGCATTCAGTGCCTAATAGATAACAATGAAATTTTGTTCGAGAAGACTTCTATTCCAACCGTTTCTTATAATGATGTTTCCATCATGACCATTTCTGACAATTCTTCCATGGTCTCCACCAAAAGACCTGTTAGAATTACATCAGTTCAAAAAGTAGCCCCATTGATAATTACAGTGCATGGACCAATCCCGTATTTGTCAGACAAAATTGTACCATGGAATTATGGAGGGGATGTCGACTACCACGATATCAAGCAAGATTGGCCAGCTGCTGAAGATTCAAGTTCTGAGAAAGATGACTCTAATGTCAGTAATATCGCAGGGGCTAGCAAGATTACCCGAAGTGGAAGGGTATTCTCTCTAGAAATTTCTCCTCCAAAATCTATTTTTGGACCCGTAATCATTCCTTTTGTTGTTGCTCCTCCAAAGGTTATTCCCAGTGCTACAATAATCTCTGCTAATACTCCTGTTGACAAAACTGTTACAATCCTTGTTATCACCCCTACTGACATTCCTGCTGCCGAGTCAACCGAGACTCGAGGAAAAGGTATTCTAGTTGAGCCTGTCTGGACGAAGGCACAATCAATAGCTATCCCTGAGACCTCCCGAAAAGAGATGGAGGAAATTCTAAAGATCATAAAAAGAAGCGACTACAACGTAGTCGAGCAACTGGGGCAAACTCCATCAAGAATTTCCATACTGGCTTTACTATTATGTTCCGAGGCTCATGGAAAGGCCTTGGTAAAGTTCCTTAAAACTTCCCATGTACCCCAAGAAACATCTGTCGATCAGTTCCAAGACTGCGTAGCCAGCTTGACCGCAGATAATGGTCTAGGTTTTCAGATGCTGATTTAACGCCAAGGTGGAGGAAGCATAATGAGGCATCACATGTCTCAGTTGAATGCAGGGGCATGACCTTGGCTCATATTTTGGTGGACACTGGTTCGTCTTTGAATGTGTTACCTAAAAAGGCTCTTGATAGGCTTGAATGTGAAGGATTGACATTGAAACCAAGCAACATAGTAGTGAGGGCCTTTGACGGCTCAAAAAGGATGATGCATGGGGAAGTAGACATCCCCAACAAAGTTGGAACCCAAACATTTGATTCAACTTTTTATGTAATGGATATTCGCCCTTCATACTCCTGCTTATTAGGCCGACCGTGGATCCACAATGCTGGTGTTGTTACCTCTACGCTGCATCAAATGCTGAAATATCCAATTCAAGGGAAAATCATCACCGTTCATGGAGAAGAAGAGTATATGGTAAGCCATCTAAATTCCTTCAGATATGTGGAACTAGATGGTGAATTTATTGAAACTCCATTCCAACACTTTGAAGAAGTCCCGCAAGATATAGCAGTAACCAAGGTTGTTTCTCAGGTTCCAAAGATTACAAGGCCTCCTCTCAAGATGTCATCTTTGAAGGATGCCAAGGCAATGATAGAAGAAGGTGGGTGCACTATTTGGGGCCAATTCCCAGATATCCCATACAAATATGACAAATTTGTCTGGGTTTCACTTCAGGTGCCCAGAAAGCTGTACGCCGCGCTTGTGCCAGAGGACCACCCTTGAAGATCAACAACCGCGAAGTCAATGCAATAGAGGATGATGAAGACAACTATGACCTGGAGGATTGGATTTTCCCAACTGTTAGTGGAGGGATCAACAATTGGGAAGCTAGAGATTTCATCCTGATCACTTTTATCCCACAGTAATTTATCTTTACATTTTGTCGGATCTATAATATTAAAACAATTCAGACTCTTAAAACCTTGTGTCTTACCCGAGGCACAATGGTCCATTTGTAAGGGTTATTATCTCATTTCCATATGACATCAATGAATCATGGACGTTTTTGCATACAAACTTTGTGCGCATTGTTTTTCTTTTTGACATTTTCATTTCTTTCAAAGATAGCTTACTCTTACACACACTCACGCTCACAATGCAGGTTTACATCCACTCAGGATCCCATGGGTAACGATTCTGCTATGGCCTTCTGTGACTATGAAAATCTAATCTACCAAGCCGAAGACGAAGGTGAGGAAGATTGTGAAGTACTAGAGGAACTCACCAGGTTATTGCAACAAGAAGAGAGGACCATTCAGCCCCACGAGGAACCAGTGGACACAATCAATCTAGGTACCAAAGAAGACAAAAGGGAAGTCAAGGTGGGTGCCAATCTGGAACCCAGTATCAAAGAGCGTCTGATTCAGCTGCTACATGATTATGTTGAGGTCTTTGCCTGCTCGTAGGAAGACATGCCAGGACTTGATACAGATATTATGGTACATCGTCTACCAACAAAAGAAGACTGTCCACCGGTAAAGCAAAAGGTATGTCGCCTGCGACCAGACATGTCAAAGAAGATCAAAGCAGAAGTCATGAAACAATTCAACGCCGGATTCTTGGTTGTCACCTCCTATCCGCAGTGGGTTGCCAATGTCGTTCCCGTGCCTAAAAAAGACGGCAAATTACGAATGTGCGTGGACTACATAGATTTGAATAGGGCAAGCCCTAAGGATGATTTCCCACTTCCCCATATTGATGTTCTAGTTAACAATATGGAACAACATAAAGTGTTTTCCTTCATGGACGATTTCTCAGGCTACAACCAAATCAAAATGGCGCCTGAGGACATGGAGAAAACAACCTTTGTCACATAGTGGGGCACATTCTGCTACAAGGTTATGCCATTCGGACTGAAGAATGCTGGGGCAACCTATCAGCGTGCCATGGTAGCTCTATTTCACGACATGGTACATCACGAAATAGAGGTCTATGTGGACGACATGATAGCTAGATCTCAAACAGAGGAAGAGCATCTTGATCATTTACATAAACTATTTGAGAGGTTAAAGAAATACAAGTTATGGTTGAACCCAAATAAATGCACATTTGGGGTGAGGTCTGGTAAACTCTTAGGCTTTGTCGTCAGCAATAAGGGTATTGAAGTAGATCCCGCCAAGGTGAAAGCGATACAAGAGATGCCTGCTCCTCGTACCGAGAAGGAAGTCAGAGGATTTTTGGGACGCTTAAACTACATTGTAGATTCATTTCTCACCTGACAGCTACTTGTGAACCAATCTTCAAATTACTGAAGAAAGATCAAGCAGTCAAATGGAATGATGAGTGCCAAACTGCCTTAGACAAGATCAAAGAGTACTTACATGAGCCTCTTGTTTTGATGCCACCAGTCGAGGTAAGACCATTGATCATGTATCTAACTGTTTTGGAAAACTCAATGGGGTGTGTACTGGGGCAACATGACGAGTCTGGCCGAAAATAGCATGCTATTTATTACCTGAGCAAAAAGTTTACCGACTGTGAAATAAGATATTCATTGCTCGAGAAAAATTATTGTGCTCTTGCATGGGCTTCTCACCGGCTAAGACAGTATATGCTGACTCATACTACCTTGTTGATATCTAAAATGGATCCAATAAAACACATCTTCAAGAAACCGGCCCTCTCTGGGAAAATAGCGAGATGGAAGAGGATCCTGACAGAATATGACATACAATATACTAACCAGAAAGCAATAAAGGGAAGTGTACTAGATGATCACCTTGCTCATCAAGCTGTGGATGACTACCAGTCCATGAAGTTCGAATTTCTAGATGAAGACATCATGACGGTGAACAACTGTGAAGAATTCAGACCATATGACGGACCTGAACAAGGATCCCGATGGACCCTGTTTTTTAATGGGGTATCTAATGCACTCGGAAATAGTATTGGTGCTGTAATCATATATCCTAAAGGATGTCATACTCCTTTTACGGCAAGACTCTGCTTCAATTATACAAATAACATGGTAGAATACGAAGCGTGCATTTTTGGTCTCAAAGCTGCCATAGACTTGGGGATCAAATCCTTAAATGTATTTGGAGATTCATCTTTGGTCATCAGCCATATCAAAGGGGAATGGGCTACCAAACACCCTAACCTTATCCCCTACAAAGAACATGTTTTGACATTGCTCCCAAATTTTGAGAAGATTACCTTCGAGCATTTCCTGCAAGAAGAAAATCAGCTAGCAGACGCTCTAGCCACAATGTCATCTATGTTTAAACTTAAATGGGATAACGAGGCTCCCTGGATCACCATCGAACGAATGGATGAACCAGTTCACTTCCATGAGATTAATACTGAAGAAGTAGTGGACCAGCCTTGGTTTCACGAAGTCAAGAGGTATCTCGAGGCTCAAGAATATCCGAAAGAAGCTTCAGTCAATGATAGGAAGTTCTTAAGGAGATTCTCTGCTATATTCTTCCTTAGTAATTGCATTCTCTACAAACACAACCATGACTCTGTGTTACTTCGGTGCGTAGACAAGGTTGAAGCAGAAAAGATCATGGCTGATCTACATGAGGGCACTTTTGGCACCCATTCCAGTGGGCATACAATGGCAAAGAAGATCCTATGAGCAGGCTATTACTGGTCTACCATGGAAGCAGATTGCTATCAACACTCTCGAACCTGCCACAAGTGTCAGATCTATGCTGACAAGGTGCACGTACCTTTGGTTCCTTTGAATTTCTTGACGACTCCTTGGCCCTTTTCTATGTGGGGCAGCAATATGATTGGGGAAATCAAACCAACAGCCTCCAATGGACACCGCTTCATCTTAGTGGCCATTGACTATTTTACAAAGTGGGTTGAGGCAGCCTCTTTCGCTACCGTAACCAAGAATCTTGTAGCCCGATTCATCAAGCAGAATCTCATCTGTCGGTACGGTATCCCGAAGAGGATCATCATAGACAATGGTACGAATCTAAAAAATACTATAATCACCGCCTTGTGCGAGCAATTCAAGATCCAACATCATAATTCTTCCCCTTACTGGCCAAAGATGAATGGTGTTGTCGAAGCTGCAAATAAGAACATTAAAAAGATCATACAAAAAATGACAGTCACATACAAAGACTGGCATGAGATGCTACCATTCGCTCTCCACGGTTACCATACCACGACGTGCACATCAACCGGGGCAACACCCTACTATATGGTGTACAGAATGGAGGCTGTCTTTCCTATTGAGATCCAGATCCCCTCTCTAAGAATCATGAAGGATGTAGGGCTGAATGAAGAAGATTGGATCCAAACTCGTCTTGATCAACTAAACTTGATTGATGAGAAAAGGCTTACTGTTGTCTGTCATGGTCAAATGTATCAAAAACAGATGATCAAGGCTTTCAACAAAAAGGTTAGACTCCAAGTGTATCAAGTCGGAGATCTGGTGATTAAACGTATCATACTGCCGCAAGGTGATCCCCGGGACAAATGGACTCCTACCTACGAAGGACCATTTGTAATCAAAAGCATATTCTCTGGTGGAGAAATGGTCTTGACCACCATGGATGGCGACGACATGCCGCACACTGTGAACGCAGATATAATCAAAAGATACTACGCATAAGAGACCCGCTAGGTTGACACACCTAGGCAAAACAAGGGCATCCTGACGAACCAAAAAGGTTCGGGAAAAAATTAGGGATAAAAACAAAAAAAATCTGTACACTTGACAAGTTGAAAACCCGAAAGGGCGGCTTGGGCAAAAAAGGGTACCCGGTGTACTAAAAACCCGAAAGGGCGGTCCAGGCAAAAGTTAGGGGATTAAAATGTATTACTATGTCCCTTTGGATCACCTTACGAACAAACTAGCAAACTCAGAGGTTCTGATCAATGGCAGGTACTAGATCGCCTTCATGTTACCCCATTGCAACTTCATCTGTATGTTAAGGTTTTTGCGAGGGCTTCCCAATATTGGTACGAGTATCAAGAAAGAATGAATTCATCTTTGGTAAATCTCTTCTTCCATCTTTTTAAGTTTAACCCACTTTCCAAGATCAAATGAATTGGGCTTGTTTCTATCCTCCGTTTTGAAAATGAGATTTTTTGCATCTATATCGATAGTTAGAAGAGCTTCAAAGAGTATTATTTTCTGTTTTCCTATCTCACTCCTCTTTCCCATGATAAATTGTGTATTTTTCCCTTTTCTTCTACAACTTTGTTGGTCTGTTAATAATGGAGGAGGTGAATTAGATCTTTGGTGTTGGACTTGAGACTTCACACATAATAGAGGGTAAATTGTATGGTTTGGAAAAACTTGATTTTGAAAACATTTGGGAGATAAGATACGAGTTTAAAATCATTTTCAAAAACTAACCAGTAGAAAATAAAAAGTAAGAGAAAAGAGGAACCCAAAGATTTATAGAGGTTTCGTCAAATCAAAAGGACCTACTCCTCTTCCAGAGAATTGATCTTGAGAGTTAATGAATCGGTATTGATTTAATGTTTGCAATTTATTTGTTATTTTCGAGTAACATTCCAAGTATCGATGTTCGATGATTTTGCGCGTTAAACGTTATTTTCTTATAGAATTTTAGTGGACATAGATACATGTAAAGTTTCTGCCCAGAATTTGCAAATACATGTAAATGCCGCATTTAATTATCGGTTCATGCATGTTTAGGTTTCACTTGATGATTGTTGGCTATTGTTGATGAGTTTTTATGATTTTAATTCAACATTTTTGATGCTTCATGAGTTAAATGAAATGTTGTCCGAATTTTGGAAATGCACATGAAATGTAATTTAAATATTGCTTGATGCATACTTGAGTTTCATTTGATGGATAATCGACATTGGTGTTGATTTTAGTTGATTTTAATTCGACTTTTTATGTGCTTCATGAACCAATACCATGTTGTCCGGTATTTCATTTTATGGTTTTGATACTTGTTCGTAAGTTGTTTCTTCATGATTTAATTTAAATTTGAGTTATAATGTGAATGCTTAACTTCGATTATCATTTCTTGTTATTAATAACTCATTTTGGGAACTTTTTCAAGTTTCTGGTGGTGTCTCGGCACATGAGACTTGTGATATAATTTTGTTTTGTCGAGATTTATATCTTATGCAAGATTATTTGTTCGACATTCGGATATCGATTGTGATTTATTTTCACATCGATAATGCTTCAACACTTATTCCGAGCAATTGATTTCTGACTCTTTTCTTTGATATGTAAAACTTGTGCGAAGATCTTCGAGTTTCTTGCTTTGATACGCTTTGCTACAAACTTTTTGTTCGTTTGGTATTTTTTCCTATTCTGTTTATATTCTGCATTGTCTTTTAAATTCCTTGCCATGAAAAGTAAGAATAGAGATGCATGTTCTGAAGACCTACCCCCGGAAGCATTGCGAACTTGTTTGTTTACATTCTTGTTGATAATAGACCTCAAATAGTGGCAATTACTTGTTTGTACAAAAGACCCAAAAGGGGAAATTTTGTGTGTTTGTTTAAAGTCCTCAAAGAAGGAATTTGTGTAATGTCCTCAAAGAACGCAATTCTCCTCCCTGTTTACTTTGTGATTTCCATTAAGTCAATACAAAGTGGAATAATAAGGCTCACAATCAACCCCACACTCTCAAGTCCCTTGGTCGTTCTTAACTTGCGTTATACATTAATGCTTCGAATTGTTCGTCTCTTGGCCTTGAGTCAAATGAAAGTGGAAAGGGATTGCAATCATCCCCCACACATTTTGATCACTTCAATGATATCTTATCTCACATTTTTCAACAATGATGCTTCGAGTTGTGACTCGATTTTGTGATTGAGCTATTCTAATGAAAGAAGGGTCCTTCAACTTATCAACATTTATTTTCATGTACAGATAACTCATGTTTGATTCTTGTTAGCATCCTTGTTTGTTTACTTATTTGCACTTTTGTTTGTTATTTTAGGTTCACCTTTGCATGTTCCCTTAGAATCACTTGTTTCGTTCTCGATTCAAGGTAGACATTAGGATTGTAATCCATGCACTCTAACTTAGGTAGATGTTTCCCTTTTGTATCCAAACTTAAGGACCGTTATTGCATGATAACATTAGGATTATTAGTCTCCCTTAGACTTTTTCATTCCCCTTTTGCATCATTAAAACAAAAAATTATTTTCTTAAAAAAAAACTCTAAAACACTTAATAATTGAAGATGTGAATCGTATGTAGTTAACTCTTGTGGGGTAGAGCGAATCGGTCCAGACTGAATCTTTCTCTTCTTTCACTTACGAACTTTATTACGGTTCAAATTGCAAACTCTTTTGTAAATAAGCGGAGAAATAGTGATTGCTCCCTCCCGTGGAATCCGTTTGCTATGATCCCACCAAAAAACACCAACCAATGCAAACCTTTTTGTCTTCGGACTTTTTTTCTTTTAAAACCTTTTAAAAAAGGACATGCTTCAATAAAATTCATAAAAAACATGCAACCTTCTAGAATTTTCTAGGAGAACTACGAGTGCCCTGATCCCCTACTGCACGAAAGGTGGTACGTAGGCACTAAAGGTTCGTAACCGCGGCGGGCACACTAATACAACTTTTTTTTCTATTTTGTATATACACTTTGCATACATGCTGTGGTACCCCAAAATTTGCCCTCCCATATTCTTCAAGATTTTTAAAGAGCATGCTTCAAAATCTCCCCAAGGGTTGCACAGTTCAAAGGCCTCCTAACAGTCAAAAACTAGGGTTTTGGGTCTGGCAAAGAAATTGAAGTTTCCAAGGGTCCAATCAAGTCCCACATGCCTACAAACATTGTCAAGTATCCTCATGCTAAGTTTCAAGACTTACAGCACAAATTTGCACAGTCAAAAACCCTAATTGCCCTACAATCAACTGCAGGGGCAAAATGGTCATTTGACAGTCAAAAGTTCAAATTTTTGGTCAACATCTTATTTTGAAGCCACAAACATCATTTGATCAATTCTTGATCATGATTTTCAAGGCATGGCTCAAAAAGTCGCAAGATGCAAAAGTTTCCATATTTGGACAGTTGAAAAAGTCAACTGTAAATTGACCAAGGCATAACTTCCACATGGTTCATCAGAAAAATTCCATCCAAAGCTCATTTTGAAGAGAAATACATTTCCAACAAATCCTCTTCACACTTCAAGTCCAAGAAATGCTCTCACAAAAATTTATCAATTTCAACATTATAGGTCATTTTCAAAAGTCAACAAAAAAGGATTTTAAGTCAAAGACCATAACTTGAGATTGGTAAATCAAAATGACATGGGACCAAAGGCATTGGTTAGAGGACTTCCAGACCTTTCCAAAATGTCCAAGAACATGATCAAAGCTTATAAATTGAGCAAGATATGCCTTGTGGAAGTTGGGAATGTTTTGGGAATTTTGAAAAGTCAACTTTGCTTCAAATGCCTCAAAATTGCTAATTGGCCACATTTTCTTCCAAGAATCATCATCCAAAGGATATGCACGACCATTTGACCCAAAGGGGATTTATTTCATCATTTTTTATTATTTATTTGAATTTTTATCACTATTAATTCATTTAATGAAATAAAATATGACAAAAATAGAAAACCATGTTTTTTAATCCTTTTTTTGCAGCATATTCTCTCCATAAAACCTCAAGATTTCGTGCACACTCAATTTTGAAAGATTTGGCCATGATTAGTATCAAAAGCACATGAAAAAGATTTGAAAAGATTCCATGGAAATCAAATATTTGATTCATCAATGCAAAGGCTTATGGACTAAAATTCTTACCCTAATTCATTCCCATACATAATCAGAATGCAACCCTAATGCCAAGACCCTTGAAGCTGTGCCTCAGACCATAGACACACTTTGCATTTTTTGTTAAAAAACTCAAAACTGTTTTTCTAGTTTCAGGGTGTTTCAAAGCAAAACAACTATTCCATTGCACTCCTGACAGATCCAGTAATCTTCTCCAATCAAATTCAGGCCTCTGCACGCAAAGAACTGGTAGAACCATGTTGCATATTTCATGAAAATACTCACAATCGTATCTTGAATTCCATGCATTTTTCATGTGTTTTTTATGTTGATTTATACTAACGTGCATCTCCTGAAGCTAATGACATAACTTAATTGAGTTGTGAGGCCCTGTATCAAAAAACGCCATGGAAGATGCTTAGGGTTTCAGAGTTCTAATTTTGGGGCTTTGCACATAGGGTAAAATCAGACCTTCAAACCAACACCAATGGATTCGTGACATCCCAACGATGATAACTCACACCTCGCGCTCAATTTATGAGCAACCATACGCTAATCGCTATTTTTGAATGTTGAAGTTTGTGGGGGTTTAAAACCCCCGCTATCCTTTCTCTTTTTTTCAGGTCAAAACGAAGAAGTGGAGAAGAAGATGAGTTGTAAGCTTGTGATTGGCTTATTTGAAATTCAGCGCGTTTTTTATTTGATTCCAGCATAATGTTTATTTGTTACATATATTAATTCCATCCTATTATACTAACGAATACGCGTGCATAGCTCAGTTGGTGGAAAGCGTTGTTGGCAAGCCTTGGGACCTGGGTTCGATTCCCAAGTCCCCTCCCTTTCTCAATATATTTTGTTTTAACCTGATTCCATGCAGTGTACGCCCAGAAATCCACCATGCACCCACTATCAAAGCTTGCCAAATGTCCTGGAAGATGAATCTGAAGGTCAGGATGGGATGTCCAGGGAACACTCCAGTCAACGCATGTGCACACGCGCCAGAAAGTCAATATGGGCCTGCATTCCATGGGCCAAAATACTTCCTATATACCTCCATAATTGGCCAGAAAACCCCATTGGTTTGCATTTCATTTTCATTATTTTTATTTTTCTATTTATTTGTTTTGTTTATTTTAGTTAAGTCATCAAAATTAATTTTCATAAAAATACCAAAAAATCAGAAGCTATAAAAATAAAAATATGTTTTAATGTTTAATTCACTAACATTTTTGTAAATAAATTTTATTAATTAATTTAGTTTTAATTCTAGATTTAAATTTAATGTTTTTTTTAACAAACTAAAAAATGTAGAATTAGGGTTTCTAGCTTTTTATTTTTTTTTAATAATTAAAATTTCTTCTTATTATTATTAATAATTAATTGTTTTTTTTGTAAATAAATTGCCATGTAAATAATTATGTAAATTAGGTCAAACTTAAATCTATTTGTTTTAATAATTAAAAATGCTTAGAATTAGGGTTTTAATTCCAATTTAACTTTCTTAGCTCCATAAATACAAAAACTCCAAAAATAATTTCTTTTTTCCTTATTTAACTTAATTAATTTCATTAATTCCAATTTAATTTCCTTAAAAGGGTCCAACGCCCTCGCATTCCCGACTTTACTTCTTCTCGCATTTTACTTTTATTTCTTTTTGTGAATATAATGTATTTATCCCAAAGCCGTGTAATAGATTAATTAGACATTTATCTTTCCGCGTTTTATTTTATTTCAAATCGGGTCTTGGACTAATTTGGCGATGTAGACCCGCGCCTTTGTAATAGCGTATGACTTTTAATTCCGCATCTTTTAACTGTTAATAATTTGCATGAAAGAATGAATGCCAAAAATAAAAACAAAGCGTAGATCACCAATGCATGAACAAGATAAACATAATTGAAAACGACACACAAATCACACACCACCCCTAGGGTACGTCTCACTGTTGCCTTGCCCCTCGAAAGGTGGTCGTCGAGTAGAGGATGTTTTAGTAAGTCCTCATGTCCATGAACATGGCATGAGGGTAGCTTCTAAGATGTCTTCCCATTTCTCTGGTGACCACAATGTCCCGAACCCTCGAATTGACCCGAACACCTCCAACGGTGGTGCTACCTACCTCTCAATGGTGGGATGGCACTACTTTAAGGACATTTACACAGACGAATTCCTTAGGGTAGGTAGACGACTCGTAGATACTTACTCTAATTTCAAAACAAATCAAAAACTTCTTTTCACACCGACATCTTTCAAAAAGCTTTCAAAAAGAAATTTTTCAAACACTCTTGAGGACTGATACAAGAGTCGAACTGAAATTTTCAAAGAAACTTTTTTTAAACCCACAGTTGAAAAGCAAACAAACAATTTTGAAAACACAAATGAGCAAGTATCTAAGAGCCCATGGATAACCATGGATAGAAAGGGTGCTAACACCTTCCCTTTCTATAAATCTACCTCCCGAACCGAGAGCAATCTCTATAAGGAATTTTTCTGTGCTTTTGTCCTTTCCATCTGGAGAAAATAAAAGACGGTGGCGACTCTTGCTTCCGCGACATTTCACGAAACCAGCGTTAAACAGTCAGTTCCAGATCCACCGATCACAGAACTGGCGACTCTGCTGGGGACACTTAAAGTGAGGTGTACCTTAGGATAGTTCATAACTGTGTTTTCAATTGTATTGACTTGCTTGCTTTAAATTGTGCGTTGCATGGGAGTGACATAGATCCTAACCCGGATCTGGGGATACCCTGTTTAGGTAGCATAAGCTGTGAGGGACCTGTCCGGCGTAGACCGACACGGGTGAAACAGTGGCTACATTGGTATGGCACCTTGGTCTGTACCGATATCCCTTGTGTTGCAACGAGGAGAATATGGGTCTTCTGAGGAGTCATTAAGCACCAACAGACTTTAGAACCTTAAATGACACAACTTGGCCATTAGAACAGTAGCAGTATGCTACGCCCATTGAGGCTAAACTCTCGTGATGGTTTTGGCCGCAAGAAAAGATTGCGATGCTGGAGTTATGACCGATTGAGGGTAGTCAATGATATTGGGATCCTCTAAGAACCCGGTTACTTTTGATAGGACAGGTATGAACCAACAAACTGAAAGAGGGTAATACCTAGACCTCATGCTGGCCTAAACTCTAAGGGCTTCTCTTGTGTGACTTGTGTGCCTTCGTACTTGACTACTTGCATGCTTGTTATCTGACACATGAACTACTTGCAGGTTTTGTTTATAGTCCTTAATTGGGACTCATAACAGGGTTTACTAAGTTTCTTGCAGGTTTTGTTTATAGTCCTTAATTGGGACTCATGACAGAGTATACTGAGTTTCTTGCAGGTTTTGTTTATAGTCCTTAATGGGGACTCATAACAGGGTTTACTTACATCACTCCATGCATACCATAACATCATACCATTGCATACATCCTAACCCGTTTCAAGGATCTCAAGGGGTTTGTGATGCAGGTCATGATGAACCAACTGTCTAGCAAGGGGCAAAAGGGGATTTATTTTCCTCTAGTCAAGGTTGTCAGGGGCTATGACCCACTCGATATGGTGAGCCTTGACCCTTGAAGAAGGATTCTCAGTAACATGGAGTTCCTTCAACCAAGATACCGGACCCAAATTCTAACAAATTTTCTTGTTTATCCCGCGAGGTCCTTGAAAACATTACATGCATGTCATACACATCATTGCATTACAGGCACCCTCTGTACATGTCACTTACCTCCTCCGCTGTTTATTTCAGCAATGGCTTCCCAACAATACAACCAGGACTTCCATGCTCAAGAGACCCGGTTCGGGGAAATCCTCCTGAATCTATCCAAGGGGCAGGAGGAGCTGAGAACACTTCTCATGGGGACTTTTGTTAGGAACAGCGCTGAGGACGAACGACTGAAACATCTGCAAGCTGAAGTGGATGCAATGAAAGCCCAGATGCTGGGGCAGGTGACTGCCATTCAAGGTATAGCTCAAAGACAAGAAGAGCTCGGAGTTCTCATCAACCAGCTGCTTCAGGGTAACCAACTGGGGTAAACGTCTAAGGGTAAAGAGCCAGTCGTCATTCAACCATCTTTGAGACAAGGAGATAAGGGGAGAGTTCCTCAAATGGCTCCAGTGTCACGAATTCAGCATCAACCTCACCAGCTTCAGCCAGACAAGCCCAGGAGGCAATTCACCCAGCTCAATATGTCGCTGTTTCAAGCTCTACAATGCCTGTTGAGATTGAATCTGATCACATTAAAGGCTCATCCCCGGAACCCCAACACAACATCTCCTACCTATCATCCCAATAAAAGGTGTGCCTACCACTCTGCCAGTCCAGGACATGATACAAATGAGTGTTGGGCTCTGAAGAACAAGATCCAGGACCTGATTGATGAAGGAGCATTGGAGTTCACACAAGATGGTCAGGCTGAGTTTTTCTACCATCCCTCCAAGGCTCACCATTTGAAGTAACAAGCCCTGAGACTAGAAGACTTTTGTTCATTAGAATTTTTCAATTTGTAATTTTCTTTTGTTCAAACATTTACTCATGTTAAACGTTGTTATTTCATTAATGCATCGCATATGTCTGTTTTGAAGCAATATATTCGTATTCACTATATGCAAATTACTTTCATATTTTTTCTGATGATCAACGCTCGATTAATAATTCTAAGCCTCTTGAGGGAGGATGACAAAAACGATACCACGATCTCTACAGTATGCTTTTGAACGGACCCCGCTGATGAGGTACAGGCATTGTTTCAATTCCTAGACACTGGAGTAATAAGGAAGATAATCCCTCGTCAACCCCTTTGAGCCAAAGAAGTAGGAGTTTTTCTTTTCGAAAATTAAAACCCTTAATCATAACCTGGGGCGGGGTAGTTCTCTCAATTGATCCAAGTGCATAACGAATGGCACCAAAAAGGTCCTTACAAAACAAAAAAAGACAGTGATGGTTCCGAACAATCATACAGATAGGCAGTCATTACTTCTCAAAATAAAAGCCCAATAAGTCAAAACCTATGAAGGAGACTTACGAAACTGGGGCATCCCGCTGACTGTAATCACAAAAGAAACAGTTCAGGCAAGAAACAGGGATAACGAAATCAATCAGGAAAAAGAGGTCATACAAACCCTCAATAACAAAAAGAAATGACTGCCTATTCAAAATAAATTGTCAACATTCGAACCATCACCGGAATATCAGAGCAAAGACTCAAACAAGGTCTAACGCACGATCAACTGAGTTTAGGGTTGAAGAACATCACGAAGAGCGGGTGGGTACAAATAAAATTTGAGCCTTTATCCTTTGTTTCTTAAACCGTGAACCAGGCCACGTTATAACCCTTAAAAGTCCTAGCTGAAGCATGGGTTAGTTCGAAAGCATACTGTTACGAAAGGTATCTTGACTCCTTAAGGCCTACGGTAAATACGGAGTTGACATCACGTTTTACAAACATTCACTTGTTTTATGAAAAAGAATGCATTTTCAAAATCTTCAAGACAGACATAAGCTTTGCATTTTTAACATAACTTTGTTTGCATATGACTTTTTGTTTGAACAACATAGAAACTCGTACGACGAATGCCTAATGAACAAAAGCACTTCCAATCAAGGGGCATGGCATGATCATTGTCCATCATCTAGGGCAGTTAAGTCAAGATTCGTAGAATCTCTCAAAAGGCCAAACAACCTGGGGCAAATCTCCGCCTGAGTAACTTGGGGCATTCCAGCAACGAAGCTTGCCTGATCAAACATCTTCTGGTGGCATGGCAACACAACAACAGGGGCACCTCCCTACATTCTGAGAACATGGACATAGTCGAAAAAAATACTACGCAAAATCAAAGACCCGCTAGGTTGACATACCTAGGCAAAAATAAGGGCTTCCCGGCGAACCAAAAGGGTTCGGGAAAAATAAGGGATGAAAATGAAAAATCTGTACACCCGGAAAGTCGAAAACCTGAAAAGGCGGCTTGGGCAAAAATGGGTATCCCGGTGGATTGAAAACCTAAAAGGGCGGTCCAGGCAAAAGTTAGGGATCAAAGCGTACAGCTATGTCCTGTCATCTTGTCACCTGCCTACCAGAAGAAAGTTTGTCCATCAACAACTATCAGCACCTCACAGGTCTTCCTCTCCCACTTCAGAAACAGGGGCAATGATGAGTTGTCCAAACGATCTAATGGCTCTGTTCCACCAAGGTACTAAGATAGGTTCGGCTGAAGAACAACCAAGATATCTTAAGTCCCCAGAGAGTGAGCCAGCAAGTCCATGCACTCTCCCTAAGCAGAGTTATATTGTCAACCTTAAGGAAGTTGTGTATCCTCCAGCAGATCTCAAACATTCCCCGACACATCATACAGACATTCTTAACAAGCATCCCCGGCAATCTTGATCTAAGATTGTTCCCCGGCGGTCAAACAGGCATTCAGTGGAGTTACTTCCAGTACATCTCAAAATCTCCCCAGGAGAGTCCAATCCAGTTTCCCCAGGAAAGTTGGAGTCATCTCCCCAGCAGTAAGCTTATCCCTAGTAGATTCTGGAAGCTTATCCCCTACAGAGCACGAACGCGTCTCCCGGCTTTATTCAAAGGTTGTTTCCCTACCAGGATATAACTGGGTTATCCTCAGCCAAAAGCCACAGAAAGATCGTCCTCGGCGAAGTCTTCCTATCCCCAGCAAAGTCTATTAACACTTCCAACATAACAATGGTACCCCCAGTGAAGTTACCATCAACATTCCTAGCAAAGTACCTCTCTCCCCACAGAGTATTGTTCCCCAGCAAGATCGTTAGAGTAATTTTCTCCATGCAGAGTAATCTCTTCGCCAAGTTTATCCCCCAACGGAGTTATCTTCTCCTACCGGTATTCTTGCAACTATCCTCCCCCGGCGGAAACAAATACACTATTCTCCAACATCAGCCCAGGATGTGACTTCCCGGCACCCGTCAAGGATCTACTTTCCTAGACAAAAACATACATTCATAAACATCACACTTCCATACATTATAGCATGCATAAACGCATCATATCTTACAATCTCATTTATGTTGAGAACATCATTGCTTGATCCACATCATGCATTGCATATAACTGACTTTTACTTTTCAGGAAAGATCTAGTTAAGTTCTCATCTATATTTCAAGACTTTAGTCTGGTTCAGTTAAATCGACCCTAAGATTTTCCTAATTCTTATCCAGTCAAAGGCCTTCTCTGGTTCAGTCAGATCGACCCTAAGATCTCCCTGATTCTTATCCAGTTGAAGATTTCAAGACCTTGTCCGGTTCAGTTAAATCGACCCTAAGATTTTCCTGATTCTTATCCAGTCAAAGGCCTTCTCTGGTTCAGTCAGATCGACCCTAAGATCTCCCTGATTCTTATCCAGTTGAAGATTTCAAGACCTTGTCCGGTTCAATTAAATCGACCCTAAGATTTTCCTGATTCTTATCCAGTCAAAGGCCTTCTCTGGTTCAGTCAGATCGACCCTAAGATCTCCCTGATTCTTATCCAGTTGAAGATTTCAAGACCTTGTCTGGTTCAGCTAAATCGACCCTAAGATTTTCCTGATTCTTATCCAGTCAAAGGCCTTCTCTGGTTCAGTCAGATCGACCCTAAGATCTCCCTGATTCTTATCCAGTTGAAGATTCCAAGACCTTGTCCGGTTCAGTCAAATCGACCCTAAGATTTTCCTGATTCTTATCCAGTCAAAGGCCTTCTCTAGTCCAGTTAAATCGATTCTTAAAGATTTTCCCAATGAAGACTCAGTAGAAGACATCCAAGATTCTCTCAGCGTTCCTGTTGAGGTAGTAATTGCCCCAAGATTCTCTCAGCGTTACTGTTGAGGTTGAAGTCGCCCAAGATTCTCTCAGCGTTACTGTTGAGGTTGAAGTCACCCAAGATTCTCTCAGCGTTCCTGTTGAGGTAGTAATCATCCAAGGTTCTATCAGTGTTCCTGTTGAGGTAGTAATCGTCCAAAGGTTCTCTCACCGTCCCGTTGAGGTAGTAACCATCCCTAGTTCATTCATCACCTTTTGAAGCTCCAGATTCAATTCCTGTAACCAGTCAGGGCACCTCTACATAAGAGCTTGAAGACCAACTCCTATAATAGGTCAGGTAATCATTTTCTTTTTCAGGTACGCAACTGCTCGCTAAGGAATCTCTTACGCGATCGACACCCAGATGGCATCCATAAGCCCATCCACTCATCCATCATCTCTTAGCATGGCATCTTTAAGCCCATCATCCTATCCATCAATCTCCAAATGGCATCCATAAGCCCATTCCCACCATCACACTGCTAACATGTGAGCGCAAATTTCTGGGCACTCTAGTGTTCAATCATCTTCCACCTTCGGATTACGAAAGGCACATCAGCCAATCTGCATCCTCAGGTCTAAGAAGATTGAACAGGGGCAACTGTTGTACCCCAAAATTTGCCCTCCCATATTCTTCAAGATTTTTAAAGAGCATGCTTCAAAATCTCCCCAAGGGTTGCATAGTTCAAAGGCCTCCTAACAGTCAAAAACTAGGGTTTTGGGTCTGGAAAAGAAATTGAAGTTTCCAAGGGTCCAATCAAGTCCCACATGCCTACAAACATTGTCAAGTATCCTCATGCTAAGTTTCAAGACTTACAGCACAAATTTGCACAGTCAAAAACCCTAATTGCCCTATAATCAACTGCAGGGGCAAAATGGTCATTTGACAGTCAAAAGTTCAAATTTTTGGTCAACATCTTATTTTGAAGCCACAAACATCATTTGATCAATTCTTGATCATGATTTTCAAGGCATGGCTCAAAAAGTCTCAAGATGCAAAAGTTTCCATATTTGGACAGTTGAAAAAGTCAACTGTAACTTGACCAAGGCATAACTTCCACATGGTTCATCAGAAAAATTCCATCCATAGCTCATTTTGAATAGAAATACATTTCCAACAACTCCTCTTCACACTTCAAGTCCAAGAAATGCTCTCACAAAAAGTTATCAATTTCAACATTATAGGTCATTTTCAAAAGTCAACAAAAAAGGATTTTAAGTCAAAGACCATAACTTGAGATTGGTAAATCAAAATGACACGGGACCAAAGGAATTGGTTAGAGGACTTCAAGGCCTTTCCAAAATGTCCAAGAACATGATCAAATCTTAAAAATTGAGCAAGATATTCCTTGTGGAAGTTGGGAAATTTTTGGGAATTTTGAAAAGTCAACTTTGCTTCAAATGCCTCAAAATTGCTAATGGGCCACATTTTCTTCCAAGAATCATCATCCAAAGGCTATGCACGACCATTTGACCCAAAGAGGATTTATTTCATCATTTTTTATTATTTATTTGAATTTTTATCACTATTAATTCATTTAATGAAATAAAATATGACAAAAATAGAAAACCATGTTTTTTAATCCTTTTTTGCAGCATATTCTCTCCATAAAACCTCAAGATTTCGTGCACACTCAATTTGGAAAGATTTGGCCATGATTAGTATCAAAAGCACATGAAAAAGATTTGAAAAGATTCCATGGAAATCAAATAATTGATTCATCAATGCAAAGGCTTATGGACTAAAATTCTTACCCTAATTCATTCCCATACATAATCAGAATGCAACTCTAATGCCAAGACCCTTGAAGCTGCGCCTCAGACCATAGACACACTTTGCATTTTTTGTCAAAAAACTCAAAACTTTTTTTCTAGTTTCAGGGTGTTTCAAAGCAAAACAACTATTCCATTGCACTCCTGACACATCCAGTAATCTTCTCCAATCAAATTCAGGCCTCTGCACGCAAAGAACTGGTAGAACCATGTTGCATATTTCATGAAAATACTCACAATCGTATCTTGAATTCCATGCATTTTTCATGTGTTTTTTATGTTGATTTATACTAACGTGCATCTCCTGAAGCTAATGACATAACTTAATTGAGTTGTGAGGCCCTGTATCAAAAAACGCCATGGAAAATGCTTAGGGTTTCAGAGTTCTAATTTTGGGGCTTTGCACATAGGGTAAAATCAGACCTTCAAACCAACACCAATGGATTCGTGACATCCCAACAATGATAACTCACACCTCGCGCTCAATTTATGAGCAACCATACGCTAATCGCTATTTTTGAATGTTGAAGTTTGTGGGGGTTTAAAACCCCCGCTATCCTTTCTCTTTTTTTCAGGTCAAAACGAAGAAGTGGAGAAGAAGATGAGTTGTAAGCGTGTGATTGGCTTATTTAAAATTCAACACGTTTTTTATTTGATTCCAGCATAATGTTTATTTGTTACATATATTAATTCCATCCTATTATACTAACGAATACGCGTGCATAGCTCAGTTGGTGGAAAGCGTTGTTGGCAAGCCTTGGGACCTGGGTTCGATTCCCAGGTCCCCTCCCTTTCTCAATATATTTTGTTTTAACCTGATTCCATGCAGTGTACGCCCAGAAATCCACCATGCACCCACTATCAAAGCTTGCCAAATGTCCTGGAAGATGAATCTGAAGGTCAGGATGGGAGGTCCAGGGAACACTCCAGTCAACGCATGTGCACACGCGCCAGAAAGTCAATATGGGCCTGCATTCCATGGGCCAAAATACTTCCTATATACCTCCATAATTGGCCAGAAAACCCCATTGGTTTGCATTTCATTTTCATTATTTTTATTTTTCTATTTATTTGTTTTGTTTATTTTAGTTAAGTCATCAAAATTAATTTTCATAAAAATACCAAAAAATCAGAAGCTATAAAAATAAAAATATGTTTTAATGTTTAATTCACTAACATTTTTGTAAATAAATTTTATTAATTAATTTAGTTTTAATTCTAGATTTAATTTTAATGTTTTTTTAACAAACTAAAAAATGTAGAATTAGGGTTTCTAGCTTTTTATTTTTTTTTAATAATTAAAATTTCTTCTTATTATTATTAATAATTAATTGTTTTTTTTGTAAATAAATTGCCATGTAAATAATTATGTAAATTAGGTCAAACTTAAATCTATTTTTTTTAATAATTAAAAATGCTTAGAATTAGGGTTTTAATTCCAATTTAACTTTCTTAGCTCCATAAATACAAAAACTCCAAAAATAATTTCTTTTTTCCTTATTTAACTTAATTAATTTCATTAATTCCAATTTAATTTCCTTAAAAGGGTCCAACGCCCTCGCATTCCCGACTTTACTTCTTCTCGCATTTTACTTTTATTTCTTTTTGTGAATATAATGTATTTATCCCAAAGCCGTGTAATAGATTAATTAGACATTTATCTTTCCGCGTTTTATTTTATTTCAAATCGGGTCTTGGACTAATTTGGCGATGTAGACCCGCGCCTTTGTAATAGCGTAAGACTTTTAATTCCGCATCTTTTAACTGTTAATAATTTGCATGAAAGAATGAATGCCAAAAATAAAAACAAAGCGTAGATCACCAATGCATGAACAAGATAAACATAATTGAAAACGACACACAAATCACACACCACCCCTAGGGTACGTCTCACTGTTGCCTTGCCCCTCGAAAGGTGGTCATCGAGTAGAGGATGTTTTAGTAAGTCCTCATGTCCATGAACATGGCATGAGGGTAGCTTATAAGGTGTCTTCCCATTGCTCTGGTGACCACAATGTCCCGAACCCTCGAATTGACCCGAACACCTCCAACGGTGGTGCTACCTACCTCTCAATGGTGGGATGGCACTACTTTAAGGATATTTACACAGACGAATTCCTTAGGGTAGGTAGACGACTCGTAGATACTTGCTCTAATTTCAAAACAAATCAAAAACTTCTTTTCACACCGACATCTTTCAAAAAGCTTTCAAAAAGCAATTTTTCAAACACTCTTGAGGACTGATACAAGAGTCGAACTGAAATTTTCAAAGAAACTTTTTTTAAACCCACAGTTGAAAAGCAAACAAACAATTTTGAAAACACAAATGAGAAAGTATCTAATAGCCCATGGATAACCATGGATAGAAAGGGTGCTAACACCTTCGCTTTCTATAAATCTACCTCCCGAACCGAGAGCAATCTCTATAAGGAATTTTTCTGTGCTTTTGTCCTTTCCATCTGGAGAAAATAAAAGACGATGGCGACTCTTGCTTCCGCGACATTTTGCGAAACCAGCGTTAAACAGTCAGTTCCAGATCCACCGATCACACATGCATTATTCCCCTTAGCTCGTAAGCTTTAGATATGAACACACCCTTTGATTAGAATAAAAAGAGTGGATTCCATGGACTACCACGAACATGAGGGGTGCTACTATCTTCCCCTTGCGTAATCGACTCCCTTACCCGATCTCTCAGTCACAAGATCGTAATTTCCCCCTTCTCATGTTTTTCTTTGATTTTTTCCTTTCCTTTCCTATGGGATAAAACAATACTCGATGGAGACTTCATTGATTTTCTCTCGATGATTTTCCCAGTTGCTTCAACTGGCGACTTCATTGGGGAGAGTTGGCCAATTGTTGGTCCATCCCGTGAGTCAGTCCTAGCTTTTGGTTTTTTCTCTTGGGTGTTTATCTTTATGCTTTATAGCCTGTTCATTTGTATATATTTGATAATATGTATGCATTGCATTTTATTGCTTTCCATATACTGGTTATTGCTGCTATGCTGGATCTTCTGTGTTTTCTTTGTGGGTGGGTGCTACTATTGAGTTAAAAGGCCCAACACCCAGGCCAGAGTTTTAAACTCTTAGGAACACATATGAAAAGAGTGGAGACATGACAACTACTTGATGTAGATCCTACTAGTGTGGTCATGTGTGCCATGCTCAGACGAGGTTCAAGTGAGGTACTATCGTTATCACATAGGTGTAACGATGATAATATTTTCAGGCGAACTCAAGACTCTGTGTTACTTTTGACCTTACCATGACCTAGATTTCACCAGTGAGTGGGGCGGGACTGATATTATAGGTACCACTGGTGACTTTATGATTCTTTCGATTATGTTCTGGATTTTTGTTGGTGACTATGTGTTTATGGTGGTTTATGTGGACCTTTGATCTTGGTATTCTCGGCACATTCAGAAACAACACAGCTAGTATCCAGTGTTGTGGAAGCTTTGATCCCATATCATGTCACTTGCATCATATCATTTTTATTTTCTTTTTTATAAAAAAAAAGTATAAAAAGAGTTAACTTGCATATGCATATCATTTCTAGGATATTTTGAGGTTGTCATTTTCATCAGGAATGGATAGCAACACAGATGTAGGCAAAGGGCTGACTAGAAAGACATTTTGTTACCAGTTCCATAGCTTTGTTCTAACTCCGTTGAGGGAAGTGGGAGCTCTTGTGGATGGTCCAAATAAGAAGATTTTCAGAGATAGTTATGGGAATATGTTTACATTGCTGGATGTTTATAATGAGAAATGGGACATGGTGTCACTTTTGTAGTTCTATGATCCGCAATTGCGTTATTTCACTTTCCAAGACTATCAATATGAACCAACACTTGAAGAATATGCTTCCATCCTTGGTGTTGAGATCACAAGTCACATTCTCTTTGCCTGCGTGCCTGATGTCCCTGATCACGATGCTATTGCTAAGGTTCTTTATTTGAACCTTAGTGATGTGAAAGGTAATTGGTCAGACAAGAGTAACACGTGAGGTCTTCCTCTAAAGTTTATGATAAACAAGGCTAGAGAGTTTGCAAAGAGCAAAGATTGGGTTGCGTTCAACGTGTTATTGGATGCCATGATCTATGGCATAGTTCTGTTGCCCGATGTGGAGAAATTTGTAGACTTATCAGCAATCTGTGTTTTCATGAACGAAAATCTGGTGCCAATGATACTTGATGATAATTATTATGCTATTCACTCTAGACACAGAAAGAAAGGAAGTGTCATGTGTTGCATTCCTCTGTTATATAAATGGTTCATGTTTCACATGCCCACAAGGGGATCGTTTGTAGACGTTGAAGCTTCGTTCCTTTGGTCTCAAAGGATCATGGCTCTTACTTCTTATGATATCGTTTGGCATAACATAAGGGGTTGAAAAATAAATTATTGCAAGTTGTGGAGAATTTCCCAATGTTCCTCTCATAGGGACAAAATGTTGTATCAATTATAACCCTATCTTGGCACGGCGTCATCTAGGATACATTATGACTGATAAACCCACAAATCGAGATGTGGAAGATAGTGTTTATTTCAGAAAATGTGAGAATCCCGTATTGCTATAAAGGGTAAGAGTTTCCTGGGGACATATTGATAATAAAGGAAAGGCTTTCTTCGGTCAGAGAGGATGTTTGGCTCTCGATCCTTATGTGGAGTTAGTTAGGAACCGAGCAAAAGTAATGATGTTACCCTATAAAAGGGAAAAACATTTGTATCCATAGTCCATCTTTGATCCATCAGGCGACGATCAGTTACAACCAAATGCAACTATCAACCAATCATTCTCCAAGGAATCATCTCTTCAACAGCCTATTCTTGATATGTCAAAATTCGTGCCCATGGTATATTATAAACAGGTCAAAGCTGAAAGTCTCAAGCTACAGTCAGAAAAGGAAGAGAGAAGTATAAAGCTTTCCTTTTTTTTTCAAGATAGGAAGAAAATGATTCATGAAGCCAAAATGAAAGACAAACTGTTGGAAGATTATAGCTTGCTCGAAAAACTGAAGAGACCAAGAGTTGAAAGTTCCCACACTACTCAAGCAAAAGTTATAGGAAAAGCTCAGGCAGATCTTGTGAAAAGTCAGCAGCAGATTGAAAGGCTCCAATTGTATAAAGATAAGCTGCAAGAGAGTCACAAAGAAGAATTTAATGCTATGAAGAAACAACTCCAAATGGAGGAAGCCGAGACTAAGGAGATCTGTAGATAGCGAGAGGTTTTTGAACTGCAAGTCCAAATTAAAAAGGTGAAGATATAAGAGTTGACTGACAAAGTTGAAGAGCTCAAGATTCAACTAAAAAGATGGATTTTCAATAGTTTGTAATAGGGGTCTGGATGAAGGGAAGAAGTATCCAATTGGCTCAAACTGAAGAAGAATTGGCAAAGCTCAAAGTGCAACTGGCGAACAGAGGCGAGACTCTGATGGATTTGGGTTCTCTCAGTCACTTGGGAGTTGATGGAAGTTCTCAGTATTGTTGACTTGTTATCTTTTGTTAAGGTTCACCGTCTGACTTGTTGGACGAGATCCTTATGGTTTTGTCTATATGAACTTGTTTTGAGCAACTCTTTGTATGGATGTTTATTTCATGATATGAGCATTCTCTTTCTTTAATGGTGATTTGTTTATATCTCGTTTCCTTTTATTCTCGATGAAAAATCTAGGATATTTCTGGAAATGGTAAAACATTGCATGTATAATCATGCATTCATAACATATCATAACATAACAGGTTATTCCAGCGGGTCTTCTTTCTTTTTATATGGGTTTTAAGAGATTTCAACTTCAAACTCTCACCAGTACAACACCAGGGGTAATTCGAAGAGACAAATGGAACAGATACAAGCTGACGTAGCTGATATGGGTGTCAAGATGGACACTCATGTTGAATAGTTGATGGAGATTATTCAGACTATGGCTTGAGGACAAGAAGATCTAAGGACTCTAATTGTGAAACCTGCTGCAACTAAAGAAGAAGTGAATGGAACTATGTACCCTACTCAATAAGATGCTAGAAATATTGTGGGGGTTGCTGCTAATAACGTTGCCGGTAATCCAGGTGGTTTGAATATGAATGGTAATGCTAGTATTAATCTTGGGAATGGACTTGATGTTAACCTTGGTAATCCTGCTGGCAACAATCAGGGTATCCCTATGGTTCAAGTTATGGGAAATGTTCCTCCGCCCACTCCTCCTCGTCAAAATAATGAGCAACCTTTTGTTCAGCCACAGGTTGGAAGAGATGTTATGATACCGGTTCAATTGTTTGAAGAAGATAATTATGAGGATTGGTTTTCTAATCATGTAGAACCTACTGAAGCTGATAGGAAGCTTCATATGCTCGAGGAGCACATGCATGCTTATGAAAATCAACGGGAAATGGGTCTTGATATGTCTGATTTGGGATTAGTCCCCAGAGTGAAGATTCCTCCGAAATTCAAGGTGCCGAATTTTGTCAAGTATAAAGGCGTCTCCTGTCCTAAGACGCATGTCAAGTATTACTATAGGAGATGTGATACGGAGGCAGAACCGACTATTTTTTTGTTACTACTGGTTTTGCGTTTTTCGTTTGCAAATGTACGGTAAGCAAGAGTCGCCACCGACTTTTATTTCATCCAACAAAGGAAAAGGAAAAAGAACAGAAAAAACCTTTTTTGAGATGTTTTTGAGTACGGGGGGTAGATTATAGAAAGGGAAGGTGTTAGCACCCTTTCTATCCATGGTTTTCCATGGGCTCTTAGGTGCTTGCTCATTTTTGAAATTGCTTTCGTGTGTTTGAAAAGTTTTGAAATTGCCTTAGTATGGCATTTCACTTTATGGTAACCCTTGTATCAGTCCTCAAGGGTGTGATAAAGTGTTTTTGAAAACTTTAGTTTGAGAAGTTTATTTGAAAGTGTAAGTGTAAAAGTTTGTTTGAGAAAGTACTTAAGAGTTTCTACCTACTCGAAAAAAGTTTATTCGTTTTATTATTTCTTTTAGATAGTGCTATCCTACTATTAAGGAGTAGGTAGCTCCATCGTTGGAGTTTAAGGGATAACCAAAAGGGACGATTACAATCACTAAAGCAATGGTTAGGAAAACTTAGTAGTTACCCTAGAGTCTTAAAGATCTTTCCGAGGCAACATTCGAATGGGTCATTTTTGATCTTTTGAGACTAGAGGGCAACCACTAAAACTCCCTATACTTCATGACCGTTTGACGAAGGCAACGGAAGTGGGGCAAACCCTAGGAATGAGCATGTGAAAGTGTTTGTTTTTCAGTCATTAATCTTTGTGTTTAGTTTTCTAGCGATTGGTTTTATCTTGTTCATGCAATCCTATTAGCTACACATCTAACAGTTAATATATGTACAAAAATATAAAGTGCGGAAACGTAAATTCCTACCCTATTACATGGCTTCAGGGAGAGGGATTTAATTACAAGTCCAAAACCGGGAGAAATATAAAGGAAAACAATAAAAATGCCTTATATTTTGGCTACATTGATATGTACATGAATATAAAAGTGCGAAAGAAGAAAATGCGCGCGAAAAATTAAATATGGGAATTAAAGTGTAAATTCTAAGAAAACTTAATTAATGAAAGAAAATATTTTTTGTTATTTTTATTTAAGAAAATATAATTAACTTACAATTTAAACCTAATTTCTAGCTAATTTTAATTATGAAAGTAAACCAAATTATCCTAATTAAACTAATCCATTTTCAAAATTAATTTTAATAAATAAGGAAGAAAAAACTAATTCTACATTTTTTGTGATTTCTTGATTTTATGATGTTTATGATTTTTTTAATAAAAGGAAAATAATTGAAATAAAAGAAAATAAATAAAGCAAAAAGAAAAAGGGTCGCGCTGCAAAAATGAAAATGAGGGGTGAGAAAGAAGCAGAATTAAAAGCCCAAACTGGACAAAGCCCGATTCTACGCTGGATCTAGTGTGGATAACATCTTGGAGTGCACCACGGGGACGCGACTTTGAAGCTTTAGATCTGAAATTTTTAGATTCATGCGTCAAAACTTAAAAGCAATGGTTCTAAAACATTCTAAAAATTAGTATGAACATGCATGAAAACTTATAAACCATTTACAACGTAAGAATTGAGAGTTTGTAATTAAGAATTTTTACCTAACCGGAGCTACTTGGTGCGGCTGTTTTGGGCGTGGACTGGCTTGGCAAGAGGCCTGAGTAGACTCCTGGAAGTCTCAGAAATGTGATTTACCCACTTGTTTGGACTAATAGCACCTAGGAATATAGCTGTGAACTCTTGCAACTTTTAGCAATTTTTTTGAGAATTTTGTAGAGCTTTCTTGAAGAGGAATTTCGTGTCTTTCAAGCTTGTATGGCTCTATATTTATAGAGGAGATAGAGGAGACAAGAAAGCATGGAAAGAATCTCCCTCATAATGTTGTGTTTTAAGACCATGATCAAAATTTGAAAAAATGCCATATTTGATGATTTCATGCCATTTTCACATGTGGATGAACTTGGACATATTTGAAGGGTTATTGCACGAAATCCATTGACATAAACCAGCATAAAACTTGCCCAAAATGGATTCACATCAAAATTTACATTATTTCTATCATTTATTTATTTAATTCTGAATTTTAATGAATAAAATATCAAAATAAATGGCGTAAATAGTATAGAAATGTATGGGTGGGCTTAGAGGTCGTGAACCATGTTAGAAATGAGTTTCAAACTTGAAAAGATAGGCCCATTTGAAAAAAAATCCAAGTTTGGTTAATATTTGCTTCATGCATTTTTCCAAAAATTGACCAACTTTGACAATACATATCTCTCTCAATTTTAACCCTATGAGGGTGTTCTTGGACTTTTTAGAAAGCTTAGGATGTCCCTTAAACAACTCTTTTGGTTTCAACTCAATTGTATATTCCATGTTAACATAAGGAGATTTCACCCAAAAGGTGTTTTTAATGACTTTTTAGAAGGACCTATAATGTCTAAATTTATATCCTAAATGAGTGCTTTTCTGGAACTTGAGGGCTGAAGAGAAGTTGTAGATAATTGGATTATCTTCAAAATGAGACTTGGTGGAAAAATTTCTGATAAAGTATGAGAAAGTTATGTCTGGTCAAAGTTTGGTTGACTTTTCCTGTAGAAACCCTAATTTAGTAACTTTTGAGTTTTGATGAATTAGGAGCATTACTTGAGGAATCATGATCAACCCTTGATAAAATGATGGATATCACTTCAAAATGTTGATGTTGACCAAAAATCTTGAAGTTTGACTATAAATAAGCCACAGTTGACTTTTGACCTAACATAGTTGATTTTCAGGCATTTGAGCAATTGACTGAGAAAACTTGTTGTGCAAGGCATGAAACTTGACATGGATGATATTGAGGACATATTAGGACCATGGAAAATATTTGAGACCTTTGGAGTTCACATATATTGATGAAAGTGGAAACCCTGGTTGAAGGTTCATTGCCTTAGGAGAGAATTTGTCTGGTTAATTCTTGGGCATCCTTGAGCAAGTTGAGGACTTCAATGAGCATGTGTTGAGTAAAATGAGAGGACAAATTTTAGGGTGCAACAGCTGCCCCTGTTCAATCTTATTAGACCTTAGGATGTAGATTGGCTTGTCTTCCTTTCATGATCTTAAGGTGGAAGATGATTGAACACTAGAGTGCCTAGAAATTTGCACTCGCATGAAGTGAATGTCGATCGATAATATCGGGAATGGGCTTACAGATGCCATTTGGAAGGAAATGGAGAATCGTTGGAGATGAGCTTAAAGATGCCATCCAGAAAAGATATCGGTTTCATAAGAGATTCCTTTACGAGAATTCTTGTACTTTCCATTGGGGAGGACTTCACCGGGGAATGTTGATTGATTTCCTGGGAAATAGAGTCTAAGAGCTTCGTTTGTCCATTACCCTACTGGGAATTAAGTATTGACTGCTGAGACAAAAGTGAGTTGTTATCTGGTCAAGTCCAAGCTTCACAATGACTGGTTAAGGATGATAAGGCTGACTACTATCTGGTCATATTCCAGGCTTCACAATGACTTACTGGGGAAATGTGAAGTTGACCGTATCTGGTCAGGTCCAGGTTTTACATTGTTGTAAACTGTTGTCTGGAGATAAAAGAGAAGGAACCTGTATGGGGCTTCCTCGGGATATCTCCCTGCGAAACAGCGTCAGGTAATTCATGAAAAGGAGCCTGGATAGTAAGGCTATGATAAGGAACCTGGGTAGTAGGGTTACTTTGAAATAAAAGCCTGGGTGGTAGGGCTATGAGAAGGAACCTGGGTAGTAGGGTTACTTAGAAATGAAAGCCTAGATATTAGGGCTATGAGAAGGAACCTGGATAATAGGGTTACTTCAAAATGAAATCTTGGATAGTAGGGCTATGAGAAGGAACCTGGATAGTAGGGTTACTTCGAAATGAAAGTCTGGATCGTAGGGCGATGAGAAGTAACCTGGGTAGTAGGGTTACTTCGAAATGAAAGCCTGGATAGTAGGGCTGTGAGAAGGAACCTGGGTAGTAGGGTTACTTCGAATTGGAAGCCTGGATAGTAGGGATATAAGAAGGAACCTGGGTAGTAGGGTTACTTCAAAATGAAAGCCTGGATAGTAGGGTTGTGAGAAGGAACCTGGGTAGTAGGGTAACTTAGAAATGGAAGCCTGTATAGTAGGGCTAGAGAAGGAACCTGGGTAGTAGGGTTACTTCGAAATGAAGCCTGGATAGTAGGGATATAAGAAGGAACCTGGATAGTAGGGTTACTTCGAAATGAAAGCCTGGATAATAGGGCTATAAGAAGGAACCTTGATATTAGGGTTACTTCAAAATGAAAACCTGGATAGTAGGGCTATGAGAAGGAACCTGGATAGTAGGGTTACTCCAAAATGAAAGCCTGGATAGTAGGGCTATGAGAAGGAACCTTGATTGTAGGGTTACTTCGAAATCAAAGCCTGGATAGTAGGGCTATGAGAAGAAACCTGGATAGTAGGGTTACTTCGAAATGAAAGCCTGGATAGTAGGTGTGATATGGTGGGAGAACTGACTTGAGGTTTTGGGTTTTGTATTCGCACTTGTTCGGTTTAGAAAGAGTCGCCAGCGACTTTTTATTTTATCCTAAAGGAAAGGTTAAAAAAGCACAGAAAAAACCTTTGAGATGTTTCGTGGGTTCGGGGGGTAGATTATAGAAAGGGAAGGTATTATCACCCTTTCTATCCATGGTTATCCATGGGCTCTTAGTTACTCGTTTTAGATCACTTTCCTTTGATTTTCAATTGCTTGAAATGGTGGTGTGTGTGTGTGTGTTTGAAAATGTTTTGAAAAAGATGCCTTGTCTAGGCAACCGTTGTAACAATTCTTTACTCGAATGTTTTACAAAGGTGTTTGTCTTTTCGAAAAGATATTTCAATGTTTTTGAAAGTTGTTTTGAAAGTTGTGTTGTGGAGTGTATTTTGAAAAGTAGGCAAGTGTGTTTTGCAAGTTTGATCAAGTAACTAAGAGTTGTCTACCCCTAAATTTACTCAAAGATTTTTCCTATGTTTTAACCCTTTTAACAGTATTGTTCCACCATTGTATTTGGTGGACAATCTTGTATTAGGATGTTAACAGGACGGGCGCGGGTCATCGTTTAGACCATGAATGCAATGATGTCAAGTGTCTTTGGCAATTTTGCTTGAAGGGACTATTATCATTTTGTAGGCAACTTCGAAAGCGTCATCGAGGGATTATGATCATTTGATTTGTTTTGTTTTGCCAAAGAAACTCAACGTGCAAGCATGGCCCATTTTGGAAGGCAACGAGCGGGATTACCCTAAGGGTGCAAGTGTGAATGGTGTATTAATTGTCATGCATTTATCTTGTATTAGGT
Source organism: Vicia faba (assembly GCA_948472305.1). Classification (NCBI taxonomy): domain Eukaryota; kingdom Viridiplantae; phylum Streptophyta; class Magnoliopsida; order Fabales; family Fabaceae; genus Vicia; species Vicia faba. Next base: position 525,037,350 of record OX451735.1, on the reverse strand, counting down.
TATCTAGCGGTTGATTTTGAATCTTCGCATACAAACCCTAATTACTATACAGTATATAGAAAGGGATAAATTGCGGGAATTTAAAGTCTAAGCTATTACAAATAAGTATCCGGGAATGGGGGTACAAATATTTACAAATGGGGATGAGACTTATTAGGAGAGTAGTGTCCAAATATATTTACAACCAAATCGAATCGCAATCGTAATGTAACATGTATCAATGTACAAGAATAAAAGACAAGCAAATGTATTGGTGTAAGTGCATGTGATTATTTACAAGTGAGAAAGATGTTAACTTAATGAATTATTAAGCATTTATTTATTTTTGGATTTTTGTTGATTATGTACAAAACAAAAGATTTAATAAAAGAAAAGAAAATGTTTAAGAAATTCCTTTTTTATGTATTAATGTTTTTATGTATTTTAGTTAGTATTTTATACAAGGTTTAAATTTAAACAAAAGGGTTTTAATAAAAGAAGAAAAAAAATGTTTAATCTTAATAAAATCTAATATTTATGTGTTTTTTAATTATGATGAAAAAGTATTATTATGAAAAATTAATGCATTATTTATTTAACAAAAAAAAGAGTTAAGTTATATAGAAAGAAAATAAATAAAAGTGTTAGTTGGAATAAATAGAAAATAATAAAAAGAAAGAGTTAGATGGGCCTTGTATGGCCCAAACAACAAAAAAGAAGCTGATTAAAAAAAAGAGACAAAGGGGGGTGCGCTCCAGATTCTGATGGGCTTAAGGCAAATGGTTGGGGCAAGGCCTAAGACGAGTTTTGACAATAGTTTGTAAGGGTTTTCGTTGTTTTGTCTCATTTTGCAATTAGGGTTTGTTGAGATACAGAGGCGCCGTTTCTAGCATCGTATCCTTCGTTCTCCTCTTCGCTCGAACCATGCTTTCTGATGCTTCTTCTCTGCTTATGGCCACTAGGCGCTACCTCCATCTCCCTCTCTCCAAGATCACTCATGCATTAATGACACAGAGGTAGTCTCGTTTTTGTCTTAACGTATTTTTTAGGGTTTTCAGATTTGCATGATTAATTATTTCCTTGTTCAGATCTTTAGATTATTATTTGGTGTTATTTGTTTCTGTTTGAGGTGCGTGAGAAGGAAGAGGACAATACCTTTTTTTGGAGATGGAGGAATGGACTGGAGGCGCCTAGGGTGGCCTGAGACGGAGGGAGCAGTGATGCTAGCTTGCTCTGGTATTCCTGGCACTCGTATTTGCTTTTTGTGGTTTTATGATGACGATTCTGAAAACCCTGCTTGTAGCTTCTTTTCCTCTTCTGACTGGTTACCCTTTACTTCTGTATGCTTGCTCTTTGCTTCTGTATGCTTGCTCTGAGAATATTTGTTGAAATGTTGATGTTTGAATCTGAGTATGTTTGTTGTTGGACCCTGTGATGAGCCTAGCTCTGAGGGTTTGGATGTTGGTTTGAATGCTTAGTGGTGAACATGATTCTGAATATGGATATTGGATGATGGTTGGGACAAGCAGGTTTGTATGGCTTGTTTGGAGCTTTAGACTTTGAAAAGCTTGTGGGATGCCTTAGTTTTTGACAGGCTTTGTATTAGAAACAAGCTTTGGCTTATGGTTTGAAAGGATTATGTTATGTTATAGTTTGAGGGCTTTTTCTGGTGTAGGCTTGTGTTATAGTTTTCTGGTTTTTTAGGCAGGTTTCAAGGGAGATTTGAGGCTTATGTTTTGTAAGGCTTAAGGGTTTGAATGGTTTAGGCTGAGTTTGCTTCAAGCTTTTTTTTGTTGATACAGTTTGGGAGGCAAGCTTTTTATTATTGAAACAGGTTTGGCTTGAAGTAGGTTAAGGCTTGTGGTGTTCTGAGTTGAAACAGGTTAGCAGGAAGCTTTGGCTTGCTGTTTAGAGGCTTGAAGTTTTAGGCTTCAGGCTGGTTATGCAGGTTGAGGCTTGATATGCTTGCTAGACAGTTTTGAGGGTTTGTGTTATGTAAAAGGTTTTTTGAGGCAGATTTGATGTTTGACACAGTTTGGTGTTATATATGTTATGTGGTTCTAGGTTTATGCAGGTGAAGGCTTGTTAGAGTTTACAAGCCTTTTGTGTTGCTTTTGTTATGTGGTTCTGCCTCCTCTCTACTGTGTTCTGATAACTTGTTTATATCTTTGTCCTCAAGCCTGCTGTACTGTAAGCCTATACTTCTTTTCCTCTTTCTCTCTCCACAGAACAAAGCTTTGTTTATTGCTTTAAAACTGTACTTTCTGAAAAAGTATTGGCTGGAAAGTGATGATTTTTTGAATATGGATTGCATAGTTTCTTTCCTCTGCATATTTCCTGCTTTTCTGTCTTGCTTTTGCTAGCTTGTAGGCAGTTTTGACAGTTACAACTTTGACATCTCTTTTGGACAGTTCTGCACTTGGTTGGCATCTCTTGGTAACTTAGTTTGGTTATATGCAGTTCAGTTTGCTCATGTTGACAATGCATTTTATGCAGCTTGTTTGCCCATTTTCAATTGGTTTGCCTCTTTGGTTGAAAATTTGAAATTAGGCAGCCTGTTTGACAATTTTGAATTTGTGCAATATTGTAGCTTTGTGCATTTCATATTTTTTGCAAGCATATTTCTATCCCTCTTTGTGAACCAAGAGTTTTCTTGTGATTTGCAGAGAGGGTGAATAAACTGATTCCGGCCAGTTACTTTTAATGATGAATTTTAAATATCTGTCTGCCTTTTTATTTCATCTGCATTGACTTCTTTTCTTTTCTTTTTCTTTTTGCAGATAAAAATTAATTGAGCAATGGGGAGCAGCAAATAGAGGATGAAGATTTAGGACAATTTAGGACATAACTTTACTTCAATTTTAATCATTTGTAATAATATTAATGTAAATAGCTGTAAATAAATTTACAGTATTCAAATAATATCTGTAACAAATAATTCAAAATGAAATAAACAAGTCCTTTTTTTGGTCAGATTTCTCTTTTATTTCTCTTCAATTGTTTATTTAATTATTTATATTTCTTGAATTATAATAACTGAAATTTATCCAATAATTTTAACTTAGAAATGATAAATAATCAATAAACGTCCGGCGTTCCGAATAATCCAAAACATTGCACAGTTAATCAAACAAAGATCCACAGGTTTTTCCTTTTACTGATTAAACCAAACACTGCAAATTCTCAATCAACAGCCTCAGCCCAAATCTCAGAGTAAACTGAAAAGAACTGTAGAATTAATTCTTTCTGAGAATGCGCGCATAAAACCCCGATTCTTGATTTAATGTCGAAGAAGCGCCTGCCTGATCAGACCCTGAGCCAAACTCAACCAAACCCTAATAATCTGCTTGAACTGTTCCAGAACCATGAAAACCCTAATTTTGTCTGACTGGCGAGAAAAGTCTGTTTTTACCGATTCTTAGGCCAATCTGAAAAAGTCAGAAAACCCGTAGCTGTGATTTCTTGTGGAAAAATAGGAGGGCAAATTTCAGGGTACAACAGTTGCCCCTGTTCAATCTTCTTGAACCTGAAGAGTTAGATTGGCAAGTTTGCCTTTCGCGACTCGAGGGTAAAAGGAGATTGGACACTAGAGTGCCCAAAAAAATTTGCGCTCGGTGATGTGATGGTAGAGGGAATGGGCTTAAAGATGCCATTTGGTGATGGGCTTAGAGATGCCATCTAGGGATGTGATAGAATCTTGTCGGGGGATGGGCTTAGAGATGCCATCTGGAAATTGCTGGTAGGAGGATGGGCTTAGAGATGCCATCTGGAAATGTTTGTTGAACTGTATGTCGTTGGTGAGTGGACGAGTATCAGAAAGGTATCCATGTTTTGGAACATCTCTGAACTGGGGGTCTGAATAAGCAATAGATTGACATCCGTATCTGGAAGCATCCGTAAACTGTTTTCAAAAGTTGAAGAATCTGAACAAGCGATAGGTTAACATCCGTGTCTGGAGAACCCGTAAACTGTTTTCAGAAGTCTTGAAGTTGAATAAGCAATAGAGCAGCATCCGTTGTTGGGAAGCATCCGTAAACTGTTTTCAAAAGTTGAAGAATCTAAACAAGCGATAGGTTAACATCCGTGTTTGGAGAACCCGTAAACTGTTTTCAGAAGTTTTGAAGTTGAATAAGCAATAGAGTAACATCCGTTGTTGGGAAGCGTCCGTAAACTGTTTTCAAAAGTTGAGAAGTGGAGAAGGAACCGGTGTAGGGTTTCCTGATGATGAGTCCATATAAAACTGCATCCGAATGAATTTGGAATAAGCATCAGAATGTCGCCATGTCTGGGTCACATCTGAACTATCTCTGGGTGAATCTGGAATAAGTATCAAAATGTCGCCATGTCTGGGTCACATCTGAACTATTTCTAGAAAGAATCTCGGTAGATGATGATCTTTGTCTGTCAACTGATCTTTCCTAAAAAGGTAAAGAGTTAGTTGTATGCAATGTCATGATGCATGTATGTTATCAATGTTTATGATATGAATGTGATGAATGCGCATGTAAGCTGATGAGCTGTCTTGCTGAGGATAGATGAATCCTGGATGGCAGGAGATAAAAGAATCTTGACTGCCGTCGGGGAAAGTAATTCCTTGACTGCTGCAGGGGATTGCAAGAATCTCTTGATCGTTGAAAATGAGAAATCCTGGGACCGCTGTTGGGGAATCAGGAGCTTGGGTTGTATGCCAATCTACTGGGGATTCCTGTCTTGAGGAGATCTTCACTGGGGAATATCTGAATATCCTGTGAGGAACTGAGAATGAGAGTCCTCAATCCGCTTGGGGATTGATAGTTGAAGTTTTAGCTCCGCTGGGGATTGCAAGAATCTTTTGATTGCTGCAGGTGTTGATCTGGGATCTTGAAAAGGTTGGTCAAGGAGATACTGTCCTGGCTGGTTTCAGGTATTGATCTCTGACTTGAGAAAGAAAGATAGTTTTCCTGGCTTGTTTCAGGTATTGATCTTTAATCTCTTCATGTAGATAATTTCCTGGCTTGTTACAGGTGTTGATCCATAATCAGTCGTCCACAGATATTTTCCTGGCTTGCTACAGGTATTAATCTGGAACTTGGGTTATACGCCACTTTGAGAATGAGAATATTCATTCTGCTGGGGGTCAGAAATTGGGAGTATACCAATCTTCTGGGGTGATGAGAATCTTCATTCTGTTAACAGTCAGAAACTGGGAGTATACCAATCTTCTGAGGTTTTAAGGATGAGAGTCTTCATTCTTGAGGGTTAACTGTTATCTGGTCGTAATCCAGGCTTCACAGAAATTTGTATTGCTATCTGGTCATGGTCCAGGCTTCACAATAGCTTGCTAAGCTGTTATCCGGTCAAATCCGGGCTTCACGGCTTGGGCTAAAGATATACCACTATCTGGTCGACTCCAGGCTTCGTAGTATTCTTGACTGCTATCTGGTCATAATTCAGGCTTCACAGAAACTTGTATTTCTATCTGGTCGTAGTCCAGGCTTCACAATAGCTTGCTAAGCTGTTATCCGGTCAAATCCGGGCTTCACAGCTTGGGCTAAAGATATACCACTATTTGGTCGACTCCAGGCTTCGTAGTATTCTTGACTGCTATCTGGTTGTAATCCAGGCTTCACAGAAACTTGTATTGCTATCTGGTCGTAGTCCAGGCTTCACAATAGCTTGCTAAGCTGTTATCCGATCAAATCCGGACTTCACGGCTTGGGCTAAAGATATACCACTATCTGGTCGACTCCAGGCTTCGTAGTATTCTTGACTGCTATCTGGTCGTAATCCAGGATTCACAGAAACTTGTATTGCTATCTGGTCGTAGTCTAGGCTTCACAATAGCTTGCTAAGCTGTTATCCGGTCAAATCCGGGCTTCACGGCTTGGGCTAAAGATATACCACTATCTGGTCGACTCTAGGCTTCGTAGTATTCTTGACTGCTATCTGGTCGTAATCCAGGCTTCACAGAAACTTGTATTGCTATCTGTTCGTAGTCCAGGCTTCACAATAGCTTACTAAGCTGTTATCCGGTCAAATCCGGGCTTCACGGCTTGGGCTAAAGATATACCACTATCTGGTCGACTCCAGGCTTCGTAGTATTCTTGACTGCTATCTGGTCGTAATCCAGGCTTCACAGAAACTTGTATTGCTATCTGGTCATAGTCCAGGCTTCACAATAGCTTGCTAAGCTGTTATCCGGTCAAATCCGGGCTTCACGGCTTGGGCTAAAGATATACCACTATCTGGTCGACTCCAGGCTTCGTAGTATTCTTGACTGCTATCTGGTCATAATTCAGGCTTCACAGAAACTTGTATTTCTATCTGGTCGTAGTCCAGGCTTCACAATAGCTTGCTAAGCTGTTATCCGGTCAAATCCGGGCTTCACAGCTTGGGCTAAAGATATACCACTATTTGGTCGACTCCAGGCTTCGTAGTATTCTTGACTGCTATCTGGTTGTAATCCAGGCTTCACAGAAACTTGTATTGCTATCTGGTCGTAGTCCAGGCTTCACAATAGCTTGCTAAGCTATTATCCGATCAAATCCGGACTTCACGGCTTGGGCTAAAGATATACCACTATCTGGTCGACTCCAGGCTTCGTAGTATTCTTGACTGCTATCTGGTCGTAATCCAGGATTCACAGAAACTTGTATTGCTATCTGGTCGTAGTCTAGGCTTCACAATAGCTTGCTAAGCTGTTATCCGGTCAAATCCGGGCTTCACGGCTTGGGCTAAAGATATACCACTATCTGGTCGACTCTAGGCTTCGTAGTATTCTTGACTGCTATCTGGTCGTAATCCAGGCTTCACAGAAACTTGTATTGCTATCTGTTCGTAGTCCAGGCTTCACAATAGCTTACTAAGCTGTTATCCGGTCAAATCCGGGCTTCACGGCTTGGGCTAAAGATATACCACTATCTGGTCGACTCCAGGCTTCGTAGTATTCTTGACTGCTATCTGGTCGTAATCCAGGCTTCACAGAAACTTGTATTGCTATCTGGTCATAGTCCAGGCTTCACAATAGCTTGCTAAGCTGTTATCCGGTCAAATCCGGGCTTCACGGCTTGGGCTAAAGATATACCACTATCTGGTCGACTCCAGGCTTCGTAGTATTCTTGACTGCTATCTGGTCGTAATCCAAGCTTCACAGAAACTTGTATTGCTATCTGGTCGTAGTCCAGGCTTCACAATAACTAGTTGGGTATTAAACTATTATCCGGTCAAATCCTGGTTTCATAGCTTGCTCTGAGGGGATACCACTATCTGGTCGCAATCCAGGCTTTGCGGTAGTCTTACACTGTTATCCGGTCGTAGTTCGGTCTTCACAATGTGCTGTAGAGATCAAGATACTATCCGGTCAAATCCGGGCTTCATAACTTGAATTCAGGAGATCCCACTATCTGGTCGTAATCCAGGCTTTGTGGTAGTCTGACACTGTTACCCGATCGTAGTCCGGTCTTCACAATGTGCTGTAGAGATCAAGATACTATCCGGTCAAATCCGGGCTTCATAACTTGAATTTTGTGAGAATTTGATCTTTGACGACCGTAACTTCCGACAGGTGATGAAGGAATCTTTGATGTTGATCGTAACTTCCAGCAGGTGATGAAGGAATTTTGAACAACCTTGAGTTTGACATTCGAATGCCCCTAGTGATGATGAAGGAGACTTGCCCCAAGTTCACTGAACTTTTGAGAGATTTGTTGAAATCTTGACTGGACTGCCCCAGGTTAATTGAACTTTGAAAGATTTGTTGAAATCTTGACTGGACTGCCCCAGGTTAATTGGATAGTGACATGTCATGCCCCTTGTTGATAGGAGATTTGCAACGGAAGTGTTATCCTTTTTGAAGTGATTTTACTCACTGAGAGAGCTTTCGTTCATCGAATATTCATTGTGTGAATTTCTCCGCTGTCAAACAAATAGCCATATGCAAACAATGATATTCAGGTAATGCAAAGTTTATGTCTGTCTCGAAGTTTTTAAAAATGCTTTTTTTAGCAGAAAACTTTTCATAAGACAAAATCAACACAAGATTTAGAGCAAAGCCTTACAGGAGTCAGGATACCTTTTGAAACAGTATGCTTTCGAACTAACCCGTGCTTCAATTAGGACTTTTGAAGGGTTGTAACGTGGCTTGGTTCACGGTTTAAGAAACAAAGGATAAAGGATCAAAGTATATTTGTACCCACCCGCTCTTCATGATGTCCTTCAATCCTAGACTCAGTTAATTGTTCGTCGCACTCTATTTGAATTTGGAACGACCTTTGGGTGATGGTTCACCAGTTGAATTTTGGAAGACAATCATCATCTCCTTTTTCTTTTGCAACATTTTTCATGTTGTTGAGGATTTGTAATGACCTCTTTCTTTTGATTTGTCATCCCTAACTTTTGCCTGACTGTTCCTGTTTTCGAGATTACAGTCAGCAGGATGCCCCAGCTTTCTTAAGCCTCCTTTGTAGGTTTTGGCTCAATGGGTTTTTCTCTTTTGAGAGGTAATGACTGCCTATGTGATAGGGAACCATCACTGTCTTTTGATTCCAGAGGAATGCTTTTTTTGATGTCATTCGTTGTATTACGAATTGAGAGTTTGCGACTTCAATACGCGCCTTTTCTGAATTAACTGAGAGACTACCCTGCCCCAGGTTTAAATCAAAGGTTTCAATTTGTTCAGAACAGAAAACTCCTACTTATTTGGCTCGAAGGGGTTGACTAGGGATTATCTTCCTTATAACTCCAGTGTTTGGGAATTGAAAGAAATGCCTGTACATCATCAGCAAGGTCTGTTCAAAAGCATACTGTATGAGATTATGGTATTGTTTCGTCATCCTCCCTCTAAAGGCTTGCAGCTTTTTATCAAGAGTTAAATATCATAAAGAAAGCATAAGAGTAGTGAAAACGAATGGATGAATTCAAGACAAACATATGCAATGCATTAATGAAACAGAGTTTGACATCAACAGATAATTGTTTGAATAACAAAGAGATTACAACTTGGAAATTCAAATGAAACAAAAATCTCTCAGTTTGAGCTTTGTCACTTCAGGTGGAGAACTCCTTAACGGAAGATTTTCATCTCGCCGTCTGGCATGAACCTCAGCACTCCAATGTCAATCAGATCTTGAATCTTGTTCTTCAAGGCCCAACAGTCGTCGGTGTCATGTCCCGGGCTATAGGAGTGGTATACACAAAATGCGTCGGGATGATAGTTAGGAGCGGAGGTATTGGGCTTCCGAATAGGATCCCTCAAAGCAGTCAGATTGACCTCCAACAAGCGCTCTAGTATTAGAGATGATGGTATGTCAGTCTCAGTGAGCTGTCTTCCTGACGTATTTTACTTATGCTGATTACCCCGTTAACGCTGATGCGGTTATTGATGGGCTTGTGACCCTGAAGCAAGTAGGGGAGCCTTCCCTTTGTCTTCTTGGCCCAAGGGGGGTTGAATGGTGACTTGCTCCTCAACCTCAGATGTTTTCCCCATTTGGTTTTCCCGAAGCAGTTGTTTGACGAGAACTCTGAGTTCCTCTTGTCTTTGAGCCAAGTCCTGGATGAGAGCCATTTGGCCCACCAGCTGTCCCATCACCTAGATCCTCAAAGTTGCCAAATCAAACTGCAGTTCCCCCAACTGATCACTCTTGGCATTGTTTGAATTCTCCTGGACCAAGCCCTTTGTGAGGAGAGCTTTCACTTCTTCTTGCCCCAGAGACAGGTTCAATAACATTTCTTGAAGTTGAGCATTTTGGTCTTGGATATCCTTGACAGTCCTTTCTAGAGCCATCTCTTACTGAAATAGACAGTAGGAGAGTAAGGAAACCTGAAAAGGAAAAATTGTTATGATGCAATGCATGATATGTGGATGCGTGTTTTCAAGGATCTCTTGGGGTAAACACAAGAAAATGTTAGAGGTTGAACTTCGATCTTTGATTGGAGAACTTTGCACCGGTGGATGTCTTTCAACAAGAATCGGGCTCACCATGTCAAGTGGGTCATAACCCCTGATTCAAGTTGTTGCACTTGATCTTTGATGGCATTTGTTTTAGAGGAGAAACCTCTTGCCCTTTGGTAGACGTGTGGTTCAACGTGACCCTGCATAAAAGACCCTCGAGATCCTTGAAATGGTTAGTGAAAATGCTATGGTATGATGTTATGATGTTATGTACATGCATGCAAAATCAAGTAAGTGTATATACAGGTAATCATATTCACACAAAGAAAACAAGTCCTTAGGTTTAGGCTTTCATGGGGTTTGTAGGTAAGTACCCTCTTGAAGTTAGTTGGCTCATCCTGTCCTAGAAATAGAAACCGGGTTCTAAGGAGCTCAATATCACTGGATTGTTTTCTATGTTCATTGTTTTGGTTTAGCCACTTAACTGGCGACCAAAATATTCCAAGAAAACAACCCTCAATGAGTGTAGTATCGAGTATCTAACAACTTCGGACTGCACCAAAGTCGGTCATCTCACTACCCCTAAAAAGGCTAGGATGGTCAAGTAAGGTTCTAAGAGTTCGTTAGTGCTTCACGACATCACTCAGCGGCCCCGTACTCTCCTTGATTGAACTCAAGGGTTACCGGTACTCACAAATATGTCACACTAACTAAGCTTACTGCTTCAACCGTGTCGGTATACCCCGCACAGTTCCCTTACAGTTTTATTGCTATTTACCTAAAAAGGTGCCCCCAAATCCGGGTGTAGGATTTACAACAAACCCAAACAAGGACCCAAAAAGTAAAGCAATCAAAGCAAACAATTAAGTATGTATGGGTGATCTAAAACCCTAAGGTAACCCCACATTTAAATTAATCCCCAGCAGAGTCGCCAGTTCTGTGATACGGTGGGAGAACTGACTTGAGGTTTTGTGTTTTCTATTCGCACTTGTTCGGTTTAGCAAGAGTCGCCACCGACTTTTTATTTTATCCTAAAGGAAAGGTTAAAAAAGCACAGAAAAAACCTTTGAGATGTTTCGTGGGTTCGGGGGGTAGATTATAGAAAGGGAAGGTATTAGCACCCTTTCTATCCATGGTTATCCATGGGCTCTTAGTTACTCGTTTTAGATCACTTGCCTTTGATTTTCAATTGCTTGAAATGGTGGTGTGTGTGTGTGTGTGTTTTTGAAAATGTTTTGAAAAAGATGCCTTGTCTAGGCAACTGTTGTAACAATTCTTTACTCGAATGTTTTACAAAGGTGTTTGTCTTTTCGAAAAGATATTTCAATGTTTTTGAAAGTTGTTTTGAAAGTTGTGTTGAGGAGTGTATTTTGAAAAGTAGGCAAGTGTGTTTTGCAAGTTTGATCAAGTAACTAAGAGTTCTCTACCCCTAAATTTACTCAAATATTTTTCCTATGTTTTAACCCTTTTAACAGTATTGTTCCACCATTGTATTTGGTGGACAATCTTGTATTAGGATGTTAACGGGACGGGCGCGGGTCATTGTTTAGACCATGAATGCAATGGTGTCAAGTGTCTTTGGCAATTTTGCTTGAAGGGACTATGATCATTTTGTAGGCAACTTTGAAAGAGTCATCGAGGGACTATGATCATTTGATTTGTTTTGTTTTGCGAAAGAAACTCAACGTGCAAGCATGGCCCATTTTGGAAGGCAACGAGCGGGATTACCCTAAGGGTGCAAGTGTGAATGGTGTATTGATTGTCATGCATTTATCTTGTATTAGGTTATCTAGCGGTTTATTTTGAATCTTCGCATACAAACCCTAATTACTATACAGTATATAGAAAGCGATAAATTGCGGGAATTTAAAGTCTAAGCTATTACAAATAAGTATCCGGGAATGGGGGTACAAATATTTACAAATGGGGATGAGACTTATTAGGAGAGTAGTGTCCAAATATATTTACAACCAAATCGAATCGCAATCGCAATGTAACATGTATCAATGTACAAGAATAAAAGACAAGCAAATGTATTGGTGTAAGTGCATGTGATTATTTACAAGTGAGAAAGATGTTAACTTAATGAATTATTAAGCATTTATTTATTTTTGGATTTTTGTTGATTATGTACAAAACAAAAGATTTAATAAAAGAAAAGAAAATGTTTATGAAATTCCTTTTTTATGTATTAATGTTTTTATGTATTTTAGTTAGTATTTTATACAAGGTTTAAATTTAAACAAAAGGGTTTTAATAAAAGAAGAAAAAAAATGTTTAATCTTAATAAAATCTAATATTTATGTGTTTTTTAATTATGATGATAAAGTATTATTATGAAAAATTAATGCATTATTTATTTAACAAAAAAAAAAAGAGTTAAGTTATATAGAAAGAAAATAAATAAAAGTGTTAGTTGTAATAAATAGAAAATAATAAAAAGAAAGAGTTAGATGGGCCTTGTATGGCCCAAACAACAAAAAAGAAGCTGATTTAAAAAAAGAGACAAAGGGGGGTGCGCTCCAGATTCTGATGGGCTTAAGGCAAATGGTTGGGGCAAGGCCCAAGACGAGTTTTGACAATAGTTTGTAAGGGTTTTCGTTGTTTTGTCTCATTTTGCAATTAGGGTTTGTTGAGTTACAGAGGCGCCGTTTCTAGCATCGTATCCTTCGTTCTCCTCTTCGCTCGAACCATGCTTTCTGATGCTTCTTCTCTGCTTATGGCCACTAGGCGCTACCTCCATCTCCCTCTCTCCAAGATCACTCAAGCATTGATGACACAGAGGTAGTGTCGTTTTTGTCTTAACGTATTTTTTAGGGTTTTCAGATTTGCATGATTAATTCTTTCCTTGTTCTGATCTTTAGATTATTATTTGGTGTTATTTGTTTCTGTTTGAGGTGCGTGAGAAGGAAGAGGACGATACCTTTTTTTGGAGATGGAGTAATGGACTGGAGGCGCCTAGGGTGGCCGGAGACGGAGGGAGCAGTGATGCTAGATTGCTCTGGTATTCCTGGCACTCGTATTTGCTTTTTGTGGTTTTATGATGACGATTCTGAAAACCCTGCTTGTTGCTTCTTTTCCTCTTCTGACTGGTTGCCCTTTACTTATGTATGCTTGCTCTTTGCTTCTGTATGCTTGCTCTTTACTCCTGTATGCTTGCTCTGAGAATATTTGTTGAAATGTTGATGTTTGAATCTGAGTATGTTTGTTGTTGGACCCTGTGATGAGCCTAGCTCTGAGGGTTTGGATGTTGGTTTGAATGCTTAGTGGTGAACATGATTCTGAATATGGATATTGGATGATGGTTGGGACAAGCAGGCTTGTATGGCTTGTTTGGAGCTTTAGGCTTTGAAAAGCTTGTGGGATGCTGTAGTTTTTGACAGGCTTTGTATTAGAAACAAGCTTTGGCTTATGGTTTGAAAGGCTTATGTTATGTTACAGTTTGAGGGCTTTTTCTGGTGTAGGCTTGTGTTACAGTTTTCTGGTTTTTTAGGCAGGTTTCAAGGGAGCTTTGAGGCTTATGTTTTGTAAGGCTTAAGGGTTTGAATGGTTTAGGCTGAGTTTGCTTCAAGCTTTTTTTTGTTGATACAGTTTGGGAGACAAGCTTTTTATTATTGAAACAGGTTTGGCTTGAAGTAGGTTAAGGCTTGTGGTGTTTTGAGTTGAAACGGGTTAGTAGGAAGCTTTGGCTTGCTGTTTAGAGGCTTGAAGTTTTAGGCTTCAGGCTGGTTATGCAAGTTGAGGCTTGATATGCTTGCTAGACAGTTTTGAGGGTTTGTGTTATGTAACAGGTTTTTTGAGGCAGATTTGATGTTTGACACAGTTTGGTGTTATATATGTTATGTGGTTCTAGGTTTATGCAGGTGAAGGCTTGTTAGTGTTTACAAGCTTTTTGTGTTGCTTTTGTTATGTAGTTCTGCCTCCTCTCTACTGTGTTCTGATAACTTGTTTATATCTTTGTCCTCAAGCCTGCTGTACTGTAAGCCTATACTTCTTTTCCTCTTTCTCTCTCCACAGAACAAAGCTTTGTTTATTGCTTTAAAACTGTACTTTCTGAAAAAGTATTGGATGGAAAGTGATGATTTTTTGAATATGGCTTGCATAGTTTCTTTCCTCTGCATATTTCCTGCTTTTCTGTCTTGCTTTTGCTAGCTTGTAGGCAGTTTTGACAGTTACAGCTTTGACATCTCTTTTGGACAGTTCTGCACTTGGTTGGCATCTCTTGGTAACTTAGTTTGGTTATATGCAGTTCAGTTTGCTCATGTTGACAATGCATTTTATGCAGCTTGTTTGCCCATTTTCAATTGGTTTGCCTCTTTGGTTGAAAATTTGAAATTAGGCAGCCTGTTTGACAATTTTGAATTTGTGCAATATTGTAGCTTTGTGCATTTCATATTTTTTGCAAGCATATTTCTATCCCACTTTGTGAACCAAGAGTTTTCTTGTGATTTGCAGAGTGGGTGAATAAAATGATTCCGGCCAGTTACTTTTAATGATGAATTTTAAATATCTGTCTGCCTTTTTATTTCATCTACATTGACTTCTTTTCTTTTCTTTTTCTTTTTGCAGATAAAAATTAATTGAGCAATGGGGAGCAGCAAATAGAGGATGAAGATTTAGGACAATTTAGGACATAACTTTACTTCAATTTTAATCATTTGTAATAATATTAATGTAAATAGCTGTAAATAAATTTACAGTATTCAAATAATATCTGTAACAAATAATTCAAAATGAAATAAACAAGTCCTTTTTTTGGTCAGATCTCTCTTTTATTTCTCTTCAATTATTTATTTAATTATTTATATTTCTTGAATTATAATAACTGGAATTTATCCAATAATTTTAACTTAGAAATGATAAATAATCAATAAACGTCCGGAGTTCCGAATAATCTAAAACATTGCGCAGTTAATCAAACAAACGTCCACAGGTTTTTCCTTTTACTGATTAAACCAAACACTACAAATTCTTAATCAACAGCCTCAGCCCAAATCTCAGAGTAAACTGAAAAGAACTGTAGAATTAATTCTTTCTGAGAATGCGCGCACAAAACCCTGATTCTTGATTTAATGTCGAAGAAGCGCCTGCCTGATCAGACCCTGAGCCAAACTCAACCAAACCCTAATAATCTGCTTGAACTGTTCCAGAACCATGAAAACCCTAATTTTGTCTTACTGGCGAGAAAAGTCTGTTTTGACCGATTCTTAGGCCAATCTGAAAAAGTCAGGGAAAACCCGAAGCTGTGATTTCTTGTGGAAAAATAGGAGGGCAAATTTTGGGGTACAACAGTAGGGTTATGAGAAGGAACCTGTATAGTAGGGTTACTTCGAAATGAAAGCCTGGATAGTAGGGATATGAAAAGGAACCCGCATAATAGGGTTACTTCGAAATGAAAGCCTGGATAGTAGGGCTATGAGAAGGAACCTGGATAGTAGGGTTACTTCGAAATGAAAGCTTGGATGGTAGAGTTGTGAGAAGAAACCTTGGTAGTAGGGCTACTTCAAAATGAAAGCCTGTATAATAGGGCTATGAGAAGGAACCTAGATAGTAGCGTTACTTCGAAATGAAAGCCTAGATAGTAGGGCTATTATAAGGAACCTGGATAGTAGGGTTACTTCGAAATGAAAGCCTAGATAGTAGGGCTATGAGAAGGAACCTGGATAGTAGGGTTACTTCGAAATGAAAGCCTGGATAGTAGGGCTATGAGAAGGAACATGGATAGTAGGGTTACTTCAAAATGAAATCCTGGATAGTAGGGCTATGAGAAGGAACCTGGATAGTAGGGTTACTTCGAAATGAAAGTCTGGATAGTAGGGCTATAAGAAGGAACCTGGATAGTAGGGTTACTTCGAAATGAAAAGCTGGATAATAGGGCTATGAGAAGGAACCTGGATAGTAGGGTTACTTTTAAATGAAATCCTAGATAGTATGGCTATGAGAAGGAACCTGGATAGTAGGGTTACTTCGAAATGAAAGTCTGGATAGTAGGGCTATGAGAAGGAACCTGAATAGTAGGGTTATTTCAAAATGAAAAGCCTGGATTGTAGGGTTATGAGAACGAAACTGGATAGTAGGGTTACTTCGAAATGAAAGCCTGTAAAGTAGGGCTATGAGAAGGAACCTGGATATTAGGGTTACTTCAAGATGAAAGCCTGGATGGTAGGGCTGTGAGAAGAAATCCTGGGTAGTAGGGCTGCCTCATTTGATCACGTAGATTAGTTGACCCGTTTGGTTTCGGGAATTGATTTTCCATTAGTTGTCTGCAAATATGACATGTATAGCTTCATGGATTTAATCTTGAACTGTTGGAATTATTGATGATAACCATCTTTCCTGAAAAGGTAAAGGATTTTTAATTATATGCGATGCATGAAATAAATTGCGTGATGATGTTCTCAAAATAAATGAGATTATGTTGTATGCAACATGTATGTGCACGTCATGATGTATGAACATGAAATGCTATTGTGACATATCCGAGTCTGGAAAATAAATCTGACTGCTGCTGGAGAGTGCTGGAAATTGAATTCCTGACTGTTGTAGAAAAAGTGGTTCTTCTACTTCGGCTAGGGATGGTGAACGGAGATGTCTATGCCTTGGATTTACTCTTTTCTATTTTTGAATATTTTACCGAGGATAGACTCTGCTTGAGAATAATTCTGCGGGGGAATAACTCTATTTGAGAGAGGAGATGCTTTGCTAGAAGATTTTTCCGATTTGGAGAAATAAAATCTGCTGGGGGATGAACTTCCGTAGATGGAGGAATAAACTCTATTGGGGATTGGGCTTCTGTATTCATAGAAATAAACTCTACTCGGGAGAAAACTTTATGAACCGTTTGCGATTATAAGACTCAGTTGGGGAATATAGATATTAGCTCATTAAAATAACTTTGGTTGTGCCCCTGTACCTGTTGGAGAAAGTACCCGCGGAGGCTTGGTGGATGCTGATCAGGATAATAAACCTTCTACGGATTAGACAAATGATGAGATGACGGGACATAGTCGTACGCTTTAATCTCTAACTTTTGCATGGACTGTCTTTTCAGATTTTCAGTCCATCGGGATACCCTTTTTTGCTCAAGCCGCCTTTTCAGGTTTTCGACTTGCCGGGTGTACAATTTTTTTGTTTTTATCCCTAATTTTTCCCGAACCGTTCTAGTTTGCTGGGATGCCCTTATTTTTTCCTAGGCCAGTTAACCTAGTGGGTCTTTGTTCACGCGTTGTATTTCCCGACTATGTCTTTGTTCACCGGGTACAGAGAATTGTCATTGTCCATAATAGTAAGTGTTTCCACACTACCAAAAGATGTTTGTTTGATCATACAAGATTCATTGTTGGAATTCGTGTCCAATGCCACAAATGATTCGGATGGAGATATGCCTCTGACTATTCAGCATCTTTGAGAGATTCCTTGAATCTTGACTTGACTGCCCCAAATGATGGACAATGACCATGCCGTGCCCCTTGGTTGGAAGTGTTTTTCCACTTGAGGTGACCCTTTTCATTGAGAAGGTTTTTGTTCACTAGATATTCATCATTCGAATTTCTCGGCTATTGAACAAATAGTCATATGCAAACAATGGTATTTTAAGAATGCAAAGCTTATGTCTGTCTTGAAGTTTTGAAAATTCATTTTTTAGTAAAACAAACAAATTTTGTAAAAGTGTGGTATCAACTCGGGATTTATAGCGAACCCTACAGGAGTCAGGACACCTTTTGTAACAGTATGTTTTTGAATTAACCTGTGCTTCAGCTAGGACTTTTAAGGGTTATAACGTGGTCTGGTTCACAGTTTAAGAAACAAAGGATAAAGGCTCAAAATTTATTTGTACCCTCCCGTTCTTCGTGATGTTCTTCAGTCCTATGCTCAGTTAATTGTGCATTCAGATCGCGATTGAGTTTGGCAACTTGTCCTTGGCGTTCCAGTGATGGTTCGGATACTGACAGTTTATTTTGAACAGGCAGTCATTTTTGTAATCTTTTTTGTCGAGGATTTGTAGTAACCTCTTTTTCGTTATCCCTTCTTTTGGCTGAACTATTTCTTTTGTGATTACAGTCAGCGGGATGCCCCAACTTTTTCTCAAGTCTCCTTCATTGGTTTTAACTTAATGGGCTTTTATTTTGAGAGATAATGACTGCCGGTTTTAACGATTATGCAGAACCATCACCATCTTTTGATTTGGAAGGACGTCTTCGAGGCCATTCATTGTGTGCGAAGCGGAAAATTGCAACTGAATGCACCTTTGAATTAAATGAGAAAACTACCCTGCCCCAGGTTATGATTAAGGGTTTTAATTTGTATGAAAAGAAAAACTCCTACTTCTTTGGCTCAAAGGGGTTGACTAGGAATTATCTTCCTTATAACTCCACTGTTTGGGATTTGAAACAACGCTTGTACATCGTCAACAAGGTCTGTTCAAAAGCATATTGCAGAGATTATGGTATCGTTTTTGTCATCCTCCCTCTAAAGGCTCAGCTTTTTAATCGAAAGTTGAATATCACAAAAAGGAAAGAAGTTTAAATATATTGAATACGAATGAATTGATTCAAAACAGACATATGCAATGCATTGATAAAGTAACAAAGTTTGACATGAATAAATGTTTGAAAAATCAAAAGAAAATTAAAAATTGAAAATTCTAATGAACGAAAAGCCCTCTTGTCAGAACTTGTCACTTCAAATGGTGGGCCTTGGAGGAATGACAGAAACATTCCATTTGACCATCTTGTGTGAATTCCAAGGCTCCTTCATCAATCAGGTCTTGAATTTTGTATTTCAACATCCAACAACTATCAGTGTCATGCCCCGGACTGTTGGAGTGATATGCACATATTGCACCAGGATTGTAAGTAGCAGCGAAAGTATTAGGATTTCGAGGAGGATCCTTAAATGTGACCAAATTCAACTTCAACATGTATTGCATATCTTGTGACATTGGTATGTTGAGATTGGTATATTTCCTAGTAAGTGAATCCTTCTTATGCCGATTACCCTGTCGTTGTTGGTGAGATTGTTGTTGGACCCGTGAGGTAGTAGCAATTTGGAAAGGTCCACTCCTCACCAAACCAACCTCTTATCTTCTCGGAGGTTGATCAATGACTTGGTACCCAGCCTCGACTGCTTGCTTCACACGGTTGCATCAGTCTTGAGGGAGTTTTCTAATAAGGAGTCTTAACTCTTCTTACCCCCGAGCCAAGCTTTGGATAAGGGCCATCTGACTACTCATCTGGATTCTCATCCTTTCCATTTTAGCTTGCAGTTATTCCAACTGGTCATCCTTATTGTCTTTAGGATTTTTCTTGGCTAGGTTCCCAGCGAGGAGTGCTTTCAACTCTTCCTGCCCCTATGATAGGTTTATGAAAATTTCCATGAACTGAGCCTCTTGAGTTTGGAGATCTCCGTTGTCTTGTTTGAGAGCCATTGCTGTAATAAACAGCGAGAACATGAGATACCTGCTTTCAAACCAGCTTATGCAATGATATGTATGATATATGTATGAAATGTTTTCAAGGATCTCGCGGGGTAAACAAGAAAATGTCAGAAGTTTAAATTTGCAGCTTTGATTGAAGAACTTCGTATCGTTGAGTGTCCTTCTACGAGAGTCAAGTTCACCATATCAAGTGGGTCATAGCCCCTGACTCAAGTTGTTGAGTTTTGATCTTCTAACGACATTGGCTAGAGGAAAATAAATCCCCTTGCCCCTTGCTAGACGTCTGATTTATCATAACCTGCATCACAAACCCTTGAGATCCTTGAAATGGTTAAGGGAATGTTGTGGTATGATGTTATGATGTGTATGCTATGCGTTAAGAAAAAATGTAAAGTGATGAAAACAAGTGACCCCTACAAGAAATCCAAGTTATTGGATAATGACTGTAAACAAATCCTTCAAGGAAGTCATGTTGTCAGATAATAAAACCCTGCAAGTAGTTCAAGTTGAAAGCAAACAAGTCACACAAAGAGCCTTAGGTTTAGGCTTGCATGGGTTTTAAGGTAGTACCCTATTGAAGTTGGATTGGTTCAATGTAACACCCCAATTCTACCCCAACAATTATATAAATAAATCAGACTTATAAAATCATTCATGCAAACGAATCAGTATGCCACAAATTCATCATTAAAAACATATTGCATTCATCGTGGATACATAACACTTTAAACTTCGGATGAACAACCATCATAATACTCTACTCTCTTAATTCAACAAATTAAACATCTACGCAGCAGAATTCATAATAACATATTTAATCATCATTACAACAACTTCAAAACAACACATACTTAATAACAATCAACTTAAAGTTCAACAACTGAATAATCAACAATCAAAAGCAACAAGCGTTCATCCCCCCGAGTGTTACATATCATAGCAATGACACTGACTCGAACTATTGAAGGTATACAACCTTCACTCTCGATTACCTGCACGTTACCAACATAAGGGAAACATTCAAACATATGGGGTGAGATATCTAACAATATAATAAACCGTATGATAATTAATATATTAAATTAGACCATATAACTTCACCACTTCTCATCTCATAATCAACAATAATCACAACATTAATACACATTCACAACATTAATACACACTTCTTTATGCAATCATATACTGCGACTCAATACTATGCAAATGCATGTGGTACCATTGAAGCAAAACTCCCATCTCAAAAATTGCCAATTAATAGAGGCATTAACAAGGCATAAGCCTTCATCTCAATATTCGCCAATACAGGCCATCTCAATGAGCATAAGCTCCATCTCAAAATGCAATGTATGCGACACAATCATGAATGTAATGAAAACACCATAATTAACAACATCTCAGTACAACACCATCGCTGGCCAAATGCCTACATCTCAAAAGCATCTCAACATCTCTTCATCAACATCATTAATCGACATCATTTAACATCATAAATCATCAAACATATTTTATACATTACAATTCATTAAAACAAACTATCATTAACATCATCTCATCAACAACTCAGTCATACAATAATACGACAGTAACTCATCAATTTCATAATGTTCGCCATAGGCCTATACAAGATATTTCCTAAGATTAGTTAATCAACTAAGGCTTTCTTCTAAATAACCAAATCTCTGTATACTACTATTCTATAATATTACATCGTTATTATCGTTAATCCTACTGTTACAAACCAGACAGTAATCTATATCCGTCTCATCCTCATCATTCTTTCCAAAAAACCAACATAGTGATTACCGCGGGAGCTAACTCAAATCATAATTTGGATACTAGGGTTATCCTTCCTATTCTTCATTTTTAATCCTTAAGAATAAAGCTCATTGCGTTAGCTATTCAACGCTTCAAACGACACCTCAAACAGAGTCCAAAAACTCAAGTTACAGCATTCTCAAACTGATTCTGCCAAAAACCAGACAACATGGATCGACGCATAATGTCTTGGATCGACGCATACTGCACTGAACTCGCAATAGGATTCGACACATCACTCCCTTGTATTGGCTCATACTGAGTCTACCACATAGCATGTATCGATACATGCTCCTACGTATCGACTCATCTTGAGTCTAAAAGTCCTCATGTATCGATGCAAGACCTGTTCGTGTCGACTCATCCTGAGTCTAACATTATTCATGTATCGACACATACCATTTAGGGTCGACATATACGACTTTGCTAAGGATATTTTCTGCGATTTTCTCTGTGTTTTCACTACGGGTTCCATACATTAAGCCCTGAAAACCTGATCTAATCATGGATAATCATCACTTACAATTATCCTATAATTCTACATCAATTAAACCGCATTGGGACATCATCATTCATCTTTCAATCATCAATTCTCATCATACAACAACATGTAATTCAATCATGAACAAAACAACACTTTCACATCTAATCCCATAAACCAATTATCATGAACCAATTTATAGAGTCAAAACCCCACCCTTACCTTGGATTGAAGGCTGCTCTATAACATCCGGTTGAATTCCCGTTCTTCCATTTTTCCTCTTTTCCAACAGCTTCACGTTCTTCTTTCCAACCCATATTCTTCTTACTACTTCTTATTCTCTATTCTTTCTAACAATAATAAAATAACCTATTATTCTCTTTATTCCTTAATGGGCTCAAAACTAATACACCCCCTCATTACTACTTCTATTCCTTAAAAACAAGCCCACATCGAATAATATTATACTTCTAATATTATTTCACCACTTAATAAAATAATTAAATCCAATTAGTCACAACACATATTCACTAATATTCCAAAAATAATTTAATTAAATAGTTAATTAAATTACGGGCGTTACAACTCTCCCCCACTTGGAATATTTTCGTCCTCGAAAATTTACCTTAATCAAACAACTCAGGGTAGGAGTCTCGCATTTTGTTCTCCAACTCCCAAGTCATGCTTTCACCGGTATCTCCTAGCCAAAGCAATTTAACCAAAGTAATCTTTTTGCCACTCAGAGTCTGGGTTTCACGATAAGCGATCCGTACAGGCATCGCCTCCACTGGAAGATTATCCCGTACTTGCACATCATCCATATGAATCACATGAGATGGATCTGAAATATACTTCCGGAGTTGCCAAACATGAAACACATCATGCAAATTCAAAAGATTAGGCGGTAAACCCACTCTATAAGCAACATTCCCCACTCTCTCCAAAATTTGATATGGTCCAACAAAATGAGAAGTGAGCTTCTTAGACTTCAATTCTCGCTCAACACCAGTCACATGTGTAACTCTAAAAAACACATGGTCACCCACTTGAAATTCTAAATCTTTCCTTCGCTTGTCATGATAACTCTTATGTCTACTTTGGGAAGCTTTCATATTTTCTCGAATCAACTTCACCTTCTCAGTAGTCTCATGAACAAGTTCAGGTCCAAGTACAACACTTTCACCAGATTCATGCCAACACAAAGGTGTTCTACATCTTCGACCATACAACGCTTCAAAAGGTGCCATCCCAATACTATAATGGTAACTGTTATTATAAGTGAACTCTATCAACGGAAGATAAGTATCCCACGAATCTCCCTGCTCAAGAACACATGCCCTCAACAAGTCTTCCAATGATTGAATAGTTCGTTCAATCTGACCATCTGTCTGAGGATGATACGCTGAACTCAACCTCAACTTAGAACCCAACGCTTCATGCAAACTCTTCCAAAAATCAGAAGTAAATCTTGGATCTCTATCTAACACAATACACAAAGGAACACCATGCAACTTCATAATCACACTAGTGTAAATCTCATCCAACTTCGACACTGGAAAACTGATGTTAATAGGAATAAAATGAGCCAACTTCGTAAGCCTATCAGCAATCACCCAAATCGAATCATGCCCTCTTAAATTATTAGGTAACCCCGTCACAAAGTCCATTGAAATGCTATCCCATTTCCATTCTGGAACTTCTAACGGTTGCATCAACCCTGCTGGCTTCTAATGTTCAACTTTCAACTTCTGACAAGTCAAACATGCATACATAAATCGAGCCACATCACTCTTCGTCCCAGGTGTTGTACCCCAAAATTTTCCCTCTCATTATCAATACTTTTCTCACAAGATTTCTTTGACTCAAGACTGGATTAGGGTTTGGTCAGCTCAAGGCATCTCATCATGCACTGATGACCCAAAATTAGGGTTTGAGTTTGCACAAGTATTTTTTAACTATAAATGCTTCATGTGACTTTCAAACATCATTATGGTTCCCTAAGATCACTCAGGACATGTTTCAAGCTTTGAACCACATTTTTGATCAGTCAATTGGACGGTTGACCTAAAAATCAACTGTATTGGGGAAAAAAGTCAACCATGGCCAATTTATAGTCAAACTTCATAATTTTTGATCCACATCAGCATTTTAGACTTATATATATCATTTGGTCAAGTTTGGATCATAATTCCTCAAGAAATTTGATCAAATCACCAAAAGGGCAAAATGGTTAAAATTAGGGTTTTGACTGAGGAAGGGAAATTTCTGGTTTTTTGACCTAGCAAATGACCAATTGACTTAAAGCATGATTTCAAGGATTAAATTGCATCATCTTGACCTAATAGCATGGTTCAAAACATTGCAATTTCATTGGATTGATAGATAAAATTTGTAGTTAACTGATCAAAAGTCAACTCTACACTGAAAAGTCAAACTTTGGCTTTTTGGACAAAATCAAGTGCCAAGAGTCACAATTCATCAAAACATGTCAAAATGTGAAAATTTTTCATCAAGAAATCCAAGTTTGAAGATTAGGGTTTAAATTTGAAAATTTTCTTAACTTAGAAAATTTTCTAAGTATAGAAAATTTCTTATTTTTTCTCAATTGTAGGCCATTTTTTCACCATGATGCATAATGATTCAAAGAAAGATCACAACATGAAAGTTGTAGACCTCCATGAAATATACAACTTTTCTTCACACACTTTCCCCTAAATATGCTTGGATCTCAAGATATAAATTTATGAATACATGCTCATGAACTAAGTAACTTAGTGAATTTTTCCCTAATTTAGGCAGGTTTTGGACCCAACTTCATGGCAAATTTTCACCTAGTTCCAAGAGGTATATTGAAATGAATTTCAAAGATGAGTTATAGAGAACATTGTAAGCTTTCCAAAATGTCAAAGAACTCCTAAAGATCATTTTTGAGTAGGGAGAATCGAAGAGATAAAGTTGGCAATTTCTCACTTTTGGTTCAAGCCATTTCATGAAGAAACAAAGTTCCGATCAGTACCTATGCTGCCTAATCCATGCTTTACAGGTCCCAAAATTGTTTCTTACTCCTTAATTTAATGCTTACTCAGTTTACAAAGCTTTGATCCAAGTCTTAGAGTCATTACCCAAGTTGTAATTCCATAAATGACATAAAGTGACCATTGCCATTTTGAAATAGCTCAACTTTTGCCACTTTCCAATTCTTGAGCATTGAACCTGTCTCCTTTGCACATATAAGTCTTACAGGCCTAAAGCAAATTGTACAAGTATATACCAACCCTAAGCAAGCCAGTACAAGCATGTTAAGCCTTGTCCCTTCACTTTGCTTCAAAAGCAAGAAAGTGTGCCAAAAGCCTATAACTTGCAAATCTGTTGGAGAGTTGAAGAAAAAAACTGATCCTATACTAATATACAAACACAATACAACATAAGACACGATTACTAGAAGCCTCAAACACTCCAAAACTCAAAAACACCAGAAAACTGTCAAGACTTGCAGTTTTTGCATAAGCATTCCAATCTCTCATTTGGCTCGTGCGTTTCAAGTCTTGATCATCAAAACACCTTACCTACTTGATATCTAACTGATCCAGACCCTCATTCCTGTACTGTAACCCCTTATACATCTGAAACAACCAACTGAAAATCATCAAAACAATGAAGTCGCCATCGAACGTCTTTTATCCCACATGTAGGGAAAGGTAAACATCGAGAAAACCTGATGAGGGAGAAGTCACGGTCTTGCAACTGAGAGATCGAGTAAGGGAGTCTGTTACGCGAGGGGAAGGTATTAGCACCCCACACACCCGTAGTACTCTACGGTATCCACTCTTGTTATCTATCTTATGGGTGTGTTTAATCTATGCTTACTGTTTATTACAACTAAGGGAAAATGCATGCAAAATAAAGGAGAGAAGAATGTAGGGAAAATAAAATTGTGCTCGCCTGGGCCCTACCCTAATGCCTACGTATCCTTTTTGAGGAATCAGAGCTACCGTAGTTCGGCTCATATGTTTTTGTTTGTTTGTGTTTTTTTATGGACGAAGTTAATTTCGCCTTCTGCCGCAGCTCAACCTTTGGAGACTTATGCGTTGGCACAGAAGTAAATTAATCGTGTCCTTACCTGAAAAGGTGTTTTTAAGAAAGGTACTTGAATGCACAAAAGATTTGAGTTGATTTGTATTTTGTTGCAGATAATGACTAGTTGACCTCAAGAGAGAGATATTAGTCGCTTTTCTACTTAGCCATGAAAGGAGTCTTTGAGAATTGAACCACACCTAGGCTTGAGATGAAGAACAATAAGATCGAGAAGAGACCCGCTTATCATTTCTCATACTAAGCAAAAGCATGATTCTCATCAATAGTTTTTTTTAAAGTGTTTTGAATTTTTAAGAAAAGAAAAAGAAGTTTTTGTTTTAGTGCAAATGCAAACGGGGAAGAAAAGTCACAGGGAGACTAACCTATTTCTAAACCTACTTTTATCAAGCATTGTTAGACCTAAGTCAAGGATGAATGAGGGAAGTCTACCTAATGTTAGCATGTTTGGATTTAGGAGCCAAATTTCTCATGATTTCTATAAAGCGATAATGAATGTAATAAAGTGAAAAGAAGTGCCAGAGTAGTAGCGGAGGCTACCAAAGTGAGCAAGTCGTTGAAAGCACTGAAAAAGCAAGGAGTACGCGCCGAGCAAGCATCACTAAGAAATAAACAAAGTCAGAAACAACATTCAACTAAGATAAAGGCAAACGCGTGTTGCGAATGCAAAGCATAATAAGAAATTCCTTGCACAATGAACAAACGCGTCAAAAATAACGTGGCATTATTCAAGGATCAGAACTTGCCTCCAAACCACTCCTCATGCCAAGGAAATTGAATCAAGGATACAAAATCGACAAGAACGCGTAAAAATCTTAATTCTACCCATGTACTAAACACTAATTTAATTAATTCATACGCTAATAAAAAACAAATTATTAAAATATCAACAAGTCGGGAATCACCATATTAATATCCACACCAAATTTCAGCCAAAAATCATGCAAGAAAACATCAAACTTAATTGCACAAAATTAAGAACAAAATGAAAAAATTAAAAGAAATCCTAGGGGATTCGGATCAGAATAGGGAGTGTATTTAGAATTCACTGGGCTAGGCCCAGTCCAGGTTGATACATTAGAAAAAATCTAATGCCTAATAATGAAAATTAAAATTAAATTAAAAGAAAAAACCAGTTAACAAAACGGTGGCGTTTTGCTTAACACGACCCTTCAACTTCTTTACTCAACTCAAATTCTCTTTCTCATTTTCAAGCGGCGATTTTCGACAACCATGCCGCCGCGAACGCCACCACTAAACCAGTATAAATCACCATGGTCCAACACGTACCTACCCTAAGACAACACTCTGAATCCAGATTCATCATCAATTTTTCCTAAAAAACCTTCATATGGCCGATCGACGAAGAAGAACAAGGAACCCTAATCTTCAAAATGGCGTGTATTCCGGCCAAATACCATGATTGGACTCTATTGTCGCTCTGGACACCAAAGCGCATCAGAGTGTTTCAAGATTGATCAAGGAGCACATGTAAACGATCTTGATTAGAGCCCCTGATGTTCCGGTGTGGTGGTGTTTCATCTCAATCGGAGGTTTAAGGTTCGGGTAGTTCTTTTCTCCTCAATCTTCTTCTACCTATTATTTTTTCCTTTTCCAGTTCTGTGTTTGTTGTTATGTTGATCTTGTTGTGTTCTTGAGCTTCTGAGTGCTTCTTGAGTGATGTAGAGAGATGAGAGATTGTGATGATCTTTTGAGTTGCATTGAGAGGAAGGTGATTTGTAGTTTCTGGGGTTGAAGATTGAGTGAGGGTGACAATTGTGAGGTTGTTGAAGTGATGGAGATGGAAGTTCAGATAATATTAGAGGCTGATGATGGTTGAAGATAGAGATAGTGGTGTGTTCAGAGAGTGAGGAAGGTGAGGAAAATGGAGAAGGATGATGCCTGAAGATGAAGGTGGTGAGAATGGAGAATGAATGGTATGGATGGTTGAGAGTGAGAGGTTGTGAAGAATGGAGATAAGAGTTAAGGCTTGAAGTTGAAGAATGTAGAAAAGTGGTTAGGAGGTGGATTCTGCTAGAACTTGTTGGCTGTTAGAGTTTGTTATGTGTCGGGCTGCTTTTAGAAAATGGTTAGGGAATTTATAGAATTCTGTTAGAAGTCTGTTGCATCAGTTATGAATCTGGTTATAACAGTTAGTTCCGTTAGAAGTTTGTTATTTTCTGTTTGGCTTTCTATTTGGAATGTTGGTTATAGTTAGTTATGAATCTGGTTATAACAGTTAGTTCCGTTAGAAGTTTGTTATTTTCTGTTTGGCTTTCTATTTGGAATGTTGGTTATAGTTAGTTATGAATCTGTTAGGAAGTTTGTTAGGAAATTGGGTATAGGTTGGTTACAGTTACAGCAGTTAGGAAATGGTTTTGTTTATTTTCTGTTATGACAGTTGGATGCAGTTAGAGGTTTGAAAACTGAACAATTCTGTTTGGGCTTTCTGTTATAGAAGTTTGTTAGCTGTTTGCAGTTTGTTATTGTGCAGGGCTGTTTGGATATCAGGGCTATTAGGATTGGTTTCCTTAATGATGCAGACTATGAAGGGTTTGAAGAACGATGGAGGGCTTAAAGAATTCACTTGGATAAAAGGCATAGTAATAGTATCAGGTTAAATGGAGACTCGACTCATGATGTGAAAAGTGGGGAAAGGCTTGGTCATGGGAATTGGATTTATTTGTAATTTCATAATATTCAGTGCATTTTCTTTATGTAAATTCCTTCTATTTTGGAAACTAAATGGTTTGGAGTTGTAATGGTATGATTGAATGTAACATAAAATATGAATTCTTTTGCTTTGTAAAGAAGTTTGCTTCCACTTTCATGATGAATATTCTAAAGAAATGGCTTTGAACCCTCTTTTAATACTTGGTGGAAATTTGAATGAAACTTGAATGTTCTTGAATGCAATATTAATTTGGCAATTCCAAATCTTCAATCTCCTATCCAAAATCAAGTTCTCTTCAAATAGAACTAAGATCTCCCAATGCTTCTTTATTTGCTACTTGAATGAAACATATGATATCGAACCTTTTTTATGGATGACTCACGAGATAAACTCAAAGATGACTAAAGAAAGACTTTTATTTGAAATCCAAAATCTTGATCATGGATGAACATGGTGTGCTTTCTTCTTCGAAGTGACTTGAATTCCAAGGAATCTACGTGGATGGACTTTCCAAACTCAATGCGCTTTGCCTCTTAAAATATTGGTCCAATTTAACAAATTCTAACCACTTGAACTCATGACCCCAAATAATCACTTGAACGAATACTTTCACCATAATGAAAACAAGAAATGAGAGAACCAATAATGCCTTAATCTTAGTGAATTCGTAACATCATCCTAGTATTACGTCTTTACTTGATGATCGACAAAATTAGTGCTTTGAATCCCTAAGAACGAATGATAAGGCTTGAAGCACAGAATAACTCATGGATATCTAACGATCCTCAACTGAACAAAACCTAAGCGTAAGTATAGGTAATACCTAATTCTCCGGCATTGGATACTCAATGAGGAGAAAGATAGCTTAAGCCAAAATCCTGGTTCAAACTAATATCAACTATAACCTTGATGAGACACCAAATACCATAAGTAAAAACCCTAATGTACTTTGCTATGGATGAATTCTTGATGGAGGATGACCTTGTAACTTGATGAAGAAAAAATCCACAACATCCATGAACACAAAACCCTAATTCCGCAATTTCACTGCCTTAAAAAAACCAGAAGAATCAGGATCTATTTGAACATATACACCTTAGCCAGTTGATAAAACCCTAACCCTGAAGGTTCTTGACCCCTTGTGAAGTTATGCTGTTAGCGAATGTATGCAATGTTAAATGACCTAATGGAAATATGTACATGAGAAAAGTGCGACAATGCGTAAACCAGATAAAAGTAGAAAGGTAGGACAAATTTGGGGTATTACACCATCATCTGCCATTTTTGCTTTAAAAGCTTGCAGGTTGACTTGGCCAAAGTGTTTCAGACACTTTCAAAGCAAGGCAAGTGTTGGAACACACTCAGGGAGGTTCAAGCAAGCTCAAGCAATCATCAGGCCTCCATAAAAATCACTCCAACTCCATCCATGATTTCAACTGAAAGAGGTAAGAATCTCAACTTCTATCTCTTTATACAGGCAACCATTGGCTACAATTTGTGAATAAACAATGTAGTCCTCATTACAACGAAGTTGTACATACATTTATCTTGCATTTATTTGGCCTGAGTTGAGAGAATTTTGAACTTGAAGATTCTGAAAAATTTAGGTTTAAATTTAGGGCTTTTAAAATTCATTATGATCTTTGATTGTTAGCTTACATGATTTATATGGTTAGAATCGTGAGACAAAATGTTACAGTTTTCATGTTATGAGTTTTCATTTTCATGGAGAGATAAGCAAGTTACAGGACATCTGGCCAGCTTGGGGAAGAAGATGAAGTACAGGGCAAGGACCTTGTTCATGTTATGTTATTTTTGTTTCACTTAAATTAACGGATGTATAGCCACCCCAGTGGCAAGGTAGCGCGCTGGTGAGACCCATGTCCTGGGTTCGAACCTTGGCGCTACCTTTTGTTTTTTCACATTTTTTTCCACTTTCAGTTTTGGCTTTTTGCAGGTTTGGGCCTCCACGTTGGGCTTAGCTGTTTTTTTCTAACTTTCACCACTGGATTATTAAGAACACCCCCCTTGCCCAACTTTTTTTATATTTTTATTTTATTTTTTTTATTTTCATTTTAGTTTATTAAATATTTTCTTTAATGCATAAAAAATCCTAAAAAATATAAATTTGATAATATTGCACTTTTATTTTATTTTAGTTTATTTTTCACATGAAAATATATTTTATCTTCAATATATATTATTTATTTTCTTAATAAACTTGTAAAATATAATTAAAATATGTTTAGTATAATTTATTTATTTCCTTTTCATTCCATACTTATAAATATTTATTTTTGCATATATACAAACTTTATATTTTTTATATAATATTATTTATTATTTTAACATAAAAAATACATAAAAAATAGTACATAAGAACTTTATTTTCTTTTAAAATAGAAATTAGGGTTAACCTTTCTTTCAAGAATTAATTTCTTTTCCTTATATTTTTAGGTTCAAATTTATTTTCTCATAAAAACAAAACAAAATCTTTTTCTTGCATGTACATTATATTGCATATTTAAATATTGTATATTATTTATTCTAATATTCCTATAAATTCGATTTGGTTGTAATAATTTATTTAGGTTTACATTCTTGCAAATCCCCATTTAAATTTGTATTCCCCCCTCCCATAAAATTGTTGTAATAGCTTAGTAATCTTTATATTACGCAATTTACCGCTATACATGCCATGATTAGTAATTAGGGTTTGTATGATAAGATCAAAACAAAGCAAATAGAAAACCCTAAATGAAAGATAAAAACAAAGCATGAAAATAACACACTTGCACACAAGCATCCTTAGGGTTTCTCCACTTGGTTTCCTTATACAAAAATGGCCATATTACGCATGCGAAGTATCTTGGCAAAAAAACAAGTATAAGATCATAGTCCCTCGATGAAACTACTCTAAGTTGCCTTACAAAATGATCTTGGTCCCTAAAAATGCTAAGATACTTTGCAACATTGCTAATCATGGTTATACAATGACCCACGCCCGTCCCGTTTACATCCAAAGATAGGGTTGCTTACCAAATCAATGGTAAGACAACAATGTCAAAGGAATAGAAAATGCATAAGAAAGACATTTGAGTAGGTAGATTACTTCTAGTTACTTGCTCTATTTTCAAACAACTATCCTTGCTATTTTCAAAACAAACACACACATTTTAAAACGTCTTACAAACATTGAAAACATTTTCAAAAAGACAAACATCTTTGTATACATTCTTACAAACGAGAATCATTACAAAGATTGCCTAAACGAATGGCCTTCTTTACAAAATACTTTCAAAAATAGCATAAAGCACAGTTTCAAACAAAAAGCAAGTGATCTAGTAAGTAACTAAGATCCCATGGAAAACCATGGATGAAAAGGGTGCTAATACCTTCCTTTTTCATAATCTACCCCCCGAACTCAAGAAAATATCTCAAATGTCTTTTTTGTGCCTTTTCACCTTTCCTTTTGGATAAAAGAAAAGTCGGTGGCGACTCTTGCTAACCGCAACATTTGCGATAAAACGCAAAACCCTCAAGTCAGTTCTCTAACTGTATCACAGAACTGGCGACTCTGCTGGGGATTCTTTATAAAGGTGGGGTTACCTTAGGGCTAGATCACATTTATTTGCTTACATTGTTTGATTTGTTTGCTTTACATTATGGTTCTTTGTTTGGGTTTGAATCCTCCACCCGGATTTGGGAAACATTATAGGTAAATAGAAATACGTTGTGGAAACTGTGCGGGGTATACCGACATGGTCTAAGCAATAGCTATGTTAGTGTGACATATTTGTGGGTACCGGTAGCCTTTGAGCCAATCAAAGAGAATACGAGGCCGCTGAATGATGTCATGAAGCACTAATAAACTTCTAGAACCCTTTACTTGACCAACTTGGCCTTTAGGATGTAGTGAGATGACCGACTTTGGTGCAGTCTGAAGTTGGTAAATACTCGATACTACACTCATTGAGGGTTGGTTTCTTGGGATATTTCGGTCGCCATTAAAGAGGCTTAAGCTGAAACAATGACCAAGGAAACAATCTAGTGATATTGAGCTCCTTAGAACCCGGTTACTATTAGGACAGGTTTAGCCAACTAAACTTCAAGAGGGTACTTACCTATAAAAACCCCATGCAAGCCTAAACTAAGAACTTGTTTGCTTTGCTTGTATATGCATACTTGTACATAACATTATGGACATCATGAACATCATATGCATTCACTAACCATTTCAAGGATTTTGGAGATTCATCTTTGTTCTTGTTTTGTAGGATATGGATTCACTTCGTAGGAAAACTATCCAAATCAACCTTGTAAGAATTCCTCCACAACTCAAGGAGCTAGCTTCAAGGATCCATGAGAACTCTCCATTAACCGAGAGGCATGGTTGTCTACTAAACTTGGTCACCTCCAACATAGAGGAGGATATGATGAAGGTGCTCTTCCAGTTCTTTGACCCTTTGCATCATTGCTTCACATTTCCCGACTATCAGCTTGTGCCCACTTTGGAAGAATTCTCTCAACTCTTGAGGATTCCAATTCTCAATCAACTACCTTTCAACGGTACGTAAAGAGATCCAAAGCTTGAAGAGATTGCCCAAGCTCTGCACTTGCACTCATCTGATGTCGCAACTCAATGGGAAACTAGAAGTGGTGTCAAAGGCTTCTTAGCAAAGTTTCTGTTTGAGAAGGCCCAAAGCTATTGGAATTCCTTAGATTTTAAAGAATTTGAGGAAATTGTGGCTCTTCTTATCTATGGGATGGTCTTGTTCCCCAATCCTGACCAACTCATAGATGTGAGTGCCGTCAAAATCTTCATATCACGCAATCCGGTACCTACATTACTAGGGGATGTCCTGTTCTCTTTTCACACTCGCACAATGAGGAAATGAGGTGTCCTTATGTGTTGCACTCCTCTCCTGGAAAGATGGTTTATTTCTCATCTTCCCCAATCAGTCTTAAAGAATGAGCAAGGATTAAGGTGGTCACAAAGGTTAATGATGCTCAAACATTCAGATATTCATTGGTGCTCTCGATCCAAAGAGAATGTTATCATTGTTGACCGTTGTGGGGAATTCCCTAATGTCCCTCTACTTGGCATTAGGGGAGGAATCACCTACAACCCATGCTTGGCTCTAAGACAGTTTGGTTATGCCCGAAGGGATGGCCCACATGAGATGCTGATTCAAGGCTTGACATTCGACTACGACAACGACAATAAAGGTCTTCGCCAGAGATTCATCCGAGCTTGGAGGATGCTAAATAAGGTGGATAGCAAGACTTTTAGACACAAGAATTCCACTCATCTTGATCCTTACCTCAAGTGGGTACGAACCCGCGCTCAAAGTCTTATGATGCCTTATCCTTCCATTCTCCCGGTGATTATTGAGCATGTTAAAGAAGGAAAGGTTCCATACACTATCCTACATCCTAACATGCCCACATATCTTGAAGATCTACAAAGGGATTAGATAAAACTCAAAGGAGAGCGAGATACTTTTGAAGCCCGATTCTATGCAAGCGAGAAGAAGGTTTTGGAACTCACTAGGCTACTTCATGAGGAGCAGACTCTAAATGCCTACGTTGCACCAAAGAGGATGCACACTACTTTTTTATCTTAGAGTTTTGTATTATTTTGCCCAAGGGGCATTGATGTATTCAAACTCTTTCTTATTAATATAACGTGTGTTTCTTTTTGTATAAAACGAACTTGAATTTTTAAATCCTTGAAAAAATTGCATGTGTACATATCATTCATCATAACATAAACATGTCTTTTGCAACGAGTTTCCTCATCTCTCTACTGTTTATTTCAGTAAGATGGATCTCGAACAGACAGTCAAAGATCTTCAAGCTCAAAACATGTAGTTTCAATAGTTACTCACAACCCTGGCCAAAGGACAAGAGGAGTTGAAGACTCTGTTGGCCAAAGAGAAAAATAAGAATGAGAAGAAACCAACTGGTGCTGTAATCATGGGGAGAAGGCTTCAAGGACAAACTAGAAGAACCTTGAATTTTGCAGCAACATCTGATGAAGGAGAAGGGAAAGGAAAAGAAACAGTAGTTCCATAAAAATCTGAAGAGGAGTAAGAAGAGGAAGACTACTCTGAGGAACAATATCCTCCGGCTGATGATAAGTACAGACATCTTGAAGAGAGTTTGAGCGTTATGGAAATACAAAGGGTACCGGGTCTAGACTTTGAAGAATTGGGGCTATTATCGGGAATTGTGATCCCACCAAAGTTGAAAGTGTCTTTGTTTGCAAAATATGATGGGGTGTCATGTCCTAAAATGCACCTCCGATCATATGTGAGAAAGATTCAGCCGCACTCTGTCAATAAAGACCTGTGGGTGCATTTTTTCCAGGATAGCTTTTCCGGAACACAACTCGATTGGTTTTACCAATTAGAAAGGTCCGACGTCCACAACTGAGAAGACCTTGCCGCAACTCTATAAATAATACCAGTATAATGCAGATTTGGCGCCTACCTGTACTCAACTTCAGAGTATGGCTATGGCTTCAAATGAGGGTTTCAAAGATTACGCGCAGAAATAGAGAGATCTAGCTGGGAGAGTGCAACCCCATCTGTCTGAAAGGGAGTTGGTGGATATGTTCTTAGGCACTCTATCAGGCCCTTTCTTCAACCATTTGATTGGGAGCTCATCTGCTGGGTTTATTGAGTTAATACTAACTAGAGAGAGGGTGGAAGCTGGCATAAAAAGTGGAAAGATTCAAAAGGATCCGTCTGCCTCTACAGCTCTGAGAAAGCCTTTCACCGGGAAAAAGGAGGTATCTTCTGTTTACCCATAAAGGAATCAAGGCAGAGCTGAACGCCGACCAATGGTAGGGGCCGTTATGATCCCAAAGCCTACATCTGATCAACCAAGAAGTAACCAACCGAGGGTGGAAAGGCCAGTCCGGTAATTCACCAGAATTAATATGACTCTAGCCCAGGTTTTACCACATCTTCTAAAATCTAATCTGGAAACTTTAAAGGAAGCTCCAAAGAATCCCAACACTGCATCCCCTTATTATCACCCAAATGCCAGATGCGCATATCATTCCGAAAGTCCGGGTCACGACACTAACAACTATTGGGCCTTGAAAAACAAAATTTAAGACCTTATAGATGCAAAAGAGATTGAGTTTGATGCGCCTGAGAAACCAAACGTCATTTCCGCTCCTATGCCTAGGTATGGTCACAACACCAATGCTATCGAAGAAGATTTGTTTGTTAACACAATTGATGAACTCTTGACTCCGCTCCCAATCATTAAGATAAACTTGTTGAAAACTGGATTATTCCCAGGTTGTAATGAAGACTGCCATATTTGCTTATCCTCACCAACTGTTTGCCCTTTGTTGAAGACAGACATTCAACGCTTGATAGACAACCAAGAGATTCTGTTTGAAAATACTCTTGTGTAACCTGTTCCTGTTGAAGACGTTTCAATCATCACCATCTCCGCCAATCCTTCCAGGGTCCCTAAAAGACCCGTTAGGATCACATCGGTTCCAAAAAATATGCCTCTTATAATCACAATGCCCGGGCCGGTCCCGTATGAATCAGACAAAATAGTACCGTGGAATTACGGTGGAGACATCTACTACCATGGTATCAAACAAGATGGGCTGGCCGTCGAAGAAGTGAGCTCCGAAGAAGAAGACTCTGACATTAGCAATATTGTCGTAACCAGTAAGATTACCCGTAGCGGTAGAATCTTCTCTCTAGAAATTGCCCCTCCAAAGGCAGTTTTTGGACCCGTGGTTGTTCCAAAGGTTACCTCCATACCAATAATCATATCTGCAAGTGCTCCTACTGGAAAAGACGACACAACCCCTGCTATTATCCCTACCAACACTTCTACTGCTGAAATTCGAGGAAAAAGTATTCAAGAAGAGCCTGTCCAGACGAAGGCTCAACCACTGACTATCCCCGAAACCTCCGAGAAGAAAATGGAGGAGATCTTGAGGATAACAAAGAAGATTCACTATGACGTGGTTGAACAATTAGGGAAAACTCCCTCCAAAATCTCCATGCTAGCATTGTTGATGTGTTCTGAGGCACATGCAAAAGCTCTGGTGAAATTTCTGAAGACAACCCATTCTCCATAAGGAGACGTCCGCTGACCAATTCCAAGATTGTGTGGCCAGCTTGACAGCTGATAACGGCCTAGGCTTCTCTGATGCTGATTTGACACCAAGAGGGAGAAAGCACAACGAGGCATTGCATGTCTCTGTGGAATGTAGAGGAACAACTCTGGCCCATGTCTTGGTGGACACTGGCTCGTCTTTGAATGTTTTACCGAAGAAAGCTCTCGACATATTGGATTGCAAAAGACTGGCATTGAAACCCAGTAACATAGTCGTGAGAGCATTTGATGGCTCAAAGAGGATGGTCCACTGGGAGGTGGACATCCCCATAAAGGTGGGAACTCAAACTTTCAACTCAACTTTCTATGTAATGGACATCCACCCCTCTTACTCCTGTCTGCTAGGATGGGCCTGGATCCATAATGCCGGTGCTGTCACCTCTACACTACACCAGATGCTGAAATACCCGGTCCATAGAAAGATTATCACTGTCCACGGAGAGGAAGAGTACATGATTAGCCACCTAAATTCTTTCAGGTATGTGGAGTTGGATGGCGAGTTCATTGAAACTCCTTTTCAACACTTCGAAGAAGTCTCTCAAGAGGTAGCAGTAACCAAGACGATATCCCAGATCCCCAAGATCACAAGACCTCCGCTTCGGATGTCATCTCT
This sequence comes from Vicia faba, assembly GCA_948472305.1. Lineage (NCBI taxonomy): Eukaryota > Viridiplantae > Streptophyta > Magnoliopsida > Fabales > Fabaceae > Vicia > Vicia faba. The sequence goes on along the minus strand of OX451735.1, from coordinate 525,000,229 downwards.
AAAGGACGCCAAGGCAGTGGTAGAGGAGGGTGGATGCACCATCTGGGGGAAACTTCCAGACATTCCATATAAATCTGACAAGTTTGGCTTAGGGTTTACTTCAAGTGCTCAGAAGGCTGTGCGCCGTGCTCGTGTTGGAGGGCCACCTTTGAAGATTAGCAACCGAGAGGTTAATGCAGTGGAAGATGGTGAAGAAGTTTGCAGCTTGGAGGATTAGATATTTCCTACTATCAACAGAGGATTTCGCAATTGGGAAGCCAGAGACTTTGTCCCAATAACTTTCATATCTCAGTAATTTATCTTTTACATTTCTTTTGGACTTGTAATATTCACAAACAATTCGCACATTTAAAACCTCGTGTCTTACCCGAGGAACAATGGTCCATTTGTAAGGGTTTTTATTTCATCTTCATATGACATTCAACGAATCATGGACGTTTTTTCACATATAAACCTTTTGTGTTCATTGTCTTTCTTTTACATTTTATTGTTTAAGGATGGCTATACCCTTACACACACCCACACTCACAAATGCAGGTACCCCTCCATTCCAGATCCCGTGGGTAACGATACTGCTATGGCCTTTAGTGACTCTGAAGATCTAATCTACCAAGCCAAAGACGAAGGTGAGGAAGATTGTGAAGTACCAGGGGAATTGGCCAGACTACTACAACAAAAGAAAAGAGCTATTCATCCTCATGAGGAACCGGTGGATACAATCAACTTGGGTACCGAGGAGGACAAAAAGGAAATCAAGGTGGGTGCCAATCTAGAGCCGAGTGTCAAGGAGTGTCTAACTTAGCTATTGCATTATTATGTTGAGATCTTTTCCTAGTCATACAAAGACATGCCAGGACTTTATACAGACATCGTGGTACATCGTCTACCCACAAGAGAAGACTGTCCACTAGTAAAACAAAAAGTCCACCGCATGAGACCTGACATGTCAGAGAAGATCAAACCGGAGGTCATGAAACAATTTAATGATGGATTTTTGGCTATCACTTCCTATCCTCAATGGGTTGCCAACATTGTTCCCGTGCCTTAAAAGGACGGTAAAGTACGAATGTGCATGGATTATAGAGATTTAAATAGGGCCATCCCTAAAGATGATTTTCCACTTCCCTACATCGATATCCTGGTTGACAATACGGCCCAACACAAAGTATTTTCCTTCATGGACGGGTTCTCAGGTTATAACCAAATCAAAATGGCACCTGAGGACATGGAGAAAACTACATTTGTCACATAGTGGGGCACATTCTGCTATAAAGTGATGCCATTCGAACTAAAGAATGCTGGGGCAACCTATCAACGCGCCATGGTAGCCTTATTTCATGATATGATACATCATAGATCGAGGTCTATGTAGATGACATGATAGCCCGATCATAAACTAAAGAGGAACACCTTGATCATTTGCAAAAGTTGTTTGAGAGATTGAAGGAATATAAACTAAGGTTGAATCCAAACAAGTGCACATTCAGAGTGTTGTCCGGTAAACTCCTAGGCTTTGTTGTCAGCAACAAAGGCATCGAGGTTGACCCTGCCAAGGTTAAAGCGATACAAGAAATGCCCGCTCCTCGTAATGAGAAGGAAGTCAGAGGATTGTTGGGACGCCTGAACTATATTTCCAGATTCATTTCTCACCTAACAACTACTTGTGAGCCAATCTTTAAACTATTGAAGAAAGATCAAGTAGTCAGATGGAATAATGAATTCCATATTGCTTTTGACAAGATCAAAAAGTACTTACAAGAGCCTCCTGTTTTGATGCCACCAGTCGAGGAAAGACCACTGATCATGTATCTGACCGTTTTAGAGAACTCAATGGGGTGTGTATTGGGGCAGCATGACGAGTCTGGCCGAAAAGAGCACACTATTTACTACCTGAGAAAATTTTTTACTGACTGTGAAACCAGATATTCACTGCTCGAGAAAACTTGCTGCGCTCTGGCATGGTCTGCTCGCCGGCTAAGACAGTATATGTTGACTCATACTACTTTGTTGATATCTAAGATGGATCAGATAAAGTACATCTTCGAAAAACCTGCTCTGTCTAGGAGGATAGCTAGATGGAAGATGATCCTAACAGAATATGACATACAGTATACTACCTAGAAAGCTATAAAGGGCAGTGTGCTATCTGATCATCTTGCTCATTAAGCTGTAGAAGATTATCAGTCCATGAAATTTGAATTCTCGGATTAAGACATCATGACATTAGACAACTGTGAAGAAATCAGACCACATGACGGACCTGAACAAGGATCCTGATGGACCCTGTTCTTTGATGGGGCCTCCAATGCACTTGGTAATGGTATCGGCGCTGTACTCGTATCTCCAGAGGGGTGTCATACTCCCTTTACTGCTAGACTTTGTTTCAACTGTACGAATAATATGGCGGAGTACGAAGCATGCATCTTTGGTCTAAGGGCTGCCATAGATTTGGGAATCAAATCCTTAGATGTATTTGAACATTCATCTTTAGGTATCAGCCATATCAAAGGAGAATGGGATACTAAGCACCCAAATCTTATCCCTTACAAAGAACGTGTTTTGACATTGCTGCCATATTTTTAGGAGATTACCTTCGAGCACTTCCCGCGAGAAGAAAATCAGCTAGCAGACACTCTAACCATAATGTCATCTATGTTTAAACTTAATTGGGATAACGAGGCTCCCCAAATCACAATTGAACGAATGGATGAACCGGCACACTGTCACGAGATTAATACTGAAGAGGTAGTGGACCAGCCTTGGTTTCATGAAGTCAAGAGGTATCTCAAGGCTCAAGAATATCCATAAGGAGCTTCAATCAATGATAAAAATTTCTTAAGAATATTCTCTGCTAAGTTCTTCCTGAGTAATGGCATCCTATACAAACGCAATCATGACTCTATTATGCTCCGGTGTATGGATAAGATTGAGGCTGAAAAGATCATGGCTGAATTACATGAAGGCACTTTTGGCACTCACTCCAGTGGGCATATGATGGCGAAGAAAATCCTACGAGCAGGCTATTATTGGTCTACCATGGAAGCAGACTGCTATCAACACTCTCGAACTTGTCATAAGTGTCAAATTTATGCTGACAAGGTGCATGTACCTCTGGTTCCTCTGAATGTCTTGACGGCTCCTTGTCCCTTTGCTATGTGGGGAATCAATATGATTGGGGAGATCAAGCCTACAGCCTCCAATGGACACCGCTTCATTCTAGTGGCCATTGACTATTTTACAAAGTGGGTCGAAGCAGCTTCCTTCTCATCCGTTACTAAGAATGCTGTTGCCCGCTTCATCAAGCAAAATCTCATTTGCCAGTATGTTATCCCAGAAAGGATCATCACTGATAATGGTACAAATCTTAACAATACTATGATCATCGCCTTGTGCGAGCAGTTCAAGATTCAGCATCACAATTCGTCCCCTTATCGGCCAAAGATGAATGGTGTCGTCGAAGCTGCAAATAAAAACATTAAAAAGATCATACAGAAAATGACAGTCACCTACAAGGACTGGAATGAGATGCTACCATTTTCTCTCCACGGGTATCGTACCACGGCTCACACATCAACTGGGGCAACACCCTATTCTTTGGTTTATGGCATGGAGGTTGTCTTTCCTATTGAGGTTCAGATCCCCTCTTTGAGGATTATGAGGGATGCAGGTTTAAGTGAGGACGATTGGATCCAGACTCGACTTGATCAATTGAACTTAATTGATGAAAAAAGACTTACTGCTGTTTTCCATGGTCATATGTATCAAAAACGGATGATCAAGGCTTTCAACAAGAAAGTCAGACGCCAAGTATATCAAGTTGGAGATCTAGTGATCAAACGCATTATCTTACCACAAAGTGATCCCAGGGGAAAATGGACTCCTACCTATGAAGGACCATTTGTAATCAAGAACATCTTCTCCGGTGGGGCAATGATCTTAACCACCATGGACAGTGATGACCTGCCACACCCTGCGAACGTGGACATAGTCAAAAGATACTACACATAAAAGACCCGCTAGGTTGACACACCTAGGAAAAAAAAGTGCATCCCGACGAACCAAAAAGGTTCGGGCAAAAATTAGGTATAAAATAAAAAAAAATCTGTACACCCGACAAGTTAAAAACGCGAAAGGGCGACTTGGGCAAAAAAGGGTTTCCCGGTGGACAGATAACCCGAAAGGGCAGTCCAGGCAAAAGTTAGGGAATTAAAGCGTAAGACTATGTCCCATCAGATCACTTTGTGGACAACCACTTGACTTCCACTGACAAACTCAGAGTTTCTGATCAATTCAATCATCTTCAGAAGAAGAAACAAATAGACAAGATATTCAGAGATACGAAGGCTATAGCAGAATGGAAACCCCATGGGATTATTACACATAGCTATCTTTCTTTGTATAAAGTTTTTCTTGCTTTTTATGGCATCATTCTCTTACTAGAATGATTGTATCCTTTGTACAAAATACTTATTCAAAGTTAAATACAAAGACATCTCTTTGAAAGTACATAAAACTATTTTTCTTTTTCTTTACACTTGTGTTTTATTTGCAAAAATGCCCAATGATTCATTAATTAACATATGCATTTGAACATGATTACCGTTTAAAAATAAACAAAATGCGAAAGATAATTACTGATAGGTTAAAAAAGCAGGAAACCGTCTCTAGGCTATTCCATAAGGCAATCCCCACAGTACGTCATTTAGATCCCCAACGGAACAAAAACTTCAAATTATTAATCCCCAGTAGAGATCGTCAAATTTCTCAGAATTCCTCAAGAAGTATATGGCATTGCTCTCACAACAGAATCTTGTCAGTACTTCAACTTCAAGACATGAAGAATCCACATATCCTCAGCAGCATTCAAGGATTTATTTTCCTCAATCAAACAACAATACAGGAAATCAGCTTACATGCGCATACATTACATCCATATATCATAAACATTGATAAAACAAATATATTGCATAATACATTTCATACAACATAACTTTGTGTTTCAGCTAACATTTTACCCTTTTCAGGATAAGATTAATAGGTACCATTAACAATGTGTAATCATGAAAAAGTACGGATACACTCCAGACACGGATGCCATTCTATTACCCATTCAGATTCAACCTTCAGATACAGTACGGATACGCTCCAGACACGGATGCCTTTCTGATACTCATTCAGATTTCAAGATGAAGTACAAATATGCTCCAGACACGGATGCCATTCTGTTACCCATTCAGATTCAACCTTCAGATACAGTACGGATACACTCCAGACACTGATGCCTTTCTGATACTCATTCAGATTTCAAGATACAGTATGGATACGCTCCAGACACGGATGCCTTTCTGATACTCATTCAGATTTCAAGATACAGTATGGATACGCTCCAGACACGGATGCCATTCTGATACTCATTCAGATATTCAAGTCCAGATACAGTACGGATACGCTCTAGACACGGATTCCATTCTGATACTCATTCAGATATTCAAGTTCAGATACAATACGGATACGCTCTAGACACAGATGCCATTCTGTTACTCATTCAGATTTTTACAACTTACAATTCAACAAATATTTTTGGATGGCATCTACAAGCCCATCTCCAAAAAGATTCTATCACTTCTCCAAATGGCATCTTCAAGCCCATCTCCAACAAGATTTTATCACTTCTCCAAATGGCATCTTTAAGCCCATTCTCTAACTACACATCGTCGAGTGCAAATTTCTGGGCACTCTAGTGTCCAATCATTCTCTCACCTTCGAGTCACGAATGGTAAATCTCGCCAATCTAAATCTTCATGTTTAAGAAGATTGAACAGGGGCAGCTGTTGTACCCCAAAATTTTCCCTCTCATTTATCAAGACTTTTCTCACAAGATTTCTTTGACTCAAGACTGGATTAGGGTTTGGTCGGCTCAAGGCATCTCATCATGCACTGATGACCCAAAATTAGGGTTTGAGTTTGCACAAGGATTTTTGAACTATAAACGCTTCATGTGACTTTCAAGCATCATTATGGATCCCTAAGATCACTCAGGACAAGTTTCAAGCTTTGAACCACATTTTTGATCAGTTAATTGGACGGTTGACCTAAAAATCAGCTGCATTGGGGAAAAAGTCAACCATGGCCAATTTACAGTTAAAATTCATAATTTTTGATCCACATCAACATTTTAGACTTATATATATCATTTGGTCAAGTTTGGATCACAATTCCTCAAGCAATTTGATCAAATCACCAAAAGGGCAAAATGGTCAAAATTAGGGTTTTGACTGAGGAAGGGCAATTTCTAGTTTTTTGACCTAGCAAATGACCAATTGAGTTAAAGCATGATTTCAAGGATTCAATTGCATCATCTTGAACTAATAGCATGGTTCAAAACATTGCAATTTCATTGGATTGACAGATGAAATTTGCAGTCAACTGATCAAAAGTCAACTGTACACTGAAAAGTCAAACTTTGACTTTTTGGTCAAAATCAGGTGCCAAGGGTCACAATTCATCAAAACATGTCAAAATGTTAAAATTGTTCATCAAGAAATCCAATTTTGAAGATTAGGGTTTAAATTTGAAAATTTTCTTAACTTAGAAAATTTTCTAAGTATAGAAAATTTCTTATTTTTCTCAACTTTAGGCCATTTTTTCACCATGATGCATAATGATTCAAAGAAAGTTGCCAACATGAAAATTGTAGACCTCCATGAAATCTACAACTTTTCTTCACACACTTTTCCCTAAAGATGCTTGGATCTCAAGATATAGATTCATGAATACATGCTCAGGAACTAAGTAACTTAGTGAATTTTTGCCCTAATTTAGGCAGGTTTTTGACCCAACTTCATGGAAATTTTTCACCTACTTCCATGAGTTATCTTGAAATGCATTTCAAAGATGAGTTATAGAGCATATTTCAAGATTTCCAAAATATCCAAGAACTCCTCAAGATCATTTTTGAGTATGGATAATCGAAGAGATGAAGTTGGCAATTTCTCACTTTTGGTTCAAGCCATTTCATGAAGAAACAAAGTTCCAATCTGTACCTATGCTGCCTAATCCATGCTTTACAGGTCTCAAACGTGTTTCTTACTCCTTAATTTAATGCTTACTCAGTTGACAAAGCTTTGATCCAAGTCTTATAGCCATTACCCAAGTTGTAATTCCATAAATGGCATAAAGTGACCATTGCCATTTTGAAAAAGCTCAACTTTTGCCACTTTCCAATTCTTGAGCATTGAACCTGTCGCCTTTGCAGATATAAGTCTTACAGACGTAAAGCCAATTGTACAAGTATATACCGACCCTAAGCAAGCCAGTACAAGCATGTTAAGCCTTGTCCCTTCACTTTGCTTCAAAAGCAAGAAAGTGTGCCAAAAGCCTATAACTTGCAAATCTGTTGGAGAGTTGAAGAAAAAAACTGATTTTATACTAATATACAAACACAATACAACATAGGAAACAATTAATAGAAGCCTCAAACACTCCAAAACTCAAAAACACCAGAAAACTGTCAAGACTTGCAGTTTTTGCATAAGCATACCAATCTCTCATTTGGCTCGTGCGTTTCAAGTCTTGATCATCAAAACACCTTACCTACTTGATATCTAACTGATCCAGACCCTCATTCCTGTACTGTAACCCCTTCTCCATCATCTGTCATTTTTGCTTTCAAAGCTTGCAGGTTGACTTGGCCAGAGAGTTTCAGACACTTTCAAAGCAAGGCAAGGGTTGGAACACACTCAGGGAGGTTCAAGCAAGCTCAAGCAATCATCAGGCCTCCATAAAAATCACTCCAACTCCATCCATGATTTCAACTGAAAGAGGTAAGAATCTCAACTTCTATCTCTTTATACAGGAAACCATTGGTCACGATTTGTGAATAAACAATGTAGTCCTCATTACAACGAAGATGTACATACATTTATCTTGCATTTATTTGGCCTGAGTTGAGAGAATTTTGAACTTGAAGATTCCGAAAAATTTAGGTTTAAATTTAGGGCTTTTAAAATTCATTCTGATCTTTGATTGTTAGCTTACATGATTTATATGGTTAGAATCGTGAGACAAAATGCTACAGTTTTCATGTTATGAGTTTTCATTTTCATGGAGAGATAAGCAAGTTATAGGACATCTGGCCAGCTTGGGGAAGAAGATGAAGTACAGGGCAAGGACCTTCTTCATGTTATGTTATTTTTGTTTCACTTAAATCAACGGATGTATAGCCACCCTAGTGGCAAGGTAGCGCGCTGGTGAGACCCATGTCCTGGGGTCGAACCTTGGCGTTAACTTTTGTTTTTTCACATTTTTTTCCACTTTAAGTTTTGGCTTTTTGCAGGTTAGGGCCTCCACGTTGGGCTTAGCTATTTTTTCTAACTTTCACCACTGGATTATTCAGAATACCCCTCTTGCCCAACTTTTTTTGTATTTTTATTTTATTTGTTTTATTTTCATTTTAGTTTATTAAATATTTTCTCTAATGCATAAAAAATCCTAAAAAATATAAATTTGATAATATTGCACTTTTATTTTAGTTTATTTTTCACATGAAAATATATTTTATCTTCAATATATAATATTTATTTTCTTAATAAACTTGTAAAATATAATTAAAATATGTTTAGTATAATTTATTTATTTCCTTTTCATTCCATACTTATAAATATTTATTTTTGCATATATACAAACTTTATATTTTTTATATAATATTATTTATTATTTTAACATAAAAAATACATAAAAAATAGTACATAAGAACTTTATTTTCTTTTAAAATAGAAATTAGGGTTAACCTTTCTTTCAAGAATTAATTTCTTTTCCTTATATTTTTAGGTTTAAATTTCTTTTCACATAAAAACAAAACAAAATCTTTTTCTTGCATGTACATAATATTGCATATTTAAATATTATATATTATTTATTCTAATATTCCTATAAATTCGATTTGATTGTAATAATTTATTTAGGTTTACATTCTTCCAAATCCCAATTTAAATTTGTATTCCCCCCTCTGATAAAATTGTTGTAATAGCTTAGTAATCTTTACATTACGCAATTTACCGCTTTACATGCGATGATTAGTAATTAGGGTTTGTATGATAAGATCAAAACAAAGAAAATAGAAAACCCTAAATGAAAGATAAAAACAAAGCATGAAAATAACACACTTGCACACAAGCATTCTTAGGGTTTCTCCACTTGGTTGCCTTATACAAAAATGGCCATATTACGCATGCGAAGTATCTTGGCAAAACAAACAAGTATAAGATCATAGTCCCTCGATGACGCTACTCTAGGTTGCCTTACAAAATGATCTTGGTCCCTCAAAATGCTAAGATACTTTGCAACATTGCTAATCATGGTTATACAATGACCCACGCCCGTCCAGTTTACATCCAAAGATAGGGTTGCTTACCAAATCAATGGTAAGACAACAATGTCAAAGGAATAGAAAATGCATAATAAAGACATCTGAGTAGGTAGATTACTTCTAGTTACTTGCTCTATTTTCAAACAACTATCCTTGCTATTTTCAAAACAAACACACACATTTCAAAACATCTTACAAACATTGAAAACATTTTCAAAAAGACAAACATCTTTGTATACATTCTTACAAACGAGAAACATTACAAAGATTCCTAAACGAATGGCCTTCTTTACAAAATACTTTCAAAAACCACACAAAACATAATTTCAAACAAAAACAAGTGATCTAGCAAGTAACTAAGAGCCCATGGAAAACCATGGATGAAAAGGTTGCTAATACCTTCCCTTTTCATAATCTACCCCCCGAACTCAAGAAAACATCTCAAAGGTATTTCCTGTGCTTTTTCACCTTTCCTTTTGGATAAAAGAAAAGTCGGTGGCAACTCTTGCTAACCGCAAAATTTGCGATAAAACGCAAAACCCTCAAGTCAGTTCTCCCACCGTATCACACCAGGCCACCAGAACAATCCTTTCAAATCTTGATACATGTTTGTAGCTCCTGGATGAATACTCAATTTACTTCTATGACTCTCTTCAAGTATCACTTTCTTCATCTCAGCATCATCAGGAATACAAATCCGGTTACAAAACCTCAACACACCCTGCACATATAACTTAAAATCATTATTCTCAGACTGATCGATTCCAACCATCAAATCTACCAGTTTCACATCCAGTTTCTGAGCTTCTCTGATACTGTATAGAAATTCATTATTAATCTCCAACATGCCCAACATAACACTTCGCAGCGTAACCTCGCAAACTAAGCTCATATCTCTAAACTACTCAATTAATTCTAACTCTTTAACCATCATTGCCGACATATGTAGAGTCTTTCGACTCAACGCATCAGCTACCACATTCGCTTTTCCTGGATGATAATTCAAATCGAAATCATAATCCTTTAACAATTCCAACCATCTTCGTTGCCTCATATTCAACTCCTTTTGATCGAATAAATACTTCAAACTCTTATGGTCACTAAACACCTCAAATCTAGAACCATAAAGATAATTCCTCCAAATCTTCAACACAAACACAACTGCAGCAAGCTCTAAATCATGCGTAGGATAGTTCTTCTCATGAGTCCTTAACTGCCTTGACGCATAAGCAACCACCTTATCATTCTGCATAAGCACACCCCTTAAACCTATCTTAGAAGCACCACAATATACCACAAAAGGCTCTCCTGGATTAGGCAACGTCAAAGTCGGAGCCGACGTCAACCTCTTCTTAAATTCTGTAAAACTTTCTTCTCACTGAACATCCCATACAAAAGCTCTAACTTTACAAGTCAACTTAGTCAATGGAAGTGCCAACTTAGAGAAACCTTCGATAAACCTTCTATAGTAACCAGCTAATCCTAAAAAGCTTCTAATCTCAGTAGCTGACCTCAGAGTTTCCCACTGCAGCACAACATCAACTTTCGATGGATCTACAATAATGCCACTACCTGAGATCACATAACCAAGAAAACTAACCTCCTTTAACAATAACTCACACTTGGACAACTTTGCATACAACTTCTTCTCTTTCAAAACTCGCAATACTACTCTTAAGTGTTCCGCATGCTCTTCTTCTGACTTAGAGTAAATCAAAATATCATTAATGAACACCACCATGAACCGATCCAAATAAGTATGGAAGATACGATTCATATATTCCATTAATACTCCCGACACATTAGTAACACCGAAAGGCATCACCGAATACTCATAATGTCCATAACGCATTCTGAAAGCCGTCTTCTGAATATCTTCATCCTTCACTTTAATCTGATGGTAACCCGACCTCAAATCAATCTTACTAAACACACGAGCATCCACCAATTGATCCATCAAGTCATCTATTCTAGGAAGCGAATACTTGTTCTTAATCGTCACTTTATTCAACTGTCTATAATCAACACAAAGCCTCATACTTCCATCTTTCTTCTTAACTAACAAAACTGGAGCTCCCCACGGCGATACACTTGGTTTTACAAACTTCTTTTCAAGTAACTCCTCCAATTGCTTCTTTAACTCTAACAATTCAGATGCAGACATCCTGTATTGTGCCATAGGCAAAGATCTGGTACCAGGTACAAGATCAATTGCAAATTCAACTTCCCTCTCCGGTGGTACATCAGGAATCTCATCAGGGAAAACTTCAGGAAATTCACACACCACCTGCAATTCCTCAATTATAGCTTGAGTCTCTACAGATAGCGATGCCATCAACGAGAACATTTGTGCTTCCTCTTGCATCAACTTTCTCAACTGTCTAGTAGACAACAAACTATCTCCCTCTTCTTCAGGAGTAGAAAACCTCACAGACTTTTCATAATAGTTAATATGAACATAGTTATGCTGCAACCAGTTCTTACCCAAAATCACATCCAAACCTCTTAACAGTAAACAAACCAAATCAACAGCAAAGTCTCTGTCAAAGATCGACAAGGGATACTTTAAACACACAAAAGAAGTAGTCGCCGACCCCTTGGCTGGAGTATCGACAACCATTTCTCCATTCGAAGAAGACAACATAAGACCCAATCTTTCAACAAAATCAGCAGAAATAAAACAATGAGTAGCATCGGTATCAATAATAGTAATTAAAGGAGTACTATTAATGAAACATGTACCTTTGATAAGTCTATCCTCAACAGTTGTTTGATCCTCAACTAAAGCAAACACTTTACCACTTTTCTGCGCCCTCTTTGGTTTCTGACACTGAATACCAATGTGCCCTTCTTCACTATAGTTGAAACAAATCACATCCTTATGCTTGCACTCAGATACAACATGTCTGTTCTTACCACAATGAAAACAACTCTTCACTTCCGTAGTACACACATTACTCTTATGCCCAGGTTTCCCACATTTAAAACAAACCACACCAACAGGAGCATCTCCTCCACTAGTCCTCTGACCCTGAGCAACTTTCTGTTTACCTTTACCTGCTGGGGTATCATAAGGCTTACCACGATTCTGTTGGTGCTTCCCCCTCTTCTCACTGATAATCTTGTAATGAGCATTATTATCCTCTTCATAAATCCTGCAGCTATCTATCAAATAAGCAAAGACACAGATCTTCTGGTATCCAACTGCCTTCTTGATCTCCGGGCGCAACACATTCTCAAACTTAATACACTTCAAAAACTTAGCATCTGGATCAGTGTAGTGCGGATAAAACATAGCCAATTCAGCAAACTTGGAAGCATACTCAACAACCGACATATTCCGTTGCTTTTTCTCAAGGAACTCAATTTCCTTCTTACCACGAACATCTTCAGGAAAGTACTTCCTCAGAAATTCCCTATGGAACACAGCCCAAGTGACATTCTCACCTGCAGCTTCTAACTTCTGGCAAGTCTCTAGCCATCAGTCATCAGCCTCGACTGCTAGCATATGACTACCATACCGAACCTTCAGCGTTAGAGTGAAGTCCATCACACGAAAGATTCTCTCAATCTCTTTCAACCAATCCAATGATCCGTCAGGATCATACTTTCCCTTGAACGTAGGCGGATTCTCTCTTTGGAAAGTCGCCAAACTACGAGATCCAGCACTCCCGTCAGCATTCGGATGATTCTCCATCGCATGAGCCATTGCTTCTAAAGCTGCAGCAAGTGCATCATCATTCCTTCCAGCCATCTCAACTTATCACTACAACAAAAACAACAGTTAGAACTCGAATTAACAATACTCAATTGTTAGACAACTACGACTCGACGACAAGGTCGAACCAACCTTTTGCTCTGATACCAACTTTGTAACACCCAATTCTACCCCGGAAATTATATAAATAAATCAAAGTTATAAAATCATTCATGCAAACGAATCAGGATGCCACAAATTCATCATTAAAAACACATTGCATTCATTGTGGATACATAACACTTTAAACTTTAGATGAACAACCATCATAATACTTTACTCTCTTAATTCAACAAATTAAACATCTAAGCAGCGGAATTCATAATAACATCTTTAATCATCGTTACAGCAACTTCAAAACAACACATACTTAATAACAATCAACTTAAAGTTCAACAACTGAATAATCAACAATCAAAAGCAACAAGCGTTCATCCCCCCGAGTGTTACATATCATAGCAATGACACCGACTCGAACTACTGATGGTATACAACCTTCACTTCCGATTACCCGCATGTTATAAACATAAGGGCAACATTCAAACAGAAGGGGTGAGACATCTAACAATATAATAAAGCACATGATAATTAATATATTAAATTAAACCACATATCGTCACCATTTCTCATCTCATAATCAACAATAATCACAATAATAATACACATTCACAACATCAATACACACTTCTTTATGTAATCATATAATGTGACTCAATACTATTCAAATGCATGTGGTACCATTGGAGGAGAACTCCCATCTCAAAAATTGCCAATTAATAGAGGCATCAACAAGGCATAAGCCTTCATCTCAATATTCGCCAATACAAGCCATCTCAATGAGCATAAGCTCCATCTCAAAATTCAATGTATGCGACACAATCATGAATGTAATGACAACACCATAATTGACAACATCTCAATACAACACCATCGCTGGCCAAAGGCCTACATCTCAAAAGCATTTAACATCTCTTCATCAACATCATTCATCGGCATCATTTATCATCATAAATCATCAAACATCATTTATACATCATAATTCATTAAAATAAACTCTCATTAACATCATCTCATCAACAACTTAGCCGTACAACAATACAACAGTAACTCATCAATTTCACAACGTTGGCCATATGCCTATACAAGATATTGCCTAAGATTAGTTAATCAACTAAGGCTTACTTATAAATCACCAAATCTATGCATACTACTATTCTGTAATATTACATCGTTATTATCGTTAATCATACTGTTACAAACCAGACAGTAATCTATAACCGTCCCATCCTCATTATTTTTCACAAAAACCAACATAGCGATTACCGCGAGGACTAACTCAAATATTAATTTGGATACTACGTTTATCCTTCCTATTCTTCATTTCAATCCTTAATAATAAAGCTCATCATGTTATCTACTCAACGCTTCGAACGACACCTCAAACGGAGTTCGAAAACTCAAGTTACATCATTCTCAAACTGATTCTTCCAAAAACCAGACAACACGGATCGACACATAATGTCTTGGATCGACGCGTACTGCACTAAACTCGCAACAGGAGTCGATGCATCACTCCCTTGTATCGACTCATACTGAGTCTACCATACAACATGTATCGATACATGCTCCTACGTATCGACTCATCCTGAGTCTAAAAGTCCTCATGCATCGATGCAAGACCTCTTCGTGTCGACTCATCCCGAGTCTAACATCATTCATGTATCGACACATACCATTTGGGGTTGACACATACTACTCTGCTAAGGATATTTTCTGTGATTTTCTCTGCGTTTTCACTACGGGTTCCATACTTTAAGCCCTAAAAACCTGATCTAATCATGGATAATCATCTCTTACGGTTATCCTATAATTCTACATCAATTAAACAACATCGGGACATCATCATTCATCTTTCAATCATCAATTCTCATCATACAACAACATGTAATTCAATCATGAACAAAACAACACTTTCGCATCTAATCCCATAAACCAATTATCATGAACCCAATTAATGAGTCAGAACCCCACCCTTACCTTGGATTGAAGCTTGCTCTATAACTTCCGGTTGAATTCCCATTCTGCCGTTTTTCCTCTTTTCCAACAGCTTCACGTTCTTCTTTCCAACCCTTATTCTTCTTACTACTTCTTCTTCTCTATTCTTTCTAACAATAATAAAATAACCTATTATTCTCTTTATTCCTTAATGGGCTCAAAACTAATACACCCCCTCATTACTACTTCTATTCCTTAAAAACAAGCCCACATCGAATAATATTATACTTCTAATATTATTTCACCACTTAATAAAATAAGTAAATCTAATTAGTCACAACACATCTTCACAAATATTCCAAAAATAATTTAATTAAATAGTTAATTAAATTACGGGCGTTACATTCAACCTGTCCTAAATATAGTAACCTGGTTCTAAGGGATCTCAATATCACCGATCTTTCCCCCAAATTTCATTCCGATTGACAATTGACTTGCCACCAAACTAAAATCAAGAGTCAAACCTCAATGAGTGTAGCATCGAGTATCAACCGACTTTTGGTTTACACCAAAGATGACTATCTCACTACGTCCTAAAAGCCAAGTTGGTCAATCAAGGTGCTAAGGTCAATTGACGCTTTATTATACCATACAGCGGCCTCGTATTCTCCTTGATTACTCAAGGTCTACCAATACACACCAAAGTATCACATCAACATAGCTACTGTTTCAACCGTGTCGGTATACCCCGCACAACTCCCTCATAATTTATTGCTACTTACCCAAATGGAATTCCCCGATCCGGGTTTAGGATCCAAGCAACCCAAACAGATACCCTTAAAAGTAAATCAAGCAAGACAAGCCAAAGAAGCAATTAAGAATAACCTAGATCCTAAGGTAAACCCCACTTTTTTTATAACTCCCCAGCAGAGTCACCAGTTCTGTGATACGGTGGCAGAACCGACTATTTTTTTGTTACTACTGGTTTTGCGTTTTTTCTTTGCAAATGTATGGTAAGCAAGAGTCGCCACCGACTTTTATTTCATCCAACAAAAGAAAAGGAAAAAGAATAGAAAAAACCTTTTTCAAGATGTTTCTGAGTACGGGGGTAGATTATTGAAAGGGAAGGTGTTAGCACCCTTTCTATCCATGGTTTTCCATGGGCTCTTAGGTACTTGCTCATTTTTGAAATTACTTTCTTGTGTTTGTGTGTTTGAAAAGTTTTGAAATTGCCTTAGTGCGGAATTTCCCTTTATGGTAACCCTTGTATCAGTCCTCAAGGGTGTGATAAAGTGTTTTTTAAAACTTTAGTTTGAAAAGTTTGTTTAAAAGTGTAAGTGTAAAAGTTTGTTTGAGCAAGTACTTAAGAGTTTCTACCTACTCGAAAAAAGTATGTTCGCTTTCTTATTTCTTTTAGACAACACTATCCTACTATTAAGGAGTAGGTAGCTCCATCGTTGGAGTTTAAGGGACAATCGAAAGGGAAGATTACGATCACTAAATAAATGGTTAAGAAACCTTAGTAGTTACCCTAGAGTCTTAAAGATATTTCTGAGGCAACATTCGGATGGGTCATTTTCGATCTTTTGAGACTAGAGGGAAACCACTAAAACTCCCTATACTTCATGACCATTTACCGAAGGCAACCGAAGTGGGGCAAACCCTAGGAGTGAGAATGTGCAAGTGTTTGTTTTTCAGGAATTAATCTTTGTGTTTAGTTTTCTAGTGATTGGTTTTATCTTGTTCATGCAATCCTATTAGCCACACATCTAATAGTTAATATATGTAGAAAAATATAAAGTGCGGAAACGCAAATCCCAAAGCTATTGCATGGCTCCGGGGAGAGGGATTTAATTACAAGTTTAAAACCGGGAGAAATATAAAGGAAAACAATAAAAATGCCTTATAGTTTGGCTACATTGATATGTACAGGAGTATAAAAGTGCGAAAGAAGAAAATGCACGCGAAAAATTAAATATGGGAATTAAAGTTTAGATTCTAAGAAAACTTAATTAATGAAAGAAAATATTGTTTGTTATTTTTATTTGAGAAAAAATAATTAAATTGCAATTTAAACCTAATTTCTAGCTAATTTTAATTATGAAAATAAACCAAATTATCCTAATTAAACTAATCTATTTTCAAAATTAATTTTAATAAATAAGGAAGAAAAAACTAATTCTACATTTTTTGTGATTTCTTGATTTTATGATGTTTATGATTTTTTTAATAAAAGGAAAATAATTGAAATAAAAGAAAATAAATAAAGCAACAAAAAA
Source organism: Vicia faba (assembly GCA_948472305.1). Lineage (NCBI taxonomy): Eukaryota > Viridiplantae > Streptophyta > Magnoliopsida > Fabales > Fabaceae > Vicia > Vicia faba. The sequence continues at coordinate 524,982,831 of OX451735.1, read as the reverse complement.
AATGGGCCACGCTGCAAAAATGAAAACGAGGGGTGAGAAAGAAGCAGAATTAAAAGCCCAAACTTGACAAACCCGGTTCTACGCTGGATCCAGTGTGGATAACATCTTGGGGTGCACCACAGGGACGCGACTTTGAGGCTTTAGATCTGGAATTTTTAGATTCCTGCGTCAAAACTTAAAAGTAATGGTTCTAAAACATTCTAAACATTAGTATGAAGATGCATGAACGCTTATAAACCATTTACAACATAAGAATTGAGAGTTTGTAATTAAGAATTTTTACCCAACCAGAGCTACTTGGTGTGGCTGTTTTGGGCGTGGACTGGCTTGGCAAGAGTCCTGAGTAGAATCCTGGATGTCTCAGAAATATGATTTTCCCAGTTGTTTGGACTAATAGCACTTGGGAATATAGCTGCAATCTCTTGCAACTTTTAGCAATTTTTTTGAGAATTTTGTAGAGCTTTCTTGAAGAGCAATTTCGTGTCTTTCAAGCTTGTATGGTTCTATATTTATAGAGGAGAATAAAGAGACAAGAAAGCATGGAAATAATCCCCCTCATAATGTTGTGTTTTAAGACCATGATCAAAATTTGAAAAAAGCCATATTTGATGATTTCATGCCATTTTCACATGTGGATGAACTTGAACATATTTGAAGGGTTATTGCACGAAATCAATTGACATAAACCAGCATAAAACTTGCCCAAATGGATTCACATCAAAATTTTCATTATTTTTATTATTTATTCATTTAATTCTGAATTTTAATGAATAAAATATCAAAATAAATAGCATAAATAGTAGAGAAATGTATGGGTGGGCTTAGAGGTCGTGTACCATGTTAGGAATGAGTTTCAAACTTGAAAAGATAGGCTCATTTAGAAAAAATCCAAGTTTAGTCAATATTTGATTCATTCATTTTTTCAAAAATTGGCCAACTTTGACAATACATATATCTCTCAATTTTAACCGTATGAGGGTGTTCTTGGACTTTTTAGAAAGCTTAGGATGTCCCCTAAACAACCTTTTTGGTTTCATCTCAATTGTATATTCCATGTTAACGTAAGGAGCTTTGACCCAAAAGGTGTTTTTGTTGACTTTTTAGAAGGACCTATAATGTCCGAATTTATATCTTTAAATGAGTGCTTTTATGGAACTTGAGGGCTGAAGAGAAGTTGTACAGAATTGGATTCTATTCAAAATAATCCTTGGTGGAAAAATTTATGATAAAGTATGAGAAAGTTATGCCTGGTCAAAGTTTGCTTGACTTTTCCTGTAGAAACCCTAATTTAGCAACTTTTGAGTTTTGATGCATTAGGAGCATTCCTTGAGGAATCATGATCAAACCTTGATAAAATGATGTATATCACTTCAAAATTTTGATTTTGACCAAAAATATTGAAGTTTGACAGTAAATAAGCCACAATTGACTTTTGACCTAACACAGTTGAGTTTCATGCATTTGAGCAATTGACTGAGCAAACTTGTTGTCCAAGGCATGAAACTTGACATTGATGATCTTGAGGACATATTAGGACCATGGAAAAGATTTTATACCTTTGGAGTTCACATATATTGATGAAAGTGGAAACCCTAGTTGAAGGTTCATTGCCTTAGGAGAGAATTTGTCTAGTTAATTCTTGGGCATCCTTGAGCAAGTTGAGGACTTCAAAGAGCATGTGTTGAGTAAAATGAGAGGGAAAATTTTAGGGTGCAACAGGAGAATATCGGCATACTCTAGTGATGAGAAGTTTCTCATGCACTCTTTCCAAAACAACTTGGTTGGTGGTCCTTTGGATTGGTATATGCAGCTGAAAAGCTCTCGTATTTGCAGTTGGAGAGATCTGGCTGAAGCTTTCATTCAACATTATCAATATAACAATGACATGGTACCTACTAGGACTTAGCGTTAAAATATGATATAGGGGGCAAAAGGAGTCATTTAAATAATATGCGCAAATGTGGCGCGAGATGGCGGCCAGAGTCCAACCTCCTATGATTGAAAGAGAAATGGTTGACATGCTTACCAGTACTCTGTGGGGGAATTATTACATGGCTTGTAGTTTTTCTGATACTTTTGCTGAAATGGTGACTTATGGTGAAAGGATTGAGGTTGGAATCAAGATATGGAATATTCAAAATGTTATTTCAGGTAACAATGTTGGTAATGCAAAGAAATCCTTCGGTGGCTTCCAAAAGAAAAAGGAAGGAGAAGCTAGTACGCTATACACACAGAAAGGAAAAGGAAGGGCTTATCAAGAGCCAAGTCATCAGGTTTCCTTTGTAACTATTTCAATTGCAGCACCCCAATGGCAAGCTTATGCACCGCGTCATGGTAATAACAATAGAAGTCAAGACAACCTCCGAGAAAGATTTATGCACTTCCCATGTATTATACTGAGTTTCTACCTCGTCTACTCGAGCAAAAATTGATTGATAAGTGCACTTTGAATATTAATTCTGAAATATTACAACCAAATTTTGATGCGAATTCTCAATTTGAATTCCACTCCAGAGGACAGGGTCATGACATTTAAAATTGTATTGCTTTTAGGCACAAGCTACAAGATTTACTTAATTCTTAAACTATCAAATTTGGGCCAATGCCGACACCAAATATTCTCCAACAACCTTTACCACCCCATGGGAGCACCTTTGTCAATGCCATTGTTGAAGACGAAGGTCTGAATTTGGTGATGGATGTGAACTTGTTAACAACTCCTTTATCATTTGTGAAGGAACAACTGTTGAAGAAAGGTGTGTTTCCAGGTTGCGATACCGATTGGGAAGAATGCTTAACCCATCCAGAGGGCATTGATTGCTTGAAAAGTGAAATACAAAGGTTGATTACTGAAGGGTCTCCATAGTTTGATAGGTTGGTTGTTGAAACCTGGCCTGAAGAAGAGGAAGTGGATGTGATCACCATTCCCTATACACCCAAGAGGATTCCTGTTCCTGTAACAATTTCGATACCTGCTAAGTAGTCGTCGTTGACGATTAATCTACCTGGTCCAGTTTCGTATAATAGTGATAAGATGGTACCTTGAAATTATGGAGGATAGTATTATTATCATGGAAAAAGTATATGACTGGGATTCCTGAAGAAGATACCTCCGAGCTTCATGATATTATAGGTGAAAGCAGAATCACCAGAAGTGGCCAAGTTTTCTCTCATTCTAATCCACCAGAAAGCAGTTATGATGGCTCGGCCAAGGTCAAAGGCAAATAGATTATGATAAATGGTGGATAATCCACACACAATCCTCCTATTTCGACTTTGAATGCTGATATAGCCAAATATGTGGATGAGTTGATGCAATATATTAAGAAGAGTGATTATAAGATAATCGATTAGTTGAGCAAAACACCGTCGAAGATTTCCATTCTAGGCTTGCTCCGAGACTCCGAGCCTCACCAGAATACATTGATGTATTGTTGGGTACCTCTTTTGTTTCACAAGAAATTTTTGTTAATCAGTTCGAAGGAATTGTAGCTAGTATTTCTGGAAGCAATGGTCTATGGTTTACAAATTTTGACTTACCCTCTAAGGGGAGGAAGTACAACAAAGGTATGCACATATCCATGGAGATTGCGGCGACAATGTTATCTCGTGTGCTGGTTGACACGGGTTCATCGCTGAATGTTTTACCAAAGTCCTCCATGCTAAAGTTGGACTATGAAAGGGTTATGCTAAGGCCCAGTGATCTAGTTGTGTAAGGGTTATCCGGTGAAGTTGACTTACCGGTGAAGATATGCCCTCAGACTCTCAATGCAACTTTCTTTGTTATGAATATAAATCCCTCCTACTGATGTCTGCTAGGACGCCCTTGGATTTATGGGTCCAGTTTCGTGACATCCACGCTGCACCAAAAATTGAAATTCCTAATTAATGAGAAAGTTGTCACCATCTGTGGTGAAGAAGACTATGTGGTTAGCCACTTGAGCACCTTTCCATATGTGGAAGTCGAAGGCGAAGTGAATGAGACTCCATTTCAAGCCTTTAAAACTGTACAAGTTATCAAATCCCCTCATCAAGAGAACATAAAGCCAGAGGTCTCCATGGAATCCTATAAGAAAGCTCAAGTCATTTTTGAATTGAGACACCCGAAGGCTGGAGCACAGTTTTGGATCTTCCTATTGTAGCAGTATAAATGTTGAGACTAAGTCATTGGATTGGCTTAACTCGCATAGATCAAATAAAAATCTCCACTGCACTTTATTGTTTCCAAAGGAATGGGAAAAGAGCGAATAACCCAAAAAAGAGGGGAATGAATCTAAGTAAAGGGGTTGGTTATGCAAAGGGAAGTTATTAGCACCCTAAACATCTATGTTACTCCGCAGGATCCTCTTTGAATGTTTTTGTATTTTGGCTATAAGTGCAGTATAAAAAAAGATTGTGGAGATGAGAAAAGAAGTATTTTTTAACAATTTTTGCACCCGCCGCGGTTGAGAACCTTTAGTGCCTACATACCATCTTTCATGCAATAGGGGATCCAGGTACTCATAGTTCACCTTTAAAATTTTTAAAACACAAGTGTGTTGGTTAATTTTAAGAGACGAGACATCATCATCATATACGAATGGAAGAATATACTTACTACCCATGATTATTAGAAAGGAGAATTTGCATCATCTCAAAGTGGAAGATATAGCTTGGATTTTAAAATCAACAAAGCCTCTCTCAACACCCAAGTGGAAAATGTCTCACTTCACTATATATCATAAAAGTATAGTAGTTCACATCACTACAAGGATTGACAAGAGTCTGATCTTTTGAGAAAAGTTAAAAGTAAAAAGCCAAAATGGAAACATGGTTTGAATGAGATTGATTGACTTTTAGTATTCTCACAAAAATTGTCAAAGTATTATAAAGTTGTTTAAAGTTTGATTAACAAAATATTTTGAAAATGCATGGACCTAAGTCCATGTTTATTGTGAAAGCGATTCAAGTTTGGAAAACAAGAATAGTTTTGAAAAGGAGGAAGAAGATTTTTGAAATTAAAGAAGATGGGAGGAGATGAATGGACTATCCTAAAGCATAAGGTAAAAGCTAGGGAAAAGAACCGTCTAACCAACAAGAAGCCAACACTTGACATAATGAGTCAATGTAGAATTCTCATCCTTTGGATTGAAACCAATCAAGCAAAGATATTAAACCTCTTAAGAGTACCAAACTGCAAATTCATTATGTATTCACAAAAATTGGGCAGAGTAACGACTATATAGAGATGAATTCCCAATCACCGGCAAAGCATATAATCAGAATAACCTGCACATAAAGAAACAAACAACCCAATATCTTGGCGTAAACCCCAAGAAATACAAACAAAATAACAATTGAAGTCAAAAGGTCTCAAGGGTGGTCAAGGTCTCTACTCCTAAGTCCAAGAAGTCCATAACTCCATCATGCCAAGGATAGTAACCAAATAGTCTAAGTAACCTTAAAGTTTTTTATTGTTCAAGTTGGTTATTAGGTATCTTCAAAATAAAAATGTAAGCTCAAATATGCAAAATAAAAAAGACATAAAGATAAATGTTCAAGTGAGTAAAGATGAAAATAGGAAGAAATGAAAATGCTAAAATAAATGGTGCGTAAAAGTAAAGGAATAAAGTAAAAGCATAAAAATAAAAGTCAATTTTTAATGAGTTAGAAATTAGAGGTTAGTTGAATGACCATCTTGAAACTTACATTTGAAAACTCATTAGAAGATTGATAAAATCAAATCCTCTCAACAACAAGTTTCATTTTCTTTTTGTCAAGTATATCATCCATTTCAAATTCTCGAGACAACAATAAATGATCAACGATGTTTAAATGATTAGCTTAGACCAAAGTTTATGAAGGCTCATTATAGGATTGATAAGACCAAATCCTCCTAACAATGAACCTCATGGTTATTGGGCTAAAGGTTTCAAATTAAACATACTTGGGCTTGCAAACACAGGTTTGGGCCACGAATGATCATTTCTCGAATCGGGATAAAATTTAGCACTATGTTAAGCAATCTTAAGTGGACTTATGTAGAAGTCGCGCCTATTTTGAGGCTGATCAATAGAAATCTATGTGCCATATGTTTGGGGAGATGATATGTAAATCATCCTCTAACCACATGTAGGACACATAAGAAAGGGATAAGATGAAGAGGGAGTGGATGCATTGTATGAAATTAGGGTTTCAAATATCATCAACATCATTCATCCATTTTGGTATATTTGGTTTCTCAATCTATCAACACCCAATATCCAATGAGGTTGAGGAACTTGTGACCAAATAAAGTCCAAGTCAAAACCAAAATAAAAATAATAGAATAATATTTAGTAAAACAAAATTTAAATGGTTAAATAAAAAGAAAATAGATGGTAAAATACACAAAGTATATTAAAATACCAAATAAAATCCAAAAAAATAACCAGAAGTCAATAATGATTCAATAAATGTTGAGAATTTTTTTTAGAATTTTGTAAAGTCAGAAACTAGTTTTAGAAATAAAAGAAATAAGTAAAAACAAACCAAAAAATGGTAAAAAATAGTAAAATCAGAAATAAAAATAAAACAAAGTTATCAAAAATTGCCAAAAGACCAAAGGACCTTTCCATAATATTTCCAGAATTTAAAAATCAAGGAAGATATTTTTAATCAATTAAAACAAGTTAATTAAAGTGAAAAATTATAAAAAGTATCAAATCATAAAATAAAATTATGAAAAAATAAAAATCAGAGAGATAAAAATCCAAAACATTTTTAAGAACTTTTTCATATTTTTTGAGTCAAAAATGATTTTTTTATGAATTTTTGAAGTTTAAATCAATTAAAATATAAAATCAGAAAATAAAAATAAAACCAAAAAGATATAGACCGTTGGGTCAATGTCAAAACGCGTTAGTAATTAAATCCAATGGATCTGACGCGTTGTGCATATCATGGTCACTAGTGAATAAACCACTAGATCAAATATTTAAATCAGATTTAAAAAAACAAATGGCGCCTTGTCATTGGTTGAAAGATGACACGTTGGTTATCTTCAACCTCCACCCACACAAATTGCCGGTCTCACAAACTATAAAATCAGGAGCTCAGACTAATGCCATTCACTTTTCTTATCAAGACCAAGATAAATGTACCCTCGCGAAAAATTTATTTAAAGTGTAGCTCAGTCGATTTGAAAAAAAAAATAGAAGGAAAAAGTTGAATATGGATTTGAAAATTCATGACCAAAACTCGCTTCCAGTTGAAAAAAAATGATGCAACGAGTATCAGAGTGATGAGAGCTTCATTGTAGTAGCAAATTTTGAGAGAATTGATGAAGGAATCTACCTATTGAAGTTCAAATTCAGAGCTCTGAAACTTGACTTGGCTAACACGATTTAGGATTCTTCAAGGCTTGGTTCTTCTTCTGCTAGCTTCAGTGTAGTTCAAGGATGAAGAATTAGCAAAGAAAATGGATTGAAGAAGGATGTAAAACCAAATCAAAGTTGCAGAATTTGTGAGTTATGGAGAGAGTTTGACAACGTGATTCTGGTTATTCAAGCTTGCGAAAATGAGTGGAATAGAGCTTGTATTTATAAGAGAAGTGAATAGAATCAAAAGGAGGGGGTGAATGGTGCAATTTCACTTGAATTCGTGCACACCTGTGATCATGAAGAAAGTGTGACCACATGTGCATCAAAACTCATCCAAATGATGTGTTTTGACACTATAAATGATTCAAACATATTTTCTAATCATGTTTAAGTGAAAAACATGTTGTAATTTGGTGATTAGAAGCCATATTATGAAAATTTCAATCTGTCTTAAAGTGAAACTTCAGTTTCAAAGTACCAACTTTGAATCAATGATATTCCTAGCTCAAGTGGTCTTAGGGTATAATTCTTGAAGCATTTGAAAGATAATGTCACAATCTTTGCAATGTTGCAAGCATGAAATTAAATGGATGCTTGATCTATAAGTTGTGTTTGGTCAAAGTTGAGAAAAAGATGTTGACTTTTTGTACTTAGAAAAATTCTAAGTTGTTTTGATTCCAAACAAGGCCTTATTTCAAAATCTTTCTTTGATCAATGATTCTAGCTTGAAGTGGACTTCCGAAAGATCATTGTTAGACTTGAATCACTCAAAAATACCAAGTATTGAAAAAGTTATGGCCTTGTAAAATTGGTGAAAATCCATGAGATGACCTATAATCTTTTGAGTTCTCAAGGTATCTTCCAACTATTTTCAAGCTTTACACATAAAATAAAAGTTGAATTTCATATTCTTAAGATTAACATGTAAAAATAATGGGCTCAAGGAGATAAAAATTTACCAAGTTATGATCCTTTGAAGTCACATAAAGGAATTTGATGGCCTATCTAGAAGACTTGTAATCTTTCTTCATCATTAGGAATCTTCCACATAAAATTTGTTTAAAACCATTGAAGTGATTGGTTTATAACCATTTAAAGATAAGAATATATTTGTAATCACTCAAAAATCTCAAAATATGAACAATATATAGCCCTTAGAAGTTCAAAACCCTAGCTCTTAAAGCACCAAAATGACTTGGAAACCCCTTTCAATTTTGACAATCTTCCTTGCACAATAACTTTTTCCATGTGAATAGAAGTTGTTGTGGATGATAATAAGAATGCATAGCAACAATAACCATTTCCAAATATTAAGGATTGAGAGAGTTATGCAATTGTGATCAAGGAAACAAGAACTTGTCCAATTAGGTCAAACTTCTTCAATCAATTCTTGCATCTTTTGAATTCCTTTGACAAATTAAGGCATGATGAATCATAGTAGACCTTGTCATGATATTAATCTAAAGCACTCTCGATGATGAAACTTGAATCTCAATGAAGCTTTGTTGAAGAAGGCATGGAAATAAACTCATGAACCTATGAATCAACCTGATGAAATGTGTTATGCCCTCACCTATAGTATCATCAATTAGAGAAAACATTCATTGTATATGTTAGTTAAAAGCTAATCATCACAAGACATATATGATCACAATATACAAATCAAAGTGCTTGGTTATTCCTCCTAAGAAAACCTAGAGGTAGGGAGAAGAGCCAAACCCTAGTGTGATCTTGATATGATTGAGTTGATATAAGATGATAGAGGAATCTTAGGAGCAAAAATTGGGGGTACAACACCTATGAAGAAAGATAAAATTAGACTGGGTTTGTTGGTAGGACGAGGTGAACCAATTACCATTCCTCAGATTCAAGGTACTCATGCCCCGATCAAGTTTACCAATGGTGGTATCATCCATGAAGAAGCTCATGCTATGAGTTATGAAGGAGACAATAATTATGATATGGATATTTGGATCCGACCAACTGTTCCAGGACAACAGCCTTTTAACTGGTTTTTTGAGGACATTGTCACAGTTACCCGTTATCAATAGTTATTTTATTTTGTTAAAATCATGCAATAATCCATACATTCTGCCCAAGACGTAGTGAACATATTTGTAGGGCCACAATGTTTTTAATTTTCAAAAACTTATCATGAATAAAGGACGTTTTTGAATTCAAATATTTTGCTCCTTGTTTTTGCTCTTAATTTTGTTTTCAAAACTGTCAATGTCTTTTTATTTTTATTTTTAAATATCGAACTAAAATAAAAATAAAATCATCAATCATGCAGAAACAATCCTCCATCCATCCAGGATTTCACTGATAACGATTCTGCTCTAGCTCAGTATGACTTTGATAATATGATCTATATAGATGAAGAAGAAGGCGAGGAAGATTGTGAGCTCCTCGACGAGTTGGACAGATTATTGAGGCAAGAGGAAAGGGTTCTTCAACCGCACCAAGAGACTCTAGAAGTGATCAACTTGGGTACCGATAAGGTCAAGAAAGAGGTCAAGATTGGGACCGCTTTGGAAGAAAGTGTGAAGCAGAGATTGATTGAAATGCTCTGAGAGTATGTTTACATCTTTTCTTGGTCCTATGAAGAAATTCCTTGGCTGAATAAAGATATTGTCGTGCATAAGCTGGCTTTCAGAGAAGATTGTCCTCCGATTAAGAAAAAGCTTCGAAGAACTCATATAGAGATGTCTAACAAGATTAAATAGGAGGTTCAGAAAAAATTTGATGTGGGATTCTTGAAAGTTATCTCTTATCTTCCGTGGGTTGCAAACATTGTGCCAGTGCTGAAAAATGATGGGAAAGTAAGAATGTGCGTGGATTATAGGGACTTAAATAGAGCAAGCCCTAAAGATGATTTTCTGCTACCTCATATCGACATTATGGTTGGTAATACTACTCAATCAAAAGTGTTTTCCTTCATGGATGGCTTCTCTGGTTACAATCAGATTAAGACGGCACCAGAAGCCATGGAGATGATGACTTTCATTACACCTTTGGGAACCTTTTGTTACAAAGTGATGCCCTTTAGTTTGAAGAATGCAAGGGAAACATATCAACATGCTATGGCCACTCTCTTTCATGACATGATACATAAAGAGATTGGAGTTTATGTTGATGATATGCTTGCTAAATCCTAGATAGAAGAGGAACATCTTGTCCATCTGCTGAAGTTATTTGAAAGATTGAGGAAATTCATACTGAGGTTGAACCCTAACAAGTGCACCTTCAGGGTGAGGTCAGGGAAATTATTTGGCTTTATGGTAATTGAAAGAGGAATTGAGGTTGATCCTACTAAAATAAAAGAAATTTAAGAAATTCTTGAACCAAGAACAGAAAAAGAGGTTTGTGGTTTCCCAAGGAGGGTGAGCTACATTTCAAGATTCATCTCTCATCACACAACCACATGTGAACCAATATTTAAGTTATTTAAAAAAGATCAAGTGGTCAGGTGGAATGACAATTTCCAAGCGTCGTTTGTTAAAATAAAAGAGTATCTGCAGGAACCTCCAATTCTTTTACCTCCTATAGAAGGTAGGCCTTTGATAATGTATCTGACAGTACTGGAAAATTCCATGGACTGCGTACTCGGTCAACATGACGAGACAGGTAGGAAAGAGCATGCTATTTACTACCTGAGCAAGAAATTCACCGATTGTGAGTCAAGGTACTCATTGCTGGAAAAGACTTGTTGTGCACTCGCGTGGGCACTAAAGTGTCTCAAACAATATATGCTGACTCACACTACTCCCTTGATATCCTGGATGGATCCAATCAAGTATATTTTTGAAAATACAGCTTTCATGGGAAGAGTAGCCCATTGGCAGATGATTCTATTTGAATGTGACATCCAATATACTACTCAAAAAGCTATCAAGGGTAGTGTACTGCAGATTATCTTGCTCACCAGCGTATGGGAGATGATTATTAGCCGATGAAGTTTGAGTTTCCAGATGAAGACATGATGTACATATGGGATTGTAATATTCTCGGCCCAAACAAAGGATCCGAACCAGGATCGCAATGGACGGTGTTGTTTGATGGTGCCTCAAATGCATTGGGTAGTGGTGTTGGTGCTATTATTACTTCTCCTGAGGGGTTCCATACTCCTTTCACTGCCAAAATATTCTTTGATTGTACCAATAATATGGCTGAGTATGAAGCTTGTATTTTTGGGATTAAATATTCTATTGACATGAGAATTAATATCTTAGAAGTGTATGGGGATTCTTCTCTAGTAATCAATCATATTAACAGAGATTGGGAGACTCGTCACCCTAACTTGATCCCGTACCGAGAGTATGTTATAAAGTTAATTCTGTATTGCAATGAAATTGCCTTCAAGCACATCCCATCGGAGGAGAATAACTTGGAAGAAGCTTTGGCTACTCTTTCATCCATGTTTAAATTTAGATGGACAAATGAGGCCCCCTCTATCAATATCTTGAGGTTGGATGAGCCAACATTCTCTTATGAGATAGAAGAAGTTGATGAGAAACCTTGGTTTTGTGATACTAAAAGGTATCTTGAAACGCAAGAATACCCAGAGGATGCATCTATTACAGATAAGAATAGTTTGTGGAAGTACTCAACGAAGTTTTTCCTCAACGGTGGAGTTTTGTATAAGAGGAACTATGATTATGTTCTGCTCAGATGCATGGATAAACATGAAGAAAATAAGATCATAGCAGAAATACATGAAGGTTCCTTCGATACACATTCCAGTGGGCATATTATGGCCAAAAAAATCTTAAGAGCATATTATTATTGGTCTACCATGGAAAACAATTGTTACAATCATTCCATAATCTGTTACAAGTGTCCGATTTATGCCGATAAAATGTATGTTCCGCCCAGTCCACTAAATGTTTTGACTTCTCCTTGGACCTTTACAATGTGGGGCATTGATATAACTAGATGGATTGCATGAACAGCTTCCAACGGACATCACTTTATCTTGGTTGCCATTTATTATTTCTCCAAATGGGTTGAAGTCACATCGTATGCCAATGTCACCAAGAAAGTGGTTACTCACTTCATCAAGCAGAATATAATTTGTCGTTATGAGATTCCCAAAAATATCATTATTGATAATGGATAAAATCTCAACAATAAGATGATGAAGAAGTTGTGTGAAAGCTTCAAGATAAAGCATCACAATTCTTCTTTGTATTTCCCAAATATGAATGGTGTTGTTGAGGCAGAAAATAAGAACATTAAGAATATTGTAAAGAAAATGGTTGTGACCTACAAGGAATGGCATGAGATGTTGCTATTTGTGCTACATGGTTATCATACTTGGGTGCGTACTTCGACTGGGGCAAACCCATTCTCCTTGGTATACGGCATGGAAGCAGTCCTTCCCGTAGAAGTGGAGATTCCTTCTTTAAGGATTATGACAGATGTAAAACTTGATGAAGCTGAGTGGGCTCAGAATAGAATGGATCAGTTGAATCTCATCAATGAGAAGAGATTTACATCTATTTTCCATTGGCAGTTATACCAGAGGAGGATGAAAAAAGCTTTTGACAAGAAAGTGTGTCCTTGGAATTTCCAAGTTGGTGATCTGGTGCTAAAAATGATCTTTCCTCCTAATAATACAGATGCTCGGGAAAATGGGATCTGAATTATGAAGGACCATATGTTGTCAAGAAAGTCTTATCTGGAGGAGCCATGATGCTTGCAACTGTGGATGTAGAGGATTTCCCTCACCCCGTCAACACAGACGTAGTTAAAAAACACTTCGTATGAAATGACCTTCTAAGCCGACATGCTTAGGCAAAAAAGGGCATCCCGACGAACCATAAAAAGAAAAAAGGTCCGGGAAAAATTAGGGGCAAAAAAGAAGATTAATAAAAAAGAATTATGTACACCCGCTAAGTTGAAAACCTAAAAAAGGCGACTTGGGCAAAAATGGGTATCCCGTTGGATCAAAAACCCAAAAGGGCAGTCCAGGAAAAAGCTAGGGATTTAAAGAGAATGGCTACGGCCGATGTTGCATCTATAACACCATTTTCATCACAATGGTTAACTTGGAAGGATAAGGAATCAGTACAATCAGTTTTTTTTCTTTCAGAAAGCAAGATATTAAGGAACTTTGAGGTTATAAAGGTCATAGCAGAGTCGGAACCTGATCGAAATCCTCCTTCACATTTATATCTCTATATCTCCTTTTTATGTTTTTACGCAATTACCTTTTTAGGAATTGCTTCTTGATGTAAATGCCTATTCACAGGCCAATCAATCAATAAAAATTATCTTTTATCCAAAAGTTGCTTTCTTTTTTACTTTTATTATTTTGTTTTCAAAAGCGTCCAATAGTTTTGATAAAATTTTGTATCTAAATGTCGTGGCTATGCAAATCATGATATAAACAGTTGAAATTACTTGAGATTTCATGTGTCTGAGGTGATGACCAAAAGTTGTCATTTCCTACCTAGGACATGTTGTAGCGATTTAATTTTGTAGGTACCTTGTGTTCACTCATGACAAGCAGCGTACGAGAAAAAAAATGAAAGTCAAGGTTTTGGAAAGAAAAGATGTTTCCTAAAAGAGTATCCCCAGTGTGGTATGCTATAACCCTTTATTTCCCCAGTAAGGGTTTGGTTGTCACTGTCCACATCCCCAAGGAGGTTTACATCTTTATCCCCAGTGAGGTCAGGTGCTGCTATTTTTCTCCCATGTGAGGTTTGGTACCTCATATTATATCCCCAAGGAAGCTTTCATCCTTCTCCCTAATGAGACTTGCACCCATACCCCCAGAGGTGTATATTTGTTGGGTTATGTACAACTGTTTATCCCCAAGTGTGGTTCACCATCTCTCCAAGGAGGTTTACACCTTTATCCCCAGTGAGGTTGGCACTCGTTGTCCCCGTGAAGTTGGTATTTGTCTCCCCGGTGTGGTTTACATCTCCTAAATATTTTAGTAAGAATTAGTGGTAAGAGATTATTGTCTCATCCCCACGAAGCCGTTTTCTTTTCCCTAGTAGAGTAGGTTTTATCTCCAGTGAGATTAGGCGATGATGGATGTCTTACAAGTTTGGAGTTCTGGGTGTTGTGTATACCGATGCGAGTATTAAGAAATCTTTTATCCCATAGTGACAGAAGAGGTTATGTTATCTCCAGTGGAAATCTGAGCTTCGAGAGTTTCTAGTTTGAGATTCCGCTTCCTCCCAAGTAAGGATTTGTACCCCAGCAAAACATGTATGGGACTACTTTTCTTCAGTGGAGCCTGCACTTGATGATTTCATCCTCGTGATATTGTTCAAGAAGCCATCTTCTCCCTAGTAGAGTTGTAATTGGTTGAAGGCCTTCCGATGTTCGCTCCCCTAGTATAGCTCGCACTTGTGAGATTTCTCTTAATAAATCTCTTTTTCCCCAGTGATGGAAGATGTTGTATCATCCCCGGTAGAATTTGAGCCTCGAGGTTTTGTCTTGTTCAAAGGCTTATTTTCTCCCCAAGTGAAGATTTATACCTCAGCGGAAGGTTAGTTTAAAGGAGTTTTAGCTTGAGAAGTTCTCCTCTCCAATTGAAGATTCATTCCCCATTGGAGTTCTTCGTCGAGTTTCTTTTGTTCAAGAATTCTTGTCATCCCCGGTAGAAGTTTCTCTCATCCAGAGCTCTACACAAGATGATCTTTTTCCCCAAGCGAAGCATTCCTTATTTTCAGTAGGAAGATAATGGATCTTTTCCCCAGAAAGTTAAAGCTGGTTGGATCTCAAATGATTTCTTTTGGTTGGACTACAATTTATTTTTGCAGTATCCTCTCAAAATCCCACTTTTTAGTGGCCTCTCTCCTCGAAGTTGGTGTGTTGGAATTGCAATCTCGCGTCGAATATTACTCCTAATGGTCATCAATTCAGATGGTTACTCCTTAATGAAGACCAATTTCCAAAATTTGATTTCTCAGATGTTCCTGGTTTTCTCGAAAATTATTTTTTGATATTGTTATTCCCCAGTGAATCATTTAAACATGCATCAATACATCGCATCTATCTAAATGCGTAAAATTTCAATTGAAATGGAGCATTACGCTAAAAAAGAATATATTCAAACGTGCATTTAAATATAAGCCAATTTTTTTGCTTACCTGAAGTAACTGGTTTGATATACTTAGAGATAAATAGACCTTGCAACTTATCACTAAGGTTATCCCATTTTTCTTCCCCGATGGAGTCTGTTGTGATTTCTATCCCCAGTCTGATCTTGTGGTATTTTCTCTTTCCCCAGAGAATCCTTGGCAACCCTTGTTAGAGTACCCTCCTCGTTTGGTCTCTTTATTTGATGTAAGTTCTATTTTTCTTAACATTATGTCGATATTTATCTGTATCCCTAGTAAGTTCGCTTCTAATCAGTGTTCTTTCCCGAGTAGTCTATCTTCCGTTAGTATTCATTGTTAGAGCCTTCTTCAGTCAGTATCTTCCTTGTTTGTATATGTCTAATTATGCATGGAAGATACCCGATATCTTTCTTATATGTTTCCAATTTTATCGGACATGTATGTTTGATATCTTTGGTCGAACATGTGCATTCTTCCTTGTTAGAGTCTGCTTTGGTCGGTCTCTTTCTTATATGTGTCCAATTTTACCGGACATGTATTCTTGATATCTTGGTTAGAGTCTACTTTGGTCGGTCTCTTTCTTATATGTGTCCAATTTTACCGGACATGTATGTTTGGTATATTTGGTCGGACAAGTGCGTCCTTCCTTGTTAGAGTCTTCTTTGGTTAGTCTCCTTCTTATATGTGTCCAATATTTTTATGTATTCTTGATATCTTAGTTAGAGTCTGCGTTGGTCGGTCTCTTTCTTATATGTGTCCAATTTTACCTGACATGTATGTTTGATATCTTTGGTCGGATAGGTGCATCCTTCCTTGTTAGAGTTTGCTTTGGTCGGTCACTTTCTTATATGTGTCCAATTTTATCGGACCTGTATTCTTGATATCTTGGTTAGAGTCTTCTTTGGTCGGTCTTTGTCTTATATATGTCCAATTTTATTTGAAATGTATGTTTGATATCTTTGGTCGGACAGGTGCGTCCTTTCTTGTTAGAGTCTGCTTTGTTATGTCTCTTTCTTATATGTGTCTAATATTCTTACTAGATTTGTATGTTTGATATCTTTGTTAGAAACCCACTTCGGCTGATCTCTTTCTTTCTTGTGTGTGTCTAATCTTGACTTGGCATATACTTGATACTCTATATGTCTAACCCTGACCTGGCATATATTCCCCAAGTTTACTTGGTCCCTCGTATGTCTAACCCCGGTTTGATGTACGAATAACCCTACCAAAAGAAAAACCAAAAAACAAGAAAATGCAGAGAAACCAAAATACCTGAATTTCGCCCGTTCTTCAGAGTCTAAATTTTATGGTTTTATTGGGTATTCAATTCTCTTCTACCTCGATTGTTCGAAAGGCTGAAGCCAATCTCACCCTCAGATTTTATATGATTAAATAGGGGCCGCTGTTGCACCCCAAAATTCACCCTCTTCAGTCTAACCCTAATTGTCTTATTTTTCTAACATACACATGTATACATATCATCGTTTCCATAGTTACGGGATCAAGTCATTTATATGTGTCAAGCTACACAAAAACAATTGTTCCATCAGGCAGTATATTAAAGTAGAAACTCATGGTTTTCGAGATTCAAGTGTGCTCCACATACTTTTCTGAGCTACTCAATCAGTGAGTCATTAAGTCATCATCATGCCAAGCTCTTAGTATTTCTATCATGCCTCGAATTGCAAAGAAAATCAAGCGTTCCAATTGATTTGAGACAATTTCGTCTGAAAATTAGCATTTCGCAGTTTGTGTTAAAAATTCATAACTCCCGTCTGGAAAATTATTTTTTAGTTGGTCTTTGGGTGTTGGATTCATCTTGATATCCTTTTCATTTCATGTGTTTGGGTCGTGTGATACGGTGGGAGAACTGACTTGAGGTTTTGCGTTTGTGTTCACAAATGTTTCGGTTTAGCAAGAGTCGCCACTAACTTTTTATGTTATCCAAAGGAAAGGTCAAAAAGCACAGGAAATACCTTTGAGATGTTTTCTTGGGTTCGGGGGGTAGACTATGAAAAGGGAAGGTGCTAGCACCCTTTTCATCCATGGTTATCCATGGGCTCTTAATTACTTGTTTGGATCACTTGCTTTGCTTTTAAAATTGTTTGAAATGGTGCTTTGTGTGGTTTTGAAAGTATTTTGAAAAGAGGCCTTTGTTTAGGAAACCTTTGTAATGATTCTTGTTTGAATGTATACAAAGGTGTTTGTCTTTTGAAAAATGTTTCAATGTTTGAAAGTTTGTTTTGGGAAATGTTTTGAAATTGTGTGTGTGCTTTTGAAATTAGCAAGGATGTTTGCAAATTTGATCAAGTAACTAGGAGTTGTCTACCCTACTCAAAGATCTTTCCTACACATTTTTAATCCTTTGACATTGTTGTTTTACCATTGTATTTGGTAAACAACCTTGTGTTTGGATGTTAAACGGGACAGGCGTGGGTCATCGTATGACCATGATAACAATTGTGCCAAGTATCTTTAGCAAGTTTTTAAGGGACTAGATCATTTTTTGTATAGGCAACCAAGATAGCGTCATCGAGGGACTATGATCTTTTTTGTTTTGTTTTTTTGTTTTGTTTTGCCAAGATACCTAGCATGCATACCTTGGCCATGTTTTTAAGGCAACAAGTGGATGAAACCCTAAGGGTGCTTGTGTGAATTGTGTTGTCATTTTTCATGCTTTTTTGTCTTGCATTAGGTCAAGCTATTTGTTTTGATTTTGATCTTTTGCATACAAACCCTAATCTTACTATCATGCATATAAAAGCAATAAATGCGTAAAAGTAAATCTATGACTATTACAACATTGATATGGGAAGGGGGGTACAAGTTTGAATAGGGGATATTGCATAAAATAAAAACCCTAAAACTATTATTACAACCAAATTGAAATATTGCACAAATAAATAAATAGACAATTATTTAAATATGCAACAAATATAAATATGCTAAATATTTTTGTATTTATTTTTATGTATGTAAAAATAAGTTTATTTAACTCAAAATAAGAAAATAAAAAAAGGATTATTTTTGAAAGGGTAGAAACCCTAGTTTTTGTTTTAAGAAAATATATATTCTATATTGTTTATTTATGTACAAAAAAACAAATAAAAATATATACAAAAGTATTAAAAAATTAAAATGTGTGAGAAAATATTATTTAAGTGTATGGATATAAAAAAATAAAAAAATATGATATTTTTGTATTATTTACAAATTTTAATTAAGAAAATA
Organism: Vicia faba; assembly: GCA_948472305.1. Classification (NCBI taxonomy): domain Eukaryota; kingdom Viridiplantae; phylum Streptophyta; class Magnoliopsida; order Fabales; family Fabaceae; genus Vicia; species Vicia faba. The sequence continues at coordinate 524,964,182 of OX451735.1, read as the reverse complement.
AAGTAATATTAACCTAATAATTATTTATTATGCAAATAAAAATAAAATAAAAATATGATAAAATGCCAAAAATAAAGAAAATAATTTTTGTGATTTTAAATATTCAAGAAAAAATAATAAAGTCAGCAAATAAAAATAGAAATGAAAAATATGCAAAAATAAATCAAATGGGCCAAGGGGTGCAAAAAGCAAGCAAGGGGGTGAAAATAGGAGAAACAAGCCAAGCCCAACCCGTTTCCACTTCGTCCCTGTCCTCCAGAAACAAAAACGCGCACCCTGTGTTCAAACATGTAACTCCTGCATTTGTGCTTAAAAACAAAAACATGCAACATGAAAGTTATAGCTCATCATCAAACGATTCTAACCATATAAAAAACTTAATCTAACTCTAAGAAACCAGGGAGAATTTCAGTGCCCCTAATTTATAACCTAATTTTTTCAGTAAGTTCAACTATCAAATACTCCTAGCTCAGTTAACATAAATGAATTCTATGCATATGTACAACTCAAGGACAATGAGGACTACATTTTTGCTTCACAAACCTAAGCTTAATGATGCCTAAATAAGGAGATAGAAAGTTGGAAAATACCTGTTTCAGTCAAACTCGAGTATGGAAATGTAGCAACTTTTGGTGAGGCCTGAAGGACTTTTAAGCTTGCTTGATGTTTCCTTGACCTTTCCCAATTGCTTAGCTTGCTTTGAAATAGCTTGAATCTCCCTATAGAACTTAACCTGCAAACTCAGAATTTAAAAATGGTGAAGCTTGAAAATGCTGTTACAGTTGCTTGAGAATGGTCTGGACAGATTAGGTGTATTGTTTAGAAAGTGTTTGAAGTGGTTTGGGACAAAACGCACGAGTGGAAATGGTTTTGGCTTCTGACTTGCAGAACTTGCCCTGTTTTGGGCAGAAGTTGGTGTTTTGGTGTATTGGAGGGTTTGAGAACTTGTTAGCTCGTGTTTCTGGCCTTATACAATGTGTTTATGTTGTTTGAAATATGCACAAGTCTTGCTCTTATCAGATTACAAAGTTGTGTGGACTTTTGCAAGTTACTTGCTTTTGAAGCAAAAGTTAAAGTTGATAATGCCAAGGCCTATACAGGCCTGTATTCTAGCTGCACATAGTTGGTGTACTTTGCCCCAAATTTGTGTACTTTGTTTGCTTCAAGAACTTTAGTCCATGGCTCAAGAAATACAATTTGACATAAAGCATGCTTTATCAAAATGACAATGTTACCTTTTTGCCAAAAATGGATTAATTCAATGTGCAATGCTCTAAAGCTCATAATAAAGGCTTAATCCAATGTGTTTGCATTTAATTTATGAGTGTAGAAAGGATTATAACCTGTAAACTAAGTACAAGCAAGGTTTGGACAGAATTGCAAGTTGTAACATGGTGCAAAATGCCTTGGCCAAAAGTGATAATTTGCCATTTTCAATCCTTCGATTATCCCTAACCACAAATGGTCTTGGAGAGTTTTTGGATATTTTTGAAAGCTTTTAACATGATATATAATCCATATTTGAAATGAATTTTGATATTCCAAATCGAACTAGGTGAAAAGTTGCCATGAAGATAGGTCAAAATCCTGCCTATACTAGGGCAAAATTTCACTAAGTTAAAAGTTTCATGAACCCTTATTCACAAAATCATAACTTGAGATCGAAGAATTATTTGGGAAAATTTTGTGAATAAAATATGTAGATTTTGTGGAGGACTACAACTTTCATGTTTGAAGTTTTCTTTGAATCCAATTGCATCATGGTGAAAAAGTTGGGGAAAAAAAAGCAATTTTCATAACTTAGAAAATTTCTAAGTTATGAAAATTTTCCATTTTAAACCCTAATTTTCAAAATGGGGTTTCTTGGTGAACAAGTTTCATGTTTTGACACATCTTGATGAAAATGACCCTTGGCACTTGATTTTGACCAAAAAGTCAAAGTTTGACTTTTCAGTGTACATTTAATTTTTAATCAGTTGATTGGAAAATTCATCTGCCAATCCTATGCAATTGAGATCTTTTGAACCTTGTGATTAGGTCAAGATGATTCCATTGATTCCTTTAAACCATGCTTGAACCCAATTTTCCATTGGCTAGGTTAAAAATCAGAAATTGCCCTTCTGCAGTCAAAACCCTAAAAGTGACCATTTTGCCCTTTTGAAGATCTGATCAAATTTCTTGAGGAGTTGGGGTCCAAACTTGATCAAATGGTTCATATGAGTTTATAATGTTGATGTGGATAAAAAATTATGAGGTTTGACTATAAATTGGCCACAGTTGACTTTTTCCCTAATATAGTTGATTTTTAGGTCAACTATCCAATTGACTGGGCAAAAATTTGATTCAAGGCTTGAAACTTGGTATGGGCAATCTTGTAGGTCCAATATGAAGTATGAAAGTCACATGAGGCATTATAAGTCCAAAAATCCTTGTGCAAACTCAAACCCTAATTTCAGGTCATCAATGCATGGAGATGTCTTGAGCTGAGCAAAACCCTAGTCTGGTCTTGAGTCCAAAGGGTCTTGTGGGGAAAATCTTGATCAAATGAGAGGGAAAATTTTGGGGTACAACAGCTGCCCCTGTACAATCTTCTTGAACCTGAAGAGTTAGATTGGCGAGTTTTGTCGTTCGTTACTCGAAGGTAAAAGATGATTGGACACTAGAGTGCCCGTAAATTTGCACTCGTCAAAGTGTAGTTGAGGGAATGGGCTTAAAGATGCCATTTGGAGAGGTGACATAATATTGTCGGAGATGGGCTTAAAGATGCCATCCAAGAATGTTTGTTGAATTGTAAGTTGTAAGTCAAAAGAATGAGTATCAGAATGGTATCCGTGTCTGGAATGTATCTGAATTGTATCTGGAGACCGAGTTTGTATGAGAAAGGGAATGGCGTCCGTGTCTGGAGCGTATCCGAGCTATAACTGTGTCTGAATCTTGAATGAATAGTAGAATGACTTCCGTGTCTGGAGTGTATCTGTATTGTATCTAAATCTGAAATCTGAATAAGTGATAGAAGGGCTTCCGTGTCTGGAGCATCTCTGAGCTGGGGAAAAAGTCAGAATAAGTTGACAGAATGACTTCCATGTCTGGAGTGTATCTGGACTATATCTGAAGTTGAGATTTGTATGAGTAGCAGAATGACTTCCGTGTCTGGAGTGTATCTGAAACTGTAACTGGGATCTGAATAAGTGACAGAACGACTTGCGTGGCGACTGCACTGGGGAGAATCGAACTTGAAATTGATAGTTGAATCTGAATGAGAAATAGAATGGCTTCCGTGTCTAGAGCGTATCCGATCTGTATCTGATCGTTGAAGCCTGAATGAGTGACAAAATGATATACGTGTCTGGAGCGTATCTGCACTGTATCTTGACTTGAAATTCTGAATGAGTAATAGAATAACCTCCGCATCTGGGGTGTATCCATACTGTATCTGAAATATTTGAATATCTGTTAAAGATAGCTTTTAATCTTATCCTGAAAAGGGTAAAATGTTAGCTGAAACACAAAGTTATGTTGCATGAAATGTATGATGCAATATGTGTTTTATCAATGTTTATGATATATGAATGTAATGCATGCGCATGTAAGATGATTCGCTGTCTTGCTGAGGAAAATAAATCCTTGACGGCTGGAGATAATAAAATCCCTGACTGATGTTGGGGAAAATAAATCCTTGACCACTGCTGGGGATAGAAAATCCTTGGCCACTTGCGGGGATTATCAAAACTTTGACAACATCTGTGGGGATGTGAGAATCCTTCACGACTTTCCTGGGGATATAGGGATCCTTCAAGTCGTCGGAGTTGGAGGATGATAAACATTCTGTGGTGAGAATAGTGCCAAGTGTTGTTTGAGAAACCTGCTTGGGGAATCTGAGAACTTTGATGACTATGACTGGGGATTACAGAATGGGAATTCTTACTCGGTTGGGGAATAAAGAAAATATGGTGATCTCTACCGGGGAAATGAGAATAAGGGAGGCTCTAATGGCTTCTACGGGGAACTGAGAATGAGAATCTTCAATCTCTCGGGGAATTTGAATCCTTGGGGAGTCAAGAATGAGAATCTTTGATCTGCAGGGGATTTAAAAATTCTGATGAATCCAAGCTGGGGAGTAAAGAAGGCTACGTAAACTTTACTGGGGAAACGAGAATGAGAATCTTCGTTCTTCTAGGGGATGAAAAACTCTGTGGGGAGTAGCTATACTGCTGGGAAGTAGCTATCCTGCTGGGAGAGTAAATTCAAGACTTTGGGGAAAAGCTGATTCCCGTTTGGAAAAAGTTCAGGAGTTTGGGTTGTATGCCAATCTACTGGGGAATTATCCTAGGTTGGGGATAAGACAAAAGTTAACTGTTATCTGGTTGATTCTCAGACTTTTAAGACAACTTGCTAGGGAATCTGGGGAAAACTGAATGGTTTCCGCTGTAGATTGATAGTTTCAGCTCCGTTGGGGATCTTAATGACATGCTGATTTCATTATGTATGGAAATTTGACTCCGTTGGGGAAGAAGGTTTCATCTTCGCTGGGGGTTGGGAGTTTGAAAACTTAACTCTGATGGAGATTAAGGGATTTGAAAATTAGCTCCGCTGGGGATATGTACTTCAAGGTTTTAGCTCCACTGGGGGATCTAGATGATATACTGCAGGGGATTTCTCTTGGAATAGCCTAAAGACGTCTTCCTATACTTTCAACCTGTCAGTAATTATTCTTTCCCATTTCGCTTATTTGTAAACAAAGTGATTATATTCAAATGCATATGCTCATTTAATAACTCATTAGACGTTTTCAAATAAAACACAAGTGTAAAAAAGAAGAAAAGGCAAATAGTTTTCTGCACTTTGAAGTATCTTTGTATTAACTTTGTGTAAGTATTTTGTACAAAAGAGACAGACATCCTAGTAATATAATGTTGTCATAAAAAAGGAGAAAAATTTATACAAAGAAAGATGGCTATGTGTAAAAATTCCATGGGGTTCCCATTATGCTGTAGCCTTCGTAACTCCGAATAACCTGCCTATTCGCTGCTTCGTCCGAAGATGATTGGATTTATCAGAAGCCTGGAGCTTGTCTGTGAAGAGATTGTCCTTAAAGTGATCCGACGAGACATAGTCATACGCTTTAATTCCCTAAATTTTTCCTGGACCGCCCTTTCGGGTTTTCGATCCATCGGGAAACCCTTTTTTGCCCAAGTCGCCCTTTCGGTTTTTCAACTTGCCGGTGTACAGATTTTTTGTTTATCCCTAACTTTTTCCTGAACCGCCCTTTCGGGTTTTCCATTCACCGGGATACCATTTTTTTTCCCAAGGTGTGTCAACCTAGCGGGTCATTTATGCGTAGTATCTTTTGACTATGTATGCGTTCGCAGGGTGCGGCAAGTCATCACCGTCCATGGTGGTTAATATCATTGCCCCACTAGAAAAGATGTTTCTGATCACAAATGGTCCTTCGTAGGTAGTAGTCCATTTTCCCCTGGGATCACTTTGCGAAAGATGATCCGCTTGATTACAAGATCCTCGACTTGATATACCTGGCGCCTGACTTTCTTGTTGAAAGCCTTGATCATCCGTTTTTGATACGTCTGACCATGGCAAACTGCAGTAAGTCGCTTTTCGTCAATCAAGTTAAGTTGATTAAGCCGGGTCTGAATCCAATCGTCTTCACTCAAACCAGCATCTTTCATGATTCTCAAGGAGGGAATCTGAACCTCGATAGGTAAAACAGCTTCCATGTTGTATACGAAAGAATAGGGTGTTGCCCTAGTTGATGTACGCGCAGTGGTACGGTACTCGTGGAGAGAAAACGGTAACATCTAATGCCAGTCCTTGTAGGTGACTGTCATCTTTTGTATGATCTTCTTGATATTTTTGTTCGCAGCTTCGACATCACCGTTCATCTTTGGCCGATAGGGATATGAATTATGATGTTGAATCTTGAACTGTTCGCACAAGGCTGTGATCATAGTATTGTTCAGGTTTGTACCGTTGTCTGTGATGATCCTGTCGGGGATACTATACCGGCAAATGAGGTTCTGCTTGATGAAGCGGGCAATCACATTCTTTATAACGGAGGCAAAGGAAGCTGCTTCGACCCATTTGGTGAAGTAATCAATAGCCACCAGGATGAAACGGTGTCCATTGGATGTTGTAGGCTTGATCTCTCCGATCATGTCGATTCCCCACATTGCGAATGGCCAAGGAGCTGTTAGGACATTGAGAGGAACTGGAGGAATATGTATCTTGTCTGCATAGACTTGACATTTATGACAAGTACGAGAATATTGATGACAATCAGCTTCCATGGTAGACTAGTAGTAGCCTTCCCGTAGAATCTTCTTAGCCAACGTATGCCCGCTCGAGTGAGTGCCAAATGTACCATTATGCAGTTTAGCCATGATCTGGTCAGCTTCAACTTTGTCCACACAACGAAGCAGAATGCAATCATGATTGCGCTTGTATAGGATACCATTGCTTAGGAAGAACTTGGCAGAGAATCTCCTCAAGAACTTTTTGTCGATGACTGAAGCTCCTTCAGGGTATTCTTGAGTCTTGAGATGCCTTTTGACTTCATGAAACCAGGGTCGGTCCACTACTTCTTCGGTATTAATCTCGTGACAATGTGCAGGTTCATCCATCCGCTCGATGGTGATTTGGGGAGCCTCATTATCCCAGTTAAGTTTAAACATGGATGACATTGTAGCTAGAGCATCTGCTAGCTGGTTCTCTTCTCGCGGGAAGTGCTCGAAGGTAATATGCTCGAAATGAGGTAGCAATGTCAAGACATGTTCTTTGTAAGGGATGAGATTGGTATGTTTAGTGTCCCACTCTCCTTTGATCTGACTGATGACCAAAGCTGAGTCTCCAAACACAACTAAAGATTTAATTCCCAGGTCTATTGCAGCTTTGAGCCCAAAGATACAAGATTCATACTCGGCCATATTGTTAGTGCAGTTAAAGCAGAGTCTGGCGGTGAAAGGTGTATGGAAACCTTGTGGAGAAATGAGTACCGCACCGATACTGTTGCCAAGTGCATTGGAGGCACCCTCAAAGTACAGGGTCCATCGGGATCCTTGTTCAGGTCCGTCATACGGTCTGAAATATTCAATGTTGTCCAAAGTCATAATGTCTTTGTCAGGGAAGTCAAACTTCATGGATTGGTAATCTTCGACAGCCTGAGGAGCTAGATGGTAAGCTAGTACACTCCCCTTTATAGCTTTTTGGGTCGTATACTGGATATCATACTCAATGAGGATCATTTGCCATCTAGCTATTCTTCCAGATAATGAAGGCTTCTCGAAGATGTATTTGATCGGATCCATCTTAGATATCAGTAGAGTGGTATGAGTCAACATATACTGCCTTAGCCGGCGAGCAACCTATACCAAAGCGCAACAAGTTTTCTCGAGCAGTGAGTATCGGGTCTCACAGACGGTAAACTGTTTGCTAAGGTAATAAATGGCATGCTCTTTTTGGCTAGACTCGTCATGTTGGCCCAGTACGCACCCCATTGAATTATCTAAAACAGTCAGATACATGATTAACGGTCTTCCTTCGACAGGAGGCATCAAGATAGGAGGTTCTAGAAAATACTCCTTAATTTTATCGAAAGAAACTTGACAGTCATCATTCCATTTAACCACCTGATATTTCTTCAACAGCTTGAAGATTGGCTCACAGGTAGATGTTAGGTGAGAAATGAACCTTGCAATGTAGTTTAGACGTCCCAAGAAACCTATGACCTCCTTCTCAGTGCGAGGGGAAGGCATTTCTTGTATAGCTTTGACTTTGGCAGGATCAACCTCGATGCCTTTGTTGCTGACTATGAAACCCAAAAGTTTACCGGACCTGACTCCAAAAGTGCACTTGTTTGGATTCAGTCTGAGCTTATACTCCTTCAACCTGACAAACAGCTTTTGCAAATGGTCGAGGTGTTCTTCTTCCGTCTATGAACGGGCTATCATGTCGTCTACATAGACTTCAATCTCATGATGTATCATGTCATGAAACAAAGCTACCATGGTGCACTGATAGGTTGCCCCGACATTCTTCAGTCCGAATGGCATCACTTTATAGCAGAAGGTACCCTACTATGTAACAAAAGTAGTCTTCTCCATGTCTTCAGGGGCCATTTTGATCTGGTTGTACCCTGAAAATCCATCCACGAAAGAAAATACCTTGTGCTGAGCTGTATTGTCAACCAAGATGTCAATGTGAAGTAGTGGAAAGTCATGTTTAGGGCTAGCCCTGTTTAAGTCTTTGTAATCCACGCACATTCTTACTTTACCGTCCTTCTTAGGCACGTGCACAATGTTAGCAACCCATTATGGATAGGAAGTAACAGCAAGAAATCCAGCATTGAACTGCTTCATCACTTCTGCTTTGATATTTTCAGACATGTCAGGCCTCATTCGGCGGACCTTCTGTTTAATTGGTGGACAATCTTCTCTTGTAGGGAGATGGTGAACCATAATATCTGTATCGAGCCCCGACATGTCTTCATAAGACCATGAGAAGATCTCAACATACTCATTCAACAGCTGAACTAAGCGTTCCTTGACACTTGGCTCTAGGTTGGCACCCACTCTGACTTCTTTTTTGTCTTTAACAGTACCCAATTTGATTGTCTCCAACAACTCTTCATGCGGTAGAATAGCCATTTCTTCCTATTGTAGCAGTCTAGACAATTCTCCCGGTACCTCACAGTCTTCATCACCTTCGTTTTCGGCATGATTGACTAGATCTTCAGAGTCACTGAAGGCCATAGCAGAATTGTTACCCATGGAATCCGGAATGGAAGGGTACCTGCATTTGTGAGTGTGTGTGTGTGTAAGGGATAGCCACCTTTAAACAAATAAAATGTAAAAAGAAAGAAAATGAACACAAAAGTTTAAATGTGAAAACGTCCATGATTCATTAAAATGGCATATGAAGATGAAAAATCAAACCCTTACATATGGATCTACATGCCTCGGGTAAGGCACAAGGCAAAAAGTGTACGAATTGTTTTAAGAATTATTACAAACCAACAAAAATGTTTGAAAGATAAATTACTGATTTATGAAAGTAATGGGAACAAAGTATTTTGCTTCCCAGTTGTTTAGTCCTCCGTCAACAGTAAGGAAAATCCAGTCTTCAAAGTTGCTCTCCTCTTCACCATCCTCCAAAGCATTGACCCCACGATGGGTGATCTTCACTGGTGGCCCTCCATCCCGGGAGCGTCGTACAGCCTTTTGAGCAGAAGCGGTGAACCCCAAGCTGAATTTATCAGATTTGAAAGGAAAATCAAGTAACTAACCCCATATTGTTCTTCCTCCTTCTTCAATCACAGCCTTCGAATCTTTGAGGGATGACATCCGAGGCGCAGGTTTGGCAATCATGGGTACAGAAGTCACTGTCTTGGCTGCCGCAACCTCCTGAGCTACCTATTCAAAGTGTTGGAAAGGGGTATCGATGAATTCACCATCCAATTCAACATAGCTGAATGAATTTAGATGGCTTATCATGTACTCCTCTTCGCCATGAACTGTTATAATTTTCCCATGGACTGGGTACTTGAGCATTTGATGTAGAGAAGAAGTGACGGCTCCAACATTGTGAATCCAAGGTCTTCCCAACAAGCATGAATAGGAAGGACAGATGTCCATCACACAAAATATAGAGTTGAAGGTCTCAGTTCCCACTTTAATCGGGATGTCCACCTCCCCGTGAACCATCCTTTTAGAACCATCAAAGGCTCTGACAATGATATTGCTGGGCTTCAAGGTTAGGACTTCACAATCCAATCTGTCCAAGGCTTTCTTCAGCAAGACATTTAAAGACGACCCAGTATCAACCAAGACGTGTGCTAGAGTATTCCCTCTACATTCCACCGAAACATGCAAAGAGTCATTATGCTTTCTCCCTTTAGATGTTAAATCAGCATCGGAGAACCCAAGACAATTGTCTGCTGTTAAGCTAGCTACACATTCCTGGAACTGATTCGTGGAGGTTTCTTGTGGCACATGGGCCGTCTTTAAGAATCTGATCAAAGCTTTGGCATGAGCTTCGGAACAAAGCAGCAAGGCCAGCATATAGATCTTTGAGGGGGTTTTCCCCAGTATCTCCACAACATTATAATCGCTTTTCTTGATTATTTTCAAAATCTCTTCCATTTCTTTTTGAGAGGTCTCAGGGATGACCAAAGGCTGAGTCCTCGTCCTAACGGGCGCTTCTTGGATCCCCTTCCCTCTATCATCGGCAGCAACAGAGGGGAATACCACAGGAGTAACAACTTCTTCAATAATTGGAGTTCTCGCAGATATGTTGACCGGTACATGAGTAACTTTAGGAGCAATTGAGGGTCCGAAGATTTCCCTTGGAGGAGCAATCTACGGAGAGAAAATTCTTCCCTTGCGGGTGATTTTACTCGTTCCAGCAATATTTCCAATGTCGGAAGTCTCTTCATCAGAACTTTCTTCAGTTGATTCAATTTGTTTAATATCGTGGTAGAAGATTTCTCCCCCATAGTTCCACGGTATTGATTTGTTGGACTTGTACGAGATAGGCCCCGACATAGTTATCTTCAAAGGTGCAATCTTCGGATCGGATGTAATCTTAACAGGTCTTTTGGAGATCTTGGAAAGATTGGTGGATATGGTAATTATCGAAACATCATTGGCAGGAGTCGGAGTAACATGAGTCTTCTCAAAAAGGATTTCTTGATTATCCATTAGGCGTTGGATGCCTAACTTCAACAATGGACAATCAGTTGGTAAGGATGAACAAAGGCAGCAATCTTTTTCACAACCTGGGAAAATCCCAGCCTTCAACAAATTCAACTTGATTATTGGTAGAGGAGTTATCAAATCATCAACAGTAGCAACAAAAAGATCCTCTTCAACTGCATGGGCATTGTGGCCATGCTTTGGCATTGGAGCAGAGATTACATTCAGCTTTTCAGGGGCGTAGAATTCCATTTCCTTAGCGTCTATTAAATCCTGAATCTAATTCTTGAGGGCCCAACAATTGTTGGTGTCGTGCCCTATACTCCCAGAATGATAAGCACACTTGGCGTTGGAATGGTAGTAAGGAGAAGTTGTATTCAGATTCTTCGATTCCTCCTTCAAGGTTTTAAGGTTTAGCTTCAAGAGATGAGGTAAAACCTGAGCAGGAGTCATGTTTATTTGGGTGAATTGCCTTACAGGCCTTTCCACCCTTTGCTGGTTGGTTCTGGGTTGATTGTTTCTGGGCTGATCAACTGCAGAATTTTGAATCATTACGGCCCCCACTGCTGGCCGGCGCTCAACTCTTCCCTGTCCTCTTTGGGAGTAGACAGCTGAAACTTCCTTCTTTGCTGGAAAAGGCTTTTTAATGGCAGCGGAAGCAAATGTATCTTTTTGGGTTTTACCGCTCTTGATTCAGGCTTCAACTCTCTCACCAGTTAGAATTAACTCGGTGAAACCCACAGACGAACTTCCAATCAGGTGATTGAAAAAGGGGCCCGACATTGTTCCCAATAACATATCTACAAGCTCTCTCTCTCCGATAGATATGGTTGTACTCGTCCTGCCAAGTCTCTCCATTTCTGGGCATACTCCTTAAAACCTTCATTGGAGACCATGCCCATACTCTGTAATTGAGTAAGGGTAGGTTCTAAGTCCGTATTATACTGATACTGCTTGTAGAAGTGCCCATACTCAATAATAAAATAAAATGTGAAAATTTAAGAAAATATTTTTGGTGGTTTTTAATATTTAGAAAAAATAATAAAAGTCAGAAAATAAAAAGAGAAATGAAAAATATGCAAAAATAAAGAAATGGGCCAAGGGGGGTGCAAAAAGCAGGATGGGGGTGCAAAAAGCAGAAGCAAACCCGGCCCAACCCAACTCACTTCATCCCTGTCCTTTGAACGATAAAACGCGCGCATGGTTCTTCAAATCTGTATCTCCTACATACGTGATTAAAAACAAAAACTTGCAACATGAAAGTTATAGAGCATTAAACCACGATTCTAACAATATAAAAAACTTAATCTAACTCTAAGAAACCAGGGAGAATTTTATCATCCCCAATTTCTGACCTAAAAAATTCAGCAACTTCAACATCCAAATTCTCCTAGCTCAGCTAAAATAAATGAATTCTATGCATATGTACAGTTCAAGGACATTAAGGACTACATTTTTGCTTCACAAACCTAAGCCTAACGATTCCTAAATAAGGAGATAGAAGTTTGAGAAAATACTTGTTTCAGTCAAGCTCGAGTATGGAAATGCATCAACTTTTGATGAGGCCTGAAGGACTTTTGAGCTTGCTTGATGTTCCCTTGACCTTTCCCAATGCTTAGCTTGCATTGAAATGGTCTGAAACTTCTTGTAGAACTCAACCTGCAAACTCAGAATTTGAAAATAGTGAAGCTTGAAAATTAAGCTACAATTACTGAACAATGGCTTGGACAGTTCAGGTGGGTTGTATAGAATGTTTTGAAGTGGTTTGGGACAAAACGCACGAGTGGAAATAGTCTTGGCTTGTGATTTGCAGAATCTGCCCTGTTTTGGGAAGAGATGAAGTTTTTGTGCTTAAGTGTTTTTGAGAACTTGCTAGCCCGTGTTTCTGGCTTGATACAAGATGCTAAGGTTGTTTGAAATGTGCACAAGTCTTTCTCTTATCAAATTACAAAGTTGTGTGGACTTTTGCAAGTTACTAGCTTTTGAAGCAAAAGTTGAAGTTGACAATGCCAAGGCCTGTACAGGCCTGTATTCTAGATGCACATAGTTGGTGTACTTTGCCCCAAGTTTGTGGACTTTGTTTTCTGCAAGAACTTTAGTCCATGGCTCAAGAAATACAATTTTACATAAAGCATGCTTTATCAAAATGGCAATGTTACCTTTTTGCCAAAAATGGATTAATTCAATGTGCAATGCTCTAAAGCTCAGAATAAAGACTTAATCCAATGTGTTTGAATTTAATTTATGAGTGTAGAAAGGATTAGAACCTGTAAACTAAGTACAAGCAAGGTTTGGACAGAATTGCAAGTTGTAACATGGTGCAAAATGCCTTGGCCAAAAGTGATAATTTGCCATTTTCAATCCTTCGATTCTCCCTTACCACAAATGGTCTTGGAGAGTTTTTTGACATTTTGGAAAGCTTGTAACATTCTCTACAATGCATCTTTGAAATTAATTTTGATATTCCAAATGGAACTAGGTGAAAAGTTGCCATGAAGATAGGTCAAAATCCTGCCTATACTAGGGCAAAATTTCACTAAGTTAAAAGTTTCATGAACCCTTATTCACAAAATCATAACTTGAGATCCAAGCATTTTTTGGGAAAACTTTGTGAATTGAAGTTGTAGATTTTGTGGAGGACTACAAATTTCATGTTGGAAGTTTTCTTTTAATCCAATTGCATCATGGTGAAAAATTTGGGGAAAGTTGGGAAAAAATAAGAAATTTTCATAACTTAGAAAATTTTCCATTTTAAACCATAATTTTCAAAATTGGGTTTCTTGGTGAACAAGTGTCATGTTTTGACACATCTTGATGAAAAATGACCCTTGGCACTTGATTTTGACCAAAAAGTCAAAGTTTGACTTTTCAGTGTACACTTGATTTTTGATCAGTTGACTAGAAAATTCATCTGCCAATCCTATGCAATTGAGATCTTCTGAACCTTGTGATTAGGTCAAGATGATGCCATTGAGTCCTTGAAACCATGCTTGAACCCAATTTTCCATTGGCTAGGTTAAAAATCAGAAATTGCCCTTCTGCAGTCAAAACCCTAAAAATGACCATTTTGCCCTTTTGAAGATCTGATCAAATTTCTTGAGGAGTTGTGGTCCAAACTTGATCAAATGTTTCATATGAGTCTATAATGTTGATGTGGATTAAAATTTATGAGGTTTGACTGTAAATTGGCCACAATTGACTTTTTCCCTAATACAACTGATTTTTAGGTCAACTGTCCAATTGACTGGACAAAAATTTGATTCAAGGCTTGAAACTTGGTATGGGAAATCTTGTAGGTCCAACATGAAGTATGAAAGTCACATGAGGCATTAGAAGTCCAAAAATCCCTGTGCAAACTCAAACCCTAATTTCAGGTCATCAATGCAAGGAGATGTCTTGAGCTGAGCAAATCCCTAGTCTGGTCTTGAGTCCAAAGGGTCTTGTGGGGAAAATCTTGATCAAATGAGAGGGAAAATTTTGGGGTACAACAGGTCGGAAGCTAACTCTATGGAGAAGATCTCAGAAATTGCGAAATATGCTGAAAATCGCACGCTGAAGTGGATTTCCGATTAACTGTCGTGCAATATGGAAAAAATTATAAATTTCTTGATTTTTAACATTTTAGGACGATTCTTTCAGCATGATATCACAAATTTTGTTAGCTACAAGTTTTCTTCAAGGTTTGAGTTTGGATTATGATTAGAAGACTTCGATTTATAACTTGTTTCTAAAGTTGAAAACCAAATTGTGACGCAAAAGCTACACAACCCGAAACAAAGAGTTTTTTATCTCCAATTTTCTCGGTATTATAAAAATCATAACTCAATTTTATCGTATTGGGACGATTCTTTTTGTTCAATGTCGCAAATTCATCATCTATGTTTTTGCTTCAAGAGTCGGGTTTGAATTATGATCTGAAAGTTATGATTTGTGGCTCGCATCTCAAAGTGTGCATGAAAATATGATGAAAATTTTGCATAACCCAAAAAACAAGGGAATTTGACTAAAAAATGATTATTTCAATTCCTTTTTCCAAACAAGTCTTAAGAGCTTCACTATATATATATATATATATATATATATATATATATATATATATATATATATATATATATATATATATATATATATATATATATATATATATATATATATATATATATATATATATATATATATATTTCAATTCAAATTGAAAAGGACTTTTGGCTCATTTTTCACAAAAGAACTCAAGTGCAAAAAGAATTCTCTCAAGCTGTCCTCTCTCCCTTAACTCTGATATCTCCCTCTGCCGTATCGATCCGACTGAGCACCACCTCCCGAAATCCCTCATGTTCGATATGTCTTTCTCCACAACTAGCTCCTCCGGCTGATCTCCCCATCCGTGCGCCTAATCGTCCGTCCGCGCTCCTAACTAGACCGATCTCCCTCCTTCTCGAGACTGATCTCGCGATCTTATCATTCTTCGGCAACCTCCGATCTCCTCTTCGCGTCGAGTTTGGTAATTCTTGACTTTTGCTTGATTTAAGTTATTTTTGATTTAATTGATTTTGAATTAAGTGCTTATTTGACCTTGCATGAGTTGAATTTAATTGAATTATGAGATTAATGATTACGGAAAATTGTGGAATCGGATGAGAATTTGCTTAATTGTTTCAATCTCTTGAATGTTGACGCAATAATTTTTGTTAAATGTTGATTTTACGCGTCGAAGCTTGATTATGATTCAATAATTGTTGATAATTGTGGAATTTCATGAGTTGATGATTATTTTTGGTTTGATTATTTGATATCTAGGTGTTGATAATTTTTGTTTTGATGTGCAAGAATTAATAAACCGGTATTGTTTTAATGTTTGCAAATTATTTGTTATTTTCGAGTAACATTCTAAGTATCGATGTTGGATGATTTTGCGCATTAAACGTTATTTTGTAATCAAATTTTAGTGGACATCGATACATGTAAAGTTTCTGCCTGGAATTTGTTAATACATGTAAATGTTGCATTTAATTATTGATTCATGCATATTTAGCTTTAACTTGATGATTGTTGGCTATGTTTTATGAGTTTTAATGATTTTAATTCGACACTTTGGATGCTTCATGAGTTAAATGCAATGTTGTCCAGATTTGGGAAATGCACATGGAATGTGATTAAATTGTTGTTTGATGTATACTTGAGTTTCATTTGATGGATAATCTACATTGGTGTTGATTTTAGTTGATTGTGATGCAACTTTTTATGTGCTTCATGAACCAATACCATGCTGCCCGGTATTTCATTTTATGGTTTCGATACTTGTTCGGAAGTTGTTTCTTCATGATTTAATTTTAATTTGAGTACTAACGTGAATGCTTAACTTCGGTTATAGTTTATTATTATCACTAACTCATCTTGTGTACCTGTGCAAGCTTCCAAAGGTGTCTCGGTACATGAGATTTGTGATATACTTTTGTTTTGTCGAGATTTATATCTTATGCAAGATTATTTATTCAACATTTGGATATCGAATATGATTTATTTTCACATCGATAATGCTTTGACACTTATTCCGAGAAATTGATTTCTGACTCTTTTCTTTGATTGGTGAAGCTTGCACTAAGATCTACGGGTTTCTTTCTTTAATACGCTTTACTACAAAATTTTTGTTCGTTTGTTATTTTTTTCCTATTCTGTTTATATTCCGCATTGTCTTTTAAATTCCTTGCCATGAGAAGTGGGAATAGAGATACATGTGTTGAAGACCTACCCACGTAGGCATTGCGAACTTGTTTGTTTATATTCTTGTTGATAAAAGTCTTCTTAAAGGGGCAATTACTTTTTTATGCAAAATACCTCAAAAAGGGGCAAATTTGTGTGTTTGTTTAAAGTCCTCAAAGAAGGCATTTGTATAAAGTCCTCAAACAAGGCAATTCCCCTCCCCTTTTACTTTGTGCTTGCAATTGAGTCAATAAAAAGTGGAACAATATGGCTCACAATCAGCCCTAACACTTTCAAGTCCCTTGGTCGTTCTTAGCTCACGTCGTTAGTTGAGGCTTCGAATTGTTCGTCTCTTGTCCTTGAGTCAAATGAAAGTTAAAAGGGATCGCAATCACCCCCCACACCTTGTCATTGCTTTGGAAATATCTTAGATCATATTTTTCAAGGTTGATGCTTCAAGTTGTGACTCGATTTTATGATTGAGCTATTCTAATAGAAGAAGGGTCCTTCGAATCATTGACCTTTATTTTCATGTCTAAATAGCTCATGTTTGATGCTTGTTAGGATCCTTGTTTGTTTAGTTTTTTGCACTTTTGCTTGTTCTTTTAGGTTCACCTTTGCATGTTCCCTTAGGATCACTTTTTTCGTTCTCGATTCAAGGTAAACATTAGGATTGTAATCCATGCATGCTAACTTAGTTACATGTTTCCCTTTTGTATCCAAACTTTAGGACCATCATTGCAGGATAACATTAGGATTGTTAGTCTCCCTTATACTTTTTCATTCCCCTTTTGCATCATTAAAACAAAAACTTATTTTCCTAAGAAAACTCTAAAACACATAATAATTGAAGATGTGAATCATATGAAGTTTAGTATTATGGGGTAGAGCAAATCGGTCCAGACTGAATCTTGTACTGCTTTCACTTATGGACTTTATTACGATTCAAATCACAAACTCTTTTTCAAATAAGCAGAGAAATAGTGAGTGCTCCCTTCCGTGGCATCCGTTTTCTATCATCCCACCAAACAACACTAACCAATGTAAACCTTTTTGTCTTTGGACTTTTTTCTTCTTTTAAAACCATTTCAAAAAGGACATGCTTAGATAGCATCGTTCATAAAAACATGCAACCAACCAACATTTTCTAGGAGAACTACGGGTGCCCTAATCCCCTACTACACGGTATGTAGTACGTATGCACTAAAGGTTCGCAACCGCGATGGGCACGACTAATACAACTTTTTTCTGTTTTGTATATACACTTTGCATACATGTATTTTTCCCCTTGGCTCGTAAGCATTATATATGAACACACCCTTTGATTAGAACAACAAGATTGGATCCTGTGGAGCACCATTAACATGTGGGGTACTAATACCTCCCCCTTACGTAATCGACTCCCTTACCCAATCTCTCAGTCGCAAGATCGTGATTTCTCCCTTCTCAAGTTTCTCTTTGATGATTTTCCTTTCCCTGCCTGTGGGATAAATAAATACTCGATGGAGACTACATTGATTTTCTCTCGATGGTTTTCTCAGTTGCTCCAGCTGGAGATTTCACTAGAGAGAGTTGACCAATTGTTGGTCCATCCCATGAGTCAGTACTAGATTTTGATGTTTTCCTTTGGGTGTTTATCTTTCTGCTTTATAGCCTGTTCATTTGTATATATTTGAGCATATATATGCTTTGCATTTTATCTCTTTCCATATACTAGTTATTGTTGTTGTGTTGGATCTTCTGGGTTTTCTTTTTGGGTGGGTGTTACTATTGACGTGAAATCTCAATACCCAATCCAGAGTTGTAAACTCTTAGGAACACATAGGAATAGATTGGAGACATGACGGCTATTACATGTAGATCCTACTAGTACGGTCATGTGTGCCATGCTCAGACGAGGTTCAAGTGTGGTACTATCGTTATCACGTAGGTGTAACGATGATAGTATTTTCAGGTGAACTCAAGACTCTAAGTTACTTGTGACCTTACCATGACCTAGATTTCATCTGTGAGTGGGGCGGGATTGATATTATAGGTATCGTTGGTTGCCACCATGATCTATGGCATAATCCAGTTGCCCAATGTGGAGAATTTTGTAGACTTATCAGCAATCTATGTTTTCATGAACGGAAATCTGATGCCAAAAATACTCGTCAATACTTATTATTCTATTCAATCCAGACACGAAATAAAGGAAGTGTCATCTATTTCATTCCTCTGTTATATAAATGTTTCATGTTGCACATATCCACAAGGTGACCATTTGTAGATGCGAAGATTTGCTCCTTTGGTCATAAAGGATCAGGGCTCTTACTTTTTATGATATTGTTTGGCATAACATAAGGGGTTGGAAAAGAAATTATTGCAAGTTAGGGAGAATTTCCCAATGCTCCTCTCATATGGATAAAAGGTTATATCAATTATAACCCTATCTTGGCACGACATCAACTAGGATACATTATGACTGATAAACCCACATATCGAGAGGTGGAAGAGACCGCTTATTTTGGAAAAGGAGAGAATCCTATCTTTCGAGAAACGGTAAGTGTTGCTTGGGGACATATTCACAAGAAAGGAAAGGATTTCTTCGGTCCGAGAGGATTTTTGGCTCTCGATCCTTATATGGAGTGGGTCAAGAACCAAGCAAAAGTAATGTTGTTACCCTACAAAATAGAAAAACATTTGTATCCACAACTCATATTTGATCCATCATCCGACAGTCATTTACAACCAGATGCAATTATCAACCAATCATTTTCCAAGGAATCATCTATTCAACAACATATTCCCAATATGTCAAAGTTCGTGCCCATGGTGTACTATAAACATGTCAAAGCTGAGAGTCTCAAGCTACAATCAGAAAAGGAAGAGAGAAGTATAGAGCTTTCCTTGGCTTTGCAAGAGAGGAAGAAAAATATTCACGAAGCCATAATGAAAGACAAATTGTTGGAAGATTACATTTTTCTCAAAAAACTGAAGAGACAAAGAGTTAAAAGTTCCTTCACTACTCAAGCAAAAGTTGTAGGAAAATCTTAGCTAGATCCTGTGAAGAGTCAACAACAGATGTCATCAACAGATTGAAAGGCTTTGGTTGTCCAAAGAGAAGTTGCAAGCGAGTCACAAAGAAGAAGTTAAAGCTTTGAAGAAATAGCTCCGAAAGGAGGAAGCCAAGACTAAGGAGGTCTATAGATAGTGAGAGGTTTTTGAATCGAAATTCCAAAGTCAAAAGGTGCAGAAAGACGAGTTAACTGACAAAGTTGAAGACCTCAAGATTCAACTCAAAGAGAAAGATGTTCAACCGTTTGTAATAGAGGCCCAAATGAAGAGAAGAAGTATCCAATTGGCTCAAACTTAAGAAGAATTGGCAAAGTTCAAAGTGCATCTGGCGGACAGAGGCGAGACTCTGATGGATTTGGGTTCTCTCAATCACTTGAGAGTTGATGATAGTTCTTAGTATTGTTGACTTGTTGTCTTTTGTTAAGGTTCACCTCCAGACTTGTTGGACGAGATCCTTATGGTTTTGTCTATATGAACTCATCTTGAGAAACTCTTTGTATGGATGTTTATTTCATGATATGAGCAGTCTCTTTCGTTAATGATGATTTGTTTATATCTTGTTGCCTTTTTTCTTGATGAAAAATCTAGGATATTCCTAGAAACCACATTTCACGTGTTGCTCCATTATATAGAACATCTTCATTCGACATGTCGAAGCTAAGTTAGTTTTACCAAACATAATTCCAATGATAATAAAAAAAGAAATAACAATCTCCCCCTTTGGCTTATTTTAGTTCTAACAACTTAGCACATCTCACATCATAATCAAAAACTCAAACTCAGGTTTGAATGAAAATCAAACACACACATCAAAGCAGCAGCAAATAGAAATTAGGAAGTTAGTGGAATCTGCAAACAGAGCAACGTTTAAGAAAAAAATTTCAATCAGTTACATCTAAATTTTCCGCCTCAAAGTAATCAGCAATAGTCAACAACAACACAGAGAGAGTTCTTCCCACATAAAGGCTAAGATGGCATAGCTAGTGCAGTTAGTTTAAATACTACTCCATCTTTTTAGCCAAAATATGACAAAGGTGTAGTATCCCAAAAAAAGGCACAAAAAGTCAGGTGACACACAAGGTCTACATAATAAGTTTGGTTATCATGATCCTTACAGATCCAAAAACCAAATACAAAAACACACAAAAAGTAAAATTCTTAAGGAAGCATATTATGCATCACCATTTTCATCATCAACAGACTCACACAACCCTTCTTCTACACCAACATTGTCATCACTAGAAGCACTCTCAACAATTTCATCATCATTTGAGGCATTTTGATTACTAGTCGCATCAGCATCATCATATGTAGTCATTTCAGCAGTATTGTCATCTTAAGTTTCCTTACTTCCAGAATCAACAGTAGCACTACCATGTCCAGTCGGGTTCTTCTCTTTCTCCATCAAGACCTTGATTAATTATTTAAGTTTGATCTTCCTAGAGGAGTTAGTATTTATGATTCCTTCTAACTCCCTACAAGTCTCCTTCAGATGAGCAATAGTTTTTGCTTTGGAAGTTTCAGGGCCAGGTTCCCGAGAAGATGTCCCAACAATGTCTTAGACAAGATCACCAATAAATAACTTTTAGTGTAAGGTCAAAGGATATTCCTTTTTCTTTACACTATCAACCAGAAATAAGATTCTAGGATGCTGACTTATGACGATTCCACAGATGAGAGAAGGGAAACATATTGGCAACTTCACAACATTTTAATATGCTTACTTCAAGGCTTGATCAAATATGTATTTGCCAAAGTCAAATACTTTTTCCTTTCCAATGGAAAATATGAATTTTCTAAGCCCACTGGAGATATTGAAGGTGTGGTTTGTGGGAACCGATTTACAGTAGCCACCATGTAAAGAATGGCATACTTCACACTAAGCTTGCTAGAGGATAACTTTCCCTCTTTTGGCTAATGCTTTACCTTCATTCAGTGATTTCTCTGCACACTTCATTATTTGAAGTCTCTAGTTCAGCTTGAGGCTCTTCAGGTTTATTTAGAAATTTGTTAATCACAACGGGAGTAAAGGTCACAGTAATCCCCTTAATATAAACCTTCATGTGATCTTCACTTCCCACCATATCGCATCCATCAGGTATATTTACCACAAACTCCTTCACCAATCTTTCATAGCAAGGGATAAAGCTTAAGACAATTTTCATAAGACCAGCCACCACTATGAGCTCTATGACATCTTTGCACTTTTTAAAGTCCTTGCCCAATTCCCTTTCCAAGGCTAATCTTCTTTGAAAAATATTCCTCCACTTACATCATTTTCTTTAGCATGAAATATTACCTTATCCTCAGATATTGTGTGACCATCAACACACGGCTTCTTAGATATAGACCTTTTGATGTGAATGATGTCTTGTACATCCTCCTCAACATCAAAGTCCGAGTCACTATAACTCACAACTTTTATCTTCCTAAAGGGAATAATAACTTTGCTCCAAGGTTTTGAAGGACCAACTTGAGATTTGTCCTTGGCAGTTCTAGAAGGAGCACTCTTCTCATCACCAGGTTTCCTTTTGTCTTCCTTAGAAGGAAAATCGTCAACCATCACAGTCTTCTCTTTCCTTCTTTGAAGTCTTTTTACTAATTCAGAAGATAAGTTTTTGGTTATAGGTTCCTCATCAGATGTTAGGTCATCAACATCAATAACCATATTTTCCTTCTTCTTGATTCTTCTTTCACGTGTAACATGTTCAGAATTAGCCTTAACAATATTCCCACCTGCATCTTCCTTAGTCCCATAGACTTTTGAAAAAGATGTTTGAACATCAGGTTCAACATCTAGACAGACTTCATCCAATACAGTAGCAACAAACTTCCTAAGTTCTTTATCAGCAACATTCTTTCTAGGTTTAGACTTATTATTATAACCGATGAAGGATCTAGAGGGATTTGTTCTATCTGTCTTACTTAACCTAGATTCCCTATCAGTCTTAGTGGGAGACACATGTGACTTACTAGAAGTCTTGACATTGTCAGCAAGAAAAGACCTTCCTTCCCCTATGATATTGAGGATGGATGGTGGATAATAGAACAACATCCAACACCAGATCAAAGAGATTGATCATTTAGAAGGGTTCCTCGGCCCTAGCATTTGGGGAAAAAGACTATTGATCTTTAGAGGCAGCATGCATGAGATCGAAAGAAGATTGTTGAGACATCTTTGAATTTGTTTGGAACTTAAAAGATGTCACAATGAACAATTTGAAACGAGACTCCAAGTTTTTGAACAAGAAACCATAAGGAATATTGGAGCGAGGGGTTTGGTAAAGATAGCGGATTTTAGTCACACTTTGACTTAATGGGCTTGGGCAAGTGTGAGAGTGGGTATAATAAGATTTGATATTTTACTTTACCCATATAAAGTGCAGTAATTGCTATAGATTCTCATAAGTATCAAGTATTCCTCTTAACTTGTTAAATTTTACATCTTACAAGTCTTTTGTAACAATATCAATAGAAGGCATTACATTGTCTTCAACAATCCTTCTCATAAGATGATGTCTAATAGTCTTATATCTACCATGTTGAATTGAATGTTTATAAATATGGACCCTAGCATTTAAGTTGTCACATAATAATGTCATGACATCTTGTGTTATATGATGCCCAGACACCATATGTTCATCAAGATATTGTACCATAATGTCATCACCACTTCTAAGTTTTACTTATTTAGTGTTCCACTTGTCAATGATTATGGTATTTTCATTGGGTAGACATTTCCCCAATTTCTTAAGACTCAAATGTCCCAGATTTTCACTACCCTTTATTTCACCTTTTGAATCATTTCCAAAAGTGACATTCTTTGGAGAATATGGTTTGAAGTCTACTAAGGCGTTCTTGACACCAGTCTTGTGTCTGGAGCAATCACTATCAAGGTACCTGTAATATGGTGGCAGAACCGATTGTTTTTACTTGTTTGCGTTTTTCATTTTTTGTTTTCAAAATGTCGCGGTAAGAAATAGTCGCCACCAAATTTTATTTTATCCAATCAAGAAAAGGAAAAAGAACAAAAAAAACATTTTTTCGAGATATTCCGAGTACAGGGGGTAGATTATAGAAAGAGAAGGTTTTAGCACCCTTTATATCCGTAGTTATCTATGGGATCTTAGGTACTTGCTCATTTTTCAAATTGCTTGTGTTTCTTTGTCTTGAAAATGTTTTTACTTCGTGATAACCCTTGTATCAGTCTTCAAGGATGTGACAAAGTTTGTTTTGAAAAGGTGTTTGTGTGAAACATTTTTTGTTGAGCAAGTACTTAAGATTCTACATACTCGAAAAAGGGATTGTTCATTCTATTTCCTTTAGACAAAGCTATCCTACTATTAAGGAGTAGGTAGCACCGTCGTTGGAGTTGTAAGGGACATTCGAAAGGGACGAGTACAATCACTAAAGCAATAGTTAGAAAACTTTAGTAGTAACCCTAGAGTCTTAAGATCTTTCCGAGGCAACATTTCTGAGGCAACATTCGAATGGGACATTTTGATCTCTTTAGACTGGAGGGCAACCACTAAAATCTCCTATGCTTAATGATTGTTTACCGAAGGCAACCGAAGTGAGGTAAGCCCTAGGAGTGAATATGTGCATATGATTTGTTTCAGTTATTTAATCTTTGCACATTAGGTGATCTACCGTTTTAATTTTCCAGACATTCTTGCCATACAATCCTATTAGCCATGCATCTAGACAGTTAAAGGTTGCGGGAATTTAAAGTGTGAAAAATAAAACCTAGCTATTACAAGGCTTCGGGGAGGTGGATTAATTACATAACCAAAAATCGGGGATTTAAACAGTAAATAAAAACCCTTGATTAACTATTACAAACCATGAACAATTACAAAATAATGGACAAATAATTAACAAGCGCACGACAAATTAAATATGAGGACGGTTGAAAAGATAACCTAAAACTCTAATTGAGAGAAAACATTTTTTCTCTTGTGGATTTTTATTTGAGAAAACATTTAATTGCAAATTAATTAAACCTAATTTGTAATTGTTTTTAAATTATGAAAGAAATTAAATTAACCTAATTTTTTTAACTAAATTAATTAATTAAAGGAATAAATATTTATGAGAAAAAAATGATTTTTGATGTTTTTTTAAAGAAAATTAATTAAATTATGTACAATCTCAAACCCTAATTCTAATTGTTTTTCATTATAAAAAGAAAATTAAATTGCCCTAAATTAATTAAACTAATTAATTCAAAAAATATTTATTAAGAAAAAAATATTTTTGTGATTTTTTATTTTTTAATTTAATAAAAATAATTTTTGTATTAATAAAAAAGGAAAAGAAATAAAGAAAATAAATTAAAGAAAATAATAAAAGATAACCAAATGGGCTTGTGTTGGCTAAGAGGGGGTATGAATCTGAAATTCCAAGCCCAATAAGCTCCAAGCCCGGCCAACCATGTTGGATTAGGTGTAAGTGTTGACTTGAGGAGCACCAAGGTCCCTCATTGCTTGAACGTTGGATCTGATGGCATGTTAGATCCAGTGGTTGGATGTTGATGGAGTATGGTAGACCCTTTGATGTGAAGTGCATGCAATCTGCGTTTGGAAAATATGAAAATAAACATTGCTGGGACCAGAGATCGAACCCAGATCCTCTATCCTTTCCACTATGCTTGCTTTCCATCTGTGCTACACGCTCTTGTTGTTAATATAATGCAAACAAAACATATTATATAATAAACAAATGGATTAATGAATGAACCAAAAAACGCGCCAACTTTCAAATGATCCAATAGTGATGGGACACGTTGTCTTCTTCTTCCTCATCCGTCGCTGTAGGGAAAAGACTTTTACCTACAAACATAAATCTGTAGCTATAGCCCCCGCAAATTTCAAAAATGCCCAAAACGTACAATAAATGATATCTAAACATATAGCTCCATTCGTGGTGATCTCGTGAACACCCTGGTATCATTTTTTTGGGGCTAATTTCACCTGTGTGAGAAAGCCCTAAATTGAAAATGTAAACCCTAACAATGGCAACATCGTGTATAGAATTCAAAAACGCAATTAAATAACACAGTTAGCTTGCAAACATGGTGAAGATTACAAATATATGACTTAAACATGCTAAAGATACCAAGAATATAGTAATCGATTTTGAGTTTGAGGGAAAACCGTGAGAGCAATTATGCATGTTTTTGGGTGCTTCAAGCCTTGCAACAGATCTATTTGGCTTCTAGGAAGGTCCAAGAATCGATTGGCAGCTTTGGAATGGTCTGAATTGATCTCTAAATGAAAAAACGATCCAACACTTTTTGTCACTTTTTTGGAATTTGGTTTGGTGTTTTCTCGACTGCTCAACCTTGTTTCTTGATCTGCAATTGTTGTATACATATAGTAAATTGAATCAGGGTTGTAAAATTACATCATATCTTTGAGAATTATGAAAATGTGTCTTTATTTGATTCATGTATGATATATTTCTAAAACAAGCTTCAATCTAATCTTTTCCAACCCTAATGAGCCTTGCACGAATTGGTCATCATGCTAGCTATACATAGACTCCAAATGTGCATAAAAATCCCAAGATTTGATTTGTTTTCATTATTTTACCATTTAATTTGATTTATTTTGATTTAAATGAATAAAAAATCAAAATAAATGATAAAAGTAATAAAATAATAGGTGGAAAAGCTCAGGGGTCGTGGGTCCTATTAGAAACATGTTTCAAGCAAGAAAACATGGGCCCCTTTGGAAAAAATGCAAATTTGATCAATGTTGACTTTTGACAATTTTCCAAAAATTGCCAATTTTGAAAATGCACAACTCTCTCAATTTGTACCCTAGGAGGGTGTTCTTGTAATTTTATAAATCTTAGGATGTCCCCTAAGCAACCCTTTTGGTTTCATCTGAATTGGATCTTCCATGTTCATGTATGAAGCGTTGACCCAAAAGGTGTTTTTGATGACTTTTCAAAATGACCCATAATGTAGAAATTCATATCTTTTTGTGGGTGCATATTTTGAACTTGTGAGATGAAGATGAGTTGTAGGTAATTGTATTCTCTTCAAAATGAGCTTTGGATGGAAAATGTTTGATAAAATATGAAGAAGTTATGCTTGGTCAAAGTTGGGTTTACTTTTACTGAGAAACCCTAATTTAGCAACTTTTGGGTTTTGATGAATTTGGAGCATTCCTTGGGGAATCTGGTCAACCCTTAATCAAATGATGAAAGTTACT
Organism: Vicia faba; assembly: GCA_948472305.1. NCBI lineage: Eukaryota > Viridiplantae > Streptophyta > Magnoliopsida > Fabales > Fabaceae > Vicia > Vicia faba. The sequence continues at coordinate 524,937,502 of OX451735.1, read as the reverse complement.
TCAAAATGTTAATGTTTGCCAAAAATCTTGAAGTTTGACTGTATGTGGGTCACAATTGACTTTTGACCTAATACAGTCGATTCTCAAGCCTCTGAGCAGTTGGCTGAGCAAACTTCTTGTGCAAGGCATGAAACTTGACATGTAGGGTCTTGAGAGCATATTAAGACCATGGAGAGCACTGAGACCTTTGTGCTCCACCATATTTATGAAAATAGAAACCTTAATTTGGGGTATACTGCCTTAGGAGAGAGTTTGTCTGGTCAACTCTTGGGCAATCTTGAGCAAATTGGAGATCTCAACGGACATGTATTGAGTAAAATGAGAGGGAAAATTTTAGGGTACAACAATACCAATCTTCTCTGACAAAGGCTCTGAGAGAGGTATGAGTTATAAGCTCAGAGGTACCATTTTTAGGAATCCACTCCTTATTGGCTTTGGTAAATGTTTCTCCCCTTTTGGGTTCAACAACATATTCAGGATAACCATATAGTCTGTAGCAATGGGGTCTTATAAGACCAAATCTTCCACAGTGATGACATCTCCATCTTTGAAACTTGTGCCCTGAGTGGTTACTCTGATGTCTGTACTGATGTTGGAACATTTGACATGACATATTTTTTTCTCGCTTCCCTTTTTATTTAACAAACTTTATTTCTGACTTCTTTTCTCTATTCTTCACCACTTGGATATCAAAATCAATACCTCTGACATTTTCAGCATTCTTTCCAAATTGAAGAATCTCATCCAGAACATCAGTACTGCTGTTAAGCATTCTCACAGTTTTAGTCATATTGTCAAGTTGATATTTGAGCAATATAACTTCACCTTCCAATCCAAAGATAGTGGACAAGTGCTCCACTTTTCCATCCTTAAGGCCAGAGATGATCGATATGTGCTCGACTTTTTCAGACTGCAGTTAAGCTATAGTTCTATTTTTATTTTCTCCTAATTGACATATGTTGTACCCCAAACTTTTGCCTCTCATTTTCAAAATATTTTCTCATGCTCCTAAGTTTATCAAGTATTCAAGACTACTCAAAGATTGATCAGACAAACCCTCTTCCTACGCATTGACCTACAACTAGGGTTTACTTTTCCTAATGCAAATTGGATATCTAATTCCTCAAGTGGACTTCATGGTTTCTCAAATTCTTCAAGGTATCCTCATGCCAAGTTTCAAGCCCTTCAGGACAAGTTTGTGCAGTCAATTAGCCAGATGATTGAAAACCAAGTGTAATGGGCAAAAAGTCAATTATGGTCAACATATAGTAAAAATTTAAGATTTTAGTCAACATCAATATTTTGAAGTTACATTCATCATTTGATCAAGGGTTGATCACAACTCATCAAGAAAACTCAAGATTCGTCAAAAGTCAAAAGTTTCTAAATTAGGGTTTTCTTTAGGAGAAGTCAACTGAACTTTGACCAAGCATAACTTTCACATGCTTCATCAAGAAGTTCTCAACCAAAGCCTATTTTAATGGAAATTCAATTCTCTACAACTTTATCTCTCTAAGATCAAGGCCCAAAAATGCTTCATTTGAGAGATATGGGCCAAAACATTATAGGTCATTTTAAAAGTCAACAAAAAGACACTTTTTGTCAAAGTAATTTACATCAAGATAAAATATTCAAGTGGAAAAATGATCAACATGAGAGTTGTAAGGGACATCGTGAGATTTATAAAAAGTCCAAGATCATCTTCATATGATGAAAGTTTAGCAAGTTATGAGTTCCACAAGTTGGGTTATTGTGTGAAATTGCATGAAACCCCAATTAAACAATTTTGGACTATTGGACTAATGGGTCTAATTTTTGAAGTTAAAACGTGCTCATGACATGTTAGGGGACCCCCAAAACAATTCACATATTTTTTATGCTTTTTATTTATTTTATTTGAATTTTTATTCATTTAAATGCAAGTTAAATCAAATAAATAGTAAGTGAAGGTATAAGGCTTAAAAGGCATTTGTTTCAAATCTTTTGGAGGCCCAAGATTGCACGAGAAACCATGTGAAGCTTATTTGCAAAACAAATCTCCATGCTTTTGTTTTATTCTATTTTCAAACAAGAATTAAAGTTTGTTCTACAAGGTCCAAGCCCATCTTTCTTGACCTGATCTTATCTTATAAATACTCTTCTCAATCAGACAAGGGAGATCGCGAAAAATCTTGCAAGAACACACCCTCCAAATCTCAAATTTTTGTCAAACTAGGGAAAACTAAAAAATCGTTTTCCAGCCCTTTCCAAAGCAAACCAACCACTAGAATCGACTCATGAGGTACTATAGAGTAAGTATTGATTATCCTTGATGATCAAAGAGGCCTTAAACACGCATCCATGCATCACCGGTTTCCATATTTACATGAAATTCGTATCTTATTTTTTATGATGTTTTGATGTAAAATAACATTGGTTATGTGTTCATGATATGTATTAGTACATGTCTAAACCATCACACGAGTCCCATAATGCTAGGATGATGGACCACCATGTTTGAACTGATTTACTTTATTTTCTTTATATCTCTGTGTACAGGACGATTCAGTAAAAACCAAGGCCACCATTGAACTCGCAAGGGTCAAATTAGGGGGGTAAGATTCCTTGAGTGGGTAAGAACTGTTAATCTCTTGCTCACAATCTTTTCTAAAAAAAATTTTTACACATCACACTTTCGAAATATTTTCTAAAATACTTTGTACGTGTTCTTGAGGACTGATACAAGAACCATTACCAATTTAGTTGTACTTTGGCTTTTCAAAATATTTTCAAACAAATCACACATCAAAGCAAGTTTTCAAAGTGAGCTAGTGATTAAGAGCCCGTAGATAACTATGGATGAGAAGGCTGCTAACACGTTCCCTTTTCATAACTTACCCCCCGAACTCAAAATCTATCAAGGTCTTTCCTGTTCTTTTCAGTCTTTCCTTATATTGGATAAAAGAAAAGTCAGTGGAGACTCTTGCTATCTGCACATTTGAAAAAAAAACAAAAAAGTCAGTTCTCCCACCGTATTACATAACTGGCGACTCTTTTGGGGAATTACTAAAAAAATAAGGGTTACCTTAGGGTTAAATCACTTTATTTGCTTTGCTTGCTTTACTTTTAAGGGTTTCTTGGATTTATTTACTTGTAAGATCCTACACCCAGATCTAGGGATGCCTTAGGCAAGTAGCAATAGATCATGAAAATTATACGTCATAGACCGATATGGTTGAAGTGATGGCTATGGTTAGTTCGAAACTTTACATTGTACTAATGTTCATTAATTCATTCGAGGATAACATTAGGCTTCCGTGTGGTGTCATTAGCACTAACTAACTTTTAGAACCTTAATTGACCCATCTTGGCCATTAGAACATAGTGAGATGGTCGGCTTTGGTGTAGTCCAAGTTTGGTTGATACTCGATTCTACACTCATTGAGATTCGACTCGCGGGACATTTTGGTGGAAAGTCAGTTGCTGTACTACAATAAAACCTTCGAGAAAGATCTGTGATATGAGATCTCGAGAACCCGATTACTATTTTAGGACAGGTTGAGCCAACTTAACTTCAATAGAGAAGGATACTTACCTATGGACCTCATGCAAGCCTTTAAACTTAAGGTTCTTATGTGATTTATTTTTGTTTTCTCCTTGTTTAAACATGAACATAACATCATAACATCATGACATCAAACATATGATATAGCATTCTTAATAACCATTTCAAGGATCTTAGGGATCTTTGGTACATGATTATCATGAGCCAGATTTCTAGCAAGGGGCAAGAGGACTTACTTTCCTCTAACCAGATGCCATCAAAGATCAAAATGCGTTCCCTTGAGTTAGAAGCTAGGACGCACTTGATATGGTGAGCTTGATTCTGATAGAAGGACGTTCAAAGATGAAAGATCAAAGGTCTCCAAGACAAAGATGCAACCAGATTTCTCTTTCCAATATTTTTTATCCTATAAGATCCTTGAAAACATTACATTTTCATATCATGCATCTCATTACATAACAGGTGCTTTCAAGACAGACTTTCTCAGCTTCTCGATATTTATTTAAGCAGAAAAATGGATCTTCAACAAACAGTCAAAGACCTCCAAGCTTACAATGCCCAATTCCAACAAATTTTCCTGAACTTAGCCAAGGGGCAGGAAGAATTGAAGGTACTTGTCACCAATGATAAAAAGAAGAAAGCAAAGAAACCAATCGGTGTCCTTAACATGGAAAGAAGGTTCAGAGGTTCTGTCAAGAAAGTTCGAGATCTTAACATCCCATCTGATGAAGATGACAAGCAAGATAGAGATGATAAGAGTGTGAAGACTGAAAGAAGGAATATCGATTCTAACAAATGTCCTGATGAAGAGGAAGATGATTACTTGGATTAGCAGTATCCTTCTGTCGATGAGAAATATAATTTGCTGGAAGAGCGTCTGAGAGCTATGGAGATCCATAAAGTGCCTGGATTTAAATTCGATGATTTGGGTCTGGTTTCAGGAGTTGTCATACCTCCTAAATTCCAAACTCCCGTCTTTGCTAAGTATGAAGGCATTTATTGCCTGAAGTTGCATTTGAGTTCTTATGTTCGGAAAATTCAGTCGCATACTGCTGACAAGAAGTTGTGGGCCAACTTATTTCAAGAGAGCCTATCTAGAACACAATTGGAATGGTTCTATCAACTAGAAAGGACCAATATTCACACTTGGGAAGATCTGGCTGTTGCTTTTTATAAGCAATACCAGTATAATTTTGATCTTGCACCAACCCGCATGCAATTATAGAGTATGTCCATGGGCTCTAATGAAGGCTTTAAAGAGTATTCCCAGAAGTGAAGAGATCTTGCGAACAGAGTCCAACCTCCTTTGGATGATAGAGATTTGGTTGACATGTTCATAAGCACACTGAAAAATCCTTTTTATAATCATCTTCTAGGAAGTTCTTCGACTTGTTTTACTGAACTGATTTTGATAGGGGAACATGTGGAAAATGGAATTAGATGCAGTAAAATTCAAGTGGCTACGTCTTCAAATACTATGTAGAAGGCTTATAATGGGAAGAGAGAATCAAATGTTGTGTATTGAAAGAAGGCTCGTAATAAGAGTGACCGCAACCAATCTGTGGGGGAAGTACTGATCTCCAATCCCCCACTAGTGCAACAACAACAACAAAATAATCAGCGTAGGCAGGAGGCGCCTAGGAGACAGTTTAAAAAGATCAACATGCCATTGGCACAAGCATTACAACACATGTTGAAGTCAAGGCTGGTTACATTAAGGGAACCTCCTCAAAATCCCAACACTACCTCTCCATGATACAATCTCAATGCAAGGTGTGCATACCACTCTGATAGAACCGAGCACGACACTAGAAACTGTTGGGCTCTGAAGAATAAGATCCAAGACATTATTAATGCTAAGGAAATTGAATTTGATCCTCATGAGACCTATAATGTGATTATTGTGCCTATGCCCAATCATGACAAGGACGCTAATGCTATTGAAGATGTTTCTTATGTTTCTTCTATGAATGATTTGACTACTCCTTTGATGATTGTGAAGGAGAAGCTGCTTCAAGACTATTTATTTACGGGTTATGTTGAAGACTGCTACTACTTTGCATCCTAATCCAATGGTTATGCATTACTGAAAGAAGGTATTTAGTGTTTGACGGATGGTCGTGAGATCCTATTTGGGAAAATACCTTTTGAGAAGACTCCTCATATGGAGAGTACATCCCAAGACCTGAATCTTGAAGATGTATCTACAATTTATGGTACTCCTGTAAAGATCACTTCTAAAGGTCCTATGAAGATTACTACCGAACCTAGAGTCGTTCCTCCGATTATTACTGCACCTGGGCCAATTCCATATTCTTCCGATAAGGCTATCCCTTGGAATTATGGAGTTGATGTCTACTACCATGGGGTCAAGCAGGAACCATTGACTGTTGAAGAGGAAAATGTTGAAATTACTAATCCCGATGTTGGAAACATTACTGGGACTAGTAAGGTTACCAGAAGTTGAAGGGGTTTCTCTCCATAAATCTCTCTGAAGGCTGTTACTACACCGGTTTGTATCACTACTACTACCGAGACTCAGGACGAAGAACATATAACCGAGCCTGCCCAGACAGAGGCACCAAAAGAAGCTATTATTAAAGACCCCTCCAAGTAAGAGATGGAGGAAATATTAAAGATTATCCAAAAAAGTGACTACAAGATTGTTGAACAGCTGGGGCAGACCCCCTAAAAAATATATATGATATCCCTGTTGTTGTGTTCTGAAGCCCATGCTCCGGCTTTGGTGAAATTTCTGAAATTCACTCTTGTACAATAAGAAATATATGTTGATCAGTTTGAAAATCACATTGCTAGTCTGACGACTGATAATGTGCTAGGATTTTCTGACGCATGCTTAAATCCCGCAGGAAGGAATCATAATAAAGCCCTGCATGTCTTTATTGAGTGTAGGGGCACTACCTTATCTTATGTGTTGGTAGACACAGGTTCCTTGTTGAATGTATTTCCAAAAGATGCTTTAGACAAACTTGACTATGAAGAGATTATTCTAAAACCAAGTGATATTGTTGTAAGAGCTTTTGATGGTTTGAAAAGAACAGTTCATGGAGAGGTTGATCTTCCCATCAAAGTGGGTTCCCAGGTCTTTGAATCTACTTTTTATATGGTGGATATTCGTCCAACCTATTCTTGTTTGCTGGGACGCCCTTGGATTCATGGGGCGGCTGCTGTCACTTCTACCTTACACCAGAAGTTGAAGTATCCCGTGAAGCAGAAGATCATTACAGTTTTCGGCAAGAAAGAATATATGGTGATCCATTTGAACTCTTTCAAATATGTCGAATTGGATGGTGAATTTGTTGAGACTTCCTGCCAGACCTTTGAAGTTGTTTCTCAGACAACCCCGGTGGTTGAAGTTGCTCTTGTTGTTCCTAAAACCCCATCATAAATTACTTCTCTAAAATACGCTAGGGTTGTGGATGAAGAAGGTGGTTGCACTGTCTGGGGTCAGCTCCCCAATATTCCTTATAAATATGACAAATTTGGTTTGGGTGTCACCTCCCAATCTCATAGGGTTGTCCGTCATGATCGTGCTCATTCTGGGAGACTACCATTCCGTATTAACAACAATGGAGTTCACAACAATCATATCAATACTGTGGAAGACGATGATAGTGGTTGCAACATAGACAGTTAGATCTTCCCTACTACCGGTAATGGGCTAAACAATTGGAAGGATGAAGACTTTATACCAATCTCCTTTAGTCAGGAGTAAATTTTATTTTCTGTATTCCTAATTTTAAGTTATGGTTATGTAATTTAAAAAAGTGAACTTTAAGCCTTGTGCCTTACCCGGGGCACAATGGTCTATTTGTTAGGGTTGTCGTTATTCTTCAGCATATCTTCATTTTATAAATTATTGGACGTTTGCATTCAAAATTTTGCACTCTTTGTCTTTCTTTTACTTTACTGCTTTAAAAATATCTATGTATTTTTACACACACCCACACAACAAATTGCAAATCCATATCCACCCTGGATCCCATTGATAACAATTCTTCTATTTCCAATTATGACTTCGAAAATCCAATCTACCAAGCCGAGGCCGAAGGTGTGGAAGATTGTTAAATATATGGAGAGATTTCTAGGCTCTTAATACAAAAATAAAGAGCCATACGACCACATGAATAGCCATTCGAGATTATGAACTTGGGTACTGAAGAAAACAAGAGAGAAATTTAGATAGGTGCCAACCTAGAAGACAATGTCAAAAAGAGATTAATCCAGATGTTGCGTGACTATGTTGAGATCTTTGATTGGTCGTATGAAGACATGCCATAGCTTGATACTTTTATTGTGGTTCACCATCTACCGATGAAGGAAGGTTGTCCCCCTATAAAGCAGAAGGTTCGTCGTATGCGTCCCAAGATGTCTGAAAAGACCAAGGCTGGGGTTATGAAGCAGTTCAACATAGGGTTCTTAGCTGTTACATCTTATCAACAGTGGGTTGAAAACATGGTTCCAGTACCTAAGAAGGATGGTAAGGTGCATATGTGTGTATATTACATGGATTTGAGTAGGGCGAGCCCTAAAGATGACTTTCCGCTTCCACATATTGATGTTCTGGTTGACAACACCACTCAACACAAAGAATTTTATTTCATGGGTGGTTTCTCCCTTTATAATCAAATTAAGATGGCACCTGAAGACATGGAGAAGACTACTTTTGTCACACAGTGGGGCACTTTCTGTTACAAAGTTATGCCTTTTGGTTTGAAGAACGTCGGTGCAACATATCAATGTGCTATGGTAGCATTGTTCCATGATATGATCCATCATGAGATATAGGTTTATGCTGATGACATGATATACAGGTCTCAGATTGAAGAATAGCACATTGATCACTTGCACAAGCTGTTTGAAAGGTTGAAGAAGTACAAGTTGAAGCTAAATCCAAACAAGTGCACCTTTGGGGTAAGATTCGGTAAACTCCTAGGTTTCGTCTTCAATGGTAAAGTTATTGAAGTTGATCCCACCAAGGTTAAAGCTATTCAAGAAATGCCAGCTCCCCGCATAGAAAAGGGAGTCAAAGGTTTCCTGGGAAGATTGAACTACATTGGCAGATTGATTTCCCATTTGACCGCTACTTGTGAGACAATCTTCGAGTTACTAAAGAAAGATTAAGTAGTGAAGTGGAATTATAATTGTCAGATAGCCTTTGACAAAATCAAATAATATCTTCAGGAACATATGATTTTGATGCCACTGGTTGAAGGAAGACCTATGATCATGTACCTAACAGTGTTAGAGAACTCAATAGGGTATGTATTGGGGTAGCATGACAAGTCTGGTCGAAAAGAGCATGCAATATACTACCTTAGAAAAAAGTTTACCGATTGTGGAAGAAGATACTCACTGCTCGAGAAAACTTGTTGCACTTTGGCATGGGCTTCTCGCCGACTAAGACAAAATATGTTGACTCATACTACCTTGTTGATCTCTAAGATGGACCCAATAAAATACATATTCGAGAAGCCCGCTCTCTCTGGAAGAATAACAAGATGGCAAATGGTTTTGACCGAATACGACATTTAGTATACTACTCAGAAGGTAATCAAAGGAAGTATATTGGAAGATCATTTGGCTCATTAGGTTGTAGATAACTATCAGTCTATGAATTTTGAGTTCTCAGATGAGAATATTATGTTAGTTACTGATTATGAAGAACTTGGGTCGTATGAAGGACCTGAGCTAGGATCCTGATGGACTATGGTATTTGACGGAGCCTCTAACGCACTTGGTAATAGGATTAGTGTTGTGATTGTCTCTCCCAAGGGTTGTCATATGCCCTTCACCCCCATATTATGTTTTGACTATACCAATAACATGGCAGAATACGAAGTGTGCATCATGGATATCAAGGCTGCTATTGATATGAGAATCAAATTTTTGAATGTATATGGGGACTCATCCCTAGTAATTAATCAGATCAGGGGAGAATGGGACATGAAGCATCCAAATCTCATTCCTTATCGAGAGCATATGTTGAAGTTGATTCTGTACTTCGAAGAAATCACTTTTGAACACATCCCACAAAAAGAGAATCAATTTGCAGATGCACTAGCTACCATGTCATCTATGTTCAAAGTCATATGGGACAATGAAGCTTCTCGAATTACTATTGAAAGATTAGATGAACTGGCATATTGCTACAAAGTTGATATCGATGAAGTATAGGAAAAGCCTTGGTACCACGAAGTGAAAAGATACCACGAGACTCAAGAGTATCCTAAAGGGGCATTTATTAATGATAAGGAATTCCAACCGAGGTTCTCAGCCAAGTTTTTTCTGAGTAACAAAATTTTGTACAAGCGTAATCACGATTCGACCCTGCTTCATTGTGTAGACATGAAGGAAGCTGAGAAGATTATGGAAGATATGCATAAATGGGTCTTTGGTACCCATTCTAGTGGGAATACGATGGCTAGGAAGGTCCTAAGAGAGGCTTATTATTGGTCGACCATGGAAACTGATTGTCATCGTCATTCCAGAACTTGTCACAAATTCCAGATTTATGCTGACAAAGTACATGCGCCTCTGGTTCCTTTGAATGTCTTGACTGTTCCATGGCCGTTTGCAATGTGGGGCATTGATATGATTAGAGAGATCAAGCATACTACTTCTAATAGACATCGTTTCATCTTCGTAGTTATTGATTACTTCACGAAGTGGGTTGAAGCAACCTTGTTTGCCTCTATTTCCAAGAATGTTGTGGCCCAGTTCATTAAGCATAATCTCATATGTCGGTATGGCATATCCGAGGGGATCATCACAAATAATGGTACCAATCTAAAGAATACGATGATCAAGGAACTCTGTATGCAGTTCAAGATTAAACACCACAACTCCTCTCCGTATCAACCAAAGATGAATGACACAATGGAAGATGCTAACAAGAACATCAAGATGATTTTTCAGAAGATGACAGTGACATACAAAGATTAGAATGAGATGTTAGCATTCACCCTTCATGGTTATCGCACTTCAGCACGCACATCAACTAAGGAAACTCCATTTTCTCCAATCTATGGTATGGAGGCTATCCTGCCTATCGAGGTCCAGATTCCTTCTCTAAGGATTATGAAAGACGCAAGTTTAGATGAAGACGAATAAATTCAAACTAGAATGGACCAAATAAACTAGATTGATGAAAAAAGGCTCACGGCTGTGTGTCATGGTCATATGTATCAAAAGTGCATGATCAATGCCTTCAATAAGAGAACATCAAGTATACCAGGCTAGTAATTTGGTAATAAAGCGCATCATCTTACCACAAGGTGATCCTAGAGGCAAATGGAATCCCACATACGAAGGGCCATTTGTGATCAAGAAGATATTTTTTGGCGGTGCTATGATATTTACCACCATGGACGGTGAAGATCTTCCATACCATGTGAATGCAGAAATAATTAAAAAATACTACACATAAAAGAGACCCACTAGGTCGACTGGCCTAGGAAAAAATAAGGGTGTCCCGGTGAACCAAAAAGGTTCGGGTAAAAATTAGGGATATATATAAAAAAATGTACATCCAGCAAGTCGAAAACTTGAAAAGGCGACTTGGGAAAAAAGGATATCTCGGTGGACTGAAAACCCGAAAGGATGGTCTAGGAAAAAATAAGGGATTAAAGCGTACAAATATGTCCCATTGGATCACCCATTTACTTACAACCATCATGATTACCGACGTCAAGGTCAAATGGTACATATCAATTCAGTCAACTTCTTCCAACAACTAGGGATGAGATGCTTAAATACATAGGAGAAATAGCAAAATTGAAACTCGATGGGATCATTTCCACATAGCTGCTTTCTTTTGTGTCTCTTTGTACGCCTTTTATTTTACAACGATTTCCTCTTACTAGGATTTCTGTCTCTTTGTATAAAACTGTCTGTTTATAGAAAAACTTTCCAAATCAATGCAATCAGTTTCAAATTCAAAAAACTATTTTTATTTTATCTGTTATGTTTGCAAAAAAAAAACGTCCAATGATTATGTTGAATGAACATATGCATTTGAATATGATTACTATTTATGAATATATGCATAAAAATAGGATTAACATTTGCGAAAGACTCTAGGAGTTGGGATAACGTTCGAATTTGAACATAAATTCCCACATAGAAATTTCCTTCGATCTTTCTCCATAAGAAGATTATTTCCCTAGTAAAGTCACCACAACCTATAAGGTGTATTTCCAAAACGGGGTTTATTTCTTCAATATTGCAAAATTCCTTAACAAGATTCTCTTCTCGACAATATGACATTCGATGTTGTCCTCCCCATAAGGGTCAATACTCATATCTAAAACCTGGACAAACAACTAATCAAAAGAATTTTGTCTCTTTCATCTCTAGTCAGAATACAAATCTTACAATGACCGACTCTCCTTGGATGCTTCTATCCCCAAGCAGAAGTTGAAAATCCCTAGCAGAATGTCCTCAAACAGAAATCAGGAATCCTCAGTAAAAACTGTTGTGTGCACCCCTAGCAATAATCAAGGACTTATTTTCCCCAGTAGACATTACTATATGAAGCTACTTATACACTCTAATAACATAGTTTATCCATACATCATTTACAAAATATCATAACATATGCATACGAAACGCATATAACATTCTCATTCATTTTGAGAGCATCATTACCTAATGCATTACATGCATCATGATAGTGCACAAAACTAACTTTGCTTTTTCAGGTTAAGTTTGCAAACAGACGATACTACCAGTAATTTATAGACAAGTTATAGAATAATTCCCGAAATAAAACAGGGCGACTATCTACATGACTAAGTGATTCCCTTCAGAGACTAAATTCTAAAAAGAATCTCCTTCAGGACCTTCATCCTGAAAATCACTCCCACCAGAGACCGAGTTCTGGCGAGCATTTCCTTAAGAAGTTTATTCTGAAAAGAATCTCCTCCAGCACTTCATTCTGAAAAGTATTTCCCCTTCAGAGACGCAATCCTAAAAAGCATTTCCACCAGAGACCAAGTTTCTAGCGAGCATTTCGTTCAGAGGAGTTCTGAAATGCATTTCCCCTTCAACATTTCATTCTGAAAAGCATCTCCTTTAGAAGTTTATTCTGAAAAGCATCTCCTTCAGCGCTTCATTCTAAAAAGCATTTCCCCTTAAGAGACGGAATCCTGAAAAGCATTTCCACCAGAGACCGAGTTTCTGGCGAGCATTTCCTTCAGAGGAGTTTTGAAATGCATTTTCCTTTCAACACTTCATTTTGAAAAGCATCTCCTTTAGAAGTTTATTCTGAAAAGCATCTCCTTCAGCGCTTCGTTCTGAAAAGCATTTCTCCTTCAGAGACGGGATCTTGAAAAGCATTCTCCCCAAAGGCGGGGTTGTGGAGAGCATTTCCTTCAAAGGAGTTCTGAAACACATTCCCCTTCAACACTTCCATCTAAAAATCATTTCCTTCAGAAATTTATTCTGAAAAGCATCTTCTTCAGCGCTTCATTTTGAAAAGCATTTCCCCTTCAGAGACGGAATCCAGAAAAGCATTCCCCCTAGAGACCAAGTCCTGGAAAGCATTTCCTTCAGAAGAGTTCTGAAATGAATTTCCCCTTTAGCACTTCATTCTGAAAAGAATTTCCTTCAGAAGTTTATTCTGAAAAGCATCTTCTTCAGCGCTTCATTCTGAAAAGCATTTCCCTTTCAGAGACGGAATCCTGAAAAGCATTCCCCCTAGAGACCAAGTGCTAGCAAGCATTTGCTTCAGAAGAGTTCTGAAATGAATTTCCCCTTCATAAATTCATTCTGAAAAGAATTTCCTTCAGAAGTTTATTCTGAATAGCATCTCCTCTAACGCTTCATTCTAAAAAGCATTTCCCCTTCAGAGACAGAATTCTGAAAAGCATTTCCCCCCAGAGACCGAGTTTTGGTGAGCATTTACTTCATAGGAGTTTTGAAATGCATTTCCCCTTCAGCACTTCATTCTGAAAAAAATTTCCTTCAGAAGTTTATTCTGAAAAATCTCCTTCAGCGCTTTATTCTGAAAAGAATTTCCACTTCAGAGTCGGAATCCTGAAAAGCATTCTTCAGATACAGTCAAGCATAAACTCATTCTAATACTCCTATCAATAGTTTCTTTGGATGGCATCTATAAGCCCATCTCCAACGCCACTCTATCACTTCTCCTAATGGAATTTTTAAGCACATTCAAGCAATACAATCACCTGACAAGCGTTACTTCATGCACATGCGCGTGCAAATTTCTGGGCACTTAGGTATTCAATCCTCTTCCACCTTCAGATCCCGAATGGCGAGCATGCCAATCTAAATCTTCAGGTTTAAGAAGGTTGAACATGGGCAGCTGTTGTACCCCAAAATTTGCCCTCTCATTTTCAAAATATTTTCTCATGCTCCTAAGGTTATCAAGTATTCAAGACTACTCAAAGATTGATCAGACAAACCCTCCTCCTAAGCATTAACCTATAATTAGGGTTTTGTTTTTCCCAAGGAAAATTGGACTTCTAATGCCTCAAGTGGACTTCATGGTTTCTCAAATTCTTCAAGGTATCCTCATGCCAAGTTTTAAGCCTTGCAACACAAGTTTGCTCAGTCAATTAGCCAGATGATTGAAAACCAACTATGTTGGGCAAAAGGTCAATTATGGTCAACATATAGTCAAACTTCAAGATTTTGGTCAACATCAATATTTTTAAGTTGCATTCATCATTTTATCAAGGGTTGATCATAACACATCAAGAAAACTCAAGATTCATCAAAAGTGAAAAGTTGCTAAATTAGGGTTTTCTTTAGGAGAAGTCAACTGAACTTTGACCAAGCATAACATTCACATGCTTCATTAGGAAGTTCTCAACCAAAGCCCATTTTGATGGAAATTAAATTCTCTACAACTTTTTATCTCTAAGCTCAAGGCCCAAAAATGCTTCATTTGAGAGATATGAGCCAAAACATTATAGGTCATTTTAAAAGTCAAGAAAAAGACACTTTTTGTCAAATCAATTTACATCAAGATAAATTCTTCAAGTGGAAAAATGATCAACATGAGAGTTGTAGGGGAAATCTTGAGCTTTATAAAAATTCCATGATCATCTTCATATGATAAAAATTGAGCAAGTTATGAGTTTCACAAGTTGGGTAATTTTGTGAAATTGCATGAATCCCCAAATGAACAATTTTGGACTTTTGGACTAATGGGCCTAATTTCTGAAGTTCAAACGTGCTCATGACATGTTATGGGACCCCCAAAACCATTCACATATTTTATATTCTTTTTATTTCTTTTATTTGAATTTTTATTCATTTAAATGCAAGTTAAATCAAATAAATAGTAAGTGAAGGTATAAGGCTTAAAAGGCTTTTGTTTCAAATCTTTTGGAGGCCCAAGATTGCATGAGAAATTGTGTGAAGCTTATTTATAAAACCAATCTCCATGCTTTTGTCTTATTCTATTCTATTTTCAAACAAGAATCAAAGTTTGTTCTACAAGGTCCAAGCCCATCTTCCTTGACCTAATCTTATCTTATAAATACTCTTCTCATTCAGACAAGGGAGATCACAAAAAACCTTGCAAGAACACACCCTTCAAATCTCAATTTTTTGTCAAACTAGGGCAAACTTGAAAATTGTTTTCCAGCCCTTTCCAAAGCTAACCAAACACTCAAATTGCCTCCTGAGGTGCTACAGTGTAAGTATTGATTATCCTTGATGATCAAAGAGGCCTGAAACATGCATCCATGCATCACCGGTTTCCATATTTACATGAAATTTGTATCTTATTTTTGTGATGTTTTGATGTGAACTAACATTGCTGATGTGTTCCTGAGATGTATTAGTACATGTTTAAACCATCACATGAGTCCCATAATGCCAGGATAATGGACCACCATGTTTGAACTAATTTAATTTGTTTTCTTTATATCACTGTGTACATGACGATTCAGCAAAAACCAAGGCCACCATTGAACTCGCAAGGGTTAAATTATGGGGCTAGGGTTCCTTTTGATCACTAACACACTCTATTTTACAGGTTGAAAAAAACATCTCACCGGAGAAGACGGCTGGAACTAGGGCTCCCGCGCCTCTCTATTGATCTATGTTTGTTGATATTTTACTTAATGGTTTGTGTTATGATACCGGGTGTAACAGTCACCCTAGTGGCAAGGACGCGCGCGCTAAGGCATTGATCTATATGGGCGTGGGTTTGACCCATGCCTTTTGCAACTTTTTGTTATTTTTATAATTAACATGCATATTTACAATATTATGTGAAGTGCTTGTTTCCTCAACACAAACAAAGGCCTAGAGCAGTGGAAAGCAAGGCAGGAGAGGAGCTAGAGGGCGTGGGTTCAACACCCACCCCATGCATTTTCCTTCTTTTTGTTTTTTTTAACTTTTCCTTGATTTTTCTTCTCCTAACCCTAATTTTTTTAATTAACTATCAATCAATTTTAATCATTTTTTCAAAATCCTAATAAATTAGGTTTAGGTTTTTAATCAATAATTAATTTTGATATTTTTATTTACTAATTAATTAGGTTAATAAATATTTTCTTAAAATAAAATTAGTTAGACTTTAGGATTTTTTATTAAATAAAATTAATTAGATTTAGAGCTTTAACTATTTAATTAACATCAAATTATTTTCTTAAAAAAACATAAATCACATTCAAACATTTTTTAAGACATTTTTTATTTTGCATTTAAATTATTAGAGAAATTGTATAGGCCGCGCGATGTTTTCTTGTAATAGTTTAGATTTATCTTTCTGCATTTTTCTATTATGTAACTACTTACAGGGTGTAATAGTCTAGGGTTTAATTTCCGTACTTTATTTTTCGCATCTTTTTTTATGTAATTGCCCCCAAAGCCCTGTAATAACTTAGTATTTACTTTCCACACCTTTACCTTTTTGTATATATTATACTGCTAGTAATTAGGCATGTATGGCAAGATCTAAAAACAATCGTTAGATAACCCTAATACAAGATAAATAACTGAACTGAACACGCTATTCACACTTTGCACCTCTAGGGTAACCTCTTTTGTTGCCTTCGGAAACATGGTCATGTCCCTCTAAAGTGGGGATACTTTAGCAAAAGACCCTCGATCAAAACATCATGTCCCTTTCAAATAAAGATTATAGTCCCTCGATGACCCTTCGAAGTTGCCTACAAAATAATCTAGTCTCTACGAGCAAAATGATGATAGTCCCTTCGATAAATTACTAAAGTATCTTTATATGTTGCCTTCAATGACCATAGATGACCCTTCTCCTATTCCTTCACATCTCTAATGGAGAAGGAAAATAACAATAACAACCTTGAGTAGGTAAGAACTGTTAATCGCTCGCTCACAATATTTTCTAAAAAAACATTTTTACACATCACACTTTTGAAATATTTTCTAAAACACTTTATACACGTTCTTGAGGACTGTTACAAGAACCATTACAAAGTTATCCATACTTTGGCTTTTCAAAATATTTTCAAACAAATCACATGCACAAAACAAGTTTTCAAAGTGAGCTAGCGATTGAGAGCCCATAGATAACTACAAATGAGAAGGGTGCTAACACCTTCCCTTTTCATAACTTACCCCTCGAACTCAAAATCTATCAAGATTTTTTCTATTGTTTTTAGCCTTTCCTTATATTGGATAAAAGAAAAGTCGGTGGCGACTCTTGCTATCCGCACATTTGGATAAAACCAAAAAAGTCAGCTCTCCCACCGTATTACAACATACCTCTTCACTTCTCAGACACAACTCCTTGTAAGAAGCAGCAACATCTTCAAAGGTCAGTTCTTCATAATCTGAGTATTCATCAGATTCATAGATACCAGTCAAGGTAGTGACCTTTTTTGCAGCTTCTTCTTCAGGATTATTCTCAGAGTCTTTTTTTAGACCAAGATACAGTCAAACTCCTTTTCTGCTTACTGAGATAAGTTGGATATTCAGTCATTATATGTTTGAAGCCTTCACATTAATGACATTGAACTCCTTTTATTTGGCTAGTCTCTTCTTCAATCTTGAGCCTTCTCCCAAAGTCTTGATTTTTGTTGATGTCTAAGGACTTGTTCTAGACATTTGATATTGACTTCCAGTCCATATTCTTCATTACTTTGTTGAATTGTCTCCCAAGTAACACAAGAGTTTTAGATATTCCTTTATCTGTATCCAAGTTACACTCGTCTTCTAGGTCATCAATATTAGAGATGAAGTCAATACTCTTCTTCTTTTCAGATCTCTCACAGATCCCTAACTCAAAGGTTTGTAGAGATCCCATGAGCTCATCAACCTTCATGATGTTTAGGTCTTAGGCTTCTTCAATGGAAATCACCTTCATGTCAAACCTCTTTGAATGATATGTGAGGATTTTTCTCACCAACTTGGCTTCAGACATCTTTTCTCCCAGGGCACTTGAGGCATTGGCTATCTCAACAACATTCATGTGGAAATCATGAATACTTTCATCCTCCTTCATTCTTAAGTTTTCAAATTGGGTGGTAATAATCTGAAGTCTTGACATATTCACCTTAGATGTTCCTTCATGAGCAGTATTCAAGATCTCTCAGGCTTCTTTGGCAACAGTGCAATTGCATATCAGCCTGAATATGTTTTGTACACCCAATTGAACATATTGTTCAGGGCTTTAGAGTTTCCTCATGATGACTTTTCATCTTCATCATTCCAATCTTCTTCATCATTTTCAACATTAGTCTCCGTCCCATCACAACCTACAATCTTTGGTGGATCTCATCCCTTACCAACAAATTTCCAAGCCTTGTTGTCCATGAACTTGATGAAGTTCATCATACAAAATTTCCAATAATCATACTTAGTTCCATCAAGTATGGGTGATATATTTCCAAATCCCCTTCCTTGTCCTTTGTACCATAAATTATCTTCCCTGAATCTCATCCAAAGTTAGAGTAGGATGCATGCTCTGATACCGATTGTAATTCTGGTATTAAAATCTCAGATATCGTAAAAGATGTCGAGACACCATTCTCTGAACAAACGCACAATGATAAGGTATATTATAAACATAGTGCAAGAAAGTAAAGAATCCACTAGATTGTTAACCCGGATCAGTGTACACCAACACCTACTTTGGGGCTACCAAGCCAAGGATCAAGTTAACTAAAATATTATCAATTCGAAGTTAAACACGCCAGCTTACAACTTCTGACTTAATCACTACCCTTGCTTAACTTCTACCTAAGACTCACCTAGGTATGAGACCCTTATCAAATCCCTTCCAATCACAAACCAATCACTGACCAATTCTAAACACTTAGAAAATCACATAAGTCACACTTCAAAGACACACAATCATTCACTTCTTAAAAGCTTTGGAATGACGGACAAAACTTACAAATAAGAAACAAAGTCGTACTCTTTCATTGATGTGATAATTGAGAGGCTCACAATAAACACACAAACCCTAATAAAAATACACAGTAAGTTCCACACATGTACTAGGGTTGAAGTCTTCTATTTATAATCTTCAATGAACTGGATTTGGACATCACATATGCAGCTAGATATGAAAAAGGTACTGCAAAATTATCTCCTCAAAGATAGTACATCAATCATTAGTTTCCTCAATTATCTCCATAATTAGAAACTAACAATTCTCCTTGAAATCATCTTCAATCTTTTTAAATTTTCAAAACATGCGCCACATAGGATAGCATAATATTCACAGAATATTCTACACCTGTAACAAACTAAAATATCCAACAATCCATCTGTAAAAAAACACGATGTCAAAAGAACCTTCATAGGACATCATATTCGACATGTTGCTCCATTTGATAGAACATCTTCATTTAACATGTCTAAGCTAAGTTAGTTTTACCAAACATAATGTCAATCACAACAAATAGAGAAATAATAGATACCATAATGGTTGGAAAATGGATACTACAATGGATGACCAACCGTTGTGAGGTAAGAGATGGTTGCATATATGATGCTTTTCACTAGGGGTGTACATGAGCCAGTTTGGGTTGGGTTTGCAAAACTCAATACCCAATCCATATAGGACACTCGGGTTTGGGTGAGGTGAAATAACCACCTGCTACATTAATGGCCCGGTTTGGGAAAACCCACTAATTTTCGGGTTAGGTTCTGGGTTGCCCAAATAATTTTTCTATTTTATTAATATTAAATTTCAAAATGACGAGCCATCATATTTTTTCATAAAAATTATTTAACATTTTTATCTTAAATAAATTAGAAAAACCTATTTTTACTATTTCTTAGCATCATAAAATAATAAATGATAACATCAACTAGTAAAAATTATCATAGAATACTAGCAACAAACAAAACTTGCATGAGATAAAATTGTATTAACATCAAAGTAACCAATGATGAAATATCGATAATTAGTTAAAATCACGGTTCACTAAAATAGTAAATGTTCAAGAGAATAAAATTTCAACAACTAAGTTATTATTCATCAAAATTATTAAAACTGTAAAAATAAATATTTGATTAGTGGGTCAGTGGGTTTTTTGGGTTTGAGTGTGGTTTTACCCAAAACCCGATTTTTTAATGGGTTTTTTAGTTTTTAAACCCATATCCACCCAATGACCTGATCCGACTCACTTTTACGAATTTTTTTTGTTGGGTTTGACCGGGTTTTGTGGGTTTACCAAACCCATGTACACCCCTACTTTCCACTACAAGCGTGCAACCATGATTATATGTTAAGTAGCACGCTATCTACTACAACGGTTATTCCAAATAACTTTTTTGTTATAGTTTAAAGAAAAACTTTTAACAACGGCTTTTCTATACAACAGTTGTGGTATATACACTAAATTTGTTATAAATTATGTGAAATTCTTATTTTACCAATGTTCACTAAACATATAACCTTTCATTCTGATCTAGAATATTATAATATGACAAATTAAGTTATATTAGAAAAACAAATTACGCGCTTAATACTAGACAAGAATTATTCAACGTCTTATCTGTATTTTACTCTTTAATTATTAGAACTTGTTTTAATGCTCCTAGTTCATGAAACCCCATTCCTTTATCTCTAGTTAATTTTGCAACATATTATATACATTTCAAACTAAATTATAGATGAAGGAAGGAATGGTTGAAAAATAAGAAGCATTAAACCAAGTTCTCACTATTAAAGAGAAAAATGTAGATAATGGACTAATCAAGGATTTGTGTTGAGAGTTGAACGTGTAATTTGTTTTCAAATATAAATTTTCTTTCATATTATAATTTTCTAATGCAACTCAAAAAGTTATATATATTCAGTATCATGTTAAAAAACGAGAAAACCACATAAAATATAATAAACTCATCTAAAACAAATATTAACATCATTCATCAACAACAAACCTTAAATAACATATAATGTACTGGTCCCATAATGGAATCCAAAATGAAAGGAAATAAGGGTGAAGCTGAAGTGGGAGCAACAAACATGTGTTTGCAGCGCTTATACAAGTTTTCTGCCCTCACTTTAGCTTCATCTTCGTTAATTTTTGGCAAAATACTTTTTTTAGTCCTTCAAATTTACCCCAAGGTCCATTTTGGTCCTTTATCTAAAAAAAGTGTCAAACTGGTCCTATAATTCTTTCAAAAGGACCATAGGAGTCCTTTTCGTCCATTTTGGTCCTTTTTGGTTCATTGGAGAAGCTGCAAAATGAGCTAGATGGAACAAAGATGGAGATACATCATCTAAAGGAAAGGGAGGATGGACTGAAACATAAGATAATGGAGTTATAAATTGAAATAAAGAATGATGGGTTGAACCAAAAGGGACCAAAATGGACGGAAAGGACTCCTATGGTCCTTTTGAAAGAACTATAGGACCAGTTTGACACTTTTTTTAGATAAAGGACCAAAATGGACCTTGGGGTAAACTTAAAGGACTAAAAAAGGTATTTTGCCTTAATTTTTCCATCCATCCATCCATACCTATGAGTAAAAACAAGCATAAACATAAACAAGTCAAAACATTATATGTTAGGGTTTGAAACAAGAACAATTATATATAAGATTTAAACATTATATGTTAGGGTTTGAAACATAAACAATAAGTAAAAATTGAAACTAAATAGAAAATAAACTAAATCTAAAGGTAGATATAAACGAACCTAAAGGTAGTCATTGGTTTGATGAAGACAACATAGTTGTATTAGTTTCGTGAAGAAGAATCTGAAGGTTTACGTAGGTGAGATGAATCACATAAATGTTAGGGTTTTATTTTGAGAGAGAAGAGTGGAATATGTTAGATTTTTCTTTTGAAAGAAATGATTGTTATGTGCTGAGTGAGAGATAAATTCGCTTATATATAAATAAATATCACCTTTCACCATGGTTGATAAGACGAGCTATGATAACATGATTGATATTTACACCACAATTAACTAAAAGAACCATGGTGATATACAAGGATAGCCCCATTTTATGACGATAAAATGGAAAATTGTATGAGCTGGGATTTGAACCTTGTAACTCCTGGTACATTTCACCACAAGTTTTAACTATGAGCATAATGAAATTTATTTTAGTAAATAAAAAAAAGCGCCCAAAAATAAGTTATTACCACGGTTGACATAAATGTCGTTGTAATATTGTTTTAATCAAAAGGTATTTTCCCTAGAAGTGAAAAGAGGTTTACCTATTTATATTATGACATCTGAGGGTTTGAGCATGTATTATAGGAAAGCATTAAGTGTAGATTGTGTTAATTGAAAATCAAATCCAAATCCTTCCTTTTTTTACTCTCCTAATCAATTGGCTAGTGGCTCTAATCGATTAGATTTGCGATTTCTTCAAGATTTAGTTACATCTTCATAAATGTGGAGATTTGATTTACTTAAAGCACAAGGGAAGCTTGGAGTTGATAAGGAAATATATATTTCAAGATTGTTATTTCTCTGAAATTATGATTGACATACATTTTGGTAAAACCAATTTGGCAGCAACATGTTGAACAAGATGTTCCAACTTTCAATTTTCAACATGTCGAAAACAATGTCCTAACCTGGAAATAGGACATCGCGTATGCAACAACTGTTAGTTATGTTTCATCTAATTTATTAAGTTACTTAATATTTGAGGAATTTTCAGTTAGCTTATGTGGCATCTAAAATTGACAAATCAGAATATTCTTATGTTGGTTTTCTAAGATTTCATAGTTTCTAAATATGGAGACATTTTAGGAAACTAATGATTGAAGACCTATTATCTTGGAGAAGAATGTGCAAACTTTTTGCAGCCTTATTGTTGCGATTTGGAAGCCCAACCCAGCCCATAATAATGTTATAAATAGACCGTTGTATACCTAGTATTAGGTGGAACTTACGTGTGTATTTTTGTTACAATTTTTAGAATCCTTATTGTGGGTTGTAAGTTGTGTCAGATGTTCTTAAGCTTTTAAGAATAGTACATTTGTGTGACAAATACTCATAAGCTATTAAGTATTTAGTATTTGTGTGTCAATTCTAATAAGCTTTTAAGCATTGAGTTTGGTGTATCTTGGAAGAGTGACTTCTGGTTTTGTTCTCTACTTGTGTTTAGAGTTGCTCCAACTGCTAAGTGTAATTGAAGAGGGATTTGAGGAGGGCCTCATACAAATGTGTGTCTTAGGTAGAAGTTAAGCAAAGGGTAGTGATTAAGTGTGTAGGCTGAAACTGGGACATTTTCTATGAGGTCTACAAATTAATACTATCTAGTTAATTTCATCCCTGGCTTGGTAGCCCCCAGAGTAGGAAGTTTGTTCCGAACTGGATAAACATATATTTTGTTATTTACTTTCAGCATTATTTTATTTTCTCTATACATATTCTTGTTGTGTGTGAAGTCGGATCCGACGTCTCGACATTTCTTAGTACATCCAAGATATGACAGCCATAATTTCAATTGGTATCAGAGCAGGCATCCTGCTCTGACTCTGGGTTAGATTCAGGGAAGTTACTTTCTGGTGCAATGGACAAGGATGGTGGGATTATGGTTAGAATACCTATTCTTGATGGTACCAACTATGAAATTTGGAAACCATGTATATAAATATTCATAAAATCGTTGGGCAGCAAGGTTTACAAAAATGTTATCAAAGGATGGGAACCACCAAAGGTTACAGATGCAGATGGAAAGGTCACTAATTTGCTGAAGCCTGAAGAGGAATGGAATGATGCTGACGAGCTATCAACTCAAGGGAACTCCAAAGCATTGAATTCCATATTCAATGGAGTTGATAAAAATATTTTTAAACTGATAAAGAATTGTAAGAATGCAAAAGTTGCATGGGATCCCTTGAAAAAAGTTTATGAAAGAAACTCTAAGGTAAAAATGGAAAAACTTCAACTTTTGTGTACAAAATTTGAGAACTTGAAGATGAAAGAGGATGAGAGTATTCAGGACTTTCACATGACAGTTCTAGACATTGGTAATGACTCAAAAGACCTGGGAGAGAAGATATTAGAGGATAAGCTGATCAGAAAGATGCTCAGATCTCTTCCAAAGAGGTTTGACAAGAAGGTAATTACCATTGAAGAATGCCATGATATAAGCACTATGACTATTGATGAAATTGTAAGCTCTCTTAAGACCTTTGGATCAACCACAATGAAAGGTTTGAAAAGAAGAAGAGTATAGCTCTTGCTTATAGTACTGAAGACTCAGAGGATTGTGGTAAACTTAGAAGGAGTATCTGAAGGTCTTGTGTTACTAGGTAGACAGTTCAATAAATTGTTGAGGAAGTCCAAGTCAAATGTCAAGAACATGTCCTTTGACATCAATAAAAATCAGGAAAATGAAGGAAGGTCCAGAATTGAAGAAAGGCCAAGTCAGTGAAAAGGAATTATGTGCTACGACTGTGAGGGATTTGGTCACATAAAATCTGAGTGTGCCACTTATCTCAAGAAACATAAGAAAGGTCTATATGTGTCATGGTCAGAGGATGACTTTGGAAGTGATTGTGAAGAGTAATTTGTCAAACAAGTGAATACACTGACTAGAGTTTATCATTCTGATGAAGATTCAGATAATGAAGAACTTACTTTTGAGGAACTGGCTCATTCATACAGAGAGTTATGCATCGAAAGTGAAGAAGTATGTCAACAAGGAGAAGAGAAAAAGAGAGTCATTGCTCAACTGCAGGCTAGGGAAGTAGAATATTTAGCCATTATTAGTTATTTGAAGGAGGAAGTTGTATTGCTCAATTCAAAACTGGAAAATATGACTAAAACTATAAGAATGTTAAATAGTGGCTCGGATGCTCTGGATGAGATTCTTAAATCTGGAGGCAATGCTGGGAATGTTAGAGGTATTGACTTTGAAATTCAAGGTGTAAGGAACAAAGAAGTAGATAATACTGTAAAGTTTGTACCCCCAAAAGGGAAACAAGATTAGAAGATGGCTGAGCACATGTCCCAACATCAACTTAGACATCATATAAAGCATAAAGAAGGCAGAAATTAGAGATGGAGATGCTATTATTGTGGTGGAGTGGGTCATAAAAAATCCTACAACTACAAATTACATGGTTATCCCAAATATAACTTTCAACCTGGTAGAAGACAGAATGTAGACAACACAAAGAAAATATGGATTCCTAAAAATAGTACATCTGAAGAACCGACTCACACATCTCTTAAAGCATCAGCTGGAGAAGCTTGGTATTTTGAAAGCGGCTGTTCAAGACACATGACAAGTATCAAGAATTTTTTAGTGGAAATCAAACCATCTTCTACTAAAACTGTAACTTATGGAGACGGATCTAAAGGAAGAGTAATGGGTGTTGGCAAACTAGATTATGCAGGGCAACCTAGCCTTGATGATGTGTTGTTTGTAGAAGGATTAAATGTCAATCTCATAAGCATAAGTCAATTATGTGATCAGGGTCTCATAGTTAACTTTACTAATTTTGAATGTCTGATAACAAATGAGAAGGATGAGGTCATCATGAAGGGAAACCGATCAAAGGATAACTGCTATCTACGGACTCTTGAAGAAACAAAGTGCTCTGTAACTTTTTTGCATGCCAAGAAAGATGTTGCAAGAAGTATTAGGCCAAGACAGGTGATGTTTTCTTATGAAGTCACAAAAGATGTCAGGACATTGTATTGTAACAACTTATAAATAGCAAAAATTAAGGATCACCCTATTCAGCAAAGAAGCACAAAGCTCACAAATTCCAGGTTACATGGTATGAAAAGACAAGTCAAAATGGAAAACGTAATTTTTAAATGTGTAAATGTTAAAAAATTAGGAGAACAACTTGAAGTGCATGGGGAACTACAAAAATGAATGGTATCTATCTAGGAAAATCAAAATTTCAAATTTTATGACTCCCACACTTTCTTAAGCCCATTCCTGCAAGGCCTTATCATTTGGACACGCTACTTATAAAAAATATACTATCTTCTAAAGACTGTCGCATCTACTCAGAAAACCTTTTGGGCGTGCTTGTACTCTTGTGTCTCAATTACTAATTTCTCTCATTAAGAGTAAAAAATGTCTTAACATCTCTCATCTGATCTCAAGCATGGGTCGCCTGAAGACAACAATTCATCTCATTCAAATCCTAAGGAAGATAATACTAGCAGTATGGTAAATCCATCTAACCTGGTTTTGGACATTGTTCCCTTATTTATTGTTTCAGATTTTACTCAAAAGGAAGCAAGACCATCGGATTTTAAAGCAGTCAAAATATCTGGTAAGTCTTCCTTATCTATGGCTGGTAATAATAGGGTCATTAGTCTAGAAAAAGAACCTGAGAAGACAAACCCCATTGGACCGATTATCTTTGACGAGAGTTTACCCAAGGACGATAATGATAGCCTTGACAAGAAATGTAGGAGGTTTGTAACTACTGTCTTGAAAGAAGTGGGTGAAGATGTCGGGGTATGATGATCTAACATTTGTGTAAAAAGGAACTAGGATTATTGAGACATTTGATGGCATAACTGAGGAATTTACACCTACGCAAGTTGCTCGAGAGAAACGTAGCAAGAAAAAGGTTGTGTTATAGTTAGAGATGTGGTTGAGATTGATGACCTAGCCTCTGATGATTAACAATAATCAAGAGTTTTAGTATAGCTAAAATACTTAAGTACAGAAAAGGAGAACCTATAATGACTGATAACTCTCCTTCTAAAAAAAGTTAAGGAAAGGTTGGAGAAACCAAAAGTAGTCCTGAAAAGAGTTCCAGGAAGACAGTCCCTATAGGCCCCCCAAGGTCTCAAAGTAAAGTATTATTCCTACTAATAAGAGGAAGGTCGTCTCTAGTGATTCTAAGTATGATGTTGGAAAAGATGTCCAGGACATAGTTTGTCATAAGAGATTTACTTTGGAAAAAACTTGATCTGGTCTGAAGCGTTCTTCAGTGAATGAAGTATCCATCCTATATGAAAAACTGAAGTATGTTGACCAGAGAAGGATAACTTTGGAGATATAATTAGGAAATGATTTTAAAACATTTCCTGATTTTATGAAGCTCATAGAGAATACTGGACTGATGAGAATTGTCAATGGCCTTAGTTCGTGCTATGAAAGGTTAGTCAAAGAATTTTTTATGATCATTTCTGGTGAATGAAATTTTGAGAGAAGCAAAGACTATAGGAAGGTGGTTGTAAGAGGAAAAACTATGAACTTTTCACCTTATGTGATCACCAAATTTTTAGGGAGGGCTGAAGTTCCTCAGACTAAGTTAGAAGACTCAAATGATCAAATCTGCAGTGAGATCACTAGTGGTCAAGTAAAGAAATGGCCAAGTAATGGAAAACTGTCATCAGGAAGACTTAGTGTTATGTATGATATACTTTATTGAATTTCCACTATCAATTGGGTACCAACACATCATGCCTATACCATTTGCACTGAACTTGGACGATTCATCAATGCTGTTGGCAAAGAGGTAAAGCTAGATTTTGGATTTTATATATTTGAAGAAGTCGTGAAGCAAGGATCCTCAATTCCTATGAAGATGCCAATTTATTTTCCCTCACTCATCTGTGGCATAATCTTGGGACAGTATCCCGGTATTCTATTAAAGACTGACTATATGAAGAAAAGAGGAACTCATTTATCCATGCACCATAAATGTTTTAGTGGAACACATGCCCTAGAAATTGTTGTAACATCTTTGAAGGCACATGTTCCTAAAATCTCAAAGAAGGAACTAATCTATCAACCGAAAGAAACTTGCTCGGAGTTGGAAGACTCTATAAGGACTGACATGGCTAGAAAAGCTAAACTTAAAGATTTGATTAAAGCCTTGATGAAGGAACCTGAAAAGAAAGACGAGGTTGTTGATGATGAGTCTGATGGCAACAACACATCTGAAAATGATGTGTCTGATAAGGACACATCTGATGGTGATGGAGCCAATGAAGATAGTGATGACTCTGGTGCTGAAGAGGGTGGTGATACTAGTGTTGCTACTGCATGATGACTATAGATTTCTTAAATTTTTGTTTTTTATTTTGGTTTATGATTTTGTAAGGGCTAAATTCCCAGGATATTTTTAATTTTCTGCACCCTACTACTTATCTCTTTGGTGCTTTAAATTTTCTTTTCTAGTATTTTCTTCTTACCTTTGTCATATTATGGCTAAAAGGGGGGGAGTAGTATGATATTGAGGGTGTTAGAGATGGAACTAGCTGAGGGGGAATTCTATGATTCTATGTTTTGTAATAGCAAGTTTTGAGGGGGAGTTCCTGCTATTCTGAAGAGATGTCAGACATGATGTCTTGACATCATGGTGTTAAGAACTTAGGTTCTCCATTTTTTTGCTGCAACTCTATTAGTAGGTCAACTAACTAATAACTCTCTAATGTGTGATGCTGCTTATTTTTATGTTGCTAACCTTGCATATGTTCTTTTCCGCTGGTGTACCTCTAATGTGTATGTTTGATTTTATTTTCGAGCATACTTTATTGTGCAACAGTTGTTTAAGTATTTTAGCCAAAATGTGCCAAAGGGGGGATTGTTATTTCTCTAAATTATGATTGGCATACTTTTTGGTAAAACCAATTTTGCAGCAACATGTTGAACAAGATGTTCCAACTTTCATTTTTCAACATGTCGAAGACGATGTCTTAACCTGAAGATAGGACATTGTCTCTACTGCAGTTGTTAGTTATGTTTCAGCTGATTAATGAAGTTACTAAATATCTAGGGAATATTCAGTTAGCTTATGTGGCATCCAAGATTGACAAATCATAATATTTTTATGTTGATTTTTGAAGATTGCATAGTTTCTAAATATGGAGAAATTTTAGGAAACTAATGATTGAAGACCTATTATCTTGGAGAGGAATGTGTAGACTTTGTGCAGCCTCATTGTTGCGATTTTGAAGCCCAACCTAGTCTGGAATAATGTTATAAATAGACTTGTGTATACCTAGTATTAGGTGGAACTTACATTTGTATTTTTGTCAGGATTTTTAGAATCCTTATTATGGGTTGCAAGTTCTGTGTCAGATGTTCTTAAGCTTTTAAGCATAGAAAATTTGTGTGTCAGATACTCATAAGTTGTTAAGAATTGAGTATTTGCGTGTCAATTCTCTTAAGCTTTTAAGCATTGAGTTTTGTGTGTCTTGAAAGAGTGACTTCTGGTTTTGTTCTCTACTTGTGTTTAGAGTTACTCCAATTGTTGAGTTTAATTGAAGAGGGATTTAAGGAGGGCCTCATACGTAGATGTGTCTTAGGTAGAAGTTAAGCAAAGGGCAGTGATTAAGTGTATGTAAACTGGGATGTTTGCTGTGAGGTCTACAAATTAATATTATCTAGTTAATTTCATCCCTGGCTTGGTATCCCCCAGAGTAGGAAGGTAGTTCCGAACTGGGTAAACATATCTTGTGTTATTTACTTTCAACATTGTTTTATTTCGTCTATACATCTTGTTACTGTTTGTGAAGTTGGATCTGGTGTCTCGACATTTCTTAGGTCATCTGGGATATGATAGCCAGAATTTCAAAGCTTTTCTAATCTATTATCATAAGGTTATAATCAATTGGGCTTGCGTAGCT
This sequence comes from Vicia faba, assembly GCA_948472305.1. Taxonomy (NCBI): domain Eukaryota; kingdom Viridiplantae; phylum Streptophyta; class Magnoliopsida; order Fabales; family Fabaceae; genus Vicia; species Vicia faba. The sequence goes on along the minus strand of OX451735.1, from coordinate 524,907,934 downwards.
CAATCTTCTTTATGCATTGTTGGGCCTTATGTTGTCTTTTTTACTTTTCAGCACCCTAGTTGTTGCTTTTCAACACCCATTTGCTAGAAAATACTAAAAGAAGTCATATTTATGGGTTATAGAGAATTAAATTTGATGAGAAAAAATTTTAATTATTATTTTAGGGGTTTAATCGAATTCTGTGATTATTTTCAACCTCAAAATAATATTTTACCTCTTTGTCAAGAAATCTGGACACTTATTTCCCAAAAGGGAGAAATCCTTACAGTTTGTCCTTCTCCATGCATCGTTGGATACGAGAGTTGGTAAATCCATAAAAAATGGATAAATCCATTACATACTTTTTCATTCAACTGATAATTTCAGATCAATTTTGAGATACTCTACAACATTTTTCTTTGATCACAACGATTGACATATACCATCATCGTTCATCATCTGGATCATAGACTTTCGTATATCTTGTATACTTATAGAGTATACTGATGCTTTGCATAGATTTTTTAAATAATCATTAAATCTTCAAGCTGCAAAGCATACTTGTAAAACATTTAAAGTTTCGCCTTTGGTTCCCATATCATCTTCTTTGGCCCAGGTGCATTACCTTTAGATCTTTTCAATTCATTAAAGTTATTAGGTCTGATTTTATGATTGGCAACAATTTTGGTAAAACATGTTTCATTTGGGAAAACATGTATCACATCCAGATGTTGAGCAAGATGTCATGATATCTTGACCTACTGGTAAAGCAGGTTCTACTGTTTTACCTTCTTGACATATTTGATTTGATTTTGTGAGATTCTCTTGGATACATATCACTTATTTTCACAGGTCAAGAAAATTTTATTTGGAACAGTTGATTTTATCTTCAATTGTACATTATTTTATAAAATTGGATGTTGATACAATTTAAGAAACTTATGATGTTTTGTTCCAAAATTCAAGGATATTTTTCTGCATAATTTGGGCAACCCTCATCTTGTGGATCAACAACAATTTGGGTGAAGATGTCGAAGCCCATGGATTGTTGAGGAGTTTATAAAAGAAAAACCTAAACCTAATGTCATACAAAGCATAAGAAAAAATAAGAGGAACCTGGTTTTTCAAGAGTCTTAATTTTCGAGAGTTTTTCAAGTGTGTTAGTGTTTTTGTATGTCACCCATGTATCTCTTTTGATGCATATAGTTTGACTCATTGTTCATTGTTCATTGTCAATCACTCATGAGCTTTTAAGAAAATAGTGGATTGTGTGCAGTTGGAAGTATGCTCTTACTTAGAGAAAAATCAGACACAATTGAAGTCTTCAAAGATTTGTGTAAAAGTATTCAAAAGGAGTAGAATAGTGTGATTGTCAAGGTTAGAAGAGACCATGACAAGGTGTTTGAGAATGAAAAATTATCTGAATTTTTTGCTTATGATGATATTAATCATGAATTTTATTTTTTGATCACTTCTAAGCAAGATGGCGTTGTTGAGTAAAAAACTAGGGCTATACAACAACCAGCTAGAGCCATTCTTCATGCTAAGCAATTGCCATTGTAGTTTTGGGTTAGAGCTATGAATACTACATGCTATATTCATAATAGGGCCACCTTGAGGGCATACACTTCAGCCACTCTCTATGAGTTATGGAAAGGAGGAAATCCTACAGTCAAATACTTTCATATCTTTAGAAGTAAATGATATGTCTTGGCTAACAAAGATCAAAAGGGTAAGATGGATCCCATAAGTGATAAAGGGATATTTCTAGGTTAATCTTCAAACAACATATTTTATATAGTTTTTAACTTGAAAACTTGAATGGAATCCATAAGTGTGGTAATTGATGATTCAATCACTGAAAAAGAGATGGATGTCAAAGACAATGTTGGAACATCTTCTTTGCAGACCGATGAGCCAAGAAGAAAAGCAAGTATTAAATAAGATAACTCCCAAGTCACTTCAGATCTCTCTATTAAAGTTCAGACATAAAAATCTAAGGAACTCATTACAAGACACCTTAATGAAGGAGACATCACTGAATTCAATAAGGAAATATCAAATTCATGTATTGTGTTTAAACTTGAACCAGTTATTCATGAAAATAAGATCTTGAAATGTATCATTGGGACGAGTTTTTATGGTGTTCCTTATTCTCACAACACAAATTTCATGCTAAAATTTTTTTGCAATACAAAGTGGGATAGTAGTGTTGACGGATGTTTCAGTTTGGAAACATTCTGATTTTCTGTTCCAATAAGAAGCAAATATGTGCTTCTTGGTGTACTTCTAAAGCTAAAGTTGAAACAAGAAGAAGTTGCTCTCAACTAGTGTGGATGAAACATATGTTGAAAGAATATAATTTTAAGAAGGATGTCATGACATTACATTATGAAGATCTGAATAAGATCAAATATTTCATTCAACATAGGTGGAACAAGAACTCTGTCAGTCATAATCACCTCATCAGGGATGTGTTGAATGCAAGGTTGTTACTCTGGAGCATGTAGACACTAAGGAATAACTAGTTGTTATGGTTACTAAATCCTTATATGCAAATCAATTTGAGAACATAAGCAGTGGGTTAGGAACTTGCACTATTGAGGAGTTATATCAATTACATGTGTGGAGGAATGCAACATATACTATATCTTTCCTCTATTTTATGATACTTGATAAGCCTGAGCAAGTTGATATTGTTAAAGGATGGAACAAAAGATCTCTGCAAGTTCAAAAGGATGGTTTGAATAAGAAATGTTTTGAGGTGGTGGCAAGAGAGTTCAGTGTCAACACTTCGAAAACATGTGACAGTAGCAAGAAGTGGATAAGGATTTTTATAGGAGTAAAAGGTGGAAGACCACCTGAAGATGATCAACATATGTGTTTCAATCAATTGTGTGTTTCCATTAATGTTTGTTTCCAATGAATTCGTGCTTCCATCGATTGATTATGCTTGTTTGCATATGTGATTCCATGTTTGTTGTACATTTACTTTATTTTTGGTCAATGTTTGACTAAAAAGGGGGAGTAAAGTGTTACTGTGTTAACTTGCAAGTTTGTTTGTCTTGATGTTGATGTCATGTCAAATGTCTTGACATGTTGATTAACATTATGATAGGACTATACTACTTCTTAGAGAGAGTAGTCTTTGGTTTCTTGTTGTATATATGAAACTTTTTAGGGGGAGCATGAGTGTCTGTCATGCTTGTTGCTGATGCTTAAGGGAATTTGCTTCTGTTGCTGCTACTGATGTGTGTGTATGTTGTCATCCCAAATGTCTTGACATATTATCTAAAGTATTTTGTGGAGAACTCTGGTTACTCTGTATTGCACCCTAAAATTTGACCTATCATTTCACAAGGGATCACCCTGGATACCAGGTTTGCTTCTATCAAGTTTCCAATCCTTGAACTACAAATTTTCCAAGAAAATCGCTCATAAGGGCAAAATGATCATTTGCACACTGAAAAGTCAAACTTTTACTTTTGGATCAAAATCAAGCTTCAAGAATCATATTTCATCAAGACACGTTGAAATATGAAGTTTAGTTTCATCAATCCAAGAGGTCAAAATTCTAAATACTTAGAATTTTTCTAAGTGTTTAAGAAAATATGACAAATTCAGAACTTCTGACCAGGTTATCACCATAACGCTCAGCAAATTCTAGATATTCTCAAGACAGAGTTTGGTCAGAACTTCTGGGCAAGTTTTCACAAAAGCTCAGTCAGAGTTTGCCAGGGTAATTCAAAGAAGGTTAAGGAGCATGCTGCAAGCTTTCTAGAAAGTCTGAAAGCTCCTTCAGAACATGCTGGAGCCAGAAGATAAGAGGATCAGAAGATGGGATGCCATGCTGAAGCAGAACTATGTTAGAACATAGTTTGATTCTACAACCCTCAGTTAGAGTTTTGATGATAACAAAATACAAGATTAAATGAATTATGAGTTTTATATTTGACATAGATGCTACCTAAAATTATGTTGTTTATTTACAGGAAACTCTGATGGAATCAGCATCAGAATATCAACATCAGCATCAGAAGATGTCAACCAGAAGATCATGCATGTGCTTATACTGAAGTCTGATGAACAGAATCTGCGCTTAACACACTCTGACTCTGATCAAGATCTTAACTATGTCATCAGCACTCAGAAGCAATCAGAATAAGCTAAAGCCAAGAACGCTCAGATCTTCATTACGCAGAACATTCTGATGTGTCAACGATACTGCATTCAAGGGAGATTAATTACCAACGACATTATTCCAAGACAAAGATCTTCTCAATATGGAAAGAACGTAATGAGCATTGAAATGGAATAATTGGCATCAACGTATCTTTTCCAAGAAGTATTTAAACAAATCAGTGAGAAGTGAAATGGCTAATGCTCTACAATACTCTACACGCCTAAAGCCAATAATCATCTTCGTCCTCACTAAATCAGTTTGCTAAAGCTCTCAATTGCTTACTCTATAGTTCTAGAATTCTAGTTTCACAATAAGCTTCATTTGTGTATTATCACAGTTGTGATATATAGTTTTTGTAGAAAACATCAAACACACATTTTGTTCAGTTATCTGTAAGAAAGAATTTCCTTGAGAAATCGGTCTGTGGTTTAGACTCAAGAAGGCTTTAGCAGTTGTTAAAGCAGTTTTGTATTCAATTGAATATAGTGAATTAAGACCTCGTTGGAGAGAGGAGAAATCACCTTGACGGGTGGACTGGAGTAGTTTAAGATAAAACGAACCAGGATAAAAATAACGTGTTGTCTGCATTTGATTTCAAGTTTTAACAATTCAACCCCCTTCTTGTGTTTTTCACATCTTCAATTAGCATCAGAGCGCCTGGTTCTGAGTTCATAACACTTAACCGTGTTAGTACAAGATCCAGAGTTGAAAAACACTATGGCAGGAACACATCACAACATCAGCAATGACAACAACGAAGAAAGAGACAGATTCAGTGGCAAACCTCCAGTCTTTGATGGAGAGAACTTTGATTACTGGAAAGACAGAATTGAAAGCTTCTTTCTAGCCCATGATGCTAATTTGTGGGATATGGTGACAGATGGATACACGCACCTAGTGAATGCAAATGGCCAGAAGATTGACAGGAAAGCAATGTCTGATCAACATAAGCGTGATTTCAAAAACCATCACAAGGCCAGAACTATTCTTCTCAGTGCTATCTCTTACTCTGAATATGAAAAGATATCAAACAGAGACACTTCTAAGAACATGTTTGATTATCTCAGAATGACGCATGAAGGCAACCTTCAAGTTAAAGAAACTAAAGCTCTTGCGCTCATTCAGAAGTATGAGGCATTCAAGATGGAAGAAAGTGAATCTATTGAAACAATGTTCTCAAGATTTCAGATTCTAGTTGCTGGTCTCAAAGTTCTGGACAAAGGGTATTCTACTGCTGATCATGTCAAGAAGATCATCAGAAGCTTGCCAAAACAGTGGAGGCCAATGGTCACAGCGCTGAAGCTAGCTAAGGATCTCAATACAATCTCTCTGGAGGAACTTGTCAGCTCCCTCAGAAGTCACGAGATAGAGCTAGAAGCTGATGAACCTCAAAATCAAGGTAAGCCTTTAGCCTTAAAATCTAACAGAAAATCTGACTCCAAGGTTTTGCAGGCTGTTGAAGAAACCTCTGATGGGTCCTCATCAAAAGAAGATGAACTGTCTCTCCTCTCCAGAAGGGTGAACCAACTATGGAAGCAGAGGCAAAGAAAGTTCAGGACTCCCAGAAGATCTGAGAACCAGAACAAATCCTCCTCCAGATACAGAAGGTCAGAACCCACCTCTAGATACAGAAGATCTAAAGGCTCTTTAGGAAGCAGAAAGCCAAACAAAAAAGACATCATCTGCTATGAATGCAACGAGCAAGGACACTACAAGAGTGACTGCCCAAAGCTTCAAAAGGAAAAGCCCAAAAGAAACTTTGGCAAGGAAAAGAAGAAAAGTCTCATGGCCACATGGGATGACTCTGACACATCTGAAGCTGACTCAGAATCAGATGATGAGAGAGCAAACATATCTCTCATGGCAAACATATCAGAAGACAGTGAAGCTTCTGAATCAGACTCTGAATCAGACACAGAAGAGGTATTTCCTGACTTTGCTATTAATTTTACTAAGGCTGAAGTAGCTGAAAGCCTCAATGAGATTCTGGAACGATATCAGCAAATCAGAGTCAAATTCAGAAACCTGAAAAGGGATCTTGCTTATGACTCTGATAAAACTGAGAGTCTCAAATTGGAGAATTCTGAGTTGAAAAATAAAGTTTCAAAATTAGAAAATCTTTTACAAAACTCTTAGAAGGAAACAATTCCTGAAACTCCCAGTAGTGCTGATGAGATCATCAAGGAGTATGATCACAACTTTCAGAAGTTTCTTGCTAAAAGCATAGATAGAAGCAAAATGGATTCAATGATCTATGGAGTTAGCAGAAATGGCAGAAAGGGAATAGGATACCAAGGTAAGGTACCTACACCAATGAATGCCATGGATTTAGTTATTAAACGAACTCCTCTTAAGTCACACTTTGTATATGGGCATACACACGACATCAAATATACTAGTAGCAATTATTCTATCAAACCAAAATCCAACCAGAGTTTTGGTAAAACTAACAAATCAGGACCCAAGAAAATATGGGTACCTAAGGATAAAATAATACATGTTGCAGATATCTTTAGCAGCAAAGCAGAAACACTAGTCATGGTACCTGGACTCTGGCTGCTCGCGACACATGACGGGAAGAAGGCATATGTTCCAAAGCCTGGAACTTAAGCATGGAGGCCATGTAAGCTTTGGAGGCAATCAGAGGGGAAAGATCATTGGCTCTGGAACAGTAGGTAATGGAAATCTTCACTCTATCAGTAATGTTTTATTAGTAGATGGATTAATGCATAACCTGTTATCCATAAGTCAATTAAGTGATAACGGTTATGATATAATCTTTAATCAAAATTCATGTAAAGCTGTTAGTCAGAAAGATGGGACTATCCTGTTTAATGGAAAGAGGAGAAATAACATTTACAAAATCAAACTTTCTGAACTGAAAAGTCAGAATGTAAAGTGTCTTCTGTCTGTTAACAACGAGAAATGGATCTGGCACAGAAGATTGGGGCATGTGAGTATGAGAAGAATATCTCAGATTAACAAACTCAATCTTGTCAGAGGACTTCCTAATTTGAAGTTCAATTCAGATGCTCTGTGTGAAGCATGTCAGAAAGGCAAGTTTGCAAAACCTGCTTTCAAATCTAAAAACGTTGTTTCTACCTCTAAGCCATTAGAACTTCTGCACATTGACTTATTTGGACCAGTTAAAACTGCTTGTCAGTGGCAAGAAGTATGGGTTAGTAATCGTAGATGACTATAGAAGATGGACATGGGTAAAGTTCTTAAGACACAAGGACGAGTCACACACTTTGTTTGTCACCTTCTGTAACCAAGTTCAGAATGAAAAGGATCTTAGAATCGTCAAAGTCAGAAGTGATCATGGTGGAGAGTTTGAAAACAAAGATTTTGAATCATTTTTTAATGACAAAGGCATTCTGCATGATTTCTCTTGTCCTAGAACTCCCCAGCAAAATGGAGTTGTAGAACGAAAGAACAAAACATTGCAAGAAATGGCCAGAACCATGATCAACGAGACTAACGTTGCTAAGATCTTCTGGGCATAGGCGATAAAAACAGTGTGCTACATTCAGAATAGAATCTCCATAAGACCTATTCTGGAAAAGACTCCATATGAATTGTGGAAGAACAGAAAGCCCAACATTTCATATTTTCATCCATTTGGATGTACTTGCTTTATTTTGAATACTAAAAATTATTTGAACAAGTTTGACTCTAAAGCACAGAAGTGTATTATGTTAGGATACTCTTAATGCTCAAGAGGGTACAGAGTATACAATACAGAAACACAAATTGTGGAAGAATAAATCAGTGTTCGTTTTGATGATAAGCTTGACTCTCAAAAGTCAAAGCAGAATGAAGTATTTGCAGGTATGGAAGTTGAATTCACAGGTACTGAAGACAAGTCATCAGAAGCTCTTAACAAAGACACTCCCTCAACATCAGAAAGAGGCACTGCAAGCAATCCAGCATCTTCTGTTGATCAACCTCAGAAAAGACCATCCAGAAGCAGCATGGATCACCCAGAAGAAACTATCCTAGGAAGAAAGGAAGATCCAATCAGAACAAGAGCCAGCTTCTGAAACTCTGAAGAATCCCTCATGGGACTTGTTTCTCTGATTGAACCATCTTCAATTGATGAAGCACTTCTGGACAACGACTGGATTCTAGCAATGCAAGAGGAGATGAATCAATTCACAAGGAATGGCGTATGGGATCTAGTTCCTAAACCAAAAGGATTCAACATCATTGGAACAAAATGGGTGTTCAGAAACAAGCTGAATGAACAAGGTGAAGTCATCAGAAACAAGGCACGATTGGTAGCACAAGGTTATAGTCAGCAATATGGGATAGACTATATAGAAACATTTGCTCCAGTCGCCAGGTTAGAATCTATCAGACTTTTAATTTCTTTTGTTGTTAATAAAGGCATCACTCTGTATCAGATGGATGTCAAGAGTGCATTCTTAAATGGATATATAGAAGAAGAGGTATATGTGCACCAACCCCCTGGTTTTGAAAGTTCAAAAAATCCAGAATATGTTTTCAAACTGAAGAAGTCACTGTATGGTCTGAAACAAGCTCCCAGAGCTTGGTATGAAAGACTAAGTAACTTCCTATTAGAAAAGGAATTCACCAGAGGGAAAGTGGACACAACCTTATTCTGTAAGACAGTTAAGAATGACATTTTAGTCTGCCAGATTTATGTTGATGATATAATATTTGGATCTACTAATCCTTCTCTGGGAAGAAAATTTGCTAAGTGTATGCAGGCAGAATTTGAGATGAGCCTAATGGGGGAACTTAAATTCTTTCTGGGAATTCAGATCAATCAAACCCCAGAAGGAACTTACATTTATCAAAGCAAATATGTCAGAGAACTTCTGAAGAAATTTGATCTCTCAGAATGTAAGCCATCAAATATTCCAATGCATCCCACGTGCATTCTGGAAAGAGAAGAGGTAAGCAAAAAGGTAGAACAGAAGGTCTACAGAGGTATGATTGGTTCTCTTCTTTATCTGATTGCTTCAAGGCCTGATATTTTATTCAGTGTATGCATTTTTGCAAGATTCCAATCAGATCCTAGAGAATCTCACTTAACAGCTGTTAAGCGAATTTTCAAGTATCTGAAAGGTACTACTAATCTGGGTTTGTTTTATAGAAAATCTGGTGATTACAGCTTAGTAGGTTACTATGATGCTGACTTTGCTGGAGACAGAGTTGAACGTAAAAGCACTTCTGGAAGCTGCCATTTTCTGGGAGAAAATCTGATCTCGTGGTCCAGCAAAAGACAATCCACCATTGCTCTATCAATAGCAGAAGCTGAATACATAGCAACAGCTGGATGCAGCACACAAATGCTCTGGATGAAAAGCCAGCTTGAGGACTTCCAGATTTATGAGAGTAACATTCCTATACTTTGTGATAATACTTCTGCTATTTGCTTAAGTAAAAATCCAATTTTGCATTCTAGGGCTAAGCATATAGAAATAAAACATCATTTTATTACGGACTATATTCAGAAAGGAATCTTAAACTTAAAATTTATTGATACAGACCATCAATGGGCTGATATCTTTAGAAAACCACTTTCTGAAGATAGGTTCAACTTCATTATGAATCATCTCAGCATGAAGCTCTGTCTAGAATAAAACTGTTTTAATTTTATATATTAACCTTCAGAATTATATTTATTACTCTGTGAACTTCTGATCAATCTTCTTTCAGAGTCTTTAGAAATGCAGATTGTATCAGATCTATCCATGAAGCTCTGAGCTCTTCAGTTCAAGGATAGAAGTGATGTTCACTCAAAGCAAACAAGTGTCATCCAGTCATCAGCTGGTTCCTGAGGCTGAACACGCGTTCACGCTTCTGAAAGGCAAAGCGCTGATTGGTTGCATTGAGACACATGTCACTGGTAACCGTTTAAGTATCTTTCTTAAATCCCCTAAAATCAGCAATCAATTAATGCTATTAATCATGATTTGTTTCTCTCTCTTAAGCGTTTATGTTTTCAAAAACTTTTTCAAAATCTATTTAAAAACCATTAACACACATTCACAACTTTTACCCTTACTTTCGTTTTCAATCTTTTTTTCCTGATATCTGTGTTTGTGTTCTTACTGCTCAAGAAAACCCTTTCAATTTTTTCTCTCAAAATCTCGTGTGAACAATGGCGTCCTCCAACAATCTCTCTTCAGGTTCCCAACAAGATGCATCAGCTGAGCAATATGAGGTTCCTCTCAGAACGCTACTCACTGCAGTCAAGAATCTTGAAGTTCTGTCAGAGATTATTGTGGATTTCGACAGTTTGAAGGAAAATGGTTTTGATTTATCAGAAGAGATTCAAGCTCAAGGATGGGAGAAATACTTTAACAGGTTGGTGGGTCCAACTTTTCCTATCTTGGTTAAGGAATTCTGGATTCATGCCTCTTCCTCAAATCACCAAGTCACTTCCTACATCATGGGGAAGAAAATTGTGATTACTGAAGACCTAATTGGAAACCTGATTGGATACAATGGTGGTGGTATACGCTGTATAGACATGGCAGAAAGATGCTCAGATGTTGCTGTTATAGCAAGGGGGATTTTCACGTTGGGGCTTCCCTCCAGCAAGATAAGGGATCTGAAAGATAAGCACAGAATTTGGGCAAAGATTATTCTGGGTTGTTTCAATCACAGGAAGCCCACAAGCTCTCCTGATTACATAAACATAGATCAGCAGTTTCTGATCTATTTTATCAATCAGAAGGTAAAGATTAATCTAGCTCATCTTCTGTTCAACCATATGAGAACCAGCGTCAAGGATACCAGAGAAGATGAACGCACTAAAAGGGATTGGATACCCTTGGGTAGATTGATATCAGATATTCTGACTGAGAATAGGCGGATTGAACACTTGACAGAGGCACAAGAGATCAGCACCTTAGAACCTTCTGTTGGCAAGCAGATGAATGCCAAGAATCTAAAGAAGATGAAGCTGATAGAGAACATTAAGAAGGAGCCCAACATCACTCCTTTTGCTAAAATCTCCAGCAGAAGAGTTCCTCTGGACGACTTCCCTATGTTCTGAGAGATTGACTCTAAGCCTCAGATCATTCTGAGATATTTGGATGTGTGCAAAGCTGATGGTACATCACCTAATCTAAACATCCAAGATCTTCAGTAGAAGGCACCTGAGGTAGCTCTGAAGAAGACTAAGAAGAGAAAAGCTTCTCCAGAAGGATCATCACAACAGACTACAAAGAAAAGAGGTAATCATGTTTCTGTATCTGTTTTAAGTTCAAGTGTTGTTTCCTCATCTATTCCTACTACAATTCCATCTGATATTCCAACACCCCAAACCTTTGAAGATTTTGAAGACTTTGACCCTTCTGAGTCATTAACCCTCAGAAGATCCCGCTCCAAACCACAAAATCCAAACACTACAACCATTCCAGAACCAGAACTTGCACAAGTTCTGTCTGACATAGACCAACATACTTCCGCTCCTGAAACAAATAATCCAAATACACAACCAGAAATTCCCATTTCTCCATAACCTGACATCCCACTTTCACCCATTCCAGAAACTCCCCTCACTCCAATACCAGAACCAGAAATTCCACAACCTTCCTCTCCCCAACCAGAAAGTAATCCACCATCTCCTCCACATGCACAAACTCCACAACTTGAGACACAAAACTCTGAGGCTCAAACCTATGAGTCTCCTGAACCACAACCCTTGGCCATTCAATTGCCTTATGGAACAACTGTGAACATGTCTCAACTACCATCCTCACCAGAAACAACTCCTCCCAACACTCCACATAGTCCAATCGTTATTTTGGATTCTCCCACTCCCTCACCTAAGAAAAATACAGAAAACCACAGCAAGACAGTCATTGATCTAACAATCCTTGAACGCCTTGCTGCAATAAACCAGAAAACTGCTATTCCCAAGCCTAAACAACCAGATGTTGGTTCCAGCATTTTGAATTTTGAAACAGATATGCAGAAGTGGATATCTTCTTTGAAACAAGCAAGTCTGGAAGTAATTGATCCTGCTGTATCAGATCATCTTTGGACTCATTTCAGAAGATGGGTTTGTGCTGAAACCTTCAAGCTGCAAGACCAGAGCTATGAGCAGGCTCAAAAGAACTTCAAGAATCTGCTAAAGGAAATGGAAGGTCCGGTTCTGAGCAAGCTGCTGAAGGAAGAAGCTCTCCCTCTGGACAGTGAGCCTTGGTCTGAAAAGCGTCCAGCATCTACAGTTCAAGCTGCAGAAGAACAGGTTATTCAAGGTGAAGACTTGGGTCAAGATGAAGAAGCTACAGAAAACTCTGAGAAGCAGTCTGTATCTGAAGATCCTCAAGCTTCCTCTATTGACAGGCAGGCTCTGGAGGATTTGAAGAGATCAGATATGCTGATGAATGAACGGATGGACAAGAAGGATATCAAGATTGATTCTATAGCAAACATGGTAGCCAAGCAAAACGAAACCAGCGAACAAATCAAAAGCATGTTGGAAGCGTTGTTCACACGACTTCCTCCTTCTTCTTAGATTTTTCTTATGTTTTCCTTGTTTTCTTATGTTTGTCTGTAATATTTCTACCTGTTCTAAACTATCCTTGCTTCTGTTTTAATACAAACGTGTTTTTACTATGATCTTTTTAAACTCTGCTTATATATGCTTTTTGATCGCTGACAAAAAGGGGGAGAAAGAATGATATTTTTCAATAACGGTTATTGAGACAAAAGTATCAAACATTCTAACCTCATTATATACTTGCTGTTCTGAAAAGCTTACAGGTACAAGAATCTGATGAAGTAACACTCTGATGCTCAAAGAAAGTTCAAGTAAAGTTCTGAAGCTCAAGGTTTCAAGGAATCAAAGGGAATAATCAACTCAGGGGGAGTTTTTCTCATCATTACTCTGATACTTTTATTCCTTACCCTCTCAACTCTGATACATTTATTCATTATATGATTATCTCTGATACTGTTTCCTTTTTATCCTTAAACTCGGATACTTTCATCATTTTATTTTAATTAAAAAAATCTAGTTTTTGTCATCATCAAAAAGGGGGAGATTGTTAGAACATAGTTTGATTCTACAACCCTCAGTTAGAGTTTTGATGATAACAAAATATAAGATTAAATGAATTATGAGTTTTATATTTGACATAGATGCTACCTAAAATTATGCTGTTTATTTACAGGAAACTCTGATGGAATCAGCATCAGAATATCAACATCAGCATCAGAAGATGTCAACCAGAAGATCATGCATGTGCTTACGCTGAAGTCTGATGAACAGAATCTGCGATTAACACACTCTGACTCTGATCAAGATCTTAACTATGTCATCAGCACTCAGAAGCAATCAGAATAAGCTAAAGCTAAGAATGCTCAGATCTTCATTACGCAGAACATTCTGATGTGTCAACGGTACTGCATTCAAGGCAGATTAATTACCAACGGCATTATTCCAAGACAAAGATCTTCTCAATATGGAAAGAACGTAATAAGCATTGAAATGGAATAATTGGCATCAACGTATCTTTTCCAAGAAGTATTTAAACAAATCAGTGAGAAGTGAAATGGCTAATGCTCTACAATACTCTACACGCCTAAAGCCAATAATCATCTTCGTCCTCACTAAATCAGTTTGCTAAAGCTCTCAATTGATTACTCTATAGTTCTAGCATTCTAGTTTCACAATAAGCTTCATTTGTGTATTATCACAGTTGTGATATATAGTTTTTGTAGAAAACATCAAACACACATATTGTTCAGTTATCTGTAAGAAAGAATTTCCTTGAGAAACCGGTCTGTGGTTTAGACTCAAGAAGGCTTTAGCAGTTGTTAAAGCAGTTTTGTATTCATTTTAAAATAGTGAATTAAGACCTCGTTGGAGAGAGGCGAAATCACATTGACGGGTGGACTGGAGTAGTTTGAGATCAAACGAACCAGAATAAAAATAACGTGTTGTCTGCATTTGATTTCAAGTTTTAACAATTCAACCCCCCATTCTTGTGTTTTTCACATCTTCAAACTAAGCCTTGGTGTAGAGTTTCACGTTGCAGGATTTCTGGTTGTGATAAGTCTCATCATCATTTAATGCTCATTTAATGCTCACAACCACCTTCTGAGTCTTTATCCAAAGGATTTTCACCACGTACCTCTACTGTCTTGGGATAGCAACTTTGCTACTAAGCCCATGCTTTGATTTTTGCTTTTCCTTAATTCCTGCTGACAACCACCATGCTTGCTTCAAAAATAAACAAGGAAATGCTTCAGCACATGAAGGCTGTATTCAATGCTTTGGTCAGAACTTGACCAAATCCCAAAACCTTGTTTATACAACCTGCTGCATACCTATGACCAACAGCTGGTTTGGCCTACGCCTGCATCCCATTATTGCACCATACTAGCATACGAAAACTGTGATGAAAAAGCAAAGGAACAGGATTCCAAAACAGGTTCAAATCCCATTTGTTTTTCCCCCCAAAATCACAACAAATTCATCTATAAATACTTGGCTCTATCACACGTTCAAGGGGTTGGCTTTTGAAGAGAGATATTGGCCAAAAGAGAGAAAAGGAAGTTGTGAAACCTTCATAAAAATCCAGATTTCTCATACACAAAAACAAACCTTTGTTCTTCCCTTTGAACCAAAGAACACAACCACTCTTTCGTCTCTCTTGCTGACTCAGAACATCCGAAGGCAGCCACTCAAAGCTCCAAGCACGCTCCAGGTAAGTCTTTTTTACTTTACTTGCTTTTCATTCTGAACATCATTAACATGTAAATATCATATCATTAATGTTGTACATATCATTACTTAAGTAGAAAAAACTGTGGATCAAAACTTCTTGATTAGGGTTAGACTCAGATTTAGGATTAGAACTTCTATAAACTGTTGTGCTATTATCCTTCTGATTTGTTGTTTATTAAGAACTGAATAAATTGCTGATGTGCTAATTAAGAGTTGAAATATTGCATAGAACTTTTGATGTTAACTCACAGCTTTAGCACAACACTGAACTTTTGATGACTCACTCACTGTTCTAACATAGCACAGAACTTGTGAGTTCTCCTCACATGTCAAATACACTGAACTTCTGATGTTTCCATCAGTTGTTTTCAAACACTCTGAGTTTCTGATTTTCACATGCTGACAATACGAAACTTTTGACTTTTGGTTCACTGGATAAACACCATCCAGAACCTCTGTGTTTTCCCTCTAATGTTTCTCGCAGGACCTTAGAGTTTACCAATCCAGAACTTCTGATCCCACTAACGTCTCTTGTTGAGTCATAATGCTCTTGGCTTCAGAACTTCTGATCCTAGTTGTTTTGCTTGCAGCAGCAAGTTGTTCCTATCTTTCATTTATTTTTTCTTTTTTATCATTTTTAATATTAACTTATGACTTATTTTTACTTGCAACCCCCATTCATAAATTTGTACCCCCATCCCCTAAATATTGTAATAACGTAGGACTTTACATTTCTGCAATTTATCACTTTCAAATTTAAATGCTAGTAATTAGGCGTGTATGGAAAGATAAAACCAACAATTAGACCACTAAAAATCAAAGAGAAATGCATGCAATCAAACACACTTGCACACATGCACCGTTAGGGTAATTCCACTTGTTGCCTAAAAATGGTCATGTTATGCACGTGGGGTGTCTTAGCAAAAACAATCGAAATACAAAATCATAGTCCCTGGATGACGCTATAAACGTTGCCTTCCAAAAAATGATCTTAGTACCTAAAGAAAAAGTGCTAAGTCATCTCACAACATTGCTATCATGGTCATACGATGACCCAACACCCGTCCCTTCACATCCAACGATGGGGCTTCTTACCAAAACAATGGTAAGGTTGCAACATCTAAAGGAGGAGGAAAATAACATCTAAGACCTTTTGAGTAGGTAGATTACTTTTAGTTGCTTGCTCAATTTCAAAACAAACATCCTTGCTATTTTCAAAAACAATCACATACACTTTAAAACATTTTCCAAACCTTGAAATATTTTCAAAAGCTCAACACTTTGCATACATTCTTACAAATGGGAATCATTGCAAAGTTTTCCTAAACGATGGCACCTTTTCAAAATACTTTCAAAAACCACACTAAGCACATTTTCAAACAAAAGCAAGTGATCTAGAAAGTAACTAAGAGCCCATGGAACACCATGGATGAAAAGGGTGCTAATACCTTCCCTTTTCATAATCTACCCCCCGAACTCAAAAACATCTCTAAAAGGTCTTTCCTGTGCTTTTTCATCTTTCCTTATTGGATAAAAGAAAAGTAGGTGGCGACTCTTGCTAAACCGCAACATTTGCGAACACAAACGCAAAACCTCAAGTCAGTTCTCCCACCGTATGACACTCTGGTTCTCTTGGTTTTTGTATGTGAGGCTTATTTTTCTTTTATTGCATGTGCCTCCAATGTGTGAACTGAAGGATAGAAAAATACAAGAAAGGGGGTTTGAATTGGGGTTTTCAAATAATAAAAACAAAATGACAGGTTTGTTAGAACATAGTATGGTTATACATCCTTGTAAGAGTTTTGATGATAACAAGCACACAAAGAACAATTATTCTCCCTAAATAAGTATTTTGTTTTGCAGGGAAGTTCTGATGTAAGAAGCATAGAAGATGAGATAGATCTTTGTTAAAACTCTGTTTTGACACATCTTACGTAGAAGAAAACATGTGTAACACGCTTAAATAAAGAAGTTATGATGTTACAACTTCTGAGTGCACTAACACTGTGAACAAGAACTCTAATATTCTGATACGTAAAGTTCTGGAAAGAAGTAAATGAGTCTCAATGGTAACATTCATCTTCTGATGTGATCTTTAGTAAGCATGTTCTGAAGCGTTACATTTTATTCATGGCTAATCAAAAGTAACGGATGAAAGAAGACACAAATCTCTATGTTTGGAAAGTACATTAACTACTATTTATCAACCTTCCAAAAGCACCTTCTCATGCATTGCCTATATAAAGAAGACGTGAAGAAGAAATCGGATACGATTTTGCTGTGCACTGAAAAAGAGAAATATTATTACCTTCCTATCTTGTGCTTTTCAATTGTGGTTTAAACTCAAGAAGACTTTGACAATTGTCATTGTATCTGTGTGATCAAGTTTGATTAGTGGATTAAGACCTCATTTGAGAGAGGCGAAATCACCTTGGCGGGAGGACTGGAGTAGTTTGATTTCAAATGAACCAGGATAACCAATGTGTCTTTTATTTTAAGTTTTAAAAACCCCAATTCAAACCCCCCTTCTTGTGTTTTTCCATTCTTTAATTGGTATCAGAGCGCCTAGTTCTGAGTGCAAACACTTAATCGTGTTAGAAAAAGATCCAAGCAAGAAAACCACTATGGTGGGACCAAGTCAGATCATCAGCAATTATTATCATGATGATAAAGAAAGAGTCACCGGCAAACATCCAATCTTTGATGGTGAAAAATTTGATTACTGGAAAGACAGAATCAAAAGTTTCTTTCTAGCTCATGACGCTGATCTCTGGGATATGGTGACTGATGGGTACATACATCTAGTTGACAGAAGCGGTCAGAAGATCGACAGAAAAATAATGACAGATCATCAATAGAGAGAATTTAGAAATCATCACAAAGCCAGAACAATTCTCTTGAGTGTTATCTCTTGCACAGAGTATGAGAAGATCACAAACAGAGAATCAACAAAACACATGTTTGACTCCTTGAGAATGACACATGAAATAAACACGCAAGTCAAAGAAACCAAAGCTCTTGCTCTCATTTAGAAGTATGAAGCTTTCAAAATGGAAGAAGATGAAACCATTGAAACAATGTTCTCAAGATTTCAAGTTCTGGTTGTTGGACTATAAGTAATGGATAAAGGATACTCAACTGCAAGTCATGTAAATAAAACCATCTGAAGTTTACCCAAGAAATGGAGACCCATGGTCACAGCCCTAAAACTGGCCAAAGAACTTGTCAGCTCCCTGAGAAGTCACAAGATAGAACTAGAAGAAGATGAGCCCTAGAAGCAAGGTAAGTCTTTAGCTCTTAAATCTAACAAAAAATATGAACCTAAAGTTTTGTAGGCAAACAAAGAAAACTAAGGTGGATCCTTGTCAGAAGAAGACGAACTATCTCTTATCTCTAGAAGAGTCAATCAGATGTGGAAGCACAAGAAGAAGAAGTTTAAAACTTCCATAAGAACATGAAACCATTTTGAACCTTCTTCTGGATACAGAAAATCAGATAACAAAGATATTGTTTGCTATGAATGCAATGAACAAGGTCATTACAAGAGTGACTGTCCAAATATTCAAAAAGAAAAACCTAAAAATAATTTCTTTAAAGAAAACAAGAAAAGCCTCATGGAAACAAGGGATGACTCAGAATCTTCTGAAGCTAAAACAGAATCAGACGATGAAAGAGGCAACATAGCCCTAATGGCTAATGTATCTCATGACACTGGATCATATGAATTAGAATCAGACTGAGAGGTAGAAGAGGTATTCTCTAACTTTTCTAGATTACAATTAAAAGAAAGTCTGTCAGAAATTCTTCAAAGATATCAGCAAATTCGAGTAAAAAACAAGAAGCTGAAAAAGGATCTAGTTTATGAATCTGAAGAAACAAAGAAACGGAAAACAAAACTCTGAGATTAAAGAAACAACTTCTAAACTCAAAAATAAATTACAAAAGGCTCAGAAAGAAATTGTCTCATAAATTTCTAGTAACTCTGATAAGATCATAAAATAATATGATCATACCTTTCAAAAATTTCTTGCTAAAAACATAGATAGGAGCAAGATGGCTTCAATGATCTATGAAGTTAGCAGAAATGATAGAAAAGGGATAAGATATAAGGGAAAAGTATCTCAACCTAAGAAAGTTAAGGATATCGCCATAAAACACACACCTCTTTATTCTCACTTCACCTATGGGCATACACACGACATAAAATATACTAGTAATTCTTTTTCTACTAAACTAAAATTCAAACAGAATTTTGGTAACTCTAACAAACAAGGACCCAAAAAGATATGGGTACCTAAGTACAAAATTGACCATGTTGCATATGTCTTTAACAGCAAAATTGAAACACCAATCTTGGTACCTGGACTATGGATGCTCTCGACACATGAAGGGAAGAAAGCATATGTTCCAAACCCTGGAGCTTAAATCTGGAGGCTATGTAGGTTTTGGAGTAAATCAAAAAGGAAAGATTATTGGCTCTGGACTATTGGTAATGGTACACTTCCTTCTATAACTAATGTTCTGTTAGTAGATAGATTAATGCATAACTTGTTATCCATAAGTCAATTAAGTGAAAACGATTATGATGTAATCTTCAATCAAAAGTCCTGCAAAGCAGTTAGTCAGAAAGACAGACCTATCCTTTTTAATGGAAAGAGAAAGAACAACATTTACAAAATAAAACTTTCTGAACTAAAAAGTCAAAATGTAAAATGCCTAATGTCTGTTAACGATGAGAAATGGGCCTGGCACGGAAGATTAGGCATGTTAGTATGAGAAGAATATATCAGATTAACAAACTCAATCTGGTCAGAGGACTTCCTAACCTGAAGTTCAACTCAGATGCTCTGTGTGAAGCATGTCAAAAAGGAAAGTTTTCAAAACCTTCTTTCAAAGCAAAAAATGTTGGTTCTACCTCTAGACCATTAGAACTTATGCATATAGATCTATTTGGACTAGTGAAAACTGCATCCATTAGTGGCAAGAAGTATGGATTAGTGATCGTAGATGACTATAGCAGATGGACATGGGTAAAGTACTTAAGACACAACGACGAGTCACACTCTGTTCTTTACCTTCTATAACCAAGTTTAAAACAAAAAAAAATTCTTAGAATTGTTAAAGTAAGAAGTGATCATGGTGGGGAATTTGAAAACAAAAAATTTGAATTATTTTTTAATGAGAATGGCATCTCTCATGATTTCTCTAGTCCTAGAACTCCTAAACAAAACAGAGTTGTAGAACGAAAGAATAGAACTTTACAAGAAATCGCCAGAACCATGATCAACGAGACTAACATTGCTTAGAAATTCTGGGCAGAATCAATTAACACAACGTGTTATATTCAGAATAGAATCTCCATAAGACCTATTTTGGATAAGACTCCATTCAGATGTACTTATTTTATTCTAAACACTAAAGAACATTTGAACAAGTTTGACTCTAAAGCATAAAAGTATCTCATGTTAGGATTCTATGAACGCTCAAAATGTTATAGAGTACATAACACAAAAAGACGGATTGTGGAAGAGTCTATCAGTGTCAGATTTTATGATAAGCTTGGCTCCCAGAAGTCAAAGCAGGGTAAACTTTTGTTGGTATAGAATTTCTATTTAGAGGTACTGAAGACATTGCATCAGAAGTTCTATATAAAGAATCACATTCAAACTCAGAAGAGGATGTCACAAACATTACAGCAACATCTGAAGATCCCATTAAGAAAAGACAATCCAGAAGCAGCTTAGCTCATCCGAAAAATACAATTCTGGGAAAGAAAGAAGATCCAATAAGAACAAGATCTACAATCTGAAATTTTGAAGAATATCTCAAGGGATTAGTGTATCTGATTGAACCAACTTCCATTGATGAAGCCCTTACGGATAATGACTAGATACTCGCAATGCAGGAAGAACAAAATCAGTTCACCAGAAACGATGTGTGTGATCTAGTTCCTAAAGCAAAAGGCTTTAACATCATTGGAACCAAATGGGTCTTCAGAAACAAGCTAAATGAACAAGGAGAAGTCGTCAGAAACAAAGCACGGCTGATGGAACAAGGTTATAGTCAACAAGAAGGTATAGACTATACATAAACCTTTGCTCCAGTCGCCACGTTAGAATCTATCAAAATTTTAATTTCTTTTGCAGTAAATAATGGCATCACTCTTTATCAGATGGATGTTAAAAGTGTGTTTTTAAATGGATAAATTTATGAAGAAATTTATGTGAACCAACCCCATGGTTTTGAAAATTCAAAACATCCAGAATATGTTTATAAACTTAAGAAATCACTATATGGTTTGAAACAAGCTCCTAGAACTTGGTATGAAAGACTAAGTGATTTTATGTTAGAAATGAGTTTACTAGAGGGAAGGTGGACACAACCTTATTCTGTAAACTATTTAAGAATGACATTTTGGTTTGTCAAATTTATGTAGATGATATAATTTTTGGATCTACTAGAGCCTCTTTGGGAAGATAATTTGCTAAGTATATCCAGGCAGAGTTTGAAATGAGCTTAATGGGAGAACTCAAGTTCTTTATGGGTATCCAAATCAATCAAAATCCAGAAGGAACCTACATTCACCAAAGCAAGTATGTCAAAGAACTTATGAAGAAATTTTATTTATCAGAATGTAAGCCAGCCAAAACTCCTATGCATCCCACATGCATTCTGGAAAAGGAATAGGTAATTAAGAAGGTAGAACAGAATCTCTATAGAGGTATGATTGGTTCTCTCTTATATTTAACAGCTTCAAGACCTGATATTCTGTACAGTGTTTGTCTGTGTGCTAGATTCCAATCAGATCCTAGAGAATCTCACTTAACAGTTGTGAAGAGAATTTTCAAGTATCTGAAAAGTACTACTAATCTTTCACTTTGCTATAAAAAATCTAAAGAATACAAATTAGTAGGGTACAATGATGCTGATTGCGCTAGAGACAGAATAGAAAGAAAAAGTACTTGTGGAAGCTGCCAATTTCTGGGAGACAATCTAATTTCGTGGTCCAGCAAAAGGCAATCCACCATTGCACTGTCAACTGCTGAAGTTGAATATATAGCAGCAGTTGGATGTAGCACACAGATGCTATGGATGAAAAGTATACTTAAATACTTCAACATATATGAGAGCAACATTCCTATTCTTTGTGCCAATACTTCTACTATTTGTCTTTCAAAAAATCCTATTTTACATTCTAGGGCTAAGCATGTAGAAGTTAAACATCATTTTATTAGGGACTATATTCAGAAAGGAATTCTCTCGTTAAAATTTATAGACACAGACCATCAATTAGCTGATGTTTTCACTAAACCCATTTATAAATATAGGTTTAACTTCATTCTGAAACATCTAAGCATGAAATTATACCCATAATGATAATTTTGTTTCTGTACACTTTAACCCTTAGAAGTTTATGTTTAAATTTTTCGTGTGTGAACATCTGATCAATAGTTCTTTAGAAATTAGAAGGAAAGTTGTATCAGGATCTATCTAGAAGATCTAAACATTCTCCAAACGTTTCAAGGATAGAAGCATGCCGTTCACAATATCAACATTTTCCTACTCTATACGCAAGGTCTTCCTCTAAGGCTGAACACGTGTTCAAATTCTGAAGAGACTTAAACGTTGAGTTGGTGCATTGAGGCTCGTGTCAAATCGGTAACTGTTTCATATCTTCACACTCTCCCTCTTTTTAAGAATCATTATTGCACATAATCATTTTCTGTAAATATTTTTCTTGTTAATTAAGACTTCTATTTTCTTATATGTAGTTCGCTACCCATCACTCTCACACTTCCACTATCAATTTCTTCTCTCTTCAACTAGTTCAATCTTTCAAAAAACCCTAAAAGAGTATGTGTGAACAAATGGCTTCCTCTTAACAACTTGCTCAAGGTTATCAAATTATTCCTAGTTCTTCTTCCTCAATAGAAGAAAGGTACGAAGAACTCTCAAGAACTCTCCTCACACCCATTGATTTGCTGGAAGTTCGATGTGAGCTCATTGTAGATTTCGTAAGCATGAAGGAAAATGAATATGATTTAATCCCCAATGTTGAGTTTCAAGGATGGACTAAGTACTTTGATCGCCTCCTAGGTCCAGTTTTTCTAAAACTTGTTAAAGAATTCTGGATCCATGCCACGACTTCAAATCATCGGTTTACATCTTTCGTAATGTGAAAGAAAATCATCATATCTGAAGATCTCATTGGGAAACTAATAGGTCACGACGGTGGCGGAATTCGATGCAGTGACATGGTTGACAAAATTTCTGACCTAACCAAGATCTTAAAGGAAATCTTTACTTCTGGCCAACCATCAAACAAAATAAAAGACATGTAGGATTACCATAGAATTTGGTCTAAAATTATTTTGGGTTGCATCAATCATAGGAATCCCACATCTTCTCCATAATACATCAACATTGTTCAGCAGTACCTTTTGTATTTCATCACTACCAAATCAAGAGTCAATCTTCCACATATTTTGTTCAATCATCTGAAGACCGGCGTAAAATAAACAAGAGAAGAAGAAAGAACAAAGAGAGATTGTATCCCTTTGGGAAGACTCATTTCAGATATTCTGACAGAAAAAAAATTGATAGAACATCTGACTAAGGCTCAACAAGCTAGCACTCTGGAAGCTTGTGCTGGTAAACCTCTTAATGCCAAAAATCTGAAGAAGATGAAGATTATTGAAACTATTAAGAAGGATCCAACAATCACCACCAAGGAATTAATTACCACTAAACGTGAACATCAGTGATCTAAGACAACAACCTCTGGAAGTTTCTCCAAGAAAATCAAGAAAAAGAAAAGAAACTGTAGAAGGAACTTCTCAGAAGACTCCTAAACTTCCAAAAAGAAAGGTAACCCTTCTTTTGTTTCTGTCATTGAATCAATATTGTTATCAACATCTGAAAACTCTTCATATCCAAAGCCCATAGAAGATCCACCTCGTCAAACTTTTGATGGTTTTGACCTAGACTCTGACACCTCATTTCCTCTAGATAACCTTTTGAACAATCCACCTTCTACCCATCTTGACCAAAATCATCCTGAACTTGCACAAGTTCTCTCTGATATTGATCAATTTGATCCGCAGTTTGAAGCTCCCCAAATCGAAAATCCAAACTTTGACTCTGATACCACAACATACATCCCTGGCATCACCTGCCCTCTCATGGTCTCTCAACCATAAATAATTCCCTCAACTTCTTCTCAGAACCTCTCCATCCCAAATATTCCAACTCCTTATCAGTCCACTCCACCAAACTCACCAAATTCGCCCATAATCCTTTATGACTCTCCCTCTCTAAATAACCACCCAGAAGATCCCCTTAGAACAATCATAGATTTAGAAGCTTTAGACAATCTCGTCACAAGCTCTCAGGAAATTGTTGTTCCAAAACCAAAACCAAAAATCTCCAAATAAGATGTGGGTAAATCCTTGCTGATTTTTGGAACAGAAATACAGGAATGAGTTATCTCTCTAAAGCTAGCTTGCATAGAGAATCTCAACCCAACTGCTTCTTATTCTCATTGCAACCAGTTCAGAAAATGGTTCAACTTTGAATCTCTGAAACTAAATGAGCTTAGTTATGAAATTTCTCAACAGGACTTCTATGATCACCTGAATATCTTCAAGGATCAATTTATGTGTCACTGAGAAAAGAAGCCACTCCTTCTGCTGGACAATACCCCATGGGGAGCTCATCAGACATCAGAATGTGATGAACCACTCTCTGATCCTCTTCCTCTTGTCATGTTACAAGACAAAGGCAAGAAAGTTGAAGAAGCTACTGCGTTAGAATCAGTTGCACTTTGCTCTGAAAAAGTGGTCCCTTTTACTGAAATACCCTCTTCTTCTATTGTGCTGCAAACTCTGGAGAAGTTTAAGAAATAAAATGTTGTGTTTAAGGAAAAGCTAAAGAAGCAAGATGAAAATTGCAAGGAAATTAAGGGGATGCTTAGGAAACAAGAGGAATCGCGCAATCAGATTAAGAGTTTATTAGCAGCCATGTTCACACAACTTCCACCTCCTCAAACTTAGTTCTGAAATTTGTTTTTTCCTCATTATGTATTTTTATGTCCTTGAATCTCTTTGAAATACAAAATTCATTTTACTGTCTAAAATGTTTTTATTGTTTTTAGATTCTTGACAAAAAAGGGGGAGAACGTAAGATATTTCGAATATAACAGTATCAAGACTCAGTCTCAAACATTTTGAATATCATAACTTCAACTTTTTATCTTCTGAAAGCAAAACAGGAAAAAACTCTATTGAGGACAGTTGTGGAGATATAAAAAATATTCTTCTCAAAACTCTGATCAGAATATTTTCAGGGAAGTATTTTTCTTTATCTGAGTATCCAACTCAGGGGGAGACTTTAATGCCTTATGTTCTTTAAGTTTCTAACAAAATATCCAAGTTTTTGTCATCATCAAAAACGGGGAGATTGTTAGAACATAGTTTGGTTCTACATCCTTGTAAGAGTTTTTATGATAACAAACACTCAAAGAACAATTATGCTCCCTAAATAAGTTTTTTTTTGCAGGGAAGTTCTGATGTAAGAAGCACAGAAGATGAGATATATGATTGTTAAAAATATGATTTGACATATCTTAAGTAGAAAGAAAATATGTGCAACACGCTTATATAAAGAAGTTATGAAGTTACAACTTCTAAGTGCACTTAATGTTGCGTACAAGAACTTTGTTATTCTGATACGCAAAGTTCTGGAAAGAAGTAAAGGAGTCTCAACTGTAACATTCAACTTATGATGTGATCTTCAGAGAGCATGTTCTTATTACATTTCATTCATGGCTATTCAAAAGTAACGGTTGAAAGAGGACAAGAATCTATATGTTTGGAAAGTTCATTAACCATTATTTATCAACATTCCAAAAGGACCTCTCATGCATTGCCTATATAAACAAGACTTGAAGAAGAAATCGTTTGTGATTTTTGGCTGCACATTGCAAACGAGAAAATATCACTAACTTCAATCCATAGTTTTTCAATTGTGTAATACATCACTTTTGTGATACTTTTTTTGTTAGAAAACATATTTTGTGCATGCTTTCAAATATTGTACTGAGTAATACCTTGAGAAAACCGGGTTATGGTTTAAACTCAAGAAGACTTTGACAGTTTTCATTTTATCTGTGTAATCAAGTTTGATTAGTGGATTAAGACCTCATTTGAGAGAGGAGAAATCACCTTGGAGGGTGGACTGGAGTAGTTTGAGTTCAAAAGAACCAGGTTAACCAACATGTTTTTCATTTAAAGTTTTAAAAACCCCAATTGATACCCTCCCTTCTTGTGTTTTTCCATTCCTCACATATACACCTCAAGACTTGTTCATACACCCCCCTTTGGTTTATTATTTTTTATTTTTATTCATTTAAAGGTCAACATAAAATAAAATAAAACAAACCTTATTATAAGATTCCAAGCCCATAATATGTTGACCTAATTCCATGCTATATATTCTTCCTCATTCAGACAAACAAGACACGAAAACCTTATGCTAAAAATTATTTCCAAAAAACCACAAAATTATCAAACTAGGGAAACCTTTAAACCCTAGCTTTCAACCATCTTCCAAGCATTCTTGCATCCCCAATCGATTCTTGAAGAGGTAGAGAGTAAGAATGGATCCAACACAATGATCCAAAGTCCCCAGAATCTGCACGCATGCAACTTGGTTTCACACTTTTTTTTACAAATTGCATATTTTAGTTTCCTTCATGTTTCATTGCACAATAACTGTATCAATATGTTTTTGAGGTATGTTAGTGCAAGGAAAATAGATCGCATAGCCTTCATGCTACTCAAATTGTGAGTTTCTATAACCACACTGATCCATGCAAATTTCACCATAGCTCTTCAACTAGCGTGATTCAGCCCAAGATAAACATCCCATTGAATTCACAGGGTTGGATTTAGGGGGATAGGGTATCTTTGATTTCCTAACTATCTTTATTTTGCATGTTTAAATAAGATGCTCACCAGAGAAGACGACCGGAGCTAGGGCTCTGGCGCCTCTCCGGTCCAGTTCATTATGTTTACTATTTAATTATTTGTTTGTATTTTAAACAATGGATGTATCACCATCCCAGTGGTTAAAACGCGCATGCTAAGTAATTACTCTATGAAGGCATGGGTTTGATCCCTGTCTTTTGCTATTTTTCCATAATTTTTTATTTTTTGCAGGATTTTATACAAAGTGCATTGGTTTCCCTTCTCAA
This sequence comes from Vicia faba, assembly GCA_948472305.1. NCBI lineage: Eukaryota > Viridiplantae > Streptophyta > Magnoliopsida > Fabales > Fabaceae > Vicia > Vicia faba. The sequence goes on along the minus strand of OX451735.1, from coordinate 524,880,799 downwards.
ACACAGGCGCGCGTCTAGCCTGGTGGTGAAAGTGTTGGTTGAAAGGGTTGAGGGCGTGGGTTCAACATCCATCCCTGGTAATTATTTTTTTTAAACCTTGTTTTCTTTATCAATATTACATTTATAAACCCTAAATTCACCAAACCAAAACCTTTTTTTCATAAACCCTAATTAGTTTTTTAGGTTTTTATTTAGTCAATAGAATTAGATTTTTTAGTTTTTAATTTAATTAATCATCTCTTTTTGTTTAATTAATTAAAATCAATTTAGGGTTTTTAGGTTAATCATTAAACCTTTTTTTATCATAAATCGCCAAAATAATTTCAAATTCCTTTTTTCTCAGTCTTACAATTAGCGTTGATTTCTTTTCTTGCGTTTTTTATTATGATTATGTAATTGCTTCCAGGTTTGTAATAGTAATTATGTTTTATTTTCCCAATTTTATTACCTATGTACCTCTCCCAAAGCATTGTAATAGTCTATGGTTTTATTTTCCGCATATTTACTGCTTTCCTATTTTACTATATTAATGTTAGTAATTAGGTCATGTATGGCAAGATAAAAATAAAACGGTAGCAAACCCTAATTTCAAAGATTAGAATAACTGAACACAAATCACTTCGCACACTCACACCTCCAGAGTAACCTCCCTTGTTGGCTCTAGAAAGAAACATTCATGTCCCTCGAAAGTGGGGACACTTTAGCAAAGTCCCTCGAAAGCAAAGATCGTAGTCCCTCGATGACCCTTTTGATGTTGCCTTCGGTAAACGATCTAGTCCCTTAATGATAATTGCTTAAGCATCCTTACCAGTTTCCTTCTATGACTGTACGATGACCCACGCCCGTCCCTTCACATCCAACCATAGAGCTTCCTACTAACTAATGGTAGGATAACACTATCTAAAGGAGGAGGAAATTAAAAGAAAAGCCTTGAGTAGGTAGACCGCTGTTAATTGATTGCTCACAAATGTATCAAAACAAAAACATCTTTCATAAACACTTTTCAAAAATATTTCGAACAAACACTTTGTACGCATTCTCGAGGATTAATACGAGAATAATTACAAAGTTAACCTTTTCAAAATATTCTCAAATACACAACACAAAGCAATTTTCAAAACAAAGTGACCTAGAGATTAAACGCCCGTAGATAACTACGGATAAAAAGGGTGCTAACACCTTCCCTTTTCATAACCTACCCCCCAAAATCAAAATCTTCAAAGTCTTGCTTGTTCTTTTCACCCTTTCCTTATTGGATAAAATGAAAGTCGGTGGTGACTCTTACTATCCGCACATTTGTGATAAAACACAAAACCAAGTCAGTTCTCCCACCGTATTACAGAACTGGCGACTCTGTTGGGGATTACTTAAAAGAGGGGTTACCTTTAGAGTTAGATCACTTTATCTACTTTATTTTATTTGTTTTCTTTATCTTTATTGGGTTTGCTCATGTTTACTTTTTTGTAAAGATACTACACCCAGATCTGGGGGTACCCTTAGGTAAGTAGCTATAGATCATGGAAACTGTATGGTATAGACCGATAGGGTTGAAATGACGGCTACGTTACTGCAACACATTGGTTGGTACTGGTGTCCCTTGAGTCAGCCGGGGAGAATACTGGGCTACCGCGATGTCATAAGCACTAACTGACCTTTAGAACCTTAATTGACCTAACTTGGCCATTGTACCTATTCTTGATCAGATACCTTTCACCAACCTAGAGCAAGTTCCAAAACCTGAAGACATTGCAGCAGCCTTACATCTGAAACGATCAGACATTGTATCTAATTGGGAAAAAAGAAATGGAGTCAAGGGTTTTTTTCCTAAATTTATGATAGATAAGGCTCAGTGGTTTCTAGATGCCGTGAGTTTTCGTTCTTTTGAGGATATTTTGGCTTTGCTGATCTATGGTTTGGCGCTTTTCCCTAACCCGGTCCAACTCATAGATGTAAACACCATCAAAAGTTTCTTTCTATAAAGACATAATCGAAACTTTCTTTCTAGCTCATGACACTGATGTCTAGCATATGGTGACTGGTGGGTACATACATCCAGTTGACGAAATCGGTCAGAAGATTGACAGAAAAAGAATGACAAATCATCAAAAGACATAATTCAAAAATCATCACAACCCCAGAACAATCCTCTTGAGTGTTATCTCGTACACCAAGTATGAGAAGATCACAAATAGAGAGTCAGCAAAACACATGTTTGACTCCTTGAGAATGACGCATGAAGGTAACACACAAGTTAAAGAAACCAAAGCTCTTTCTCTCATTCAGAAGTATGATGCTTTCAAAATTGGAGAAGATGAAACAATTGAAACAATGTTCTCAAGATTTCAAATTCTGGTTGTTAGACTAAAAGTTATGGATAAAGGGTACTCAACAGCAGATCATGTAAAGAAAATCATCAGAAGTTTACCCAAGAAATGGAGACCCATGGTCACAGCCCTAAAACTGGCTAAATATTTGAACAAAATTTCTCTTGAAGAACTTATCAGCTCTCTGAGAAGTCATGAGATAGAACTAGAAGAAGATGAACCCCAGAAGCAAGGTAAGTCTCTCGCTCTTTAATCTAATAAAAAATATGAACCTAAAGTTTTTCAGGAAAAATAAGAAAACTCTGGTGGATCCTTGTCAGAAGAAGATGAACTATCTCTTCTCTCTAAAAGAGTCAATCAAATGTGGAAGCACAGGAAGAGGAAGTTCAGAAATCCTAGAAGAACAGGGAATAATTCTAAACCATCTTCTGGATACAGAAAATTAAGTAACAGAGATATTGTTTTCTGCGAGTGCAATGAACAAGGTCATTACAAAAGCGACTATCCAAATCTTCAAAAAGAAAAACCTAAAAAGAAGTTCTTTAAAGAAAATAAGAAAAGCCTTATGGAAACATGGGATGACTCAGAATCTTCTGAAGCTGGAACCAAATCAGAAGATGAACGAGTCGACATAGCCTTAATGGCCAATGTATCAGATGACACTGGATCATCTGAATCAGAATCAAACTCAGAGGCAAAAGAGGTATTCTCTAACTTTTCTAGATCTCAATTAGAAGAAAGTCTGTCATAAATTCTTGAAAGATATTAGCAACTTCGAGTCAAAAACAAGAACATGAAAAGGATCTAATATCTGACTCTAAAGAAACTAAGAAACTTAAAACAAAAAACTGTGAGCTAAAAGAAACCATTTCTAAACTCGAAAAAAAATTATGTTATTAAAAATAAATTACAAAAAGCTCAGAAAGAAAATGTCTCGGAAGTTTCTAGAAACTCTGATAGAATCATAAAAGAATATGATCATAGCTTTCAAAAATTTATAGCTAAAAACATAGATAGGAGCAAGATGGCTTCAATGATCTATGGAGTTAGCAGAAATGGCAGAAAAGGGATAGGATATAAGGGTAAAGAATCTCAACCAAAGAAAGTTAATGATATATTCATAAAACACACACCTCTTTATTCTCACTTCACCTATAGACATACACATGACATAAAGTATACTAGTAATGTTTTTTCTGTTAAACCAAAATTCAAACATAATTTTGGTAACTCTAACAAACAAGGACCCAAAAAGATATGGGTACCTAAGGACAAAATCTTCTATGTTGTAGATGTCTTTAACAGCAAAATTGAAACACCAATCTTGGTACCTGGACTCTGGATGCTCTTGACACATGACGGGAAGAAAGCATATGTTCCAAAGTATGGAGCTTAAATATGGAGGCTATGTAGGTTTCGGAGACAATAAAAAAGGAAAGGTTATTTGCTCTGGAACTATTGGTAACGATACACTTCCATCTATAACTAATGTTCTGTTAGTAGATGGATTAATGCATAACCTGTTATCCATAAGTCAATTAAGTGATAACGGGTATGATATAATCTTCAATCAAAAGTCTTGTGAAGCATTTAATCAAAAAGATGGATATATCCTTTTTAATGGAAAGAGAAAGAACAACATTTACAAAATAAAAATTTTTGAACTAAAAATTCAGAATGTAAAATGCCTAAAGTCTGTTAACGATGAGCAATGGGTCTTGCACAGAAGATTGGGGAATGTTAGTATGAGAAGAATATCTCATATTAACAAACTCAATCTGGTCAGAGGACTTCCTAACCTGAAGTTCAACTCAAATTCTCTGTGAGAAGCATGTCCAAAAGGCAAGTTTGCAAAACCTTCTTTCAAAGCAAAAAATGTTGTTTATACCTCTAGACCATTAGAACTTCATTGCATCCATTAGTGGAAAGAAGTATGGATTAGTGATCATAGATAACTATAGCATATGGACATGGCTAAAGTTCTTAAGACACAAGGACGATTCACACTCTATGTTCTTTACCTTCTGTAACCAAGTTCAAAACAAAAATGATTTTAGAATTGTTAAAGTCAGAAGTGTTCATGGTGGGGAATTTGAAAACAAAAAAAATTGAATTATTTTTTAATGGGAATGGCATCTCTCATGATTTCTCTTGTCCTAGAACTCCTCAAAAAAACGGAGTTTTAGAACTAAAGAATAGAACTTTACAAGAAATGGCCAAACCATGATCAACGAGACTAACATTGCTAAGAACTTCTGGGCAGAAGCAATAAACACAACTTGTTATATTGAGAATAGAATCTCCATAAGACCTATTCTGGATAAGACTCCATATGAACTGTGGAAGAAAAAAAGCCCATTATTTCTTATTTCCATCCATTTGGATGTACTTGCTTTATTCTAAACACTAAAGAACATCTGAACAAGTTTGACTCTAAAGCACAAAAGTGTCTCATGTTAGGAAAATCTGAACGCTCAAAAGGTTATAGAGTATATAACACAAACACGGATTATGGAAGAGTCTATCAGTGTCAGATTTGATGATAAGCTTAGCTCCTAAAAGTCAAAATAGGGTAAATTTTTTCAGATATAGAAGTTCAACTTACAGGTACTAAGGACACAACATCAGAAGTTATCTATAAAAAAATCACAGTAAAATCCAGAAGAGGATGTCTCTAACTTTACAATAACATCTGAAGATCCCATCCAGAAAAGACAATCTAGAAGCAGATTAGCTCATCCAGAAAACACGATTCTGGGAAAGAAAGAAGACCCAATCAGAACTAGATCTACATTCAATAATTCTAAAGAATCTCTCATGGGATTAGTGTCTCTGATTGAGCCAACTTCCAATGATGAAGCCCTTCTAGACAATGACTGGATACTTGCAATGCAAGAAGAACTAAATCAGTTCACCAGAAATGATGTGTGGGATCTAGTTCCTAAACCAAAAGGCTTTAACATCATTGGGACCAAATGGGTCTTTAGAAACAAGCTAAATGAACAAGGGGAAGTCGTCAGAAACAAAGCACGATTGGTGATACAAGGTTATTGTCAGCAAGAAGGGATAGACTATACAGAAACCTTTGCTCCAGTCACCAGGTTAGAATCTATCAGACTTTTAATTTCTTTTGCAATAAATAATGGCATCACTCTTTATCAAATGGATGTTAAAATTGAGTTTTTAAATGGTTACATTGATGAAGTAGATTATGTGCACCAACCCCCTGGCTTTGAAAATTCAAAACATCCCGAATATGTTTATAAACTTAAGAAATCACTATATAGTTTGAAACAAGATCCTAGAGCTTGGTATGAAAGACTAAGTAATTTTATGTTAGAAAATGATTTTACAAGAGGGAAGGTGGACACAACCTTATTCTATAAACTATTTAAAAATGACATTTTGGTTTGTCAAATTTACATAGATTATATAATTTTTGGAACTACTAAAGCCTCTTTGGGAAAAGAATTTGCTAAGTCTATGCAGGCAGAGTTTGAAATGAGCTTGATGCACGAACTCAAGTTCTTTATAGGTATACAAATCTATCAAACTCTAGAAGGAACCTACATTCATCAAAGCAAGTATGTCAAAGAACTTCTAAAGAAATTTGACTTGTTAGAATGTAAGCCATCCAAAACTCCTATGCATCCCACATGCATTATGGAAAAGGAAGAGGTAAGTAAGAAGGTAGAACAGAAGCTCTACAAAGGTATGATTGGTTCTCTCTTATATTTAACAACTTTAAGACCTAATATTCTGTATAGTATTTGTCTTTGTGCTAGATTCCAATCATATCCTAGAGAATATCACTTAACAACTGATAAGTGGATTTTAAAGTATCTGAAAGGTACTACTAATCTTGGTCTTTGTTATAGAATATCCAAAGAATACATATTAGTAGGGTACTGTGATATTGACTTTGCCGGAGACAGAATAGAAAGAAAAAGTACTTCTGGAAGCTTCCAATTTTTGGGAGACAATCTAATATCATGGTCCAACAAAAGGCAATCCACCATTGCACTGTCAACTGTTGAAGATGAATATATAGTAGTAGCTGGATGCAACACATAAATGCTCTGAATGAAAAGTCAACTTGAAGACTTTAACATATATGAGAGTAACATTCCTATCCTCTATGACAATACTTATGTTATCTTTCTTTCAAAAAATCCTATTTTACATTCTAGGGATAAACATATAGAAATTAAACATCATTTTATTAGGGACTATATTCAGAAAGGAATTTTCTCGCTAAAATTTATAGACATAGACCATCAATGGGATGATGTTTTCACTAAACCCCTTTCTGAAGATAGATTTGACTTCATTTTGAAACATCTCAGCGTGAAATTATGCCCAGAATGATAGTATTGTTTCTGTATACTTTAACCCTCAGAATTGTATGCTTTAATTTTCTTTGTGTGAACATATGATCAATAGTTCTTCAAAAATAAGAAAGAATGTTGTATCAGGATCTATCCAGAAGATCTGAACATTCTCCAAAAACAGTTAATTTTAAAGATAGAAGCATGCAATTCACAATATCAACATCTTTCAACTCTAAATGCAAGGTCTTCCTCTAAGGTTGAACACGTGTTCAAATTCTGAAGAGACTGAAACGGTTTAGTTGATGCATTGAGGCTCGAGTAAAATTGGTGATTGTTCCATATCTTCACACTATCCCTCTTTTTAGGAATCATTAAATGCACGTAATCATTTTCTTTAAATCTTTTTCTTTTTAAATTAAGAATATTATTTTCTTTCTATTGGCTATATATACTTTGTTCGTTCACCATCACTATCACACTTCCACTCTCAATTTTTTGTATCTTCAATTTGTTCAATCTTTCAAAAACCCTAAAAGAGTCTGTGTGAACAAATGGCTTCCTCTCAACAATTTTCTCAAGGTTCTCAAAGCATTTCTGGTTCTTCCCCGTCAACAAAAGAAAGGTACTTCGAACCCTCGAGAACTCTCCTCACACCCAGTGATTCTCTAGAAGTTATGTGTGAGCTTATTGAAGATTTTGTAAGCATGAATGAAAAATGGTATGACTTAATCCCTGATGTTGAGTTCGAAGGATGGACTAAGTACTTTGATTGCCTCCTAGGTCTAGTTTTTCCAAAACTTGTTAAAGAATTCTGGTTCCATGCCACAACTTCAAATCATTAGGTAACATCTTGCGTTATGGTAAAGAAAATCATCATATATGAAGATCTCATTAGAAAACTAATAGGTCCCAAAGGCGGCAGTATCCAATGCAATGATATGGATGACAAAAGTTCTGACCTAACCAAGATCTCAAAGGAAATCTTTACTTCTGGCCACCCGTCCAACAAAATCAAAGACTTGAAGGATTACCTCAGAATTTTGTCTAAAATAATTTTGGGTTGCATCAATCACAGGAAGCCTACAAGTTCTCCAGATTAAATCAATATTGATCAGCAGTACCTTCTGTACTTCATTGCCACCAAAACAGAAGTTAATCTTCCACATCTTCTATTCAATCATCTGAAGACTAGCGTAAAATAAACAAGAGAAGAAGAAATAAAAAAGAGAGATAGGATCCCTCTGGGAAGAATCATTTCAGATATTCTGACAGAAAACAAATTGATATAACATTTGACTGAGGCTCAACAAGCTAGCTCTCTGGAAGCTTGTGCTGGTAAACCTCTCAACACCAAAAATATGAAGAAGATGAAGATTATTGAAACTATTAAGAAGGATCCAACAATCACCACCAAGGAAGTCATTACCACCCGAAGAGTGCCTTTGAAGGATTTTCCTCTCTTCACTCAAGCAGGCTCTTCTCCAGATATTGTTCTTAGGTATCTGGAAGCATGCAAGAGTGACGGTACAATTCCAGATGTGAACATTCTTGATCTAAGGCAACAACCTCTGGAAGTTGCTCCTAAAAAACGAATAAAAAGAAAATCAATTGCAAAAGGAACTTCTTAGAAAACTCCCAAAGCTTCCAAAATGAAAGGTAACTCCTCTTTCATTTCTGTTATTGAATCAACATTGTTACCAACATCTGAAAACTCTTCATCCCCAAAGCCCACAAAATATTCATCTCCTCAAACCTTTGATTATTTTGACCTATACTTTGACACCTCATTTCCTCTATATAACCTTCTGAAAATCAACCTTCTACCCATCTTGACCAAACTCAACCTGAACTTGCACAAGTTCTCTCTGATATTGATCAATTTGATCTGATGTTTGAAGCTACCATAACTATAAATCCAAACCTTGATTCTGATACCACAACATCCATCCCTGGCATCACTTTCCCTCTCATGGTCTCTCAACCACCAATAATTCCCTCAACTTCTTCACGGACCCTCTCCATTCTAAATTTTCCATCTCCTTATTAGTCCACTCCACCAAATTCTCCCATAATCCTTTATGACTCTCCCTCTCTAAATAACTACACAGAAGATCCCTTTAGAAAATCATAGATTTAGAAGCTTGGTACAATCTTGTCATAAGCTTTTAGAAAATTGTCGTTCCAAAATCAAAACAAAAAATCTCTAAAGCAGATGTTGGAAAAACGTTGCTGATTTTTGAAACAAAAATACAGGAATGGGTTAACTCTCTAAAGCTAGCTTGCATAGAGAATCTCAATCCAGCTGCTTCTGATTCTCATTGGAACCAGTTCAGAAAATGGTTAAACTCTGAAACTACGAAACTAAAGGAGCTTAGATATGAAATTGTTCAACAAAACTTCTGTGATCGCCTGAAAATCTTCAAGGATCAAGTTCTACAACACTGGGTAAAGAAGCCACTCCTTCTGCTGGATAATACCCCTTAGGAAGCTCATCATACATCAGAGTGTAATTAATCACCCTCTGGTCCTCTTCCGCTGCTCATGTTTTAAGACAAAGGTAAGGAAGTCGAAGAAGCTCATGCGTTAGAATCAACTACAGTTTGCTCTGAAAAAGTGGTCTCTTCTACTGAAATAACCTTATCTTCTATTATGCTGCAAACTCTTGAGGAGTTGAAGAAATAAAATGTTGTGTTTAAGGAAAGGTTAAACAAGTAGGATGATACTTGCAAGGAAATTAAAGGGATGCTTGGGAAACAAGAGGAATCGAACAATCAGATCAAGAGTTTATTGGAAGCCCTGTTCACACGACTTCCACCTCCTCAAACTTAGTTCTGAAATTTTTTCCATCATTTTGTTTCTTATTTCCTTGATCCTTTTTTAATACAAAATCCATTTTATTGTCTAAGTGTTGTATTGCTTTTTGATTCTTGACAAAAAATGGGGAGAACGTATGGTATTTCGAATATAACAGTATCGAGACTCTATCTCAAACATTTTGAATATTATAACTTCTATCTTTATCCTTTGAAAGAAAACAAGAAAAATCTATTGAAAAGCAACCTCTATTGATGACAGTAGTGGACGCATCAAAAAATCCTATTCTCAAATCTCTGATCAGAACAATCTTCAGGGAAGTATTTTTTTTGAGTATCCAACTCAGGGGGAGACTTTAATGCTTTATGTTCTTTAAGTATTCTATCAAAATATATAAGTTTTTGTCATCATAAAAAATGGCGAGATTGTTAGAACATAGTGTTGCAACTGGTATTTTAATCAGAGTCGCCGACTGTTGCAACTGGTTTTTTAATCAGAGTTGACACCCTTGATTTTTATCCTAAAGGAAGGGGATATAAAGGAATAACCCTAAAAGTTAGATTCTAGGTTGGGATTCGGTTCAAGGCGAGGGGAAGGTGTTAGGCACCCCTTATCTACCTTGTTGGCAAGGATACTAGGTTTAGAAGCATGACATTTAGGAAATAGGGTTTTTACGTTTTATTAGGGAAAAGGATTTGAAATTTAGTTTGTGGGACTCGCCACGATTTTAATCGTATGCCTACGTATCCTCTTAGGAGATATCAGAGTCTTATTTCATAGTTCGCGGTTGTTTGTATTTTTTATGAATTGCGAAATATATTTTGAATTTCCCGCATACATAGTCTAAGAGTGTGAATAGCGAAGTTTGTTAGACCAAGTACGTAGTTAATTTAAATATACCCGTATTCCTTTTCGAAAAATTAATTGTTCGAATTAATTTAATTTGCTAAAAAAAGATTTGATGTTTGGTTGAATATTTTTTTATACGTAGAGCGAGGGAGTCTGATATAATCTCCTTGTCACGTGGCCTGATATTGGCCATGTATTGCTCGCAAATGAAGTATTTGATTAGTCGTGTGGGTTTTAATATTTTGATATAAAATATTAAATTAAATTATATGGTGAGAAATGTTTTAATGAATTCAAAAATTATATAATAATTAAAGATAATAAGTATAATATTTAAATATGTTAAATACATAATATATATATATATATATATATATATATATATATATATATATATATATATATATATATATATATATATATATATATATATATATATATATATATATATATATATATATATATATATATATATATATATATATATATATATATATATATATATATATATATATATATATATATATTAATTATTATTATAATTGAAGGAAAATATGAAATAATAAATAAATGAAATAAATAAAATAAGAAAGATATTAAAAACATAGGGGGTGCAAAATGTATCATGATAGTAAAAATGGGGGGTGTCAATGGCATGGGCCTGAATTCAGATATTGAATTCAGGCCCAAAAGGCAAGGGGTTCGTTCTGTAGGTGTTAAGTGTAAATGGGGGTATTACTGCCGATGGGCCTAGTGTTTATGGCCCAAAACAAAATTATTTACCAGTTAAAAATAAAAAAAAAGGTTGAGGGATGTGATAAGGTGGGAGAACTGACTTGAGGTTTTTCGTTTCGTCACAAATGTTTTGGTTTAGCAAGAGTTACCACCGACTTTTATTTTATCCAAAAGGAAAGGTAAAAAGCACAGGAAATACCTTTGATATGTTTTCTTGAGTTCGGGGGGTAGATTATGAAAAGGGAAGGTATTAGCACCCTTTTCATCCATGGTTTTCCATGGGCTCTTAGTTACTTGCTTAGATCACTTGCTTTGCTTTTGGAATTGTTTGAAATGGTGCTTTGTGTTTGGTGTGATTTTGAAAGTGTTTTGAAAAGATGCCATTCGTTTAGGCAATCTTTGTAATGATTCTCGTTCGTAAGAATGTATACAAAGAAGTTTGTCTTTTGAAAAATGTTTTAATGTTTTTAAAGTTGTTTGGAAATGTTTTTGAAATGTGTGTGTGATTGTTTTTGAAAATAACAAGGATTGTTTGGAAGAGAGCAAGTAACTAGGAACTATCTACCCCACTCAAATGTATTTCCTATGTATTTTTATTCATTTGACTTACCATTGATCTGGTAAACAACCCTATCTTTGGATGTTAAACGGGAGGGGCGTGGGTCATTGTATGACCATGATAGCAATGTTGCCAAGTATCTTAGCATGTTTGAGGGACCAAGATCATTTTGTTTTAGGCAACCTTTTGATAGCGTCATCGAGGGACTATGATCTTTTGTTTGTTTGATTTTGCCAAGATACCTTGCATGCATACCATGGCCATTTTTGTTTAGGCAACCAAGTGGGTGAAACCCTAAGGAGTGCTTGTGTGCAATGTGTGTCATTTTACATGCATTTGTCTTGTATTAGGTCATGTTTATTTGTTGGTTTTTGGTCTCATCATGCAAACCCTAATTTTACTAAACATGTATATAATGCGATAAATTGCGTAAAATAAATCTAAGCTATTACAACAATTATTATGGGAAGGGGGATACAAGTTTTGAATGGGGATATTTGCACAAAATAAAACCCTAAAATACTATTACAACCCAATTGAATATTTGCAATTTAAATAAATGTACAAATATTAAAAATGCAATTAAAATGTAAATATGCAAAAAATGTTTTGTATTTGTTTTATGTATGAAAAAATAAAATTATTTAAGTCTTAAAAATAAGAAAAATAATATTGTTATTTTTGAAAGGGTGAAAACCCTAGTTTTCAAATGAAATAAAAAAAAATATGTTCTATATTATTTATTTATCCATTTTTGTACAAGAAATAATATATAATATTATTAACAAATATTAAAAATTAAAATATGTATGAAAATAGTATTTTATGTGTATGAATAATAAAAATAAAAATGTATGATATTTTTAAATGTGTTTACTATTTATTTAAGAAAATAGATTCTATTTATTCTAAATAATCAATATTTTATGCAAAAAATAAGATAAAAAATAAAATAAAATGCAAGAAATAAAGAAAATATTTTTCATGATTTTTTAATGTTCAGAAAAAAATAATAAAGTCAGTAAACATAAAAATATGAAAAAATATGCAAAAATATAAAAATATGCAAAGGGGGTGGAAATATCAAGTCAGGGGGGTATGGGAAGTAAAAACAGAAGCCCAAGGCCCGCCAGGCCCAGGACAACCTTCGACCCTGTCCTTCGTCCACTTTGCGCGCGTGTTTGCAGCTCAACCTGCAACTTGCTATTCTTTGCACAAAATCAAAAACTCAAAACATAAAACATGTAGCATTTTTTATCATGATTCCAATGATATAAGATTTTAAACCTAACTCTAAAAAATCAGGGAGAATTTTGTAACCCCTAATTTCTGACCTAATTTTTCAGGATGTTCAACACTCAAATTCTCTTAGCTCAGTTAATATAAATGACAACTATGCATATGTACAGCTTCACCATGCTAGAGACTACATTTTTGCTTCACAAATCGTGGCTTGAGGATGCCTAAATAGAGAGATAAAGTTTTGAAAAATACCTCCTTCAGCTGGATTTGGATATGGCAATGTGGGGACTTTGAGTGAGGCCTGAGGATCGTGTGAGCTTCCTTGAAGTTCCCTCAAGCTATCCCAATGCTTAGCTTGCCTTGAGGATGCTTGAAACTCCCTGTAGAAGTCAAGTTGTAACCTTCCAAAATGAAAATGGTGATGGCTTAAATAGAACTTCCAGAACCAGGACAAGGGCTTGGATAGTTTTGATATTATGTATGGAAAGTGTTTCAAGTGTTAAAGGGAGAAACGCACGAGCCAATATTGAGCTTGCAAGAGTTTTGCAGAAACTGCAAGTTTGGGCAGAAAAATCGTGTTTTTGTATTTGGGAGAATTTTAGATGTTCTGCCAAGTCCACTCTTTAACATATGTTCAAGTTCTGATCCCTTTTGCCAATTTACTTGCATTTGAAGAAAAGTTGAAGTGACTATGCAAAAGGCCTGTACTAGCTACCTCAAGGGCTGATAATAGTTGGTATGCTTTGCTTAATTCCTGTGGAAATTGTCTGCACCACGAGAACAAGTCCAAGGCTCAAGGCTGATAAAGTTGGAAAAGCTTGCTTTATCAAAATGGCATTGTGAACTTTTGGCCATTTATGGAATTATTCTTTGTACAATGCTCCAAAGGTCAAAATAAAGCTATTAACCACTGAGCTAGCATTTAACTATGGAGTGAAGAAGGGATTTAGGACCTGTAATTCAAGGTACAAGCATGCTTGAATCTGATTTGCAACTTGATCTCATGTAAAAATGACTTGAACAAAAGTGACAAAATGCCATTTTCTCATCTTCGATTCTCCCTAACCACAAATGATCTTGGAGAGTTCTTGGATATTTTGGAAAGCTTGCAACATGCTCTACAATCCATATTTGAAATTAATTTTGAGATACCTCTTGTAACTAGGGGGAAAATTCCCATGAAGTTGGGTCAAAAACCTGCCTAGATTAGGGCAAATTTTCACTAAGTCTTTTAGTTCATGGACCCTTATTCACAAATTCATAACTTGAGATCTAAGAATCTTTTGGGAAAACTTTGAGAATAAAAGTTGTATATTTCATGGAGGACTACAACTTTAATGTTGGAAGTTTTCTTTGAATCCAATTGCATCATGGTGAAAAAGTTGGGAAAAGTTGGGAAAAAAATAAGAAATTTTCCATACTTAGAAAAATTCTAAGTTATGAAATTTTTCAAATTCAAAACCCTAATTTTCAAAATTGGTTTTCTTGATCAACAAGTTTCATATTTTGACATGTCTTGATGAATTATGACCTTTGGCACTTGATTTTGACCAAAAAGTCAAAGTTTGACTTTTCAGTGCACAGTTGACTTTTGATCAGTTGACTGCAAAACTCATATGTCAATCCAATGAACTTGAGATCTTTTGAACTATGAAATTAGGTCAAGATGATGCCATTGAGTCCTTGAAGTCATGATTGAACCAAATTGGTCATTGGCTAGGTTAAAAATCAGAAATTGCCCTTTCTCAGTCAAAACCCTAATTTTGACCATTTTGCCCTTTTAATGATCTAATCAAATTTCTTGAGGAGTTGTGATCCAAACTTGATCAAATGGTACATATGAGTATAAAATGTGGTTGTGGATCCAAAATTATGAAGTTTGACTTTAAATTGGCCACAATTGACTTTTTCCCCAATACAATTGATTTTTAGGTCAACTGTCCAATTGACTGGGCAAAAATGTGATTCAAGGCTTGAAACTTGGTATGACAAATCTTAGGGGTCCAAGATGGTGTATGAAAGTCACATGAAGCATTGATGGTCCAAAAATCCTTGTGCAAACTCAAACCCTAATTTTAGGTTATCAGTGCAAGAAGATGTCTTGAGCTGAGCAAACCCTAATCTTGTCTTGAGTCCAAGAAGATCTTGTGAGGAAAATATTGATAAATGAGAGGGAAAATTTTTGGGTACAACAAGGGATAAGAAAATCACGTTGGTCCTTGGGACTTATAAGTGAGGCCCAATTGGGAAAGAAACCCAACTCCTTTCCACTCCACGTATATTTCCTCCTCTGTTTCTCAATTCTCTTCGCCTCTTTATCTTTCTCCCAACGAAAACCCTAAGTGGAAAAAAACAGAGCCAACCCCTCCAGCGGTGGTGATGGTTGTAGACGTGTGTTGGCCGGTTCATCGAATCTGTAAGGAGGTTGGGCGTCATGGGTCTGTGGGATAAATGGTGGATCGTTGGAGGTTGTTGTCGAAGGGAGCTGATTAATGGAAATTCGTCTGGTCACGATCTAAATTGCATGATGACGATTAGAGAGGGAGACTGAGCGACTATCGCGGTGCAGGATCCGGCTACAAGGTTTCAGAACAGAGAAAATCATAAGGTTTCTGGAGCGTATCCGAGCTGTAACTATACTTGAATCTGAATGAGTGACATAATGACTTCCGCATCTGGAGTGTATCTGTATTGTATCTGAATCATAAATTTGAATAAGCGTCAGAATGGCATCCGTGTTTGCAGCGTATCTAAGCTGGGAAAATCATAATAAGTGACAAAATGGCAACCGCGTCTGGAGCGTATCTGGACTGTATCTTGACTTAAAATATGAATAAGTATCAGAATGACTTCCGTGTCTGGAGTGTATCTGTACTGTAGTTTGACAATTGGAATCTTGAATGAGTATCAGGATGGCATCCGTATCTGGAGCGTATCTGAATTGTATTTTGACTTGAAATCTGAATAAGTATCAGAGTGACTTCCGTGTCTGGAGTGTATTTGTACTGTATCTGAAATCTTTCAACATTGTTAATGGTAGCTATTAATCTTATCCTAAAAAGGGTAAAATGTTAGCTGAAACACAAAGTTATGTTGCATGAAATGTATGATGCAATATACATGCTTTATCAATGTTTATGATATATGGATGTAATGTATGTGCATGTAAGTTGATTTGCTGTTTTGCTGAGGAAAATAAATCCTTGACATCTGGGGATAAGAAAATCTTTGACTGCTGTCGCAGAAAATAAATCCTTGACTGCTGAGGATGAGAAATCCTTGGCGACCGTTGGGGATTAAAAATCCTTAGTGACTTCACTGGGGATATGGGTATTCTTCATGTCTTGAAGTTGGGATATTGAAAAACATTTCGTTGAGAAAGTAATGCCAAATGCTGCTTGAGAAAATCTGCTTGGGAAATCTAGAGAATTTTGATGACGTCTACTGGGAATTACACAAAGGGAATCCTTGTTCTGCTGGGACATACAGAAAACTCTGATGACTTCTGCAGAGAATTAAGAATGAGAATCTTCATTCTGTTGGGGAGCAATAAAAACTCTATGGGGAAGAAGGCTTACTATTGGGGAGTAAGTTCAGGGGTTTGGGTTATATGCCACTCTACTAGGGAATCAACCTAGGTTGGGGAGAGACAAAAGTTAACTGTTATCTGGTTGATTTTCAGACTTCAAGACAACTTGCTGGGGAATTTGGACAAAACTGAATGGTTTCCGCTGTGGATTGATAGTTTGAAGTTTTGGCTCCGCTGGGGATCAAGAGTTTGAAGTTTTAACTCTGATGGGGATTAAGGGTTTGAAAGTTTAGCTCCGCTGGGGATCTAGATGATGTACTGTAGGGATTGTTCATGGAATAGCCGAAAGACGTTTTCCTATCCTTTCAATCTGTCAGTAATTGTTCTTTTTCATTCATGTTTATTTGTAAACAAGAATTATGTTCAAATGCATATGTTCATTAATGAATCATTGGACGTTTTTGCAAATAAAACACAAGTGTAAAAAAAGAAAAAGACAAATGGTTTTCCGCACTTTAAAAAGATATCTTTGTATTTACTTTGAATCAGTATTTCTGTACAAAGGAGACAGACATCCTAGTAAGAGGATGGTGTCGTAAAAATTGAGAAAAATTTTATACAAAGAAAGATAGCTATGTGTAAAAAATTCCATGGGGTTCCCATTCCCCTATAGCCTTCGTATCTTCGAATATCTTGTCCATCCGTTGCTTCGTCTGAAGATGATTGGATTGATCAAAATCTCCAGGTTTGTCAGTGAAGAGATTGTCCTTAAAGTGATCCGACGAGACATAGTCATACGCTTTAATTCCCTAATTTTTGCCCAAGTCGCCCTTTTGGGTTTTCAACTTGCCAGGTGTACAATTTTTTTAAATATTTTTATCCCTAATTTTTGCCTGAACCGCCCTTTCGGGTTTTCGATTCACCGGGATGCCCTTGTTTTGCCTAGGTGTGTCAACCTAGCGGGTCTCTTATGTTTAGTATCTTTTGACTATGTCTGCGTTCGTAGGGTGTGGCAGGTCGTCGCCATCCATGTTGGTTAAAATCATTGCCCCACCAGAAAATATGTTCTTGATTACAAATGGTCCCTCATAGGTAGGAGTCCATTTTCCCCTGGGATCACTTTGCGGCAAGATGATGCGCTTGATCACAAGATCTCCGACTTGATACACTTGTCGTCTGACTTTCTTGTTGAAAGCCTTGATCATCCACTTTTGATACGTCTTACCATGGAAAACAACAGTAAGTCTCTTTTCATCAATTAAGTTTAGCTGATCAAGCCGGGTTTGAATCAAATCGTCTTCACTTAAACTGGCATCCTTCATGATTCTCAAAGAGGGGATCTGAACCTCAATAGGTAAAACAGCCTCCATGCCATAGACCAGTGAATAGGGTGTTGCCCCAGTGATGTGCGAGCCGTGGTACGATACTCATGGAGAGCAAACGGTAGCATATCATGCCAGTCCTTGTAGGTGACTGTCATCTTCTGTATGATCTTTTTGATGTTTTTGTTCGCAGCTTCGTCAACACCATTCATCTTTGGCCGATAGGGAGATGAATTGTGATGTTGAATCTTGAACTGCTCGCACAAGGCGGTGATCATAGTATTGTTAAGGTTCGTACGATTGTCAGTGATGATCCTTTCGGGGATACCGTACCGGCAAATAAGATTCTGCTTGATGAAGCGGGAAACAACATTCTTAGTAAGGGATGCAAAGGAAGCCGCTTCGACCCACTTTGTGAAATAATCAATGGCCACTAGAATAAAGCGGTGTCCATTGGATGTTGTGGGCTTGATCTCTCCAATCATGTCGATTCCCCACAGCAAATGGCCAAGGAGTTGTTACGACATTTAGAAGAACCGGGGGTACGTGTACCTTGTCTGCATAGATTTGACATTTATGATAGGTCCGGGAGTGTTGATAGCAGTCTGCTTCCATGGTAGACCAGTAATAGCCTGCCCGTAGAATCTTTTTAGCCATCGTATGTGTTGTACCCCAAAATTTTCACTCCCCTTTTCACAAGAAAATCACAACCCCAGGGTTTTCTCTAATTTTTGAGATTGGCTCAAGAATTGATCAAGCAGGCCTTTCTTTGGCAATAAATCCGGAATTAGGGTTTTCGCTCGTATTTCTCAGAAGAAACTGAATCCTCAGGAATTCAGTTAACTGTTACATTTTTTTCACGTTTGTTCAAGTTTACTGGTTGTTTCTCAAAACCTAATTATCTGGGATAAGAGCTGAGACTTTTGTTTGGAACATTAAGGAATCTGCTTGTTAGTGGAGTTAAATGTTTGCCAATTAATGGAAATGCTTGTTTGTTTAGAATGCACAACGTGTATGTTGATTGGAATACTTATGCAAAGAGATTGCCGAGTTTTTATGGATTACTTGGATTTTAAGTCATCTGTATTGGAAATGGTGGAATGCAATTTCAGTCATTGTTTAATCAGGAATCTTAAATAAAAGTGAAGAGGCAAAAGGGAAAGATTGGAAGATATTTGACAGTAGAAATTTCTTTTGGATAAAGACTTTTTATTCATTGGAAATGTTGTTACAAAATTTATTTGAATATTGTAAATTTACAACTTACAGTATTTACAATAATAATGGTTTACAACAAATGAAAAAAATCTATCTATTTCTAAGCCTAATCTCCTAAGCTTCAAGTGCTCCCATTCTCAACATCTTTGGCTTCTACTGCTTCCTCTATCATCCAATTGGTACTCACCTGCAAAAGACAAAAGAAAAAGAAATTAGTACAAGAATTTTCAAATGAAAAGAAAGGAAAAAATCATCATTAAAGTTCGTCGGCCGGAATCAGAATGCTATTTGTTCATCATGTTTTTATTATTCTCTCTACAAATCACAAGAAGATCGCTCTTCTTAGTTCACAAAGAGAAAAGTAAAAGATAAAAAATGCAAGCATACAATTGGTTCAAATGCAAAAACATAAGGCATTGTAAAGGCAAACCAAGGCGACAAATTCCAAACTGAATACCAAAATGAAGTAATGCAAAATTATCAAACATAGGCATTGTAAAGGCAAACCAAGGTGCCAAAATTCAAAACTGTCAAACATAAGCAAACTGAGTTACAAACCAACTAGATGTAAACTGTCAAGGCAAAGTACACAATGCAGAAAATATGAAATCAAAAGTACACAATGCAGAAAATATGAAATCAAAAGTACACAATGCAGAGGAAAACCAAATTACAAGCCAAAGAGACTTGTAATAGCCATCATAATTTTCCAGCCTAGATAAACTTTTCAGAACAAATAATATAATAAGCAAAAAAGTGCTTATGAGAGAGAGAGAGAGAGAAAAGAGAGGACCTTTAGTGAGAAGTTTGGCAGTTTGGCTAAGGCTGGCATAAGTTAACAGAAACAAAAAGAGATATAAAAAGAAAACCGCATAACAGTTCAAAAAAAAAGACTAAGCCAATTCACAAACAGTTTCAAACAAGAGAGCAAAGTCTGTAACTCAAAGCACAAAACCTGCATAATAGGCCAGCCATTCCAAGATCAACAAAACTGCAAGCTATACAAAAACACCAAGCTTTCCGAACCTGCAGTTCCAACTGCAAATTAAACAACAAACTGCAAACCTGCAGTTCCAACTGCAAACCTGCAGATCCAACTGCAAACTAAACTTCAAACCTGTTTGGCTAAAAATGCAAGTCAAACAAAACACAAACAAATCAAGCCTGCATTTCAAACTTGCTAGCAGAAACATCAGGACCAAGCAAGCCCACCAATAAAGCATGCCCAAACATCACTAAAACCCTCAAACCAAACTGAAAACAAACTTTACTAAACAGTTTCAACCTGCAAACCTGTTTTAGCAAAACTGCCCAACTACAAAAACAAAATCCAAGCTAAACAACAACCAAACTGCAAGCCCGTTAACAAAAACAAACAAACTTGTTAGCAGTCAAACTAATTTGCCAAACAAACAACAAAGTTTCAGAAGCTATTGTCATCATTAACATCATATTCAAAAACAACAGGTTTTCAGAAACTTCAACAAAGTATCATCATCACCAATATTCAAGGTAGAGAAAAACAACAAGTTTCAGAAATGTATCTTCATTAACACATCAAATAGCCTTGGAAGAGATTCAGAAGCAAAACAGTTTCAGAAGCGTGTTCAATACCAACAAAAAATCAAAAACAAACAGTCTCATAAGTTCATCATCAATATACATAAAAAAATACCAGAAGCCAAAAGCGTGTTCATCTCCTCTTCCTCCGCCTAGCCTCCAAGGAGCGCCACCGGCCGGTCTCACGTCCCTCTCTCTCCATTGTTTTTCAGAAGCAAAACGTTCAAGGTAAGTTTTTCTCAACCCCTTTTCTGCATCTCAAACATAAGAACCATGGATTAAAACATGCAAGCAAAAATAAAACAAACATTGAAACTGTAAAAACCCTAAAAAGATAACGAATCATACCATGATAAAACCACAACCGTGGGCAACTGTGAGAAGGAAGAGAGTGAGAGAGGGCGGCGCTCCGGCAGCTTTAGGCTAGAGAGAATAAACGCTTATGGCTTGAGAAGAAAAAGATGAAACGAAGAAGAAGAAGAGATGAGAGAAACAGCGCCGCTATGGCCAAAACTCACAAACCCTAAAACTGAGTGAACCCCAAAACAAAAACGTTGTACAACTCTGCCTTGGGCCTGACCCGCCCCAACCTTCGCCCTAAGCCCAAGCGCTTCTGCCCACACCCGCCCTCTTGTCTCCATTCTGTCTTGCTTTTTGTTTCTTCTTCATTTTTTTATTTGGGCTATAATAATCCAAAGGTCCATCATCTTTTTTAATTTCTTCAACTAATGTCTTTTATTAATCAATGTCATTTTAAACAATTTATTTTCTTTTCTTTGATACCAATAATAAAAACAAATAATGTATTAAAATTTTGTTTTGATATAGTTTCTTTTTTTTTTTAAATATTATTACCTTTAATAAAAATACCAAAATAATGGAATCATTAATTTAAATGATTTTCTTTCTTTAAAACTTTTTCTTTTCATAAATCATAAAACACAAAAGTAATAACAATACTTAATCTTTTTTAGGTTAAATTTTATTTGTTTATTTGTGAATAAATGCATGCATCTCATAATATTTTTGATTCTTGTTATTTTTATGTTTTGTTATAATTTGTTATAATTTTTATTTGAATCGCAACAATTCGATTTGGTTGTAACACATATTTTGACATTATTATTCTTGTGAGACTCATCCCCATTTGTAAATAATTGTACCCCCATCCCCGGATACTTTTTGTAATAACTTAGACTTTAAATTCCCGCAATTTATTGCTTTCAATATACTGTATAGTAATTAGGGTTTGTTTGGCAAAATCTAAAATCAATCGCTAGATGACCTAATACAAGACTTGAATGCATGAAAATGACAAACACAATGCACACTTGCATCTCTAGGGTAACCTCGCTTGTTGCTTCAGAAAATGCAATCATGTCCCTCGAGTATGAGACACTCTAGCAAATGCCCCTTCGATAAACAAAGATCGTAGTCCCTTGATGACCCTTAATGTTTCCTTCGATAAAACGATCTCGGCCCTTACAAAATTGCTAGAGCATCTCACAAGTTGCTTTCAATGAATGTATACGATGACCCGCGCCTGTCCCGTTTAACATCCTAACACAAGGTTATTCACCAAATACAATGATGAAATAACACTGTCAAAAGGGTTAAAAATATAGGAAAGATCTTTGAGTAAAATAGGGTAGACAACTCTTAGTTACTTAATCAAAAGCTTGCAAAATAATCTTGCTATTTTCAAACACACCTCACAACACAATTTCAAAACCATTTCCCAAAAACAAACTTTCAAACATTGAAATATCTTTTCAAAAGACAAACACCTTTGTATATATTCAAACAAGAATCATTACAAAGGTTGCCTAGACAAGGCCTCTTTTTCAAAACATTTTCAAAACCACACACACAAAGCAACATTTCAAACAATTGAAAAGCAAAAGCAAGTGATCTAAAACAAGTAACTAAGAGCCCATGGAAAACCATGGATGAAAAGGGTGCTAGCACCTTCCCTTTTCATAATCTACCCCCCGAACCCAAGAAAACATCTCAAAGGTCTTTCCTGTGCTTTTTGACCTTTCCTTTGGATAAAATAAAAAGTCGGTGGCGACTCTTGCTAAACCGAAACATTTGCAAACACAAACGCAAAACCTCAAGTCAGTTCTCCCACCATATCACAGAACTGGCGACTCTGCTGGGGATAATTTTAAAAGTGGGGTTACCTTAGGGTTTTAGATCACCTTTGCATGCTTATCTTGTTTTCCTTGATTGCTTTATATGTTGGGTTCCTTGTTTAGGTTTGTTTTAAATCCTACACCCGGATTTGGGGACACCTTTTAGGTAAGTAGCAATAAACTATGAGGGATTTGTGCGGGGTATACCGACATGGTTGAAGCAGTGGCTATGTTAGTGCGACATATTTGTGGGTACCGGTATCCTTTGAGTCAATCAAAGAGAATACGGGGCCGCTGAGTGATGTCATGAAGCACTAATGAACTCTTAGAACCTTACTTGACCATCTTGGCCTTATTAGGGGTAGTGAGATGACCGGCTTTGGTGCAGTCCTAAGTTGGTAGATAGTTGATACTACACTCATTGAGGATTATTTTCTTGGAATATTTTGGTCGCCAGTTAAGTGGCTAAACCAAAACAATGAACACAGAAAATAATCCAGTGATATTGAGCTCCTTAGAACCCGGTTACTATTTATAGGAAAGGTTGAGCCAACTAACTTCAAGAGGGTACTTACCTACAAACCCCATGCAAGCCTAAACCTAAGGACTTGTCTCCTTTGTATGAATGTGATTATCTGTATATACACTTGCTTACTTTTGCATACTTGTACATAACATCATAACATCATACCATAGCATTTTCAATAATCATTTCCAGGATCTCAAGGGTCTTTGATGTAGGGTCACGTTGAACCAGACGTCTACCAAAGGGCAAGAGGATTCATTTTCCTCTAAACAAACGCTGTCAAAGATCAAGTATAACAACTTGAATTAGGGGCTATGACCCACTTGATATGGTGAGCTTGATTCTCGTGAAAAGGCATCCACCAATGCAAAGTTTTCCAAACAAAGATGTTGATCGAAGTTCAACCTCTAACATTTTGTTGTGTTTACCCCGCGAGATCTTTGAAAACATGCATCCATATATCATGCATTGTATCATAACAGGTTTTCCCTTTCAGGTTTCCTTATTCTCCTACTGTTTATTTCAGTAAAGATGGCTCTAGAGAGGACTGTCAAAGATATCCAGACTCAAAATGCTCAACTTCAAGAAATGTTCTTGAACCTGTCCCAGGGGCAAGAAGAAGTGAAAGCTCTCCTCACAAGGGGCATGGTCCCAGGGAATCCAGGGGGCATCAAGAATGATCAGTTGGAAGGGCTACAAATTGAGTTGGAAACAATGAAGATCCAGATGATGGGACAACTGGTGGACCAGATGGCTCTCATTAAAAACCTGGCTCAAGGACAGGAGGAGCTAAGAGTTCTCATCAACAAACTGCTTCAAGATAACCAAGTGGGGCAAACAACTAGGGTTGCAGATCAAGTCATCATTCAACCTCCTTTGAGACAAGAAGACAAGGGAAAGGCTCCTCAGCTTGCTTCAGGGTCACAAGCCCAGTAACAACCTCGCCAGCGTCAACGGGGTAATCGGCGTAAGCAAAATACATCTG
This sequence comes from Vicia faba, assembly GCA_948472305.1. Taxonomy (NCBI): domain Eukaryota; kingdom Viridiplantae; phylum Streptophyta; class Magnoliopsida; order Fabales; family Fabaceae; genus Vicia; species Vicia faba. The sequence continues at coordinate 524,856,670 of OX451735.1, read as the reverse complement.
GAAGACATTTCACTGAGACTGACATACCATCATCTCTAATACTGGAATGCTTGTTGGAGGTCAATCTGATTGTTTTAAAGGATCCTCTTCGGAATCCCAATACCTCTGCTCCTGGCTATCACCCCGACGCATTTTGTGTATACCACTCCCATAGTCCTGGACATGACACCGACGACTGTTGGGGTTTGAAAAACAAAATCCAAGACTTCATTGACAGAGGAGTGTTGAAATTCATTCCGGATGGCGAGATGAAAATCTTCCGCTGGGGGTTCTCCACTTGAAGTAACAAGTTCGAACTAAGAGACTTTTGTTTCATTTGAATTTTCAAGTTGTAATTTCTTTTGTTATTCAAACAATTATCTGTTGATGTCAAACTTTGTTTCATTAATGCATTGCATATGCTTGTCTTTAATTCATCCATTCGTTTTTCACTATTCTTGAATTATGCTTTCTACTTTCTTTATGATATTTAACTCTTGCTAAAAGTTACAAGTCTTTAGAGGGAGGATGACGAAACAATTCCATAATCTCATACAATATGCTTTTGAACAGACCTTGCTGACGATGTACATGCACTTCTTTCAAACCCTAAACACTGGAGTTATAAGGAAGATAATTCCTAGTCAACCCCTTCTAGCTAAAGAAGTAGAAGTTTTCTGTTTTAAACACTAATCGAAACCTTTAATCAAACCTGGGGCAGGGTAGTCTCTCAATTAATTCAAAATGTGCGTTTAACCGCAAACTCTCAGTTCGTAATACAACGAACGACATCAAAAACATTCCCTTTGGAACCAAAAGATAGTGATGGTTCCTTATCGCATAGGCCGTCATTATCTATCAGAAAAAAAGGAAAAGCCCACTGAGCCAAAACCTACAAAGGAGGCTTAAGAAAGTTGGGGCATCCCACTGACTGTAATCTCGAAAACAGGAACAATCAGGCAAAAATTAGGGATAATGAATCAAAAGAGAGAGGTCATTACAAATCCTGAACTAATGTTGCAAAAAATGACTGCCTTCCAACAAATTCAACTTGTGTGGATCATCACCAAAACATCGTTCCAAACTCGAATAGAGTTCGACGCACAATTAAGTGAGTTTAGGATTGAAGAACATCACGAAGAGCGGGTGGGTACAAATATACTTTGAGTCTTTATCCTTTGTTTCTTAAACCGTGAACTAAGCCACGTTACAACCCTTCAAAAGTCCTAATTGAAGCATGGGTTAGTTCGAAAGCATACTGTTACAAAAGGTATCCTGACTCCTGTAAGGCTTTGCTCTAAATCTTGCGTTGAATTTGTCTTATAAAAAGTTTTCTGCTAAAAAAAACGCATTTTTCAAAACTTCGAGACAAGCATGAACTTTGTATTATTTGAATATCGTTGTTTGCACATAGTTATTTGTTTGACAGCAAATAAATTCACACAGTGAATGTTCAGAGGAACGAAAGCTCTCTCAGTAATTAAAATCACTTCAAGTGGGATGACACTCCCGTTGCAAAAATCTCCCATCAACAAAAGGGGACTTGATATGATATTGTCCAGTAAACCTGAGGCAGTCCAGTCAAGATTTCAACAAATCTTTCAAAGCCCAGTAAACATGGGGCAGTCCAGTCAAGATTTCAAGAAATCTCTCAATTGCAGAATAACCTGGGGAAAGTCTCCATCACCATCACTTGGGGCATTAAACGTCGATCTCATCAAGGGGCTACATATAGTTCGAGTTTCCTGGTAATGCCACAAACATATATTACTAGGGGCAATAATGAATCTCTCCAAAGTCCTTCTGAAAAGGAATTCAAGCGTCCTCGAGAAGTTCATCACCTCTCTAGCAGACCAGCAGTCATGGGTTTATTTCCCCAACATTTGTCAAGGATTTATTCTCTACAACGAAATTACATTTCAACAACATACGCAGACTGATCGGTCGTCGAAGATTCCTTCATCACCTGTTGGAAGTTATAGTCAATAAAGATTCCTTCATCACCTGTTGGAAGTTACAGTCGGTAAAGATTCCTTCATCACCTGTTGGAAGTTACAGTCGTCAAAGATTCCTTCATCACCTATTGGAAGTTACGGTCATCGAATATTCCTTCATCACTTGTTAGAGTTACAGTCGTCAAAGATTCCTCCATCATCTGGTTGAATCAAAGTTAACCCAATACCCTCTCTAGTTCAGTCATATCGACACTAAGATCTCCCTGATTCTTATGCCAGTGGAAGATATTCCAGGTTTTTGATATTTCAGATAAATCTCTCAGTGATTTATTCTAATTTTCTTCACTATCAGGGATGAAGAATCCAACATTTTTCTCCTCCAGCAGCTCGGGATTTATTTTCCCCAGCGAAAGGTCGTCTTGAAAAACATTACACCCCCATGCATCAGGACATCATGCAACACAATCTCATTTCTGAGGACACCATTGTTTGATATATGCCATTAACCTTTACCTTTCAAGAAAAGTACAATCAAATTCAAGCGATAAAGCTTTTACTTCAGTTGAATTACGGACAAGTTCCTAAATCTCGGCAAAAAACAACCCACCAGCAGAATAACAGACAATTGAAGCTCCTAAAAATCTGTTTCTCTCAAGAATGAAGATTCTCATCCTTGAAACCCCAGAAGATTGGTATACTCCCAAGCTCCTGACACTGTTAACAAAATGAAGATTCTCATCCTTGAAACCTCAGAAGATTGGTATACTCCCAAGCTCCTGACACCGTTAACAGAATGAAGATTCTCATCCTTAAAACCTCAGAAGATTGGTATACTCCCAAGCTCCTGAAACCGTTAACAGAATGAAGATTCTCATCCTTAAAACCTCAGAAGATTGGTATACTCCCAAGCTCCTGATACCGTTAACAGAATGAAGATTATCATCCTTAAAACCTCAGAAGATTGGTATACTCCCAAGCTCCTGATACCGTTAACAGAATGAAGATTCTCATCCTTAAAAAACCCAGAAGATTGGCATACTCCCAACCTTCTGTCCCAAACGCCTGAATGAAGATTCTCATTTTTGCTTCCCCAGTAGATTGGCATACACCCAACCTTGTGACCCAAACGCCTGAATGAAGATTCTCATTTTTTTCTTCCCCAGTAGATTGGCATACTCCCAACCTCCTGATATTCCCGACAGAATAAAGATTCTCATTCTCAAAGTGGCATATAACCTAGATTCCAGATATTCCCGACAGAATGAAGATTCTCATTCTCAAAGTGGCATATAACCTAGATTCCCGATATTCCCGACATAATGAAGATTCTCATTCTCAAAGTGGCATATAACCTAGATTCTCGATATTCCCGACAGAATGAAGATTCTCATTCTCAAGGTGGTATACAACTTAAGTTCCTGATATTCTCGACAGAATGAAGATTCTCATTCTCAAAGTGGCGTATGATCTTAACTCCTGAACTTCTTCCAAACAGGAATAAGCTTTTCCCAGAGTCCCGAGTTTTACTCTCCAACAGGATAGCTACTCTTCAGCAGTACAGCTACTCCCCACAAAGTTCTTATTCCCCAACAAAATCAAGATTCTCATCCTTGATTCTCCAGATCTTTCTTTACTCTTATCTTTGAATTTGTTAGAATTTGTCATCCCCTGCAGATCGAAGATTTTCGTTCTCAGGCTCCTCAGTACAAATTCCCCTAGCAGAATAAAGATTCTCATTCTCAATTCTCTAGAGTTTTCAGATATTTCCTGGCGAAGTTCTCCTCAAAACAGGAATCCCCAGTAGATTGGCATATAACCTAAACTCCTGACTTTCCCCAAGCAGTATAACTTCTCCCCACAGAGATTGTCAAAAATCTTGAAGATACACATACTCTTCAATAGTGGCCCCAGGACTTCTCATTCTAAAATGGTCAAAGGGTTTTCAATCCCCAGCAACACTCAAAGATTTATTTTCCCCGACAGCAGTCAAAGATTTTATTATCTCCAGCTATCCAGGATTTATCTTCCTCAGCAAGACAACTCATCAGCTCACATGCGCATACATTGCATTCATATATCATAAACATTGACATAACACATACATTGCATCATACATTTCATGCGACATAACTTTGTGTTTCAGCTAATATTTTACCCGTCGCAGGATAAGTTTAGCAAGTTTCAAACTTCAAGGATTTCTGAAAACAGTTTACGAACGATTCCCAACATGGATGTTAATCTATCGCTTGTTCTGCTCCAGGATTTCTGAAAACAGTTTACGGACGCTTCCCAACATGGATGTTAATCTATCGCTTGTTCAGCTCCAGACTTCTGAAAATAGTTTACAGATGCTTCCCAACACGGATGCTAATCTATTGCTTATTCAGACCCCCAGCTCAGAGACGTCCCAAACACGGATACCTTTCTGATACTCATTCTTTCACCTACAACATACAGCTCAACACACATTCTTGGATGGCATCTTTAAGCCCATCTCTGACAAGGTTTTGTCACATCTCCAAATTTCATCTTTAAGCCCATTCCCTCAACTATGCTTTAACGAGTGAAAATTTATGGGCACTCTAGTGTCCAATCATCTTTTACCTTCGAGTCACAAACGGAAAAATTACCAATCTAACTCTTCATGTTCAAGAAGATTGAACAGGGGAAGCTGTTGTACCCCAAAATTTGCCCTCCCTTTTTCACAAGAAAATCACAACCCCATGGTTTTCTATGATTTTTGAGATTGGCTCAGGAATTGATCAAGCAGACCTTTCTTTGGAAATAAATCGGGAATTAGGGTTTTCGCTCGTATTTCTCAGAAGAAACTGAATCCTCAGGAATTCAGTTAACTGTTACATTATTTTCACGTTTGTTCAAGTTTACTGGTTGTTTCTCAAAACCTAATTATCTGGGATAAGAGCTGAGACTTTTGTTTGGAACATTAAGGCATCTGCTTGTTAGTGGAGTGAAATGTTTGCCAATTAATGGAAATGCTTGTTTGTTTAGAATGCACAATGCGTATGTTGATTGGAATACTGATGCAAAGAGATTGCACAGTTTTTATAGATTACTTGGATTTTAAGTCATTTGTATTGGAAATGGTGGAATGCAATTTCAGTCATTGTTTAAACAGGAATATTAAATAAAAGTGAAGAGGCAAAGGGAAAGATTGGAAGATATTTGACAGTATAAATTTCTTTTGGATAAAGACTTTTTATTCATTTCAAATGTTGTTACAAAATTTATTTGAATATTGTAAATTTACAACTTACAGTATTTACAATAATAATGGTTTACAACAAATGAAAAAAATCTATCTATTTCTAAGCCTAATCTCCTAAGCTTCAAGTGCTCCCATGCTCAAGATCTTTGGCTTCTACTGCTTCCTCTATCATCCAATTGGTACTCACCTGCAAAAGACAAAAGAAAAAGAAATTAGTACAAGAATTTTCAAATGAAAAGAAAGGAAAAAATCATCATTAAAGTTCGCCGGTCGGAATCAGAATGCTATTTGTTCATCATGTTTTTATTATTCTCTCTGCAAATCACAAGAAGATCGCTCTTCTTGGTTCACAAAGAGAAAAGTAAAAGATAAAAAATGCAAGCATACAATTGGTTCAAATGCAAAAACATAAGGCATTGTAAAGGAAAACCAAGGCTACAAATCCCAAACTGAATACCAAAATGCAGTAATGCAAAACTGTCAAACATAGGCATTGTAAAGGCAAACCAAGGCGCCAAAATTCAAAACTGTCAAACATAAGCAAATTGAGTTACAAACCAACTAGATGCAAACTGTCAAGGCAAAGTACACAATGCAGAAAATATGCAATCAAAAGTACACAATGCAGAGGAAAACCAAATTACAAGCCAAAGAGGCTTGTAATAGCCATCATCATTTTCCGGCCTAGATAAACTTTTCAGAACAAATAATATAATAAGCAAAAAAGTGCTTATGAGAGAGAGAGAGAGAGAGAGAGAGAGAGAGAGAGAGAGAGAGAGAGAGAGAGAGAGAGAGAGAGAGAAAAGAGAGGACCTTTAGTGAGAAGTTTGGCAGTTTGGCTAAGGCTGACATAAGTTAACAGAAACAAAAAGAGATATAAAAAGAAAACCGCATAACAGTTCAAAAAAAAAACTAAGCCAATTCACAAACAGTTTCAAACAAGAGAGCCAAGTCTGAAACTCAAAGCACAAAACCTGCATAATAGGCCAGCCATTCCAAGATCAACAAAACTGCAAGCTATACAAAAACACCAAGCTTGCCAAACCTGCAGTTCCAACTGCAAATCAAATAACAAACTGTAAACCTGCAGTTCCAACTGCAAACTAAACTCCAAACCTGTTTGGCTAAAACTGCAAGTCAAACAAAACACAAACAAATCAATCCTGCATTTCAAACCTTCTAGCAGAAACATCAGGACCAAGAAATCCCACCAATAAAGCTTGCCCAAACATCACTAAAACCCTCAAACCAAACTGAAAACAAACTTTACTAAACAGTTTCAACCTGCAAACCTGTTTTAGCAAAACTGCATAACTACACAAACAAAATCCAAGCTAAACAACAACCAAACTGAAAGCCCATTAACAAAAAAAAAACCTGTTAGCAGTCAAACTAATTTGCCAAACAAACAACAAAGTTTCAGAAGCTATTGTCATCATTAACATCATATTCAAAAACAACAGGTTTTTAGAAACTTCAACAAAGTATCATCATCACCAATATTCAAGGTAGAGAAAAACAACAAGTTTCAGAAATGTATCATCATTAACACATCAAATAGCCAAGGAAGAGATTCAAAAGCAAAACAGTTTCAGAAGCGTGTTCATCACCAACAAAAAATAAAAAACAAACAGTCTCAGAAGTTCATCATCAATATACAGAAAAAGATACCAGAAGCCAGAAGCGTGTCCATCTCCTCTTCCTCCGCCTAGCCTCCAAGGACCACCACCGGCCGGTCTCACGTCCCTCTCTCTCCATCGTTTTTCAGAAGCAAAACATTCAAGGTAAGTTTTTCTCAGCCCCTTTTCTGCATCTCAAACATAAGAACCATGGATTAAAACATGCAAGAAAAAATCAAACAAACTTTGAAACTGTAAAAACCCTAAAAAGATAATGAATCGTACCATGATAAAACCACAACCGTGGGCCACTGTGAGAAGGAAGAGAGGGTGGAGCTCTGGCGGCTTAAGGCTAGAGAGAATCAACGCTTATGGCCTGAGAAGAGAAAGATGAAACGGAGAAGAAGAAGAGATGAGAGAAACTGCGCCGCTATGGCCAAAACTCATAAACCCTAAAATTGAGTGAACCCCAAAACAAAAACGTTATACAACTCTGCCTTGGGCCTAACCCGCCCCAACCTTCGCCCTAAGCCCAAGCGCTTCTGCCCACACCCCTCTCTTGTCTCCATTCTGTCTTTCTTTTTGTTTCTTCTTCCTTTTTTTATTTGGGCTATAATAATCCAAAGGCCCATCATCTTTTTTAATTTCTTCAACTAATGTCTTTTATTAATCAATGTCATTTTAAACAATTTATTTTTTTTCTTTGATACCAATAATAAAAACAAATAATGTATTAAAATTTTGTTTTGATATAGTTTCTTTTTTTTAAATAATTATTACCTTTAATAAAAATACAAAAATAATGGAATCGTTAATTTAAATAATTTTCTTTCTTTAAAACTTTTTCTTTTCATAAATCATAAAACACAAAAATAATAACAATACTTAATCTTTTTTAGGTTAAATTTTATTTGTTTATTTATGAATAAATGCATGCGTCTCATAATATTTTTGATTCTCGTTATTTTTATGTTTTGTTATAATTTGTTATAATTTTTATTTGAATCGCGACAATTCGATTTGGTTGTAACACATATTTGGACATTATTGTTCTTGTGAGACTCATCCCCATTTGTAAATAATTGTACCCCCATCCTCGAATACTTTTTGTAATAACTTAGACTTTAAATTCCCACAATTTATTGCTTTCAATATACTGTATAGTAATTAGGGTTTGTTTGGCAAAATCTAAAATCAATCGCTAGATGACCTAATATAAGACTTGAATGCATGAAAATGACAAACACAATGCACACTTCCACCTCTAGGGTAACCTCGCTTATTGCTTCAGAAAATGCAATCATGTCCCTCGAGTATGAGACACTCTAGCAAATGCTCCTTCGATAAACAAAGATCGTAGTCCCTCGATGACCCTCGATGTTTCCTTCGATAAAACGATCTCGTCCCTTACAAAATTTCTAGAGCGTCTCATAATTTGCTTTCAATGATTGTATACGATGACCCGCGCCTGTCCCGTTTAACATCCTAACACAAGGTTATTCACCAAATACAATGATGAAATAACATTGTCAAAAGGGTCAAAAATATAGGAAAGATCTTTGAGTAAAATAGGGTAGACAACTCTTAGTTACTTGATCAAAAGCTTGCAAAATAATCTTGCTATTTTCAAACACACCTCACAACACAATTTCAAAACCATTTCCCAAAAACAAACTTTCAAACATTGAAATATCTTTTCAAAAGACAAACACCTTGGTATATATTCAAACAAGAATCATTACAAAGGTTGCCTATACGAGGCCTCTTTTTCAAAACATTTTCAAAACCACACACACAAAGCACCATTTAAAACAATTGAAAAGCAAAAGCAAGTGATCTAAAACAAGTAACTAAGAGCCCATGGAAAACCATGGATGAAAAGGGTGCTAACACCTTCCCTTTTCATAATCTACCCCCCAAACCCAAGAAAACATCTCAAAGGTCTTTCCTGTGCTTTTTGACCTTTCCTTTGGATAAAATAAAAAGTCGGTGGCGACTCTTGATAAACCGAAACATTTGCGAACACAAATGCAAAACCTCAAGTCAGTTCCACCACCGTATTACAGTATGCCCGCTAGAGTGAGTGCCGAAGGTTCCTTCATGCAATTCATCCATAATTCTTTCAGCTTCAAACTTGTCCATACAACGGAGCAGAATAGAATCATGATTGCATTTGTACAGGATGCCATTACTTAGGAAGAACTTAGCTGAGAATCTCCTTAAGAACTTTTTGTCTTTGATTGTAGCTCCTTCAGAGTATTCTTGAGCCTCGAGATACCTTTTGACCTCATGAAACCAAGGCTGGTCCACTACTTCTTCGGTATTAATCTCGTGACAGTGTGCAGGTTCATCCATCCGTTCAATGGTGATCTGGGGAGCCTCATTATCCCAATTAAGTTTAAACATGGATGACATTATAGCTAGAGCATCTGCTAGCTGATTTTCTTCTCACGGGAAGTGTTCGAAGGTAATCTGCTCGAAATGTGGTAGCAATGTCAAGACATGTTCTTTGTAAGGGATGAGGTTTGGATGCTTAGTATCCCACTCTCCTTTGATCTGACTGATGACCAAATCTGGATCCCCAAACACCACTAAAGATTTGATTCCCAAGTCTATGGCAGCCTTGAATCCAAAGATGCATGCTTCGTACTCTGCCATGTTGTTCGTACAGTTGAAGTAAAGTCTTGCAGTAAAAGGAGTATGGCAACCTTCTGGAGATATAAGCACAACACCGATACCGTTACCAAGCGCATTGGATGCCCCATCAAAGTATAGGGTCCATCGGGATCCTTGTTCAGGCCCGTCATATGGTCTGAAATCTTCAACATTGTCCAATGTCATGATGTCTTTTTCAGGGAAGTCAAACTTCATGGATTGATAATCTTCTACAGCTTGATGAGCCAGATGATCGGCTAGCACACTTACCTTTATAGCTTTTTGGGTCGTGTACTGTACGTCATACTCAGTTAGGATCATCTTCCATCTAGCTATCCTTCCAGACAAAGCAGGCTTCTCGAAGATGTATTTTATCGGATCCATCTTAGATATCAGCAAAGTGGTATGAGTCAACATGTACTTCCTTAGCCGGCGAGCAGCCCATACCAAAGCGCAGCAAGTTTTCTCGAGCAGTGAATATTTGGTTTCACAGTCGGTAAACTTTTTGCTAAGGTAATAAATGGCATGCTCTTTTAGGCCAGACTCGTCATGCTTCCCCAATACGCACCCCATTGAGTTCTCCAAGACGGTCAGATACATGATTAGCGGTCTTCCTTCGACGGGCGCCATCAAGACAGGAGGCTCTTGTAAATACTCCTTGATTTTATCGAAAGCAATCTGACAATCATCTTTCCATCTAACTACCCGATCTTTCTTCAACAACTTGAAGATTGGTTCACAAGTAGATGTTAGGTAGGAAATAAACCTAGCAATGTAGTTTAGGCGTCCCAAGAAACCTCTTACCTCCTTCTCAGTGCGAGGAGCAGGCATTTCTTATATAGCTTTGACTTTGTCAGGATCAACCTCGATGCCTTTGTTGCTGACAATGAAACCCAAGAGTTTACCGGACCGGACTCCAAACGTGCACTTGTTAGGGTTTAACCTTAGCTTGTACTCCTTCAACCTGACAAACAGCTTTTGCAAGTGATCAAGGTGTTCTTCTTCGGTTTGTGATTGGGCTATCATGTCATCTACGTAGACCTCTATCTCATGATGTATTATATCATGAAACAAAGCTACCATGGTGAGTTAATAGGTTGCCCCGACATTCTTCAGTCCAAATGGCATCACTTTGTAGCAGAACGTACCCCACTGTGTAACAAAAGTAGTTTTCTCCATATCCTCAGGTGCCATTTTAATCTGGTTATAGCCTGAGAATCCGTCCATGAAAGAAAATACTTTGTGTTGAGCTGTGTTATCAACTAGGATGTCGATGTGCGGAAGTGGAAAGTCATCTTTAGGGCTGGCCCTGTTTAAGTCTCTATAATCCACACACATTCTCACTTTGTCGTCCTTCTTAGGCACGGGAAAAATGTCAACAACCCATTGCGGATAGGAAGTAACAGCCAGAAATCCAGCATTGAACTGCTTCATAACTTCTGCTTTGATCTTCTCTGACATGTCGGGCCTCATGCGGTAAACTTTTTGCTTAACTGGTGGACAGTCTTCTCTTGTGGGTAGACGGTGTACCACAATGTCTGTATCAATTCCCGACATGTCTTCGTATGACCAAGAAAAGATCTCAACATATTCATGCAATAACTGAATTAGGCGCTCCTTGACAATCGGCTCTAGATTGGCACCCACTCTGATTTCCTTCTTGTCTTCATCAGTGCCCAAGTTGATTGTATCTAACAGCTCCTCATGAGGCAGAATAGCTCTTTCCTCTTGTTGTAGAAGTCTGGCCAATTCCCCTGGCACCTCACAATCTCCCTCACCTTCGTATTCGGCTTGGTAGATCAGATCTACAGAGTCACTGAAGGCTATAGCAGTATCGTTACCCATGGGTTCCGGAATGGAAGGGTACCTGCATTTGTGAGTGTGGGTGTGTGTAAGGGCATATCCATCTTAAAACAACAAAATGTAAAAGAAAGACAATGAGCATAAAATGTTTAAATATGAAAAGCATCCATGATTCATTAAATTGACATATGAAAATGAAATAAGAACCCTTACAAATGGACCTATGTGCCTCAGGTAAGACACAACGTTGAAAAAGTACGAATTGTTCGTGAATTATTACAGATCCAACAGAAATGGAAAAGATAAATTACTGCGATATGAAATTAATCGGAACAAAGTCTTTTGCTTCCCAATTAAACAGTCCTCCACCAACAGTAGGAAAAATCCAGTCTTCCAAGCTGCCCTCTTCTTCACTGTCCTCTAGTGCATTAACCCCTTGGTGGCTGATCTTCATAGGTGGCCCATCGGCACGGGCGCGACGCACGGACTTCTGAGCAGTTGAGGTAAATCCCAAGCCAAACTTGTCTAATTTGAAAGGAAAGTCGGGAAGCTGCCCCCAGATAGTGGATCCGCCTTCTTCCACTACTGCTCTTGCATATTTTAGAGAAGACATTTGAGGTACAGGTCTTGTGATCACAGGAGTTAAGGATACCGCTTTGGTCACCACTATTTCCTGATAAACTTCTTCAAAATGTTGGAAAGGGGTCTCAATGAATTCTCCATCCAATTCTACATATCGAAAAGAATTTAGGTGACTAATCATGTATTCCTCTTCACCATGGACAATTATGATTTTCCCTTGGACAGGGTACTTCAGCATCTGATGCAAAGTCGAGGTGATCGCACCGACATTGTGAATCTAGGGGCGTCCCAACAGGCAAGAATAAGAAGGATGGATGTCCATCACGTAGAATGTTGAATTGAACTTCTGGGTACCCACCTTGATCGGGATGTCCAACTCCCCGTGGACCATCCTTTTAGAGTCGTCAAATGCTCTCACAATGATGTTACTGGGTTTCAGGGTTAGGCCTTCACAATCCAATCTATCCAGGGCTTTCTTAGGCAAGACGTTCAGAGATGATCTAGTATCAACCAAAACCTGAGCTAGGGTGGTTCCCCTACCCTCCACCGAGACATGTAGTGCGTCATTATGTTTTCTCCCTTTGGATGTCAGGTCGGCATCGAAGAAACCCAGGCCATTGTCGGCTGTCAGACTGGCCACACACTCTTGGAATTGATCCGAAGACGTCTCTTGCGGGACATGAGTTGTCTTCAAAAACTTGACCAAAGCTTTAGCATGTGCCTCATAGCACAACAGTAGGGCTAACATAGAGATTTTGGAGGGGGTCTTACCCAGTAGTTCTACCACATCATAATCACTTTTCTTAATGATCCTCAGGATTTCTTCCATCGCCTTCTTGGATGTTTCAGGAATAACTAGTGACTGAGCCCTCGTCAGGACAGGCTCCTCTTGAACATTCTTTCCTTTATTCTCAGCAGTGGAAGTAGGGATAGGAATTGCATTGTCATTGTTGGCGGGTACACTTGTAGGTGTAATCACTGGTACAGCTGTAATCTTCGGAACAACCACGGGTCCAGAGACTACCTTTGGAAGGGCAATCTCTGGAGAGAAAATTCTCCCACTACGGGTAATTTTGCTTGTTTCGACAATGTTATTGATGTCAGAATTGTCTTCTTCAAAACTCTCTTCCTCGGCAGTCTGTTCAATCTGTTTGACACCATGGTAGTAGATTTCTCCACCATAGTTCCATGGTACCATTTTACCTGATTTGTATGGGGCTAGCCCGGACATTGTTATCTTCAACGGAGTAGTCATAGGAGAGGATGTAATCCAAACGAGTTTTTTAGGAACCCTGGAAGGATTGGCGTATATGGTTATTATTGAAACTTCTGGAATTGGAATGGGTGAAATAGGAGCTTTCTCAAAAAAATTCCGGGTTATCAATCAATTGTTGGATACCTTTCTTCAACAGAGGACAATCAAGTGATGAGGACAGGCAAGTATGGAAAACTTTGTCATAACCTGGGAACACCCCAGTTTCAACAAATTCAACTTGATGGTTAGGAGAGGAGTTAACAGTTCATCCACAGTAGAAATAAACAAATCTTCTTCCACAGCACTGGCATTGTGTCTATGCCTAGGCATTGGAGCAGAAATAACATTCGGTTTTTCGGGAGCTTCAAATTCGACTTGGTTTGCGTTAATTAGATCTTGGATCTTATTCTTCAGAGCCCAATAGTTGTTGGTGTCGTGCCCTGGACTTTCTGAATGGTAAGCGCACCTGGCATTCAGATGGTAGTGTGGAGATGCAGTATTAGGATTTTTAGGGGCCTCTTTCAGCATGGCCAAATTCAAATTTAGGAGATGTGGTAGGACTTAAGCAGGAGTCATGTTTATCTTGGTGAATTGCCTTACAGGCTTTTCCACTCTTTGTTGGTTACTTCTCGGCTGATCGTTTCTCGGCTGGTTGTTTCTTGGCTGGTATGATGCAGACTTTTGAATCATAACGGCCCCCATCGTTGGTCATCGTTCGGTTCTTTCCTGATTTCTATGTGCATAGACAATAAACACTTCCTTTTTTCCAGTAAAAGGCTTTTTTACAGCAGCAGAGGTAGACGCATCTTTCTAAAATTTTCCGCTTCTAATACCGGCTTCCACCCTCTCTCCAGTTAGAATCAACTCAGTGAAACCTGTAGAGGAGCTTCCAATCAGGTGATTAAAGAAAGGACCTGACAGAGTTCCCAAGAATATGTCTACTAGCTCCCTTTCAGATAAAGGTGGTTGCACCCTTCTGGCTAAATCCCTCCACTTTTGGGCATAGTCTTTGAAGCCCTCATTGGACACCATAACCATACTCTGGAGTTGAGTACGGGTCGGTGCCAAGTCGGGGTTGTATTGATACTGTTTATAGAAGGTGGCTGCCAAGTCTTCCCAATTATGGACATCTGCTCTCTCCAACTGGTAGAACCAATCAAGCTGTGTTCCTGATAAACTGTCCTGGAAAAAGTGAACCCACAGGTCTATGTCAGCAGAATGTGGCTGAATTTTCCTGACATAAGATCGTAGGTGCATCTTGGGACAAGACAACACATCATACTTGGAAAATAGTGGTAGTTTAAACTTAGGAGGTATTACAATTCTAGATACTAACCCTAACTCTTCAAAGTCCAGCCCCGATACTCTCTGTATCTCCATAGCAGCTAGACGCTCTTCCAGATTTTTGTATTTGTCATCGGCCGGAGGGTATTGTTGTTCAGAGTAGTCCTCATCTTCCTCTTCTTCTACTTCAGAATCAGATGGTACTGCCATCTCTTTACCTTTTCTTTCCCCTTCCTCAGAGGTTGATGGAAATTCCAAAGTCCGTCTGGCTTGTCCTTCAAACCTTCTGCCCATGATAACTACACCGGCTCGCTTCTTCTTCTTTTTATCTTTCTCTTTCTACAGTAGAGTCTTGAGCTCCTCCTGCCCCTTGGCCAAGGTCAAGAGTAGCTGTTGAAATTGTGAATTCTGAGCTTGCAAGTCTTTAACCGTTTGTTCAAGATCCATGTTGTTGAAATAAACAGCAGAAGGATGAGGAAACTTCTTGCAAAGACCTGTTTATGCATATGATGAATGATATGTATTCATGTAATGCTTTCAAGGATTTAGAAATTAAAATTTGTGTCAAACAAAAAGGAATAAACGTTATATTAATAAAATAGAATTTGTTTACATCAATGCCCCTAGGGCAAAATAGAACAAAATTCTAAGATAAAAAGACGTTGCGCATCCTCTTTGGTGCAATGTAGGTGTTGAGAGTCTGCTCTTCATGAAGTAACCGAGTGAGTTCTAAAACCTTCTTCTCGCTAGCGTAGAATTGGGCTTCAAAAGTATGGAACCTCTCCTTCCTTAACAGGCTCTATAATCACTGGGAGAACAGAGGGGTAAGGCATCATAAGACTTTGGGCACGGGTTCGTACCCACTTGAGGTAAGGCTCAAGGGGGATGGAATTCTTGTGTCCCAAGGTCTTACTGTCTACCTTGTTTGGCATCCTCCAAGCTCGGATGAACCTTTGTCGAAGTCCTTGATCGTCGTTGTCGAAGTCAAAAACCAAGTCTGGAATCAGCATGTCATGTGGGCCATCCCTTCGGGCATAACCAAACTGTCTCAGAGCCAAGAAGGGGTTGTAGGTGATGCCTCCCCAATGCCTAGTAGAGGGACATTAGGGAATTCCCCATAACGGTCGACGATGATAACATTCTCTTCGGATCGAGAACACCAATAAATATCTGAATGTGTAAGAGTCATCAATCGTTGTGACCACCTCAAACCTTGATCATTCTTCAAAACTGATTGGGGAAGATGAGAAATTAATCATCTTTCCAGTAGAGGAGTGCAACACATGAGAACACCTCTTTTCCTCATTGTTCGAGTGTGAAAAGAGTGCAAGATATCTCCAAGCAAAGTAGGCACCGGATTGCGTGACATGAAGATTTTGACAGCACTCACGTCTATGAGTTGGTCAGGATTAGGGAAAAAGACCATCCCATAGATGAGAAGAGCTACAATCTCCTCAAAAGCTTGTAATTCCAAAGAATTCCAGCAGCTTTGGGCCTTCTCAAACAAGAACTTTTCCAAGAATCCTTTGACATCACTTCTAGTTTCCCAATGGATTGTGACATCAGATGAGTGCAAGTGCAGGGCTTGAGAAATCTCTTCTGGCTTTGGATCTCTTTCTGTACCGTTGAAAGGTAGTTGATTGAGAATAGCAATCCTCAAGAGTTGAGAAAATTCCTGCAAAGTGGGCACAAGCTTATAGTCAGGAAATGTGAAGCAGTGATGCAAAGGATCAAAGAACTGGAAAAGAACTTTCATCATGTCTTCCTCTATGTTGGAAGTGACTAAGTTGAGAAGACGACCATGCCTCTTGGTGAATGGAGAGTTCTCAGGAATCCTTGAAGCTAGCTCCTTGAGTTATGGAGGAATTCTTACAAGGTTGACTTGGATGGTTTTCCTGCGAAGTGAATCCATAACCTATAAAACAGGAACAAAGATGAATTTCCAAAATCCTTGAAATGGTTAGGGGATGCATATGATGCTCATGATGTCCATGATGTTATGCACAAGTATATATGTACAAGCAAATCACACAAGTTCCTATTTTAGGCTTGCATGGGGTTTCATAGGTAAGTACCCTCTTGAAGTTTAGTTGGCTCAACCTGTCCTAGAAATAGTAACCGGGTTCTAAGGAGCTCAATATCACTGGATTGTTTCCTTGTTCATTGTTTCAATTCAGCCTCTTTATTGGCGACCGGAATATTCCAAGGAACCAACCCTCAATGAGTGTAGTATCGAGTATCTACCAACTTCAGACTGCACCAAAGCCGGTCATCTCACTACATCCTAAAAGGCCAAGTTGGTCAAGTAAAGGTTCTAGAAGTTCATTAGTGCTTTATGACATCACTCAGCGGCCCCGTATTCTCTTTGACTGACTCAAAGGCTACCGGAACCCACAAATATGTCACACTAACATAGCTATTTCTTAGACCGTGTCGGTATACCCCGCACGGTTTCCACAACATATTGCTATTTACCTATGAATGTTTCCCAAATCCGAGTGGAGGATTCAAACCCAAACAATAGAACCAAAGTGTAAAGCAAACAAGGAAAACATGGTAAGCAAATAAATGTGATCTAAACCCTAAGGTAACCCCACTTTTAGGATTTCTCCCCAGCAGAGTCGCCAGTTCTGTGATACGGTGGGAGAACTGACTTGAGGTTTTTCATTTCGTCGCAAATGTTTTGGTTTAGCAAGAGTCGCCACCGACTTTTATTTTATCCAAAAGGAAAGGTAAAAAGCACAGGAAATACCTTTGAGATGTTTTCTTGAGTTCGGGGGGTAGATTATGAAAAGGGAAGGTATTAGCACCCTTTTCATCCATGGTTTTCCATGGGCTCTTAGTTACTTGCTTAGATCACTTGCTTTGCTTTTGGAATTGTTTGAAATGGTGCTTTGTGTTTGGTGTGATTTTGAAAGTGTTTTGAAAAGATGCCATTCGTTTAGGCAATCTTTGTAATGATTCTCGTTCGTAAGACTGTATACAAAGATGTTTGTCTTTAAAAAATGTTTCCATGTTTTGAAAGTTGTTTGGAAATGTTTTTGAAATGTGTGTGTGATTGTTTTTGAAAATAGCAAGGATTGTTTGGAAGAGAGCAAGTAACTAGGAACAATCTACCTTACTCAAATGTCTTTCCTATGTATTTTTATTCCTTTGACGTTGTTGATTTACCATTGATTTGATAAACAACCCTATCTTTGGATGTTAAACGGGACGGGCGTGGGTCATTGCATGACCATGATAGCAATGTTGCCAAGTATCTTAGCATGTTTGAGGGACCAAGATCATTTTGTTTTAGGCAACCTTTTGATAGCGTCATCGAGGGACTATGATCTTTTGTTTGTTTGATTTTTCCAAGATACCGTGCATGCATACCATGGCCATTTTTGTTTAGGCAACCAACTGGGTGAAATCCTAAGGGGTGCTTGTGTGCAATGTGTGTCATTTTACATGCATTTGTCTTGTATTAGGTCATGTCTATTTGTTGGTTTTTGGTCTCATCATGCAAACCCTAATTTTACTAAACATGTATATAATGCGATAAATTGTGTAAAATAAATCTAAGCTATTACAACAATTATTATGGGAAGGGGGATACAAGTTTTGAATGGGGATATTTTCACAAAATAAAACCCTAAAATACTATTACAACCCAATTGAATATTTACAATTTAAATAAATGTACAAATATTAAAAATGCAATAAAAAATGTAAATATGCAAAAAATGTTTTGTATTTGTTTTATGTATGAAAAAATAAAATTATTTAAGTATTAAAAATAAGAAAAATAATATTGTTATTTTTGAAAGGGTGAAAACCCTAGCTTTCAAATGAAATAAAAAAAAATATGTTCTATATTATTTATTTATCCATTTTTGTACAAGAAATAATAAATAATATTATTAAAAAATATTAAAAATTAAAATATGTATGAAAATAATATTTTATGTGTATGAATAATAAAAATAAAAATGTATGATATTTTTAAATGGAATTTTTTTTTATTAATAACCATGTATTAAAATAATATTTCGCAAATAACCGGGTTTCAGAAAAAATTACGCAAATAACCATGTTTCAGATGACTCCCCAAAGGAGGAGCCATCTCACTTGGCGCCTCCACCTAGGATTTTTCCCTAGGTGCCATCTCACTTGGCGCCTCCCTTGGATTTTAGCCAAGTGAGATGGCGCATGCTCCTTAAAAGTGAGAGGAGGCGCCATCTCACTTGGCTCTTAGGGCAAAACTAGGGCAAAATGCTGTTTTATAAATAATTCGTCCGTTTCTCTGAAATTTCTCACACTTTCTCGCACTGTATTTTTATTTTGTACTCCGTTATTTGTGTCATGACGTCGCCTATGATTTTTAGCAGAGATGGTTATGTTATATTCTCCGCCATGAAACCTGCGATGAAAATGAAATTCTGGCACATTCACTCCATGGAGCGTCTGAAGCGGGAGTTGATGCGGTGGCTAGATGGAGACATTGCGGAGGGGGAAAAATTCGAAGGATCCAGCGAAAACGAACAACAACCTCACATGCGACATGAAGACCTAATGTGTGGTTGGAGGAAGTCAAAACAGACAGTGATATAATGCTGATGATGCATGGGTCAGATGAAATTGTGTTAACAGTTGTAATTTCCTAGATTGAATATCGTTAATTATTGTTGTACGTGTTTTATTAATTGTAGCAAAATCTGTTAACGGAAAACCCAAATGTTTACAACACAATTATGAAAAGATTTTATGTATTACAATATTTATGTGGTCGAGCCAGACGCCCGATTCGGACAGTTTTTGCGATTGTGTCCGACCTGACGGCATAAACCACACTTTCTTTCCAACCTGTCAAGATCTTCCATTTCTGTTGGGATGCGCCTACTTTTGGGACGACCCTTCTTGTTCCTTCGCATTTGGTCATTGTGCCAAACTATATCGCCGTTGTATTCAGGCCAATAATCTGGTTTTGCCACCAAAGGAAACTTGTTGTTGTAAACAGTGAGCAACGTTTCAGATTTGTAAACGTTTGACAGCAGTTGAAGCGCGTCTTGCTGGGTATGAGCACAAGAGGCAATGACATGAGAGCAAGGAATATGAAATGCTTGAAACCTGCCACAATCGCAACATTGAGAAGGTAAAATGACCCTGTATTCTTGTCTTGGCAGGCCTTCATTGTGGTCGATTGTCTCTTTCACAATGAAGTTGTGGCTGTATCGGTCAAACCGTATAACCATGTGAGTGTTGGCTTTAGCACTTTCAGCCTTAATGTATTTCATGCAACTTTCACTCCATAGTTGTCCAGATTGCAACACCGCATTCCACATTTCACCTCTTTTGGCAAATAACGCAGCCATCCTAAAATACGTAGATTTTACCAAGGTAGTGATTGGGAGGTTCCGTATGCCCTTGAATACCCCATTCATTGATTCAATAAGATTCGTTGTCATATGCCCCATCTTTGGCCATTATCGTATGACCTAGTCCATTTTTCCACCGGAATATTGTCGATCCACCTACCGGCTTCCGGATTAGACAAACGGATCTCGTTGCGGTAATATTTGAATGTGGGTTGTGTCAATGCATATCCCGCATTCATAACCGCTTTCCTCAATGTTTTGTCCTTGACCTCCCTCGAGAAATTCTGGACGATATGCCTAACGCAATAGACATGCGTAGAAGGAGGGTCATGCCAACCATTTGCTGGATTATTGTAGGCACTTTCAATGGAGGCATGTATGTCCGAGATCAAACCGAGATCTGGTTGAGGAGCCACGTGTGTCCGAAGATTTTTCAGGAAAAAGCTCCAAGCACCACCGGTCTCCCCCTCGACAAGGGCAAACGCAACGGGGAAAATGTTGTTGTTGCCATCTTGTGCAACTGCCATCAATAGCTTGCCTTTGTACTACCCATACAACCAAGTCCCATCAATTTGTAAAATTGGTTTGCATGATGCAAACCCTGTGATGCATGGTTGAAATGCCCAAAACACGCGACTGAATATTCCGTTGCCATGCAGTAGACTACCATCTTGGGCGTACGCATGCAATGTTTCCAGAACGTAAACACTACCTGGAGAATACGTCTTGAGTGCATTCAGGTAGCGGGGAAGTTCTCGGTATGACTCCTCCCAGTTTCCGTACACCCTTTCAATCGCCTTAGTCTTTGCTAACCACGCCTTACGGTAAGACGGAGTGTAGTTAAAAACCGTGGTGATGTGGGAGATGATTGTTTTCACCTTCAAAGATGGGTCGTTGCTGACCAGGGGTAGGATTTCTTAACAGATTAGATCATAGTTGAGTTTTCGGTGGTCCTGTGATTGAGTGGAACTTACACAAGTGTGGGTAGTCATGGAACCTATGACCCAACAATCACCCCTTAATCTGTATGATGCGGCCAGCTTGAACATATAGTCAGGGTGGACACACTTGATCTTGTACCTTTCCGGGTTGACACGATCCACCTTAAAATCAACCGAGTTGAGCATGTGAAATTTTTTAATGGCCCTGATGCATTCCTCTCTGTTACGAAACTTGTCCTTCTCTTTTAAATTTTCATCCGACTGCATATACGGTTTGAAAAATAAGTCAGTAGAAGGTTCATCTCCGCCCATGTTGAAGTTTGTCATGTGCGGAGGTGGTGTGTAGATTTTGTCTGTAGGAATACTAGGGATGCCATCATCGTCAGAATCATCGTTCACCATTTCATCAAACTCTAACTTGTTATCTTCTTCTTCATCATCAACTGCATCTACCTCATCTTGTTCATTCTCCAAAGGATCAACCTCCTGTGTCACCTGAGGCTCTTGAAGCAAAACGTACAACTCAATAGAGTCGTATTCAGAATAGACATGGCTGGAAATCATATTCTGGAGATCCTCGTCATCTTGAACTTCAAACTTATAAAAAATTACTTGGTTGTTTCCAAAGAAAACTGGATTATGATAAAATATCTAGGACATCGGGCCTCGTTCAAGTTTGGCCTCCAATCTTTTTTTGAAGTACGAGAAATTGGCTTTCCCGTTTAAGAGAAATAGAATGTTGTCTGTGACTCTAAACAAAAACCCAGCTGTGGCACAAATGTATGTCTCACCGTTGAAATGTGCTTTGACGACAAATTGTGGTGAATAGGCCATTGCGTAGAATTGTTTTAAGGTTTGAAGGTTGGAATGTTTGAGGTTTATTGATTGTATGAAGGTATGAATGCTGTAATGTTTGAAGGTTGGAATGTATGAATTTGATGACTGATTCGAAGGTTGGAATGTTTGATTGTTTGCAGGTTTGAAGGTTTGGTTGTAAGAACGTTTGAAGGTTGGAAGATTTGATAGATTATGTGAATCAATGTTATGATAAACGTAAGGCTAATCAGGTAAGGATGCAACCCCCCAAGGCTGCCAATAATATTACATGCAATAATGAAACCCTATAGGCTGCCACCTAGCCTGACCCTATTCTGCACATATACATGTATTTTGTAAGACTCCTCCCATCAACTCCAATGGACTTACATGCAATAATGAAAGGAATCCCCCAAGGCTGTCACGAAGCCTGAGCCTAGGCTGTAACAAAGGACACCTCTTATTCGCTAATTAGGGTGGCGACACCATTCATTTTTGTACTCTTTCGCCAAGTCCAATGGCGCCTCCCTTACTGTCCAATCGTGATACATGCATGGGCTTATGTAACCCCATAGGCTGCCACCTAGCCTGGCCCTATTCTGCACATATACATGTATTTTGTAAGACTCCTCCCATCAACTCCAATGGGCTTACATGCAATAATGAAAGGAATCCCCCAAGGCTGTCACGTAGCCTGAGACTAGGCTGTAACAAAGGACACCTCTTATTCGCCAATTGGGGTGGCGACACCATTCATTTTTGTACTCTTTCGCCAAGTCCAATGGCGCCTCCCTTACTGTCCAATCGTGATACATGCATGGGCTGCCACCTAGCCTGCAAGAGTGACACCTTTCATTTTTTGTACATGCATGCATGCATATGTGTAACCCCCTAAGCATGCAAATGTGACACTTCGCAGGAATGCAAGCACAAGCAACCACTATATCAAACTTATTTGCCTATAAATACATACCATATCATACATCTCACACACCCACACAAGTCTCACTCTCTGCTACGAAATATTTCATAAGTCTATCATACTCTCTATCGCCTCCTAAGTCTTTCATACTCTCAAGCATTTTAAACAATGGCTCTTCTAACAATGGGCGATACTCACAGAGGCACAAGGGAAAACATTGCTGCATTTGTAAGTTTCTTCTTTGGTTATACATTTTTCATACTTCAAATAACGCGTTGTTCATCTTAATTAATCTTACACCTGTTAAATTATGAACTCAGGACACAAAAAGATTCAGAATCCGTTCGCACAACTACCTGGCTCCCGACCCATTTATCGTCCCATATCTGGAATACGCAGGTTTTGGACATGTCATAAAGATCTCCAACTGCACCATTGACTCGAAGTTCATTCTTGCAATGTTGGAAAGGTGGAGACCGGAGACCCATACATTTCACCTACCAATAGGTGAATGTACCATCACGCTAGAGGATGTGTAAATGCTACTAGGTCTCCCTGTCAACGGTAAGGTCGTGAACGGGTCGATTCAACAACCCAACTCTCAGTGTGAAGAACTGTTGGGTAGGGATATGGTAGAAGGTGGTGGTGCAAGAGGGCAGAGAATACTACTCACTGAGCTGAAACGTCATTATGCAAGTTTGGAATTAAATGAAAATTCCTCAGAGAATGACAGGGTAGTAAAAGCCAGAATGTATCTTATGATACTTTTTGGTACATTTTTATTTCCCGAAAGTACGGGAAATAGTGTAAATTTTATGTACTTACATTTACTAACAAATTTTGAAAAAACAAGAAAATATAGTTGGGGTTCTGCAGTATTAGCCCACCTATACAGTTCCTTGTGCAAAAACGCAGTCAAGGAAAAATGTACATTTTATGGGTGCACTTTTTTACTACAAGCCTGGGGTTGGTGGAGGATGGATTCCTTAAACCCCGTCAACAACAACACTTTCGGTTTCCCGTACGCAACAAAGTAAGTCATCAAGTTATAGCATTTATAACTATTCTGCTCTTCCCAAAATATATGCTAAGAATAAAATGTTTCTCATTTCCTTTAGGTACTGCGTGAGGGGTATGTATTACGGCAAGAATCCAAGATTCAATGTCGCACTCTACCGCAACCTGTTGGATCACTTAGGCCCGAATGACGTAGGTAGTAGCTTTTAACTTTTGTTCAACTAAATTATTTATACATTACTTTTGCATTAACCTGATTTACATTCTATCGCAATTCGTCTGGAGACCATATTTGGGTTTGGGCCATATTCCAAACCCGGAGGATGCAACAACTTGGAGCGCGAAGACTGCAATCATTCGGTTCAACATTATGGAGATGCACCACAGCGACCGTGTGAAGATGCAGTTCGGAATGCATCAAGAGATACCAAGTGATCTAACTTGTTTGTCCCCATAGCATCTTAAAAGGGTCGACGCCCAGTGGGGTCTTACCAACTGGAAAGACTTCGCTCCGGAATGGTGTAAGATGTGGCAGAGGCGTCACCGCTACGTCTTGAAATTCCCGGTTTTCCTTACTCAAGGTAATATGCGACACACGGATCAATATTTGTCGTGGTACAGGTCGGTTAGTATCCCAGAAATGCACGTGTCTCATCCAAGGTACTTGGTTGACCCACACACACAATGGGAACAACCCTCGATTCCCCATCAACAAACCCAAAACCCATCAACCTCCCACCAACCCCCAAGAAGAAACAGACCCACAAACACCCAACCACATTCCCCACCACAACAGAACTACAATCAAATGCCGCACAACCAACCACAATCACCACCAAACTACCAATACCCCGATATGCCTCAAACCCAACCATAATACCAACCCCAATACCAGCACACCCGCATACCCCACACACAATTTCAGTCTTCCACATATCCCAATATGGCACCCTCAACATCCAGCCTTAGCCCTGATATGGGAATGTCGGAAGATTACGAACAAGCCGACCCAACCTACCATCACCCACAATATCACCAAACCACCCAACATCCTCAATACCAAACACCCCAAGATCCATTTCCTTTCTACCCCCCGTACTCAGACGACCAATGCTACAGACCAACCATGGAACCCCACCCACCGCCAACACGACCAAACTTTGAGGGTATGGGTAACCGACTGTACCAGAGCGGATCTTCTAGATATGGAGATCTGACTGATTTTATGGATTCAGACCGCATTGACTTCGCTGGGCCATCGACCTTGCCGCAGCAGGAAACGCGACGACACCCAGCACGAGAAAGGCGAGGACGGGGATGCGGAACCGGGGGTCATTACCGGGTTCCGGGGGATCACTGATGTATCTTTTTTTTTCCAGTATTTTTGTATCCATTTTTTTTAATCTGTTTTTTTTACTGTTATTTTAATGTAATACAGTTGGATGTAATTATTTTTTTTTTAATAAAAAGTCCATTTTGTTGATCTCTGTCAAACACGCAATGCACCGGAAATTTTTTTTTTATTTTTTTGCCCTAAAAATACACATAGGCGCCATCTCACTTGGCTTAGGGCATGCCCTAAGCACATAGGCGCCAAGTGAGATGGCGCCTCCCTTAAAAATATAGGTGCATGCGCCATTTCAGATGGCTCCTCCTTTGGGGAGTCATCTGAAACATGGTTATTTGCGTATTTTTTTCCGAAACGCGGTTATTTGCGAAATATTATTTTAATACTTGGTTATTAATAAAAAAAATTCTTTTAAATGTGTTTACTATTTATTTAAGAAAATAGATTCTATTTATTCTAAATAATCAATATTTTATGCAAAAAAATAAGATAAAAAATAAAATAAAATGCAAAAAATAAAGAAAATATTTTTCATGATTTTTTAATGTGTAGAAAAAAATAATAAAGTTAGTAAACATAAAAATATGAAAAAATCTGCAAAAATATAAAAATATGCAAAGGGGGTGCAAATATCAAGTCAGGGGGTATGGGAAGTAAAAACAGAAGCCCAAGGCGCGCCAGGCCCAGGACAGCCTTCGTCCCCGTCCTTCGTCCACTTTGCGCGCGTGTTTGCAGCTCAACCTGCAACTTGCTATTCTTTGCACAAAATCAAAAACTCAAAACATAAAACATGTAGCATTTTTTATCACGATTCCAATGATATAAGATTTGAAACCTAACTCTAAAAAACCAGGGAGAATTTTGTAACCCCTAATTTCGGACCTAATTTTTTCAGCATGTTCAACACTCAAATTCTCTTAGCTCTGTTAATATAAATGACAACTATGCATATGTACAGCTTCACCATGCTAGAGACTACATTTTTGCTTCACAAATCGTGGCTTGAGGATGCCTAAATAGAGAGATAAAGTTTTGAAAAATACCTCCTTCAGCTGGATTTGGATATGGCAATGTGGGGACTTTGAGTGAGGCTTGAGGATCGTGTGAGCTTCCTTGAAGTTCCCTCAAGCTATCCCAATGCTTAGCTTGCCTTGAGGATGCTTGAAACTCCCTGTAAAAGTCAAGCTGAAAACTTCCAAAATGAAAATGGTGATGGCTGAAACAGAGCTTCCAGAACCAGGACAAAGGTTTGGATAGTTTGGATATGATGTATGGAAAGTGTTTCAAGTGTTAAAGGGAGAAATGCACGATCCAATATTGAGCTTGCAAGAGTTTTGCAGAAACTGCAAGTTTGGGCAAAAAAATTGTGTTTTTATATTTGGGAGAGTTTCAGATGTTGTGCCTTTGTGTTCTAGCTTGTAACAAGTTTGTGAATTTTTTTTGAATTAAGCCAAGTCCACTCTTTAACAGATGTGCAAGTTATGATCCCTTTTGCCAATTTTGCTTGCATTTGAAGAAAAGATGAAGTGACTATGCAAAAGGCCGGTACTAGCTACCTCAAGGGCTGATAATAGTTGGTATGCTTTGCTTAATTGCTGTGGAAATTGTCTGCACCAAGAGAACAAGTCCAAGGCTCAAGGCTGATAAAGTTGGAAAAGCTTGCTTTATCAAAATGGCATTGTGAACTTTTGGCCATTTATGGAATTATCTTTGTACAATTATCCAAAGGTCAAAATAAATTCATTAACCACTGAGATAGAATTTAATTATGGAGTGTATAAGGGATTTAGGACCTTTAATGCAAGGTACAAGCATGCTTGAATCTGATTTGCAACTTGATCTCATGTAAAAATGACTTGAACAAAAGTGATAAAATGCCATTTTCTCATCTTCGATTCTCCCTAACCACAAAAGATCTTAGAGAGTTCTTGGACATTTTGGAAAGCTTGCAACATGCTATACAATCCATATTTGAAATGCATTTTGAGATACCTCTTGTAACTAGGTGAAAAATTCCCATGAAGTTGGGTCAAAAACCTGCCTAGATTAGGGCAAATTTTCACTAAGTCTTTTAGTTCATGGACCCTTATTCACAAATTCATAACTTGAGATCTAAGCATCTTTTGGGAAAACTTTGTGAATCAAAGTTGTATATTTCATGGAGTACTACAACTTTCATGTTGGAAGTTTTCTTTGAATTCAATTTCATCATGGTGAAAAAGTTGTGAAAAGTTGGGAAAAAATAAGAAATTTTACATACTTAAAAAAATTCTAAGTTATGAAAATTTTCAAATTCAAAACCCTAATATTCAAAATTGGTTTTCTTGATCAACAAGTTTCATATTTTGACATGTCTTGACGAATTATGACCTTTGGAACTTGATTTTGACCAAAAAGTCAAAGTTTGACTTTTCAGTGCACAGTTGACTTTTGATCAGTTGACTGCAAAATTCATCTGTCAATCCAATGAACTTGAGATCTTTTGAACTACGAAATTAGGTCAAGATGATGCCATTGATTCGTTGAAATAATGCTTGAACCCAATTGGTCATTGGCTAGGTTAAAAATCATAAATTGCCTTTTCTCAATCAAAACCCTAATTTTGACCATTTTGCCCTTTTGATGATCTGATCAAATTTCTTGAGGAGTTGTGATCCAAACTTGATCAAATGGTACATATGAGTCTAAAATATGGTTGTGGATCCAAAATTATGAATTTTGACTGTAAATTGGCTACAGTTGACTTTTTCCCCAATACAGCTGATTTTTAGGTCAACTGTCCAATTGACTCGGCAAAAATGTGATTCAAGGCTTGAAACTTGGTATGAGAAATCTTAGGGGTCCAATATGGTGTATGAAAGTCACATGAAGCTTTGATGGTCCAAAAATCCTTGTGAAAACTCAAACCCTAATTTCAGGTTATCAGTGCAAGGAGATGTCTTGAGCTGAGCAAACCTTAATCTTGTCTTGGGTCCAAGAAGATCTTGTGAGGAAAATCTTGATAAATGAGAGAGAAAATTTTGGGGTACAACAAGGGATAAGAAAATCACGTTAGTCCTTGGGACTTATAAGTGAGGCCCAGTTGGGATAGAAACCCAACTCCTTTCCACTCCACGTATATTTCCTCCTCTGTTTCTCAATTCTCTTCGCCTCTTTATCTTTCTACCAACGAAAACCCTAAGTGAAAAAAAAACATAGCCAACCCCTCCAGCGGTGGCGATGGTTGTAGATGTGTGTTGTCCGGTTCGTCGAATCTGCAAGGAGGTTGGGCGTCATGGGTCTGTGGGATGAATGGTGGATCGTTGGAGGTTGTTGTCGAAGGGAGGTGATTAATGGAACTTCGTCTGGTCACGATCAGAATTGCGTGAGGACGGTTGGAGAGGGAGACTGAGCGACTATCACGGTGCAGGATCCAGCTACAAGGTTTCAGAACAGAGAAAATCATAAGGTTTCTATAAGTGACCAGTGATAAACGACAATGACGAAGAGGGAGTAGCCATTTTTTATTTGCTTCTTTTTTTTGAATTTATTTTTCTTGTCGTCTCTTCCCCCTTTATCTGTAATGTGTTTTAAGTTTTATAGTGATTTTAGGAATTAGTGTTTTAGGAAACTTATTAATGTGTTTGTAAATTAACTTCTCGGAAATGATTAGGGTTTATATAGTTTAGGAGAATTATTCAAATTCGGTCTATAATCTGATAACATTGTAAATTGTTTCTGTTTTTGCATTTGGAAAAATTAATTAGTTATTGTATTAGTTGTGTATTGAGTTAATTGTTTCTGTATGAACTTGATTGTAGATGGCTTTCATGTAAAAGAAAATTAATTTCTTTTAATTTGCACAGAAGCTGCTATCTTATAAAACAAAGCATTTTTTCATTTCAATCTAAACAGTACATGTTTTTTTCAATTTGGGCTTAAAAGAAGAAAAAAACTCTATTGGACTTGAACTAGGCCGAAAATATGGGTCTGGTAATGGGCCAATCTTGATTTGTGTTATTGGGCCTTAAGATTCTCATTTAAAACAACCATTTTTTAAAACAAATGGGCATGAAGTTTCTCTTTATGAAAAAAAAATTTCTTTATCAGCAAACAAAAAAAAAATTATTAAGTTAAAGTTTTAATTAGAAAAAAAACTAGTATAATTATTAATAATTATTATAATAGTAGTAATAATAATAATAATAATAATAATAATAACAACAACAATAATAATAATTATTATTATTATAATAATAATAATAATAATAATAATAATAATAATAATAATAATAATAATAATAATGCTATTAACAAAACACTTTTCAAAACAAATTCAAAAACTGAAATGGATCATTGTACTAATCATTTGGGCCCTTCAACCCAAAATGAAATTAAATTCTCTATGCACCCCCTTCTTTTAAAATGGGCTAAAAGAATTCTACATGGGCCTTAACAAGAAACATGGACTACTCACACCTCTTTGACTAAAACAATACATCTCTCTTTTAAATTTGAAACAAACTTTAAAACCTAATGGGCCACCAGACATTGATGGTCCATTTTAGATTAACACCCCCCCATAAAAATAAAACCTACAATATGGTTTACTTAAATAAAAAACCATAAATATAATTAAGGGTCGGGCAAATTCGGGGTATGACACATAGTTTGGTTTTACATCCTTATAAGAGTTTTGATGATAACAAACACACAAAGAAAAATTATGCTCCCTAAATAAGTATTTTGTTTTGCAGGAAAGTTCTGATATAAGAAGAACAGAAGATGAGATATATCATTGTTAAAACTCTATTTTGATACATCTTACATAGAAGAAAATCTGTGTAACACGCTTAAATAAAGAAGTTCTGATGTTACAACTTCTGAGTGCACAAACGCTGCGAACAAGAAATCTGGTATTGTGATACGTAAAGTTCTGGAAAGAAGTAAAGGAGTCTCAACAGTAACATTCATCTTCTGATGTGATCTTTAGTAAGCATGTTCTGAAGCGTTACATTTTATTCATGGCTAATCAATAGTAACGGCTGAAAGAAGACAAGAATATCTATGTTTGGAAAGTACATTAACTACTATTTATCAACCTCCCAAAAGCACATTCTCATGCATTGCCTATATAAAGAAGACGTGAAGAAGAAATCAGATACGATTTTGCTGTGCACTGAAAAAGAGAAATTTTATTACCTTTCTATCTTGTGCTTTTCAATTGTGTAATATATCACTATTGTGATATTGTTTTTTTTTTAGAAAACATATTTGTACATGAAACTACCCGCTGAAAATCATCGAATAATGAAGTCGCCACCGAACGTCTTTTATCCCGTCGAGAGGGAAAGGTAAACATCGAGAAAACATGAAAAGGGAGAAATCACGGTCTTTCGACCGAGAGATCAGGTAAGGGAGACTGTTACGCGAAGGGAAGGTGTTAGCACCCCACACGCCCGTAGTATTCTACGGTATCTACTCTTGTTGTCTAATCTAATGGGTGTGGTCAAATCCTATGTCTATGGCTTAAAAATGAAAAGGGAATGCATGCGAAAGAAAAAAGAAAACAATGTAGGGAAAATAAAAGATATGCTCGGTTGGGCCCTACCCCAATGCGTACGTATCCCTTTTAAGGAATCAGAGCAGCTGTAGTTCGGCTTATGTGTTTTGGTTGGTTTGTGGTTTTTAATTAAGACAAACAAAGATAGTCATGATGGCAAAACATCGAAAGAAACAACGAACAAATGAGGTTATCAAACATCGACTAAATAATAACAACATAACATGTCAAACATGGTGAGACATCAAATGGTAAAATAACACACCTAACAGTGACATTGTGGGTCAAAGTTGGATAATCTAACATGTGCGATGACGAAACATCGGCTAAGAGATAAGAAAGATATCATGGCAAAGATGATGAAACATCAATAAAATGTATGACAAAACATCACACTTAACAATGATATTGAGAATCAAAGTAGGATAACAGACATGTGTGATGGCAAAACATCGGCTAAAAGGTAACAAGAAATCATGGCAAAGATGGCGAAACATCAATACAACAGATGGGAAAATATCACACCTATCAATGATATTGGGAATCAAAGTAGGATAACAAACATGTGTGATGGCGAAACATCGGCTTCAAAAAAATGTGCAATGGCGAAACATCGGCTAAAAGGTAACATGGAAGACACGGTAAAATATCACACCTATCAATGATATTGGGAATCAAAGTAGGATAACAAACATGTGCGATGGCGAAACATCGGCTTCAAGATAACACATACAAAGTAAGATTGGTTTGTATCTTTTATTCTGAAGAGGAGTTTGAGTTTATTAGAGGTGTTCTTATGATTTGACAAGAAAACATATTTTGGTTTTAAGATGCAGGATGCATAGAAAGGGAAAACAACTAAGGGAAACTAACCTAGTACTATCCCTAGTGTTATCATACAAAGGTTGACCCTAAGGTTGAGGATAAAGGAAAGTCTTATCCTATGTTCATATGTTAGAGGGAGCTTAACCAAAACTATCCTATAGGGAACATGCAATGAGAGCGAAGTCGTGATCTCAATATCTAAATTGAGTGACTCATCGATCAACAATTAAAGAAGAAAAGCAATAAACATCCTATAGTGAACATGCAATGAGAGCGAAGTCGTGATCTCAATGTCTAAATTGAGTGACTCATCGATCAACAATCAAAAAAGAAAAGCAATAAACATCCTATAGGGAACATGCAATGAGAGCGAAGTCGTGATCTCAATATCTAAATTGAGTGACTCATCGATCAACAATCACAACACATGCATTAGATAAAAAAAACCATAGGGCCTCCTGACATATATCAACAACAGACGTCCCATCATGCAATCAGAGAATTATGCAAAATGAAAATGTGAGAAAGGAGGTAGTACAATACCAAACAGATAACTATCTGTAGCAATCAAGAAAGAATAAAAGAAACCCAGAGAAATTTCAAGCAAGCTGGCATCAGTAGACAAATTGAGTCAGCATTTGCACCATCAAGATGTAAGTAATTTATCATATATGAACAAATCCCATGGGCAATGTATGGAATTCACAATCATAGATATGTGTATCCTACATAAACCATCAAGCATGCTAAACACAAAAATAATGCCAATATAATAAAGTGTGTTCCACAAATAAAGTGGAACACAAAAGCCTCAAGCCAAAAGTGGCAACTTTCTCAGAGTACCTCGCATATTCAACAACCAAGTTAGTATTCCAAAAGGTGAAGAAGTGAGAATAACATGGTGGCAACTACCAAATATTAGGCATTGTAAACAAGAAGAGACAAGCATATGCACAGATTAGGTCAAAAGAATCAGAGGAATGTTGCTCTTTCCTATCTACATGTTGAATTGACAATTGAGTATCAATCAAGGATCATAAGAGCTTGAGAATAATATGAACAAGAACCATAAAATTCAGTAGCAAACACATTTTAATCATGCACAATTGATTCAAACACAACTTCATGAATACAATAGGAGATGAAACCTACTAATGCATTACATGGTTCAAAATAATCAAACATGAGGCTTCTAAGTGGAATGGCTTGAGCTAACATGGCCAAGTCAGAACCAACATGATCATTAGGTTCCCAATTATAGGCCTCACTCAAGTTCATTGGCCAATCAAACAAGTTGCAACAAGTCATGCAAACATAATTGGGTACCTTCACTTCAAAATTACACCAAAAATAGAAACAAGGATCCATAATTCAAACCAAAAAAAAACTTAACATCTTTGAAAGGTATAAAAGTCAGAATGCAAGCCCTAAGTTCATGAATGATTGGGGAGGAGGCCAAATGAAGTGCAAAGTTTAAGACTAGTTGGCAAAACCACCAAACTAGACAAGTTTTCAAAATTATTTGTGGAAAAATGTCAAACCAAGTCAAATAATTCAAGAAAAATGGTTTTCAAATTCCCAACACATTCATGAACCATGATCAAGACCTGGAATCCAATAAAAGTCCAAGGCACAAAGATTTTGAACATGAAACTTGCACCATAAGCAACAAAACCCTAGATTTTTACTTTTAATCCTAAGTATTAATTAAATAGGATCAAAACCCAAACAAATCAAACCAAAGTCAAACCAATCACCAAGAAACCTTAAAAGTCAGAATATACATTTTTTCATATTTTTTTGAATTAAGAAAATTCAAGAAAGAAATTAATATTCAAACAATTATGTAATTAACAAAAAAATCACATATCAAAATAGAATTTAAATCAAAAAGTCAGAATAATGGCCAAACAAAATTATATCCAAATATTAGGACTAAAAACATACATCCCTGAATTTTTTGTGAATTTTTGGATAAAAGGAAAATATTAAAAAACAAAAAAAAACAAACAATTAATAATGAAATTATTATTTAAGGGCAAGAAAATGCAAAACATAACCAAAAATCACAAAAAAGGCAAAACAAAAATATGATCAGGTTCCATGATTAAAAACAAGATTACATGATTTTTTTGGAATTTTTTGAATTAATAGAAGTATTAAAAATAAAACAAAAGCAAACAAATATTACAAATATCCTTTGAAATTAAATTTTTAATCAAAAATAAGAAAAATTATGAACCAAAGTCAGAATCAATTTTCACATTATTTTGGGAGTCTCAAATAATTTTTGTGGATTTTTTAGGTCAATGGAACTATTAAAATAAAAATTATCTTTGGTCAATTAATTAATTAAACCTAACAATTTTTTAACCAATCAGATAATTCCAAAAAATTATCAAAAAAATACACAAAGTTAGAAATATTATTTTGAACTTATGATAAGTTTTTCAGAATTTTCCAATCATTTTTGAGCAAGAAAATAAATCATGGAAATCAAATTATAAAACAAAAATCAAATGATCCAAAAATTTCAAACGGACCAATCATCATGTGCCACCACATCATCTTCAACCTCTAGACATCCAAAAAATGCGCGCATATCTCAGGCTTGGGGGTCATGTTCAGATCAGTGTAACTCACTCGATTTTGCATCATTTTTCATGAAATCAAAGGCAAATCAAAGCTAATATTTCATACTACAAATTGCAATTGGAATTAAGTCGAATCATCAACCATGTTGTCTACAATCAAGCCATGACTATGAGCAAAATCACTCTGAATCGCGAGTTTCAGAACATCCAAACATGCATAATTCATCAAATTAAACGCTATAAAGCTCCAGACACATTCCATTAACATCATTGAACATGAATTCAAGCTCAAACATCTCAATAAACAAGTGCATCTCAAGAATCGAAGTTTGGAATCATTACCTCAAGGTGAAAAGTGATCTATTGTCTCCTTCACTCCAGATGCAAACAAATGGTGTTTGCTTGATCTACTTGCTTTGCTGAAGCAGAATCCACAAGAATTTTGAAGAAGCACAAAGGAATTGAGAGAATCGAATCAAATTGCAGAAGAGGAAGGAAAATTTCAGATCTGGAATTCTTGCAAATGGCGCGTTCTCCTTCTCTATCTTTGCTTGCTTTCACTTATATAGAGTTTGTAGAGAAGGATAGAAGTGGAAGTTTGTCCTTAAAACCGTTAGAGGGCAGGATTGGGAAATTTGGCAAAAAAATGAGGTGCATACTGAATCAGTCGTTTTGCTCGTGCATTTTCTTGCTTCTTATGCATTTTGTGAGCCAAATAACTTCATAATTACACTCCCAAAATGCCACCTCAGAATCATTTGAGATGAAGAAGTGTTGGTGAATTTGCAACTTTGAGCAATTTTGTCATTTTTTCAATGCAACATGGGCAATACCATATGGGGCACGAAATAGTAAGTGTAATGAGCCTCAACAAGTCACAAAATACCAATGGGCTTGATTATAAGCAAGAGTAATGGCTAAAACTTGAGTTTGCAAGAAATGGCCATTTTGCACATTGGCCAAATTTCAATAAAATGCTCCAAAATTCCAAAACTCGTAACTTGCTCATGCCTTTGAATTTTGGCACAAATGAACACAATTTGGAAAGGAATTGAAAATATCTACAATCCCATAGTTTTGAGTTTTTGCAATTGGGTCAATTAAGGTTCCCAAAATTTGGCTTGAAATTCAATAATTTTGAAAAATGACATATAATTTTGTAACTTCAAAAAACCATAACTTTTGATTCCTTGCCAATTTGAATATGAGACCAAAAGGAGGTGAAATATCATTCTCTTATATTTCTAAGAATATTTCATTTGCATCATCTTGATCAATAATGAATAAAATATGATTTTTTGAAATTAAGTCCTTATTTTCCAAAATTAGTAACTTTTAGGGTTTCTTCAAGAACAAGTTTCAATCCAAACTTCAATCTCTTTAATCCAATGATCAAAATGGACTTGAAATATGAAAAGTAAATCCTTGAATTGATGGTTGACCAAAAGTTCACTTGGTCAACTTTGACTTTGACTGATTTTGACCAAAATGACCATTTTGCCCCTCTGAATCAATTAATCCACTTCTCTTCAAAATTGATGATTACAAATTCAAACATATGATCTTCCAAACATATAGAGGCCATGTGAAAAGTTTCACCTCAAAATTATCAAGAAAACCTGATAAAAACCAAAACCCTAGTTTTGGTCAACACATTAGGAGACTGATGAATCATCTTCAAAACCTCAAATCCTCTGGGTGACTTGATCAATTCCTTGTACAAAGACCTTCCAAATATCAAAGAAATGTTGTGGCTCCCTAAATCAAGTCTTGTACATTGGCCAACAACCTTGCTCAATCAAACCCTAATTTGGCTGATGAATCCAAAGAGATGGGTAAAAACATCTTGAGATATGTCATAACCTTTGAGCTCAAAAGATCTAGAGATTTGGATGGTAAGATATTTCTTGAGCAACTTGTCCATTTAATCATCCTTAAAAGATTTGAGGAAAACTTGGTAACCAAAGTACTTTGATCCTATCACAATGTATGAATGCAATGAACTATGATGTTTATGATGAAACATAAGCCTAAATCAAGAGGGTAAATTTTGGGGTGCAACAGTACACATTTTCAATTATATTATTGTGTAATAACTTGAGAAAATTGGGTTGTCGTTTAAACTCAAGAAGACTTTGACAAATGTCATTGTATCTGTGTAATCAAGTTTGATTAGTGGATTAAGACCTCATTTGAGAGACGCGAAATCACCTTGGCAGGTGGAATGGAGTAGTTTGAGTTCAAACGAACTAAGATAACCAACGTGTCTTTTATTTTAAGTTTTAAAAACCCATATTCAACCCCCCCCCCCCCCCTTTCTTGTGTTTTTTCATTCTTCAAGGTTTTGTTATCCTGGTTGGTTTGAACTCAAACTACTTCAGTCCACCCGTCAAGGTGACTTCGCCTCTCTCAAATGAAGTCTTAATCCACTAATCAAAACTTTGATTACAACTCAAAAAGACTACCGTCAATGTCTTCTTGGGATTAAACCATAAGTTGGTTTCTCAAGGAATTACAAAATGTTAATAAAAAATGTGTACGAGAATGTTTCTAGTAAACTATATAAAAAATGTGATGTTTACACAATGTTAAAGCACATTTAACAATATAATAGATAAAAGAGCTTTATGAATATTTCTATTGTATGCGTGCAAGTGTTGTTTGATCACCCTTCAAGAACTCCTTTATATAGGGAAAGCTATTTAGATCCATTTGATACATGAGAAGATGTTTTTGAAAGGTTGATAAAATGTTGTTAATGCACTGTCCAAAAATACATATCTTGTCTGGTTCCAGCCGTTATTCCTTGATTTATAATGAGTGAAATGTAAGGCATCAAAATTTTGCTTCTTTGAAATCTGATCAGAATAAGAATAATAACGTTGAGACTTTAGATCATCAGAGTATGCTGCATCAGATTTTAGCTTGCAGCTTTGGTGCTTCAGAAGTTAAAACATCATAACTTCTTCTATTGGGCGTGATGATTTAATTTAGTTTATACAGATATTCTTATCAGATCTTCTTAGCGCAATTTGTTTTCCAACTTCTATGCTTCTTTAGCAGAACTTCTCTGCATATTTAAATAATTTATTAGAGAGTGTAATTTTTCTTTATATATATCATGTATTTGTTATCATCAAAACTATTACTAAGATGTAAAACCAAACTATGTTCTAACAATCTCCCCCTTTTTAATGATGACAAAAACTTGTATATTTTGATTAACAAGTAAAAACATAAAGCATTAGGGTCTCCCCCTGAGTTGAATACTCAGATAAGGAAAAAATAGATAATTCCCTGAAAATGTTTGATCATAGCTTTTGATGGAAGTTCTGATAAGTCTATGTGGAAGAAGTTACTTTCAAGAGACACTTTTCCTTGTTTGCTTTTCAAAAAGTGAAACAGATATTATGTTATAAAAAATGTTTGAAACTTAGTCTCGACACTGTTATATTCAAAATATCTTACACTCTCCCCCTTTTTGTCATTAATTAAAAAGCAATAAAAAAACGTAAAGAGAACAAAAAGGTTATGCATTTAAGAACAAAGATTAATACAAATAGAAGCACACAAACAAAAGTTTAAACATAAAGCATAGAAGAAACAAGCAAAAGACTAGATCTAAGGTTGTGAAGGAGGTGGAATTCGTGTGAACAATGCTTCCAAGAGACTTTTGATCTGATTGTTTTATTCTTCTTGCTCGCCTAGCATCCCCTTAATATATTTGTTGGTTTCATCCTATTTATCCAGCCTTTTCCTAACAGTTTCATTCTCTTTCTTCAACTCATCCCGAGTTTTTAACACTAGAGAAGATAGAGTTGTTTCAACAATAGAAGATCGATTCTCATAAGTTACTGCAGTAGATTCATTCCCAAGAGATTCTTCACTTGTCTTGCCTTTATCTTCAAAAATGACCAGTGGTTAAGGTTGAGGTTGAGGTTCAGGAGATGGTTTCTGAAATTCTGATTCCTGTAGAGCTTCCCAGGGAGTGTTGTCTAGATGACGAAGGGGTTTCCTTACCCAGAGACTTAGAACTTGATCCTTGAAGATATTCATATGATAGCAGAAGTTCTATTGAGCAATTTCATAACTAAGTTCCTTCATCTTTAGAGATTCGGAATTAAATAATTTTCTGAACTGAGTCCTGAGAAAATCAGAAGCAGCTGGATTAAGATTATCCACACAAGCTTGCTTTAAAGATTTAACCCATTTCAATAATTTTGTCTCGAAAACTAGTAAAGGTTTACCAACATCTGATTTGGATAGTTTTGGTGATGGTTTTGGAATGGCTATTTTCTGAGAAGATGTGACAAGTTTGTCCCCGACTTCTTGATCAATTATGGTTCTTTGAGGATCTTCTTATGAGTACATGGGAGTTGGAGAGTCATAAATGATGATATGATTGTTATATGGTGTTGAATCATATAGAGAGGGAATATCTGAAAGGGAAAAGTCTTGTGAAGGTTTGGTGGAGATATTTCGTTGTTGTGAGGTGTTAAGAGGGCATCTGATGCCTCGAATAATTGGTGTGGTTTCGGAAATTTGTTTAGGGGCATAATTTAGAATTTTTATTTGGGAAGCTTCAAAGAATGGATCAAATTGATCAATATCAGATAGAACTTGTGCAAGTTCTGGCTGAGTTTGAGCAAGTTGGGTACAAGAGGGATTCATCAGAGGATGATTAGTGGGTATAATGCTATCAATTTCTATGTCAAAGTCATCAAGAGTTTGTGGTGAGGGGTTTTCAACAGGTTTTGGAGATGAGGAGGATTCATATGTTGATAAGAATATTGATTCGACAATAGAAAAAAAGAGAAAAGTTACCTTTCTTTTTAGAAGCTTTAGGAGTTTTTTGAGAAGTTCCTTCCCAACAGCTTTCCTTTTCCTTGACTTTATGGTAGAAACTTCTAGAGGTTATTGCCTAAGATCTAAATATTGATATCTGGAATTGTTTCATCACTTTTGCATGCTTCTAGGTATCTAAGGACAATTTCAAGAGATGAGTTCGCTTGAGTGAAGAGAGGAAAATCCTTCAGAGGGACTCTTTTGGTGGTGATGACTTCCTTGCCAGTAAGTGTAGTATTCTTATTAATGGTTTCTATAATCTTCTTCTACTTGAGGTTCTTAACGTTGAGAGGCTTTCCAGCACAAGGTTCCAAAACACTAGCTTGTTGAGCTTCACTCGGATGTTTTATCAGCTTGTTCTCTATCAGAATATCTGAGATCCACTTTCCCAGTGGAATCCAATCTCTTTTGGTTCTTTCTTCTTCTCTTGTTTCCTTGACACTAGTCTTTAGATGATTGAATATAATATGATGGAGGTGGACTTTGGCCTTGGTTGGGATGAAGTACAGCATGTATTGTTGATCAATGTTGATGTAGTCTGGAGAACTTGTTGGTTTTCTGTGGTTGATACATCCCAAAATTATTCTAGACCAAATTCTGAGATAGTCTTTCATATCTTAGATCTTGTTGGAGGGTTGTCCATAAGTGAAAATTTCTTTGGATACAATGGTTAGGTCAGAACCATTTTCTGCCATTTCACTGCACCTGATGTTGCTTCCATCATGACCAATGAGCTTTCCAATAAGATCTTCGATGATGAAAATATTATTTCCCATTACATACGAAGTTACTTGATGATTTGATGCAGTAACATTAATCCATAATTATTTAACCAGTTTGGGAAAAACTGGACCAATTAACCGATCAAAGTATTTTTTTCCATCCTTGAAACTCAAAATCTGGAGAAAGATAATTCCTAATTTCTTTCATGCTTTCAAAATCAACTATAAGTTCACAGATAACTTCAAGAGTATCAACCGGAGTGAAGAGAGTTCTTGTAGGTGCAACATATCTTCCTCCATTTGGAGTAGAGGATGAATCAAGGATGTTTATATAAGGAGTAGGATCTTGAGACTTTTGATGTTGTTGAAAAGAATAAGCCATTATTCATAGACTTAGGATTTTAGAGCATACAAAAGGGAAAAAGTACAAGTTTTAAGAAAACGGGTTGAGTGAGAGTGAAGGTGTGAAAGTGATTTGGTGAAAGTGAGGTATAAATAGACAACGGAGAGAAAACATGAAATTAATTGCAATTAATAAAATAACCAAAATGATTAATAGCAATAATGACTTTTGACAAGGGGATGGCATGAAGATTTTGTAAACAGTTACTAATGTGACTCGCACATTAATGCATCAACTCAAACATTTCAGTCCTTCATATTTTGAACACGTGTTCAGCCTCAGAGAGTGACTTAGAGTTTAGGTTTGACAAATATTGATATGGTGAACTGCTTGCATCTATCTTAGAAATGAAGCATTTTCAGAAAAAATTCAGATCTTCTGGATAGTTTCTAAGACAATTTTCCTTCTCACTTCTGAAGAACTATTGTTTAGATGTTTACAAAAACAAATCAAAAAAATCTAAGGATTAACTATACAGAAACTACATTTTCATTCTGGGCATAATTCCATACTGAGGTGTTTTAGAATGAAATTAAATTTATCTTCCGCAAGGGGTTTTGTGAAAACATCAGCCCATTGATGGTCTGTGTCTATAAATTTTAAACAAAGAATTCCCTTATGATTATAGTCCCTAATAAAATGATGTTTAATTTCTATATGTTGAGCCCTAGAATGAAAAATATGATTTTTAGAAAGACAAATAGAAGAAGTATTATCAGAGCATCTGAGTACTGCATCCAACTGCAACTATATATTCAACTTCAGTAGTTGATAGTGCAATAGTGGATTAAATTTTGTTGGACCATGAGATTAATTTATGTTCCAGAAACTGGCAGCTCTCAGAAGTGCTTTTTCTTTATATTCTATCTCCAGTATTGTCAGCATCACAGTACCCTAGTAGTTTATATTCTCTGGATTTTCTATAACAAAGACCAAGATTAGTAGTATCTTTCAGATACTTGAAAATTAGCTTAACTACTGTTAAGTGAGAATCTTTAAGATTTAATTGGAATCTGGCACAAATCCAAATGCTATAATAAATATCGAGTCTTGAAGTTGTTAAATATAGGAGAAAACCAATCATACCTCTGTAGAGCTTCTGTTCTACTTTCTTACTTACCTCTTCCTTTTCCAGAATACATGTAGGATGCATAGGAGTTTTGTATGGCTTACTTTCTGAAATATCAAATTTCTTCAGAAGTTCTTTAACATACTTGCTTTGATGTGTGTAGGTTCCTTTTGGAGTTTTATTGATTTGAATTCCCAAAAAGAACTGGAGTTCACCCATCAAGCTCATTTCAAATTCTTCTTGCATAGTCTTAGCAAATTCTTTTCCCAAAGAGGCTTTAGTAGATCCAAAAATTATATCATCTACGTATATTTGACAAATCAAAATTTCATTTTTAAATGATTTACATAATAGAGTTGTTTCCACCTTACCTCTAATAAAATCATTTACTAAGAGAAAGTTATTTAGTATTTCATACAAAGCTCTAGGATCTTGTTTCAGACCATATAACGATTTCTTAAGTTTATAAACATATTCTAGATGTTTTTTATTTTCAAAACCGGGGGGTTGGTGCACATAAACTTCTTCGTCAATTTAACCATTTAAAAAGGCACTTTTGATATCCATCTTATAAAGAGTGATGTTATTATTTACACCAAGTGAAATTAAAAGTCTGATAGATTCTAACATGGCGACTTGAGCCAAGGTTTTTGTATAGTCTATCCCTTCTTGCTGACTATAACCATGTGCAACCAGTCGTGCTCTGATTTTGACAACTTCTCCTTGTTCACTTAGCTTGTTTCTGAAGACCCATTTAGTTCTAATGATGTTGAAGCCTTTTGGTTTAGGAACTAGATCTCATACATCGTTTATGGTAAAATTGATTTTGTTCTTCCTACATTTCAAGTATCCAATCATATTCTAGAAGTGCTTCGTCTATGGAAGTAAGTTTGATCAGAGACAATAATCCCATGAGATAATCTTCAGTATTTTGAATGTAGATCTTGTTCTGATTGGATCATGTTTTCAGGATGTGTTAAGCTACTTTTGGGGTGTCTTTTCTGGATGGATTCTTCAGAAGTTGTTGTAATATTTGTGATGTCTTCTTCTTTATTTGGCTGAAGTTCTGAACTTTTATTTTCTGAATATCTGTCTCCAGTACCTGTAATTTAAAATTCTATATCTGCAAAAGATTCACCCTACATTAACTTTTGAGAGCCAAGCTTATCATCAAATCTGACTCTAATAGATTCTTCCATAATTCGTGTTGTTGTGTTATATACTCTATAACCTTTTGAATGTTCATAGTATCCTAACATGAAACACTTTTTGTCTTAGAATCAAACTTGTTCAAATGATATTTGGTGTTCAATATAAAACAAGTACATCCAAAATGGATGGAAATAAAAGATGTTGGGCTTTCTGTTCTTCCATAGCTCATATGGAGTCTTTTCTATAATAGGTCCTATTGAGATTCTATTCTGAATATAACACGATGTGTCAACTGCTTCTGCCCATAAGTGTTTATCAATGTTAGTCTCGTTGATTATGGTTCTGGCCATTTCTTGTAAAGTTCTATTCTTTCATTCTACAACCCTGTTTTGTTAAGGAGTTATAGGACAAGAGAAATCATGAGAAATTCCATTTTCATTAAAAAGCTTTCCAAAACTTTTATTTTCAAATTCCCCACCATGATCACTTCTGAATTTTACAATTCTAAACTCTTTTTTATTTAAACCTTGGTTACAAAAAGTAGAGAACACAGAGTGTGACTCGTCCTTGTTTCTTAAGAACTTTACCCATATCCATCTGCTATAGTCATCTACGATTATTGATCCATACTTCTTACTGCTGATGGATGCAGTTTTCACTGGTCCAAACACATCTATATGTAGAAGTTCTAATGGTCTAGAGGTAGACAAAAAAATTTTAGATTGGAAAGAGGGTGTTGTGAATTTACCTTTTTGACATGCTTCACATAGAGCATCAAAGTTGAACTTCAAGTTAGGAAGTCCTCTAACCATATTGATTTTGTTAATCCATAATATTCTTCTCATACTAACATGCCCCAATCTTATGTGGCATGACAATTGCTCATTGTTAACAGACATAAGGCATTTTACATTCTGACTTTTTAATTCAAAAAGTTTTATTTTATAAATGTTGTTATTTCTCTTACCATTAAAGAGGATTGTTCTATCTTTCTGACTAACTGCTTTATAGAACTTCTGATTAAAGATTATATTATAACTGTTATCACTTAATTGACTTATGGATAATAGGTTATGCATTAATCCACCCACTAACATAACATTAGTTTTAGAGTATAGTGTCAATTACCAATGGTTCCAGAGCCAATAATCTTTCCTTTCTGATTGCCTCTGAAACCTACGTATCCTCCAGATTTATGTTCCAGGCTTTGGAACATATGCTTTCTTCATGTCATATGTCGAGAGTATCCAGATTCCGGGTACCAAGACTGGTGTTTCAAATTTGCAGTTAAAGACATCTGCAACATAGATGATTTTATCCTTAGGTACCCATATATTTTTTGGTCCTTGTTTGTTAGAGTTTCAAAAATTCTGATTGAATTTCGGTTTCACAAGAGAATTCGCAGAGTAAGATTCACTAGTATATTTTATATCATGTGTGTGTCCATATGTGAAGTGTGAGTTTAAAGGTGTGTGTTTTATGACCATATCATCAACTTTCTTTAGTTGATATGGTTCTTCTCCCTTTGGTTTCACATATTCTATGCCTTTTCTGCTATTTCTGCTAACTCCATATATCATTGAAGCCATATTTCTTGTATCTATGTTTTTAGTTATAAATTTTTGAAAACTATAATCATATTCTTTTATGATGCTATCAGAACTAGTTGAAACTTCTGAGACAGATTCTTTCTGAGCTTTTTGTAACTCGTTTTTAATTACATTATTTTTATTTTTTAAGTTTAGAGATGGTTTCTTTTAGCTCATAATTTTCTGCTTTTAGTTTCCTAGTTTCTTCAGAGTCAGATACTAGACCATGTTTCAGGTTCTTGTATTTGAATTGAAGTTGTTGAAATTTTTCAAGAATTTGTGACAGACTATCTTCTAATTGAGATCTAGAAAAGTTAGAGAATTCCTCTTCTACTTCTGAGTCTAATTCTGATTTACATGAAGTAGTGTCATCTGATATGTTGGCCGTTAAAGCGATATTGGCACGTTCATCTTTTGATGATGATTCTGCTTCAGAAGACTCCGAGTCATCCCAAGTAGCCATAAGATTTTCCTTCTTCTCTTTGTTAAATCTCTTTTTTAGCTTTTCTTTCTGAAGTTTAGGACAATCGCTTTGTAGTGACCAAGTTC
The DNA here is from genome assembly GCA_948472305.1 of Vicia faba. Classification (NCBI taxonomy): domain Eukaryota; kingdom Viridiplantae; phylum Streptophyta; class Magnoliopsida; order Fabales; family Fabaceae; genus Vicia; species Vicia faba. The sequence continues at coordinate 524,812,621 of OX451735.1, read as the reverse complement.
CTTGCATTCGTAACAAATAGAATCTTTGTTTCTTGACTTTTTGTAGCCAGAGGATGATTCAGAATAACCGCTTGATCTCCTAGGATTTCTAAATTTCTTTTATTTGTGCTTCCACAGTTATTGGACCCTTCTGGAGATAAGATATAGTTCATATTATTATAATGAGGATCCTCTATAGCTTTCTTCTTCTTCTTCCTGAAAGGATTTAGTTTTATATTTAACTAGATTTAAGAGAAAGAGATTTATCTTTCTTCTGGGGCTCATCTTCTTCTAGTTTTATCTCGTGACTTCTCAAGGAGCTGATAAGTTCTTCAAGAGATATATTGTTCAGATATTTTGAAAGCATTAAGGCTGTGACTATAGGTCTCCATTTCTTTGGTAAGATTCTGATGATTTTCTTTACATGATCTACTATTGAGTACTCTTTGTCCAGAACTTTCACCCCAACAACCAGAATTTGAAACTTTGTGAACATTGTCTCAACTATTTCATCTTCTTCCATCTTGAAAGCTTTATACTTCTGGATGAGTGAAAGAGCTTTGGTCTCTTTGACTTGTGTGTTTCCTTCATGCGTCATTCTCAGAGAGTCAAACATGTTTTTAGTAGAATCTCTATTTGTGATCTTATCATACCTAGTGTAAGAAATGGAACTCAATAGAATCATTAAAGCATATTGAACAGTATAATAGTTAAAAGAGATTTATGAATATTACTATTGTATGCGCGCAAGTGTTATTTGATCACCCTTCAAGAACTCCTTTATATGGGCAAAGCTCTTTAGATCCATTTGAGACATGAGAAGATGTTTTGGAAGGTTGATAAAATGTTGTTAATTCATTTTCCAAAAATACAAATCTTGTCTGGTTCTAGTCGTTACTCCTTGATTTGTAATGAATGAAATGTAAGGCGTTGGAATTTTGCTTCTTTGAAATCTAATCAGAATAAGAATAATAAAGTTGAGACTTTATATCGTCAGAGTATTGCTTTATAAGATTTTAGCTTGCAGCTTTGGTGCTTAAGAAGTTATAACATCAAAACTTCTTCTATTGAGTGTGATACTTTAATTTAGTTTGTACAGATATTCTTATCACATCTTCTTAGCGCAATTTGTTCGCCAACTTCTATGCGTCTTTATCATAAATTCTAAGAATATTTAAATAATTTATTAGAGAGCATAATTGTTTTTATGTATATCATGTATTTGTTATCATCAAAACTATTACTAAGATGTAGAACCAAACTATGTTCTAACATGAACTTGGACAATTCATGTTTGGATGTCTGGATATTACCTTGAAGGGAGTATTGATTATGTGTGACAGGGGGAGTAATGAACATGTCTGAAGTTGATGAGCATTGTGTTATAATGATGAGTTTTTGGTTGTGTTGATGTGATATCAGACCACATATCCTGACAACTGATCTCTGGAGATTTCTTGAGTTTGAAGGAGTTTTAATCTTTGGTGTATTGTGTATGAGGTGTAGTCTCTATGTAGCTTCATTTATCTATGATGTTTTCTGTTTGCTATTTTTACAAAGTTTACATGTATTTCATGTAGCTTGTGTTTTTTTTTTCATTTTGTGGTTTTATTCCTATCTCCAAGTTTATTGTGCAAAGGTTTTTTTAGCCAAAAATTTCCAAAGGGGGAGATTGTTAGGTCTGTAATTTTATGATTGGAAACAATTTTGGAAAAACATGTTTCATTTGGAAAAGCATGTATCACAACCAGAAGTTGAGCAAGATGTCATGACATCTTGACCATCTGGTACAACAGGTTCTGCTATTACTTTCTTAACAAATTTGATTTGATTTTATGAGATTCTCTTGGATACATATCACTTATTTGCACAAGTCAAGCTTTTATTTGGAACAATTAATTTTATCTCCAACTGTATATTAGTTTCTAAAATTGGATGTTGAGACAATTTATGAAACTTGTGATGTTTTATTCCAAAATTAAAGGAGACTTCTCTGCATAATTGGTGCAATGATCAGCTTGTAGATCAACAACAAATTGGGTGAAGATTTTAACGCCCATGGGCTGCTGAGGAGATAATAAAATAAAAACCTAAACCTAATGTCATAAGCAACTTAATAAAAATAAATGGGAACTTGGTTTTTCAAGTGTGTTTGTGTTTTTGTATGTCACTCATGTATCTCTTTTTATGCATAGAGTTTGGCTGATTGTTCATTTTTAATTGTCAATCACTCATGAGATTTGAAGAAAAGAGTGGATTCTGTGTAATTAGAAGTATGTTCTTCTGTTTTGGTCTTTTAGTATTATCACTGAGGTGATTGTGGGAAGTGAGAGGGGGTTCTCGTATCTTGGAGGTTCCTAGGTAGAAGTTGCATAAGGTAGTGATTAGATGATAAGTTCTAAACTAGGGTTGTTTAGCTTTGAAATAATACTATCACAATGGATTTCCTTCCTGGCTTGGATTCCCTCAGAGTAGGTGGCGTGTCACTGAACTGGGTTAACAATTGACTGTGTTATTTATCTTCAGCAATTTAATTTTTGCATAACTCATAATTTCTGCAAATTGTTGTATCAGGAAGATGATGTCGTAACATTTATCCTGACATTGTGTTTTGGTGTTGTGACATATGTCTTAACATCTATTTGAAAATTCCATAATTTCAAAAGCAAAAGGATTTTAAGTGTCCAATTTTCTTATAATGAGTGTGTTTATATACTGGAAACTTCTTTTCTCTGAGAACTTCATTTTTCTTAGATCCTTCAAATCTTGAAAAAGTATCTGCCTCGCTGGATACCTTTGAGCAGATTTTATCTTATAAGTTAGAAGAATATTCTTTCTTGTTTCTCCTCGAGGTTGATGTATCTCCTCCACTTATTTGTTCAAATGTTGAAGAAACTTCAACATCTTCTTTGTCATTCCTTGAACAAGAGGATCCTTCATTTGATGTTGAATCTTTCAAAGATTGTTCAACTATTGATTATGTTTTTTCAAAGTACTGCACAAGAGTTATATGATAGGAGCAAGATAAAGATGTTGATTCTTCAGTTTGGATTACCTCATCTTTGAGTAGTTGAACCTGCTCTTTCATCTTCTTTATAATTTCTTTCTTTCTTTATTTTTCTTGAAATTCATGAAGACTCACACCTACTTATTTAAGAGTTGGATTAAATTTTCAATTCTTAAATCTTAGATAGTTTTTAGTAAATTATTTTCCAGCGAAGTTTCCTATATTTCTAAATTAAAAAAAAAATCCATTACTAGTATTTATATTTTTCTCCGCCTCTTGTGTTCATCTTCTTTTGTTCGATACTTGGAGAAACTCTATGTATCTTTTTTAGAGTATGCCTTATTTCCTTGTCAGTTTTACAATGGCAAACATACATTTTTTTACTATCATTTAAATACATTATTACAATGTTCTTGGTTTTAAGATCTATATATATATATATATATATATATATATATATATATATATATATATATATATATATATATATATATATATATATATATATATATATATATATATATATATATATATATATATATATATATATATATATATATATATATATATATATATATATATATATCTTTCTCTTTTTTTCTTCGATCCAAAGAGAATAGGATTTTTCCACTAGTTCACCATCTACTTGATGAGTAGGGTAAACTAGACCATTGACTATTGTTTCCCACAATTTATGATTTAAACTTTGAAGAATTTTTTGAATCTAGCTTGAAAAATGTTAAACTGTTGTTTTTAAAAAGTGGTGGTGTATTTTGATACCACTTGTTAAACTTGAGACTTCACACACAAGAGAGAGGTGAATTGTGTAGTTTGGAAAAACGTGATTTTCAAAACTTCTAGGAGATAAAATACGAGTTTAAAATCATTTTCAAAAAATAAGCAATGGAAAGAGTAAATGAAGAAAATAAATTACGGAAAATAAAAGTTAAGAGAAAAGAGGAACACAGAGATTTGTAAAGGTTTGGTAAAAACAAAAGGACCTACTCCTCTCCCCAATAATTAATCTTTAGAGTTTCTGATAATAGTTGAGAGTGTTTAGTAGGAAAGACTCACGAACCCCCTTATACAAGTAAAAAAAATTCATCTTCAACCTAATATTACAAGACGGTAGATGTGGTCGTTTGTGTCTTTTATTCAATAAATTATTGAGAGTGAAGCGACCAATCTTCATCCCAGTGGTGGATTAAAGCGATTAGCCTTTTTCCACGAACACGAATCTTGGAGCAATTAGTCTTCAAGTTCCAAAAAATTTGAGCTCAATACTTGGTTTTAACTGGGCTAACCAAACACCTGTGAGACTTTAATATCAGGCTGATATCGAACCTATGAAGCTTTTAATACCAGGATGAACTTCAACGTATCTTGGTTTTAACAGGGCAGACCAAGAACCTTTATATTTTAACATTGGATGATCTTCAACCTAAAACTAGGACTGATCAACAATCCCCAAATATAATATTTTTATATGATTAACTTATAACCCAAATATATTCCTAAATGGATTTTATTCAACCAAGATGTATACAAAAGACTCCCTTAGGGAACTTTCCAATTTCACCCTTTCTAGAATTACAAATATATCATCACTCATAAAAGAACTTTTCTCACAAAGGTATTTAGCTACAACATTTTGTGAGAGAAAGTTTTATATATATATATATATATATATATATATATATATATATATATATATATATATATATATATATATATATATATATATATATATATATATATATATACAGAGAGAGAGAGAGAGAGAGAGAGAGAGAGAGAGAGAGAGAGATGAAAGTGTCAAAACACGATTTTGGATTGTATAGAATCAGAAATGGAATCTCTATTTATAGGCTCAAGGTTAGCTTAAAAAGGAATTTTCAATTAATGCATTTTACCATTATCTATATTATTAGAGCATATTCATATTCGATTAGACGGTGCAAATAAACGTCTATAAGTTCTTAAAATGGAAGGTTAGAATATCTAGCCATTGCATAGAATCAAGGCATGTTCAAAATAGCTTGGGCCTCAAGTTTGAGCATTTCTAATCAATTGGACATATGCTTCAATCAATTTGAAAATTCAAAATTTCTCATGTGGCTATTTTGACTGTTCCCAATTCATCTGATACAACTTCCAAATATTTTTTCAAAGTATTTTATTTTGATAAATCATTTGGAAAATATTTTTGGTGTGTGTTTATTAGCCTTGAGATTTTACAAAAATGCCCTTTTACTTCGCAGATGTTCACTCACTTACTAAATTAATAGATTACTCCTTTTCTACAAGTCTTTTCCAAATAATTATCTTTATATTGATGTTAGGTGGATTGCATTGTGATTGGCAGCATTTTGTTAAAACAAGTGAAATAGCAAAATGTTGGACAATATGTCTTGACATGCTTGTACGAAATCTTGGTGTGTTGTGGTTTTACACTCTCGGAAGATTTGTTTCATATTCTCAGAAGATTTTGTTTACGTATACTATGATCTAAGATGTGTGTATGAAGATTTGATTTACGTATACTGTGGTCCAAGATGCGTGTATGAAGATTTGGTTCTCTAAATATTTGTTTCAAGCATGAGATATTTGAAGAGTTATTATTTAAGATTAGATGTAAAAACATTTAAGGAAATATTTTATTATGATCAGGAAATTATGTAGAATATCATGTAGCAATATGTTTTAAATCTGTTATTTGTTTAGCTCAAAGCCCATGCTATTCTAAGGATATTTAAAGGAAGACTATAAACCTAAAGAGTGGAATGAGAAACGCATGAGATAATATTCATTAGGGTTTAGTTTGTTCTTTGTTATTTATAAGCCAGTCTTGTATCACTTAGATGCTTGAGCTGGACTGATCTTTGAATTGTAATTGTGAATCACTTATGAGATTTTAAGCAAGATTGTATTTTGTTTAGTGGAAGAGTGTCTTCTATTTATTTATTATCGTTGTTATCAATGTTGTGTTATTGAATGGAAGTAAGATGGATCTCATATCTAGGAGAATCTTAGATAGAAACACCACATGTAGTGATTAGGTGTGAAGACTGTAAACCAGAGGTTGCTTACATAGTGCTTCAAACTAATACTATTATAGTGGATTTCCTTCATGGCTTAGATGTCCCCAGATGTAGGTTAAGTTGCACCAAACTGGGTTAACAATTATCTATATTATTTCTTTCTTGCATTTCTATTTAACATTGTAATTGTTTGTGGTGTTATAATGTCTTGATTCTGGTGTCTTAACATTGTATATAACATATGTCCTTTTAGTGCCAGAATTACAATTGGTATCAGAGCAAACACCTTGTTCTATTTTTGGTTGAGCTCCAAGGAATATATTTTCTGGTATGCTGGACAAGGGAGAAGGATTTTTTAACATACCACATATTCTGGATGGCATCAACTATGATTACTAGAAGGCGCGTATGGTGGATTTTATAAAATATTTGGATAGAAAAACTTGGAAAGCAGTATTACAAGGTTCGGACCACCTTGTGGTGAAGGACAAAGATGGGAAGGTCACAACTGAATTGAAGCCGAAAGAGGACTGGTCTAAGGAAGAAGATGAACTTGGTCTGGGAAACTCCAAAGCTTTTAACGCCTTGTTCTGTGGGATTGACAAACATATATGCAGGTTAATAAATACTTGTACTGTGGCTAAAGATGCATGAGAAATTCTCAAGACCATTCATGAAGGCACATCGAGAGTAAAAATGTCAAGACTTCAACTTCTCACCACAAAATTTGAAAATATTAGGATGGAAGATGAAGAGACTATTCATGATTTTCACATGAATATTCTTGAAATTGCCAATGCATCTAGTTCTTTGGGAGAAAAGATGTCATAGGAGAAGCTGGTTAGAAAAATACTCAGGTTGTTTCCTGAGAAGTTTGGCATGAAGGTAACAGCTATTGAAGAAGCCTAAGACATTTTCAATATGGAAGTGGGTGAGCTTGTTGGGTCACTTTAAACTTTTAAATTGGCTAGCAGTGATAGATCTGAAAAGAAGAACAAGAGCATAACTTTTATCTCCAACACTAATGATGGAGAGGTTCAGTGTGACATGGAGACTAATGAAGGGATTTTTAATGTTATTGTTCTTCTTGGGAGGAAATTCAACAAAGTGCTGAAGAAAATGGATAAGAGGACAATACCAAATGTCAATAACATGTCATTCAACATTAGTAAGAACAATGATTTTCAGAGAAAATCAAGAATAAAGGAGAAATCAAATCAAGGAAAAGGTATTCAGTGTCATGGATGTGAGGGTTTTGGTCACATTAGATCAGTATGTCCTACATACCTCAAGAAACAAAATAAAGGATTGTATGTCTCTTGGTCTGAGGATGATGAGTCTAGAAGTGAAATTGATGATGAAACTGTTGTAGCGGTAGAAATATGAGACTAAGCCATTGTATTGACTTAACTCACACATATCAAATAAAAATCTCCACCGATCTTTATTGTTTCCAACGGAATGGGAAACGAGAGAATAACCCAAAAAGAGCGGGAGAGAATCTAAGTTCGGGGGTTGGTTATGCAAAGGGAAGGTATTAGCACCCTAAACATATACGGTACTCTGCATGAACCTCTTTGAAAATCTGTGTATTTTGGCTATAAATGTTGTATAAAAAATAGATTTGTGGGAATGAGAAAAGAAGTATTTTTTTACAATTTTTGCACCCGTCAGGGTTGCGAACCTTTAGTGCCTATGTACCACCTTTCGTGCAATAGGGGATCAGGGTACTCGTAGTTCACCTTTAAAAATGTTAAAACACAATATGTATTAGTTAATTTTAAGAGACGAGACATAATTATCTTACCCGAGTGGGATAACATACTTACTACCCACGATTATGAGAAAGGAGAATTTGTGTCATCTCAAAGTGGAGGATATAACTTGGATTTTAAAATCAACAAAGCATGGCTCAATACCCAAGTGGAAAATATCTCACTTCACTACATATCATAGAAGTATAGTAGCTCACATCACTACAAAGATTGACAAGAGTATAATCTTTTTGAGAAAAATTTTAAGGTAAAAAACCAAAATGGCAAAAATAGTTTGAATGAGATTGATTGACTTTTAGTCTTCTCACAAAATTTTCAAAGTATTATTAAGTTGTTTAATAATTGATTAAGAAAATATTTTTTTTTGAAAATGTATGGACCTAAGTCCAAGTTTATTATGAAAGTGGTTCAAGTTTAGAAAACAAAAATAGTTTTGAAAATGAGGGAGAAGGTTTTTAAAATTAAAGAAGGTGGGAAGAGATGAAGGGACTATCCTAAAGCATAAGGTAAAAGCTAGGAAAAATAACCATCTAACCAACAAGAAGCCAACATTTGACATAATGAGTCAATATAGAACTCCCATCCTTTAAATTGAAACCAAGCAAGCAAGGATTCTAAACCTCTTAAGAAAACCAAACTTCAAAGGCATTAAGTCTTCATAAATATTGGGCATAGTAAGGGCTGTATACAGATGAATTCTGAATTATAGACAAAGCATGTAATCAAAATAACCTGCAAGCAAAGAAAAAAAACCCAATATCTCAGGTTAAACCCCAAGAACTCTAGACAAAATGATAATAGAAGTCACAAGGTCTCAAGATAGGTCAAGGTCTCTAATCCTAAGTCCAAGAATTCCAACTCCAAAATGCCAAGGATAGTAACCAAATAGTCCAAGTAACATTAATGTTTTTTTATGGTTCAAGTTGATTATTAGGTATCTTCAAAAATAAATGAAAAGCTCAAGTGAGCAAAAATAAAGAGGACATAAAGATAAATTCTCAATAGAGCAAAGATAAAAATAGCATGAAACGAAAATGCTAAAATAAATGTGCTCAAAATAAAAAGTATAAAGTAAAAGCATAAAATAAAGTCAATTGTTAAAAATTAGAGATTAGTTGAATGACCATCTTGAAACTTGTATTTGAAAAATCATTAGAAGATTGATAACATCAAAGCCTCTCAACAATAAGTTTCATTTGCTTTTTGTCAAGTATATCATTCATTTCAAAATCTCAAGGCAAAAATAAATTATCAATGATGTTTAAATGTTTCACTTAGTTCCAAAGTTTATGAAGATTCATTAGAGGATTGATAAGACCAAATCCTTCTAACAAGGGATCTCAAGGTTATTGGATCAAAGGTTTCAAATTAAACATGCCTGGGCTTGCAAACATTGGTTTGGGTCACGAATGATCATTTCTCGAATCGGGACAAAATTCAGCGTTATGTTAAGCAATCATAAGTGGACTTATATAGAAGTCGCACCTATTTTGAGGTCGGTCAATAGCAATATACATACCCTATGTTTAGAGAGATGATATGTAAATCATCCTCTAACAACATATAGTAAAAGAGATAAAAGGATGAGATGAAGAGGAAAGGGGAATATTTGAATTAAAATATTTGATCAAACTATCATTAAAATCACCATCCATTTTGGTGGAGTTAAACTTAACACCCAAGATCCAATGATGTTAATGAAGTTTATGATCAACAATCACATAGTCAGAATATAATAAAAAATAAATTGCATTTAATGAATAAAATAAGAAAAGAAAAATGACTTTTAAATAGGTGTTTAAAAATGAAAATAAAAGGTAAAATAGCAAACTATATTCAAAGTATCAAAGAAAAATTTAAAGAGACCATAGAAAAATCAAAAATGACTTCAAATATTTTTATAAAATTTTTGGTAATTTTTTAGAACAGTAGAATTCAAAATAGTAGAAGTCAAAATAAAATTCTATAAAAATTTTAGAAAGTCAAAACTGAGTAAAATTTCAGAATATTATAAAATAGGTTTGTGAATTTTTTTAGAATTTTTGGATCAGAAATCAATTTTCTATAATTTTTTGAAGTTTGAATCAATTAAAATAAAATTTAAAAAATCATAAAATAAAATAACCAATAAAAAAATATGAGTCATCAGATCATTGTCAAAATGCGTTAGTAAACAGATCTAGTGGATCTGGCGCGTTGTGCATGTCATGGACTTTATTTGATTCCACACTGAATCAATCTTTATTAAATAAAAACTACTTAAAATGTGGCACGTTGGATGGAGTCTGGCTCACTAAAGTAATCATATCCAAGGGCTCCCGAGACACGTGCATGGTAAAACAGATGCATTGGATAGAATTTAAAAAATCACATGTCACGCTATCATTGGCTGAAGCATGACACGTAGGTCGTCTTCAACCTCCAGGCACCCTAAATTGAGGTTCTTCAAACTGTAAAATTAGAGAACCATAGCAGTACCATTAGATTCATCTCTTCAAGACGATTCTAATGGTACCTGATCGATCACCATTCTTTCTTGTTTTCTATCTATTATCCAACATGAAACCGCATCATTGGTAACACCTTGCTTAGTTTTTTTACTATTTTCGTCACGTGTTTTAATTTTCACATTTTGTTTGTTTGCATTTGTTTAATATGAAATTTGGATAAATAAGATACTTTTGAAGTCTTGATCTGGTAGTTTTTGTATTTTCAAGTCCTGGTGAAATTGCACAAGAATAGAGTCGAAGTTGACAAGTTCCGAAGCGTTTTCTCCAGAAATCCAATGGCTGCCACAGGTGCTTATGTCACGTGACACAGCCCGTGTCAGAAATGATGATACTTAATTAGAGAAAAGAGGATACCGGTGGCTGACACGGGCTCCTGTGTCACCTGACATGGCCCGTGTCAGAAATGATGATACTTAATTAGAGAAAATAGGATTTCAGTGGCTGACACGGGTGCCCGTGACACCTGAGACCGCCCATGTCAGAAAGTCTAATAGGAGAGCTTTTGTTGAAGGATTTTAGTGGCCAACACAGGTTTCGGTGTCACCTGACATATCCCGTGTTTCCATGCGCGAGACAGAAAAGTGAATTGTTGAAATCGATTTGTTTGAGTTCATTGAGGGTATTTCGGGCTTTGTGCATAGCTGTGGGGTAATATGACACTACTTAGACCTAGTTTTTGATTGAATTAAGGAGGTATTTTTTTTTGCATCAGAAAAAGAAGAAATTAGAGAGAGAAGAAGAGTGATCAAGGGTTTGGAAAACGAATATCATCAAGAGCGGAAGCAATTGAAGATCGGAGCAATTCCAATCTCTTGTAATGTTTAACTTTGAATTTATGTTTTCTTTGAATATTATAAGAAGCTAAACCCCCCAATGCTAGGGGGGGTCCCTGAATTGCTTTTATGATGAACCAAATTTCTATACTTTTATGAAATCCATGTTTTTATGTATTCAATATATTATACAATTTCTTATTGCTTGTCCTATTGGAAAATAGGGTATTGATCTATGGGTAAAGTAGATTGGACAGATCACTTTATCGCTAATTGTATAATAACATCACGAATCTCTCTTAGGAATAAGGATCTAATAGTGATGACCGTAAATTCTTGATATTTATATATGTGCTTGACATGATTTTGAATAACTAAGGAATTAGGATTTAAAATTATATGTTAATGGTTTCTTGCTAAGGAATTAGGAGAAATAACTCTTGAGAATCAGTATTGGATCACATTAACATAAATGGTATAAAATAGAGGTTCAGTTTATTACGGAGCAATTCATACATCTTATTCCTAGCATGCTTCATCATATTGTGTAAACACTCTTTACTTTTTGTTTTACGATTCACAGTGCAAATTATTATTACCTATCTTCCAACCACACCAATGTTCTTTTGTTTAATTGAATCATTATAAACACGGATAGTTCTAACGCAGTCCTCGAGATTGATACACATGATAACTTCCTTTATTACTACATTGGTAAAAATAGTACACTTTCTATTTTATCGATCAAGTTTTTGGCGCCGTTGCCGGGGACTGCCAAATTATCTGTGTTTAATTATTCAATTAGAATTTTGTTGCTCTACAACCAAAATTTTATTTACTACAATTTTTGTTTATATTTTCTCACAACTAATAATCGTCTAATCTTTTTATGCGAGGTAAGGCCTCAGTTGAATTTCTTTTTGACGTAGAACCAGAAAGATCATTGAAAGAGAGAATCCGAAAGGCTAGGCAAGAAAGACGGGAGGAAAGAGAAGAAGCACAATCAATTACTTCCGAGCAATTAGATTCAAATTTTGAGACTATGGCGGTTGATCCACCTCCTGTGGAAAGACTTCTAGGCGACTACGGAGGAGAAAATGCCCCTCCTGGCCGGATGATGATCGTTAATCTATCGGTCAACGTCAATCACTTTCAGTTGCACCCCTCAACAATCAGGAAACTTGAAAGGAGACCGTTCTCTGAAAAAATTAGTGAAGATGCAAATAAACATCTGCAAAGATTTCTCACCATGGCGACATCACTGAAAATTAAGGGGAATTATGAAGAAGCTAAAAAGTTAGTGATGGAAGGTGTTAGCACCCTTTCTATCTGTGGTTTTCCACGGGCTCTTAGGTACTTGCTCATTTTGAAAACTGCTTGTGTGTGCTTGTTTTGAAAAGTTTTGTTTTGCTTCGTTTTAACCCTTGTTTTTGTCCTCAAGAGTGTTATGAAGTTGTTTTTTGAAAACTTTGTTTGGGAAAGTGTTGGTGTGAAAAACTTTTTCTTTGTTTGAGCAAGTACTTAAGAGTTTTCTACCTACTCGAAAAAGGTTTGTTCGTTTTCCTTTTAGACAATGCTATCCCATTATTGAGAAATAGGTAGCATTGTCGTTGGAGTTTTTTAGGGACATTCGAAGGGACAAATACGATCACAAAAGCAATGTTAGGAAATGTTAGTAATCATCCTAAAGCCTTAAAGATATTTTTCCGAGTCAACATCCAAATGGGTCATTTTAGATCTTCCGGGGCTAGAGGACAACCACTAACAAACCCTATACTTCATGATTGTTTACCAAAGACAACCGAAGTGGAGTAAACCCTAGGAGCGAGCATGTGCGAGTGTATGTTTTCAGTGAATTTATCTTTGCACATTTAGGGTTTTCTACTGTATTAATTTTCAGTTAGTCTTTCCATACAATCCTATTAACGTTCATCTAAGCAGTTTATAGTTTGCGGAAATTAAATGCGGGAAAGTTAAAGTCCTAGCTATTACAGGGCTTTTCCAGATAAATAATTATTTTGACCGAAAATAAGATGTGGAATTGAAACCCTAATTACTTTTACAAACTCGAAGCAGTTACAATAATAATAAAAAGGAAACAAAAAAATGTGCATGGCGAATTAAATGTGAGAATAATTAGAAACCTAAAATCTAATGGAAAAAATACTTAGGTTATTTTTTGAGAAAAGATTAAATTATATACAAATTAACCCTAATTCTAATTATTTTTAAATTATGATAAAAGGATTAAATTTCCCTAAATAATTAAACTAATTAATTAAGGAAATAAAATATTTTTATGAAAAAATGATTTTTGATGTTTTTTGTGATTTTTTATTTTATGATAAAAATGATTTTTTGGGTTATTTTGTAAAAAAAGAAAATAATTAATAAATAATAAAAATAAGAAAATAAAGAGAAAAGAATTAAATTGGGCCTATTTGGAATCTGAAAAAGGGGGTGTATCGTTGAATTTGTAAGGCCCAAAGAGCTGAGCCCACTCCCACGTTTTATTCGGTGCGGGTCCTTGCTAATGGTGAACTGTGGTCATCCCTTGATGGGTGTTGGATCTGGCTAGGCAATGATCCATTGGCTGGATGGTTGGAGTGCATGGAAGGTGCTTGGCTGTGTAATGTACAAGATCTGCATTCAAATGTTAAGAAAATAACAAAATGCGGGGACCTGGAATCGAACCCAAGTGCTCTCCACTTTCCAACGCACGCTTCACCACTGGGCTACATGTTTTAGTTGTTAATATAATAATAACAATGCATATTATATAAAAATAAAGTGTATAACTGAAAAAATAAAAAACAAATGCGCGTGATTCAAATCCACCATTCAGATATTGACACACCTTCATCCTCTTCCCTGTTTCATTGTTTTAGACAATAGCCCTTTACCAACAGCAATTTTCGTCACTATAGGCTTTAGTGACGGTTTTTGTGTGTTGCTATAGACCTGCAATATTTCAAAATTCAAAGCAAGCAATATTAATAAGAACTAAAAATATAGACCCACTAAGAGTCTTGTCCTGAGTTCATTGATATCATCAATCAGTCCTAATTTTGCCTCTATGGAGAATCTCTAATTTGAAGCTTCCAAACCCTAGTAATGGCGTAAGCTTGTTCCTGCACTAGAAATTGAATCCAGGCTATCCAAAAGATCACAAACATGATTATGAATACATTTATGCAAGCAAATCGAAGGTAGAATGTGTAAAACTCTGAAAACAAGTTTGAGTTATAAGGGTGCAAACCGTGGCACTGTGAGGCGTGACTTCTGAAGGTTTTAAGGCTTGAGGATGATTGGAATGGCTTCAGAAGATGTCCAGGAACGGATTGTTGGCCTAGGAATTGCTTGAAATGGCCTGTAGAATCGAAACCGACCTGCACTTTTTGACAAAAAATTGAGACTTGTCCTCCTTCTTTCACGACCCCAATCCTCTTTTTTTTTTCCTTGATAATGTTATGTCCTTATATTGGAATGAATTAGGTCAATAAAAATTAATCATATCTTTGCAAATTATGGAGATTTGATTTCATTCTTTGTCTTGTATGATTTGTTTCCAAAATAGACCAAATTAAGATCTTTTCCAATCAATTGGCTCTTGCACGAATTTTTTGATTTTCTAGCTGTCCATGGAATCATAATATGCTCATAAAATCAAATCTTTGATTTTATTTGATTATTCTACTATTTAAATTGATTTATTTTGCTTTAAATGAATAAAAAATAAAAATAAAAAATAAAAATAATAAAATAATAGGTGGATAAGATCAGGGGTCATGGGCCATCTTAGGAACAAGTTTCAAACAAGAAAACATTGGCCCATTTAGAAACAAAGTCATTTTGATCAATGTTGACTTCATGCACATTTCTAAAAATTGGTCAACTTTGACAATACATATCTCCCTCAATTTTAACCCTAGAGAGGTGTTCTTGGACTTTTTAGAAATCTTATTATGTCCCCTAAACAACCCTTTTCGTTTCATCTCAATTGGGTCTTCCATGTTCATGTAAGAAGCTTTGACCCAAAAGGTGTTTTTGTTGACTTTTCAAAAGGACCTATAATGTAGAAATTCATATCTTTTGATGAGTGCATATTTTGAACTTGTTGGATGAAGATGAATTGTAGGGAATTGCATCCTATTCAAAATGAGCCTAGGATGGAAAGTTTCTGATAAAGTATGAAGAAGTTATGCCTGGTCAAAGTTTGGTTGACTTTTCCTGTGAAACCCTAATTTAGCAACTTTTGGGTTTTGATGAATTTGGGGAATTCCTTGATGAATCATGATCAAACCTTGATAAAATGATGGATATCACTTCAAAATGTTGACGTTGACCAAAAATATTGAAGTTTGACTATATGTGGGCCACTGTTGACTTTTGACCTAGTATAGTTGATTTTCAGGCATCTGGGCAATTGACTGAGCAAACTTCTTCTGCAAGGCATGAAACTTGACATGGATGATCTTGAGAACATATTGGGACCATGGAAGGCATTTGGTACCTTTGGAGTTCCCACACCCTAATGAAAATGGAAACCCTAGTTTGAGGTACATTGCCTTAGGAGAGAGTTTGTCTGGTTAACTCTTGGGCATCCTTGAGCCAGTTGAGGACCTCAATGGGCATGTATTGAGTGAAATGAGAGAGAAAATTTTTGGGTACAACATCTGCCCCTATTCAATCTTCTTAAACCTGAGGATGTAGATTGGCTGTCTGCCTTTCGTAATCTGAAGGTGGAAGATGATTGAACACTAGAGTGCCCAGAAATTTACACTCATCTGAGATGGTGCTGGGATGTGTAGGTAGTATCGGGAATGGGCTTACAGATGCCATTTATAGGATATGACGGAACGTCACCGAAGATGGGCTTAAATATGCCATCCGGAAGATATGACGGAGAATCGTCGGAGATGGGCTTAAAGATGCCATCTAGAGGATGTTGATTTCCCGAGATATTCCTTTGATAAGAATTCTTGTTCTTGTCGTTGAGGAAGAATCTGATGAGGAATGTTGGTCTCTGTCTTGGGAGAAATGGAATTTTAGGAGCTTCAGTTGTCCGTTACTCTACTGGGGAATCATCTCTTAGTCGAGGAGATGAAAATGAACTATTATTTGGTCGTGCTCCAGGCCTTATAGTGATTTGCTGAGGATAATAAGATTGACTACTATCTGGTCGTGCTCTAGGTTTACAGTGACCTAATGGGGGATGAGATTAAAGTTTCTATTTGGTCGTGCTCCAGGCTTTGCAATCTCAAAAACTGTTATTTGGTCGTGCTCCAGGCTTCAGAAGGAATTAAGTGGTTATCCGATTGCATCCGGGTTTCAACTTGAATTTAAGGCATACTAACATCTGGTCATTTCCAGGCTTTAATAGTAATTGGCCGAGTAAACTGATATCTGGTCGAATTCCAAGCTTTGCAGTACCTTATATTGTTATCTGGTCGTGCTCCAGGTTTCACAGTGTCTTTTTCCACTATCTGGTTGTGCTCCAGACTTCACAGCGTCTTATACCGTTATCTAGTCGTGCTCCAGGCTTCAGTAATTTGGGGGAATCAAGTTATTATCCGGTCAGTTTCCAGGCTTCATAGCTTTTTTAACTGGAATAGAAATCATAGTATCGATTTGACTGAACCAGGGAAAGGTCTCGAGTTGTCTTCAATTGGGAGAGAAATCTTAGTATCGATTTGACTGAACCAGGGAAAGGTCTCGGAATAACTTTGACTGGCATGAAATCAGGGGAATCTTAGCGGTGATTCGGCTGACCTAGACGAAAGTCTTAGAACATCTTCAACTAGAATAGAAACCTTAGTGTCGGTTTGACTGAACCAGAGAAAATATTGAAAAGTGTTGGAATATCTTCAACTGGAATAGAAACCTTAGTGTCAGTTTGACTGAACCAGAGAGAACTTGTGAGAACTTGATTGCATCTTTCCCTGAAAGGTAAAGAGTTAGTCGTATGTAATGTCATGATGTATGAAATGTATTAAGTAATGATGTTCTCAAAATAAATGAGATTGTGATGTATAATATGTATGCACATGCCATGATGTATGGATATGCAATGCTATTATGATATTCTCTAGCTGGGGAAAATAAATCTTGGACTACTGTTGGAGAATATAAGGAGTTGAGTTCTTCGTTTCCGCTAGGGATAGTGACCGAAGATGATTAGCTGGAGATTTACATCCATTCTGCTTGAGAACATTCTGCCGGAGGAGACTCTGTCTGAGAATAATCCTACTGGGGAATGACTTTGTGGGGAAGAGAGATACTATGTTGGAAGATCTGCTAATTTGGAGAAATAAACTCAGTTGGGGATGAAAATCCATTGCTGGAGAGAAGAGCTCTGTTGGAGATTGAGCTTCCGCTGTCAGAGAAATAAACTATGCTCGGGAGTTGGCTTTATAAACTGGTCATGGTTATAAAACTCGGCTGTGGAATGCAAATATCAGCTTTCTAAAGGAACCTGTTGGGGAAGGAATTCCTGCTTGGGGATACGGAGGTCGGACCTTGGTTGTCTTGGCTCTATGGGGAATATAGGTATCACTGGCTTGTATGTGATAATGACTTTGCTTCCAATTGTCTCTGCCCCTTGTACCATGCTGGAAAAAGTACATGCGTAGATTTTGTGGATGGATCTATGTTGTAATTGTACTTGAACATGTATTTAATGAGTGTCAGGATTACATTCGTCTCTGGATCGTATCTGAATTGTACTTGAAATATGTGTTGAATGAGTGTCAGAATGACATCCGTCTCTGGATCGTATCTGAACTGTACTTGAAACATGTGTCGAATGAGTGTCAGAATGACATCCATTTCTGGATCGTATCTGAACTGTATTTGGAGGAGAATCTGGAGTAAGTATCAGGATACATCCTTCTCTGGATCGTACCTGAACTATTTCTAGATGAGAAATCTGCAATAAGTACCAGGATAACATCCGTCTCTGGATCGTACCTGAATTGTTTCTCAATGTATGAAAATATTGAATAAGTAGCAGAATGATATCTGTATCTGGATCGTATCTGAACCGTTTCTCGATGTATGAAAATCTTGAATAAGTAGCAGAATGACACCCGTATCTGGATCGTATCTGAACCATTTCTAGATGTATGAAAATCTTGAATAAGTAGCAGAATGACACCCGTATCCGGATCGTATCTGAACCATTTCTTAATTCTGGTGCTCTTGATGAATGTTGATCAAGGTATAAGTCTTCCACTGATAGACAGGTGACGGGACATAGTCGTACGTTTTAAATCCCTAACTTTTGCTTGGACCGCCCTTTCTGGTTTTCAGTCCACCGGGATACCTTTTTGCCTAGGTGTGTCAACCTAGTGGGTCCTTTTTTTTTCACGCGTAGTATTTTCTGACTATGTCCATGATTTCAGGATGTAGAGAGTTGTCACTATCCATAGTGTTGTGTTGTAGTACTGTCAAAAATGTTTTCTTGATGGCACATGATTCGTTGCTGGAATGCGTGCGTAATGCCCAAGCGACTCAGATGGAGATCTGCCCCTGGTTATTTGGAACTTTTGGAGACACTGTCCCAGGTGTTTGTAGACATCATGTCATGCCCCTTGCTTATGGAAGACCTGTTATTGGGAGTGTCTTTCCCGCTGAGGTGATTCTGTCCATTGAGAGGATGTTTGTTCATTGAATATCCATTGTGCGGATTTCTCTGTTATCAAACAATTAGTCATATGCAAACAATGTCATTTAAAGAATGCAAAACTCATGTCTGTCTTTAAAAAATTTGAAAATGTATTTTGTGTATTAAAACGAAATTTGCGAGAATGTGATATCAACTCAGGATTCGTAATAAAGCCTACAGGAGTCAGGATACCTTTGTAACAATATGCTCTCAAACTAACCCATGCTTCAGCTAGGACTTTTAATGGTTATAACATGGTCTGGTTCACGGTTCAAGAAACAAAGGATAAAGGCTCAAATTTTATTTGTACACAACCCGCTCTTCGTGATGTTCTTCAGTCCTATGCTCAGTTAATTGCGCGTTTAGATCCCGATTGAGTTTGGAATCTTTGCTCTGATACTTGGTGATGATTCATAAATTGAACATTTGTTTGGAAAAGGCAGTCATTTTTGTAATCTTCTTTTTGTCGAGGATTTGTAGTAACCTCTTTTTTTTTTCGTTATCCCTTCTTTTGCCTGAACTATTTCTTTTGTGATTACAGTCAGCGGGATGCCCCAATTTTCTCTTAAGTCTCCTTCATAGGTTTTGACTTAATGGGCTTTTATTTCGAGATATAATGACTTCATGTCTTGACGATTATACGGAACCATCACCATCTTTTGTTTTGGAAGGACGTCTTCGATGCCATTCATTGTGTACGAAGCGGCAGATTGTGACTGAATGTGCCTCTGAATTAACTGAGAAAACTACCCTGCCCCAGGTTATAATTAATGGTTTTAATTTGTGCGGAAAAAAAAACTCCTACTTCTTTGGCTCGAAGGGATTGACTAGGGATTATCTTCCTTATAACTCTACTATTTAGGATTTGAAACAACGGATGTACATTGTCAGCGGGGTCTGTTCAAAAGCATATTGTAGGGATTGTGGTATCATTTTCGTCATCCTCCCTCCAAGGTTTAGAGTTTTGAATCGAGAGTTGAATATCACAAAAGGAAATAAGAACTCATTTTTGGAATAGTGAATATGAATGAATTGTTTCAAGACAAACATGTGCAATGCATTGATGAAATAACGAGGTTTGATATGAATAAATGTTCAAACAAATCAAAAGAAAATTACACATTGAAAATTCTAATGAACGAAAAGTCTTCTTGTGAGAACTTGTCACTTCAGATGGTATGCCTTGGATGGATGGCAGAAGAACTCAGTCCGACCGTCTTGTGCAAATTCTAGCGCTCCTTCACCAATCAGGTCTTGAATTTTATTTCTCAACGCCCAACAACTGTTGGTGTCATGTCCAGGACTGTTGGAGTGGTACGCACATCTTGCATTTGGATTGTACCTTGGGGAGGCTATGTTGGGATTCTGAGGAGGGTCCCTTAACATAAACAACTTGGCCTTCAACATGTGTTGCAATGCTTGAACCAATGACATGTTGATTTTGGTGAAGCATTTTTCAAATGTATTCTTCTTATGTTGATTGCTCCATTGTCGTTGGCGAGGTTGTGGTTGGTCTTGTGATGTAGTAGAAATATGGAAAGGTCTGTTCCTGACCAAACTAACCTCTTCTCTCACTGGGGCTTGATTAATGCCTTGATCCACAACTTTAACTGTTTGTTTCATGGATCAGCATCCATCTTGGTGAAGCTTGTTGAGGAAGGCTCTTAGCCCCTCTTATCCTCGAGCTAATTTTTGGATAAGAGCCATCTGCCCCAGCATCTGGATTCTCATTGCTTCTACCTCAGCTTGCAGTTGTTCCAATTGTTCATCCTTGTTGTTGTCAGGATGTTCCTTGGTCTGATTGTCGGCGGAGAGTGTTTTCAGGTCTTCTTGCTCCTTGGATAGATTCAGGAGAAATTCCTTGAAATGGGCATCTTGAGCTTGGAGATCTCTGTTGTCTTGTTGGAAAGCCATTGCTGAAATAAACAGCAAGAACATGAGAGACCTTCTTTGAAACCTGCTTATGCAATGATATGTATTATATATGCAATGTTTTCAAGGATCTCACAGAGTAAACAAGAAAATGTCAGAAGTTGAATTTTGCAGCTTTAATTGAAGAACTTTGTATCGTTGAGAGTCCTTCTACGAGAGTTAAGCTCACCATATCAAGTGGGTCATAGCCCCTGACTCAAGTTGTTAAGTTTTGATCTTATGACGAGATTGGCTAGAGGAAAATAAATCCCCTTGACCCTTTCTAGACGTCTGATTTATCATAACCTGCATCACAGGCCCTCGAGATCCTTGAAATGGTTAAGGAAATGTTAAGGCATGATATTATGATGTGTATGCTATGCTTTTAAGCAAAGGTGCGAAGTGATGTAAGCAAGTAAACCCTGCAAGAAATCCAAGTTATTGGATAATGTTGTACCCCAAAATTTTCCCTCTCTTTTCATCAACTTTTTCTCACCACAAGACTCTTGGAGCTCAAAGATCAAGTTAGGATTTGCTCTGCTCAAGACCCCTCCTTGCATTGTTGACCCAAATTAGGGTTTGAGTTTGCACAAAGATGTTTTGACCTAAAATGCCCAAAGTGACTTTCATGCTTCATGTTGGACTCACAAGTTTATCCATACCAAGTTTCAAGCCTTGATTCCAATCTTTGCCCAGTCAATTGGACAGTTGACCTAGAAATCAGCTGTATTGGGGAAAAAGTCAACTGTGGCCAATTGATAGTCAAACTTCATGATTTTTGACCCACATCAACATTTTGAACTCATATGGACCATTTGATCAAGTTTGGATCACAATTCCACAAGAAATTTAATCAGATCACCAAAAGGACAAAATGGTCATTTTTAGGGTTTTGACTGCACAAAGGCAATTTTTGACTGTTTGACCTAACCAATGGCAAACCAAGATCATATATGGACTTAAGGACTCAATGGCATTGTCTTGACACATTAAACAAGTTCAAAAGATCTCAAATGCATAGGATTGACAGATGAATTTTCCAGTCAACTGATCAAAATTTGACTGTATACTGAAAAGTCAAACTTTGACTTTTTGGTCAAAATCAAGTGCCAAGATTCATTTTTCATCAAGACATGTCAAATTATGAAACTTGTTCATCAAGAAATCCAAAATTGCAAATTAGGGTTTAAAATGAAGAAATTTCATAACTTAGAAATTTTCAAAGTTATGAAATTCCCTTATTTTTCCTTAATTTGTCCCATTTTTTCATCAAGATACAAATGGATTCAAACAAAACTCAAAACATGAAAGTTGTAGTCCATTGCAAAATCTACAACTTTGATTCACAAAGTTTTCTCAAAGGAAGCTTGTAGCTCAAGTTATGATTTTTGGAATAAGGGTGCAAAACATTTTTAACTTAGAAAAATTTTGACCTATTCTAGGCAGGATTTTTGTCCAACTTCTTGGCCATTTTTAACATGCTTCCACTTGGAGTTTAAATTTGCATTACAAATATGGATTGTAGTACAAATTCCAAGCTTTCCAAATTGTCTAAGAACTTCTCAAACACCCTTGTGGTTAGGGAGAATCGAATTTGCAATGTTGGGCAAAATTCACTTTTGTTCATAACCAAATGCATGTTCATACAAGTCTCATTTTCAAATCAGCATGCTTGAAACTTGTTTGCAGGCCTCTAAACCAAGTTTTAACTCCATAATTAAATGCCTAACCTTTGTGTTCAAGCATTGTTTTGTGCATTTAGTCATTACACAAAGAACTAATCCATAATTAGAAAAAGCAACTTTGCCATTTTTGAAAAGTAATGCTTTATGTCAAATTCTGAATCTTTGAAGTACAATCCAAATCTTTGAGGCAAGGGTTTGTAAGCAAATCCCAATGATCAAGAACAAAGGGTGCAACATATATAGAGAGGTTATAGAGGCCTGCATAAGGACTTCAACTTACTTCAAAAACAAACAAGTTTGCAAAAGACATATAACACTAACTTCCTGCAAGCATAAGCCTAAGAAAACTTTGTTCTCATCTTACATACACCCTAACTGACCTAAAACACAATTCCTTCATCCTCAATCCCTCCTCATACAGAAAATCACAATTTTTCTGCAAAACAGGGCATCTGTTGCAGTTTGACTTCCACAATCCATTTCACTCGTGCACTTTGGCCAAAACCAGTTCAAACACATTCCATATCATCCACACAAACTATCCCAAGCATTAAATCCAAGCTGTAACATCCCTAACATCACTTTCCATTTTCAGTTTTCAGTTTTGCAGGTGGACTTCCATAGCACGATTCAGAGTGATTCAAAGCAAGCTAGGTGTTGGAGAAGCATCCTTGGACTTCAGGCAAGCTGTACCAAAGCTCAAACTCCATTGAAGATACCTACATTGCTCTATTCAAGTCAAGTTGAAACAGGTAAAACCATGGACTTCTATCTCTCAATCTAGGAAGAGTTAGGTTTAGGTTTGTGAATGAAACATGCTCTACTCAAAGCCCTGAAGCCATACATATGATTATTTTTCATTTATATTATGCGTGCTGTGAGAATTTTGGCCATGAACATTGAAGAAAAATTAGGTCAGAAATTGGGGATGAAGAAATTCCCCCTCGTTTCTTAGAGTTAGGTCAAGTGTTTTATATGTCTGGATTCATCTCTTGATGCTCTATCATATTGGTGTTATGAGTTTTGCATGAAAGTCAAAGAATCAGGAGTTAGCTGTTGTATAAGAAGCGCACGTTTTTGATGTTCAAACAATGCTGAAGGTTGAAGATGACTGGCTTGGGCTGGGCCTGAGTCAGTCCTGCTTTTTGCACCCCCTTTTCCAATTTACACCCCTTGGCCCATTGTGTGATATATTGATCATTTTTTATTTTTTATTTTTGATTCTGACTTATTATTTTTTGCTCAAATATAAAAAATATCAAAAATATTTTTCCATTCATTTTTGCATTTATTTGGCATTTATTTGTTTTATTTAGCATATACATGTAAATAAATATAAAAACCTCTTTATTTAAAACCCTAAAAAATAATACAAAAATAAATATTTTTTCAGTTATTATTTTTTGTTTACATTTTGAAAACATTTTCTAAAATATACTTTTTTTTGTAAATAATTAATATTTTATTCTTGTATATACTTAGTATATTTAATAATTAATATATAAATACTTGTAAGTCTTATTAGATATTTAGGACAAAAATATAGAAATAATACATTTTTATTTTTTATTAATATATGATACTAAAAAATACTTTTTTACAATATACTTCTTTTTTTTTATTTTTGTACAAATTAATAAATAAATATTGTATATAATTAATAAATAAATACTATTTATTTAAAAAACTAGGGTTTTGCCCTAAACCATAAAAATATGCAAAATTTGATCTTTTTATTTTTGTTTATATTTCATATTGAAAAACACTTTCACATACATAAAAAATCATTTTTGTGCATAATACATTTTGCATATTTATTATTTATTTTACATTGTACAATTAAATAATTTGTATATTCGATATGGATGTAATAGCTTAGATTTAATTTCTTATCAAATATCCCCCCATTCAAACATTTGTACCCACATCCCTATAATCATGTTGTAATAATTTAGGACTTTAAATTTCCGCATTTAAAAGCTTTCAAATTATGCCATGATAGACCTAGGGTTTGTATGCAAATCAAATAACAAATAGCTTGACTAATACAAAGACAAAAAAAGCATGAAAATGGACAACACAATGCACACTTGCACCCTTAGGGTTACTCCACTTGTTGCCTTCAAAAAAGGGCCATGTTGCATATTGAGTGTCTTTGGCAAAATAAAAACAAATCAAATGATCATAGTCCCTCGATGACGCTTTCTCAAGTTGCCTAAAAAATGATCAAGTCCCTTGAAGGAAAAATTGCCAAAGACTCAGATACAATTCAGATACGCTCTAGACACGGACGCCATTCTGATTCTCATTCTTACAGCTTACAAATTACAAAACCAACAATCACTTTTGGATGGAATCTTTTAATCCCATCTCCCACAACTTTCTATCACTTCTCCAAATGGCATCTTTAAGCCCAATCCCTCAACCATCACATCACCGAGTGCAAATTTATGGGCACTCTAGTATCCAATCATCTTCCACCTTCGAGTCACGACTGGCAAAACACGCCAATCTAACTCTTCAGGCTTAAGAAGATTGAACAGGGGCAGCTGTTGTACCCCAAAATTTTCCCTCTCAATTATCAAGAATTTTCTCACAAGATCTCATTGGGCTCAAGACTACACTAGGGTTTGATCAGCTCAAGACACCTCCTTATGCACTGATGACCAAAATTAGGGTTTGAGTTTGCCCAAGTATTTTTGAACTATCAATGCTTCATATGACTTGCATGGATCATTATAGACCCCAATATTACTCATGTCAAGTTTCAAGCCTTGGATCACACTTTTGATCAGTCAATTGAATAGTTGACCTAAATATCAGTTGTATTGGGGAAAAAGTCAACCATGACCAATTTACAGTCAAACTTCATAATTTTTTATCCACATCAACATTTTAGAATCATATGTGTCATTTGATCAAGTTTGAACCACAATTCCTCAAGAAATTTGATCAAATCTCCAAAAGGGCAAAATGGTCAAAATTAGGGTTTTTTGACTGGGAAAGGGCAATTTCTGATTTTTGACCTAGAAATGGTAAATTGGTTTAAGGCATGATCTCAAGAGTCCAATTTCATCATTTTTACATAGTGACATGATTCTAAACATTGCAAATCCTTTGGATTGACAGATGAATTTTGCAGGCAACTGATCAAAAGTCAATTGTATACTGAAAAGTCAAACTTTGACTTTTTGGTCAAATTCAAGTGCCAAAGATCACAATTCATCAAAACATGTCAAAATAGGAAACTTATTCATCAGGAATCCAAAGAAATCAAGATTTCATTTTGAAAAGTCAAAATTTCTAAACTTAGAAATTTTTTCTAAATGTCAAAAATTTCTTATTTTTTCATAACTTTGAGAAATTTTTTCAATATGATACAAGATGATTCAAAGGAAACTTCCAACATGAAAGTTTTATATCTCCATAAAATCTACAACTTTGCTTCACACAACTTCTTACAAAAGTGTTTGGATCTCAAGTTATAATTTTGTGAATACATGCTCATGAACTAAAAAAGACTTAGTGAAATTTTGCCATAGTGAGACAGATTTTTGATCTAACTTCATGGCAATTTTTCACATAGTTCCAAGGGGAATCTTTAAAAGAAATTCAAGTATGGGTTGTAGAGAACATTTCAAGCTTTACAAAATGTCCAAGAAATCCTTGATATCATTCTTGAGCAAGGATAATCGAAGGCATGAAGTTAGGGTTTCCAAACTTGAATTACAAGCCATTTTGTGAAGAACACTTGATCCAATCTTCAAGAATGTTGTACAAATCTTGATTTGTAGGTTTCAAACTTGCTAATAACTAAATAATTTTATGTTTGCACAACTGATAGACCCATTTTCCAAGCATTTGAGCCATTATCCAAGTTGCATTTCCATTTTGGGAAGATAGTCACCACTTCCATTTTGGAAAAGTGACTTTAATCATAATGTCAACTCTTCTTGAGCCCATACATTGTTGTTTCTAACTCAAAAACATTTAAAAGCAAGAAGAAACATATCTACATCCTACTAACCACCCTAAAAATCCTTGTACTTCACATTGAAACCATGTTTGCCAACTTTGCTTCAAAATCAAGTAACCAAGCCATAACATGTGATTTCAATTTGTGAGTTGTTTCAAGCCTCAAAACCTCTTGCCTATAAGTACATAAACTATTTGCAAGATAACACACAGATGTTAGTGCCCTAAAATAATCTTAAACACTCAAAAACCATTAATTTGCTCAAAAACACCATTGATACACATTTCTGACCTTGAACTTGTATCTCTCATTTCCCTCGTGCGTTTTACCTCAAATTCATTTGCAAAGCTTCTATACCTCAAATATAGTCCATCCCTGTCCTTGTTTTGGAACTGTAACACCATCTTCACCTTCCTCCATAACTAAAAAATAGAGTCTGCAAGTTGACTTCTCTAGACCATTCCAGCTACCTATAGTTCAAGCCAGCCATTGTATTAGCTTCCTAGAGGTCCAAGGAAGCTAACCTGATCTTCACCATCACTTGAAACAAGCTCATTTGCATTTCACGATTTCCAGTTTTGAGGTATTTTTCTTGAACTTATATCTCATTACTTATGAATTATTAGGCTTGCATTTGTGAAGATAAAATGTAGACCTCATTGCCACGAAGCTGTACATATCCATAGTTTGCATTTATATGGCCCGAGCTTAGAGAATTTTAGAGTTGAAGTTTCTGAAATTTTTAGGGTTCAAATTAGGGCCAGAGAAATTCTCATTTATCTTTGACTTTTAGCTTTAATTATTTACATGGTTAGATTCGTTAGGAAGAATGCCACAACTTTCATTTTGTCATCTTCCATTTTTGTTGAGAAATGAAGAAGTTACAGGTACACCGACTAGAGGTTGAAGATGAAGTCATCAGGACAAGATTTTCCTTAAATATTTATGGTTTTGTTTATATAAACAGATGTATAGCGACCCCAGTGGTAAAGTGCGCACCTGTTCACCCCTTAGTCCTGGGTTCAAGCCCCAGCGTGACCATTTTTACATTTTTTTTCATATTTTCTGATTCTCTAACGTTTTTTTGCAGGCGCTGGGCCCTTTCGGCCTGACATTGTTTTTTTTATTTGCTAGCTCACCTCCTTGCCTACTTTTGGCACCCCCTGGCCCATTTATTCTTATTTACTTATTTATTTCATTTTTCCTTTTAAATATATTTTCTAAAATACTAAAAAAATCATAAAAAATATAAAAAAATAGTGGATTTATGTTTTGACATAATTTAAATATTTTTCTCACACAAACATATTGTTTTTATTCATTATACTTTATTTATCTTTACTAATTACCTTATAAATTAAATTAAAACTAGGTTATTATTTATTTTCTTTTATACTTATTTAAATATATTTATTTTAATATAAAAAAGCCAAAAAAATATTTTACAACACCATATATTGTTTTCAAGACAAATATACAAAAAAAATACTTTTTTCTTTAAACTTATTTTCTTTTAATCAACTAAATAGAATTAGGGTTCTATTAAAAAATATTTTCTTAATTAATTTCTTTTCATAATTAATTTAAGTTAATTTAATTTTGATTGAATTATTTTTCTCTAATTAGGTTTAGGCTAAAACCTCTTTCGTATAAAAAATCCAAACAAAAAAAATCATTTCTCTCCATTTGTATTTATACTTTATATATTTCTTCAATTATTTGTACATATTCAATTTGGTTGTAATAGACTAATTAGGTTTATATTATTGCAATCCCCATTCACAAATTTTATACCCCCCTCCCACAAGTATTGTAATAGCGTAGTAATTTTAAATTTCGCAATTTATCGCTTTCATATATACAATGCTAGTAATTAGGTTTTGTATGGAAAGATTAAAATCAACCAAATAACAAACCCTAATTCAAGACAAAATCAAGAATGAAAATAATACACTTGCAGAGAAGCACCCCTAGGGTTATCCCACTTGGTTGCCTTATACAAAATAACCATATTACGCATGTAACACTACTGCAGAAATGACTTTTTACATCGAGCGAAATTGACCTTTTACATCGGTTCTTGGTCCGATGTAAAGTCAGGCGAAATAGTAAATAAGAGACCTTTTACATCGGTTCTGGGTCCGATGTGAAAAGGACACCTTTTACATCGGTTATAATATATACCTGATGTGAAAAATAAATATAATATTTTTTTTTGAAAACTGACGCAACATATTACATCGGTGGAAGTCATGACTGATGTAATAGATGAGGTTTTTACATCGGTTGTTACATTGTGCCCGATGTAGAAAACACACGTTGAAGGTTTTTACATCGGTTGACAGAATGACCGATGTAAAAAGTAAAAAAAAAATTGAATAAAACATTTATTTTCTGGATGATTCCCTGTAAGAAAAAATTGGTACCAATTTTTTCATATTTTTCCAATATCACACAGACCATTTAGGTCGCTATATATATCATAGCTTTCCAACATAAAATATACCATATCTAGGTCGATATTTTCAAAATAAAATTTACAAAATGAACAATTATATTGCAAACTTGAATTGTATCACAGCAAAGAAACTCACATCAATTTTACAAATACCACAAAACATACAAAAATATTAAAACTTTTACAAGTCTTTTTAAAAACTTGAATTACCAATATAAAATTCATAAGTAGATGAGTTGTAGCTTCTGTAGACAACACCAAAATCACATTTCCTGACAATAAATAATAACAATTAACATCAGCAAAAATTATCAAGAAACTCAATGCATTTGCAAAAACCATATAAAGGTTAATCTTTCTATAAAACTCACCAGATAAAGGTTAATCTTTATATAACTTAAAGAAACATTTTGACCAACGAAGTCGTAAATCATACAAATCATCTTGTGTTAATTTTGTTGGGTCATCAAATACCTATAATACATAAATATAACAATAGAGTTATTCTTTAAAATTTAATATAAATAAGTTGCAAAACACAAAGTAAATAACAAAGTAAAGTTATTGTTATTACCTGCATCCAATTCTCGGTTATATTGGCAGAGACAATATCCAACATATTTTTCATCACATAATACCCACAATCATTAGAGTTATGTTGTTGTCTTGTCTACAATTGAATGACACGATTAGTGAATATTTATCATAAATTTAACTATAAAATTACAATTTACATCACACTTACATTGGGATGAAGCCATGTAGCCTTTTTTCTATTTCCATTTGCCATTTGATGAACCCCAAAAGAACTTATACAAACATCACATAATTAAATTTATTTGCCAATGAAAAATCACATAACTATTAATTATCAATTCAAGAAATACACGATAAACTTACTTTGTAATAATTTTCTTCGTGTTCTGATCAATTTCCCGGTGAAGTGAATAAAATACGACCACTAAATTGTCTCTTGGACACAGGACTATTAATTGCCAATGATTCTTGTATGTATGTATGGAAATAGAGAAGTCATATAAAATATAGATTTTATCAAAATTAAATAATATAAAACACAATTTCATAAAAACTCTTACCCATGAATCAATGGTAGTAAGTGGCACACTCTATTTTCATCACGTAACTTTTGTAGTACGTAATTCTTAACATCCACTTGAGATTTCGGTACATTATCATTATAAATACACCTCGTAGGATCCATAAATCCATATAATTCTGAAAGGGAATTCTCAAGACATACACGATGAATATACTTGAATAATTTTAAAATAAACATTAGATCAAAGTGATGAGAGATATAACATATTAATAGAGATTGACTTTAATAAAACAATAAAATGTACTTACATGCACCAAATTTGCAGAACAGACACGTCAAGCCAATGACCTAAACCCACCAATAACTCTCTGATACACTTAGCTGACATAAGAAAATTAGAGACATTCGGACAATGACTTAATTGTACTTCCAAATGGTTGTCATTCATTTTCAAAACCATGAGTAACAATCTCTGCGCATCATCAACTTCCACGTCTTTTGCGCTTCCTTTTGCAGCTGAACAACTTCCTCTTCCGCTTCCATCGACATATTCCATCTCTTTAATGCATTTAATATTTTGACGCCTTGCACTTCGGACAATGAATATAGTTTACATACTCTTTTCTGTATAATATGCAATCATTAGGGCATGCATGTATCTTTTCATACTCCAAACCCATCGGACACAATATTTTCTTCGCCTCGTAATAACTACTTGGCATTATGTTACCTTCTGGAAGCATTTCGGTCAACAATTCAAGCAACTCGGTAAAACTTTTGTCAGTCCACCCGTTCTTTGTCTTCAGATTAAATAACTTTAACACTGCTGACAGACGTGTAAAATTTTTGCATCCTGGGTACAATGGTTTATCCTTGTCACTGCATAGAGTATCATACGCATGTGCCCTCTTAAACGAATCTTGTCCAATATCACGCATCATGTCTTCTAGACGATCATCCATTTCTACACTAACATCATCTCTTTGAGACACATTTGACTTTGCTACTACTTCACCGTGCCATATCCATTATGTATAACTTTGACAAATCCCTAGACAAATTAGATAATCCATGATTTCTTTCTTACTACGTTTTGGTTATTTATTTGCACAACAAACACATGGATAGAGATAAAGCGCAGGAAGACTTTGTTCAGCATTACTTTCAGCAAACTGTAGAAATTCCATCACTCCATGTTCGTATTCGTCACTTAATTGATTAGCTCTCATCCAACTACGATCCATACCTATGTTCGCACGGAGGAAGGTATGACGAAAGGTGTGCCCGCGGATGCGCTACTTCACGGAGATTCCGAGATCGCAAGTTGCGCTGCTTCATGGAGAAAGAAAAATAGAATCAATGACATGAAATGTGTATCGGAAGATGTCTATTCACTTTGCAAATAGTACACCCCAATAGATAAAACAAAGACACATAATTTTTTTAAGCAGGATTTTATATAAAAAAGAAGTAAAGAACTCCTGGGTGATATATCCATTTGTTCGTTATCCAGGAAGAAGCAATTTGTAATGGATAGTAAATATAACAGGAAGATTGGAATGATTTTTCCTCACCTTTGATACAAGACATATTCAGTCGATATACCACAGGTACTTTTTAAACAAGATAATATAATAGAGAAACGCTTTTGTTTCTTAATTAACAGGTCGAATATGCGAAAACATAATTACTCTAAATTCTTGGGAATATATTAATCAATGAGTTATTTGGGATAAGTTTTCATTTGAATTTTACTGTAAAATTTTCATAAACTATCAAATTTTCAAGAACAAAGAAAGAAAATACCGGGAAAAAAAATGATAAAAGTTGAAAAAGAAGGTGATTTACCGGAAGGAGGAAGATGAACCGACAGAGGAAGACGAATCGGCGGAGGAAGACGCACCGGCGGAGGAAGACGATCCGGCGGAGGAAGACGATCTGGCGGAGGTAGACGAACCGGCGGAGGAAGACGAACCGACGGAGGTGTGGAGAAGACGACGGAGACGACAGGTTTGTGGGCTGAACAGTGACGCGGGTTTGTGGGCGGCGAAGGGAGGAAGCGGTTTTTGGAGAAACGGCGGAGATGGTATGGAGAGATGGCGGGTTCGTGGGCGGAGAACAGTGACGGCGAAGGGAGGGAGCCGTTTTGTGGTTTAGAGCGTGTATAGGGTTTTTCTGAGAAAAGGGAAATGAACAGTGTCAGGGGTTTTAAAAATTTATATTGTATCTTTTACATCGGGTATGACGTGGACCGATGCAAAGCTATGAACGTGGAGGGGTTTTTACATCGGGTATGACGTGGACCGATGCAAAGGTATTGACGTGGCAGGGTTTTTACATCGGGTATGACGTGGCCTGATGTAATAAATTCCATTTATTTTATTAAATTTAATCACTTTATTACATCGGTTGATAGAATATTCGAAGTAATAGGCCAGCGAAAATTCTTTTACATCGGTTATTCTCCAGAACCGATGTAATAGGCCAGTGAAATTTTTTTCTCCATAATTACAGAAATGCCATCGTGTTTTATTTTCTAATAAAAAAGAATATTTTTTATTTCATTGGAAATTAATACCTGATGTAATAACTTTTAAATTTTATTTTTTACATCAGTTATTTTTATACCTGATGTAAGGACGTTTTCTCAAATGTAATTTTTTTAGTAGTGTAAGATATCTTAGCAAAAACAAACAAATACAAGATCAGAGTCCCTCGATGATGCTATCTAAGTTACCTTACAAATGATCTTAGTCCCTCAAAAAGAATGCTAATATACCTTGTAACATTTCTAATCATGGTTATACGATGACCCACGCCCGTCCCGTTAACATCCAAAGATAGGGTTGCTTACCAAATCAATGGTAAGACAACAATGTCAAAGGAAAAGATAATGAACAAGAAAGACATTTGAGTAGGTAGATTGCTCCTAATTACTTTCTCCATTTCAAACAAAACATCCTTTCTATTTTCAAAAACAAACACTTACACTTTCAAAACATCTTACAAAACTTGAAAACATTTTTAAAAGATCAACATCTTTGTATACATTCTTACGAACGAGAATCATTACAAAGATTTCCTAAACAATGGCCTCTTTACAAATTACTTTCAAAAACCACACAAAGCACAATTTCAAACAAAAGCAAGTGATCTAAGCAAGTAACTAAGAGCCCATGGAAAACCATGGATGAAAAGGGTGTTAATACCTTCCCTTTTCATAATCTACCCCCGAACTCAAGAAACAATCTCAAAGGTCTTTCCTATGCTTTTTCACCTTTCCTTTTTGTATAAAAGAAAATTCGGTGGCGACTCTTGCTAACCACAACATTTGCGATCAAACGCAAAACCTTCAAGTCAGTTCTCCCACCGTATCACATCTTCCAATACAAAAATACTTAGTTTTTCTTAAAAGCTCAACTAAGAAGAATATTCAACTCTTTGCTTAAAAGCTTAGAGGAGAACAATAGCTTGATAAACAAGTAACAATCAGTATGTTGTACCCCAAAATTTTCTCTCTCATTTATCAAGAATTTGCTCACAAGATCTTCTTTGGCTCAAGACTGCACTAGGGTTGATCAGCTCAAAACACCTCCTTAAGCACTAATGAACAAAATTAGGGTTTGAAATTGCACAAGGATATTTGAACTTCCAATGCCCCATATTACTTTCATGAGTCATTATGTACCCTCAAGATCACTCATGTCAAGTTTCAAGCTTTGGATCACACTTTTGCTCAGTCATTTGAGCAGTTGACCTAAAAATCAACTCTATTGGGGAAAAAGTCAACTATGGCAAATTTACAGTCAAACTTAATAATTTTTTATCCACGTCAACATTTTAAACTCATATGTATCATTTGATCAAGTTTGTACCATAATTCCTCAATAAATTTGATCAAATCTTCAAAAGGGCAAAATGGTCAAAATTAGGGTTTTGACTAGGAAAGGGCAATTTCTGATTTTTGACCTAGAAAATGATCAATTGGTTTAAGGAATGATCTCAAGAGTCCAATTGCATAATTTTGACCTAATAACATGGCTTAAAACATTTCCCAAGCTCAATGGGTTGACAGATGATTTTTCAGTCAACTGATCAAAAGTCAACTGTATACTGAAAAGTCAAACTTTGACTTTTTGGTCAAAATCAAATGTCAAAGATCACAATTCATCAAAACATGTCAAAATATGAAAAAATTTCATCAAGAAATCCAAAATTCAAGATTTCGTTTTGAAAAGTTAAAATTTCTAAACTTATAAATTTTTCTAAGTGTTGGAAATTTCTTATTTTTTCATAACTTTGAGAAAACATTTCACCATGATGCAAGCTGATTCAAAAGAAACTTCTAACATGAAAGTTGTATATCTCCATGAAATCTACAACTTTTATTCACACAAATCCTTCCAAAAGTGCTTGAATCTCAAGTTATACTTATAAGAATACATGGTCATGAAACAAAACACTTAGTGAAATTTTTGTCCTAATTTGGTCAGGATTTTGACCCAACTTCATGGCACTTTTTCATATAGTTCCAAGGGTAATATTCAAAAGCAATTCAAATATGGGTTTTAGAGAACATTGAAATCTTTCCAAAATTTCCAAGAACTCCTTGAGATCATTTTTTAGCAGGGAGAATCGAAGAGATGAAGTTAGGGTTTTATCACTTGAATTACAAGTCATTTTGTGATGAACAAAATACAAATTCAAAGTTATGCTGCATAAAATCTACTTTGCAGGTATCAAACTTGTTAGGCACTCCATAATTAATTGCTTGCATAGATGTTAGAGGTCTCATCTCAAGCATTCAATGCAAGGCCATGCTTTATGTCCATTTTGGGAAGAAAGTGCACATTGCCATTTTGATAAAGTGACTTTTTGCACAAAACTTGTTCTTGAGCTTTGCACTTGCTCTTTTCTGATCATACATGTCTTATAACACAAGAGAAACTTGTTAGACACTTATAATCACTCAACCCATGCTTGTACCTCCTCTTGAAACTTGTTTTCCCACTTTTCTTCAAAATCAAGTAACCTAGCAAATAGCTTGTAACTTGTACTTCTGACTTTCAAAATAACTCCAACCCTTTTGATTATACATACATAATCCATTGGCCAC
This sequence comes from Vicia faba, assembly GCA_948472305.1. Lineage (NCBI taxonomy): Eukaryota > Viridiplantae > Streptophyta > Magnoliopsida > Fabales > Fabaceae > Vicia > Vicia faba. The sequence goes on along the minus strand of OX451735.1, from coordinate 524,777,664 downwards.
AAAACACAAATGCTTAAGCCCTGAAAACACCTATAATATAGAATCACCAAAAACACTTCAAAACTTGTCATTTCTGAGTTTTTAAGCCAATCTTCAAATCTACTCGTGCGTTTCTTGGCTTTTTTCTTTCAAAAGTTTCTAAACAACATACACAAACAATCCTAACCCCTACAACACTACTATAACACCTCCGTCATCATCCACCACTTTCAAAAATAGAGCTTTGCACTTGGACTTCTCCAGAACTCCTCAAGCACTTTCAGCTCAAGCTAAGCATCCCTTTAGCTTCCTGGGAACTTGAGGAAGCTAACCCAATCATTGGAACTCACTGAAAGCTGCTTAAACTTCAAGCCCGATACCCTCTTGCAAGGTAAGTTTTCTAACTTTGGAACTTTTCATGCAGGCATCATCAATGATTTATTTGTGAATGAAACATGTAGATATCGTTGCCCTAAAGCTAACCATGTTCATAGTTTTCATTAATTTTGTTTGAGCTTAGAGAATTTTAAGATTGAAATTTATGAGATTTTTAGGGTTCAGATTAGGGCCAATGAAATTCATGTTTGTCTTTGATCTATAGTTTTAATTCTTTACATTTCTGAAATCATGAGAAATTTCTATAAGTTTCATGTTTACAGTTTTCATATGTATTTATTATTTGATTTATATAAACAAATGTATAGCCACCCCAGTGGTAGAAGCGCGCGCCTGTAACAAGAGGGACCTGGGTTCGAGCCCTAGTGGTACCCTTTTGATTTTTTTCCATTTTTTCCATACATTCTGAATTTCTTTTTGACAGGCGCTGGGCCTCCCTTTGGGGCTCTATGTTTTTTCCTTACCTCTAACCCCCCTTGCAGGCTATCAACACCCCTGGCCCAGTTTTATTTTCTTTTTCTTATTTTATTTATTTATTTTCTTAAATATTTTTCTAATATTAAAAAATCATAAAAAATATAAAAATAGTATATTTATATTTTAACATAGTTTATTTATTTTTTTCTAATAAAAAATTATTTTATTTAATCAATACTTTATTTATTTTACTAATTATCTTTGTAAATTTAATTAAAAAATAGGTTTTAGTTATCTTCTTTTACACCATTTGAATATATTATTTTAAAATATAAAAAGACCAAAAATATTTTATAATACTATAAATTATTTTTAAGACAAAAATACCAAAAATACTTTTCTTAAACTTAATTTCCTTTTAATCAATTAATAGATTTAGTGTTTTATTGAAAATCTTTTCTTAGTAAATTTAGGTTTTGCTTTTCCCTTTAATTAATTAGGTTAAAATCAAAACCCATTTTCTCTAAAAAAATCCAAACAAATATCCATTTTCTTCACATTTGCATTCTTGTATATTTATTCACTATGTACATTATTTATTTCAATTCTTGTATAAATTCAATATGGTTGTAATAGATAATTAGGCTCTAAATTCTTGCAATCCCCATTTATACTTTGTATACCCCCCTCCCACAAGTATTGTAATAGCGTAGTAACTTTAAATTCCGCAATTTATCACTTTATATACAAATTCTAGTAATTAGCGTTTGTATGGAAAGACTAAAACCAATGCTTAGAAAACCCTAATCAAAGACAAAATCAAGCATGAAAAATAATACACTTGCACACAAGCACCCCCTAATGTAAATCCACTTGGTTGCCTTTACAAAATGGCCATATTACGCATGTGAGATATCTTAGCAAAACACAAACAAAATAAAAGATCATAGTCCCTCGACGACGCTATCTAAGTTGCCTTTCAAATGATCTTAGCCCCTAAAGGAGAATGTTAAGATGCCTTGCAACATTGGTAATCATGGTTATACGATGACCCACAGCCGTCCTATTCACATCCAAAGATAAGGTTACTTACCAAATTAATGGTAAGATAACAATGTAAAAGGAAAAGAAAATGAACAAGAAAGACTTTTAAGTAGGTAGAATACTCCTAATTACTTTCTCAATTTTAAAACATCCTTGCTATTTTCAAAACAAACACCTACACTTTCAAAACCTCTTACAAACTTGAAAACATTTTCAAAAGATCAAACATCTTTGTATACATTCTTACGAACGAGAATCATTACAAAGATTGCGTAAACAATAGCCTCTTTACAAAATACTTTCAAAAAACACACAAAGCACAATTTCAAACAAAAGAAAGTGATCTAGCAAGTAACTAAGAGCCCATGAAAAACCATGGATGAAAAGGGTGCTAATACCTTCCCTTTTCATAATCTACCCCCTGAACTCAAGAAACAATCTCAAAGGTCTTTCCTGTGCTTTTTCACCTTTCCTTTTGGATAAAAGAAAAGTCGGTGGTGACTCTTCCTAACGGCAACATTTGTGATAAAACACAAAGCCTCTAAGTCAGTTCTCCCACCGTATCACACAGTCAAACTCAATGCATCAAAATATATATGAGGACGTACAAAAACCCAAAAAAAAAACTAAGGACCTCTCAAACCCTAAACCCGTATTTTGGCACACTCAATTTATAAAAATAATGCTTAAAAACTAGGTCTTGGACGTCCCCTTAAATAGACTCTTGCAGTGGGCTTGGACTCCTCAATCAAATCCAATCAGTGGCTCTAAATCTCTGTAGAATCTTCTCCATAAAAATAGAAAAAAATCTCATAAAATGTTTCCTGAAAACTCTTAAAGATTATTTTTATGAAACTAATCAAATATGCACTTGTTCCTAAAAATCCTTGATTTCATGTTCCTGTATAACCATTGAATCTTCCAGAAATTCATATTTTCGAATAAAATCTTCAAGGATACATATCAGCTGTACTGTCATGATGTTCTGGTGTAACATGTTACGACATCAGTCCAAACATCTATTAAATAAAGTCCAACAGACTCTGTTGTACCAATTGGTTAAGATGTTATGACATCTTTCTCAACATTAGGTTGTAATACATGTTTTCCAAATGAAACGTGTTTTGATAAAATTGTTGCCAACTACTTGTTTTACCAAAATTGTCGCTAACCATAAAATCACATACCTAACAGTCTGAAATAACTAAAACGATTCAGAATGGACGATGCAAAGGAAATTAACACACCTATGGAAACAAATGGAAATTTGGATAGATATGAAAAGGGCAAGGATGTTGATTTCAGGAAATATAGAGGTATGATTGGATCTCTTTTTATCACACAACTTCTAGGCCTGATATTATGTTTAGGGTTTGCATGTGTGCATGATATCAATCAGCTCCCAAGGAATCACACTTAAAAGCGATTAAGCATATTCTTAGATACATCATTTGTACTTCTAAGTTTATACTTTGGTATTCCAAGGGAAGCGATTGTAGCTTAGTTGGTTACTTCGATTTCGACTTCGCTGGTTGCAAATCGGATAAGAAAAGTACTAGTAGAACTTGTCACATGTTTTTGTTAGAACAAAGTTTGAATCTAATACCCTATGTTTAAGTTTTGATGATAACAAAATGAAAAGATATATTAATTATGTAATTCATGTAAGAACTATTTGCTACCTAAAATATTACGTTCTGTTTTGCAGAAACTCTGATAGGTATCAGCAAGAGCACACTTAATCAGCATCAAAATATTGGTCCTTAACATCAGCATCAGAAGATGCTATATCAGAATACCAGAATCAGAAGAATAACTCACGCGTATGCTGAAGCTTGATGAACACAACTGCGCTCAACACTCTGATAAAGACAACAACAGTTCATCAGCACTTAAGCAAAGTCAGAATGAAGCCAAGCCAGAACACGCTTTAAGTAGCAACGGTACTGTGCATTGAAAGCGAATTATTACCAACGGCATCATTCCAGACAAGATCTGCTCAATAAGGAAAGTTTGTTATTGGCATTGAATCAAGATTATTGCTCCAACGTTCAACAAATTCAGTGCTATATAAACAACTCAATGAAGATTGAATTGGCTAATGCTCTACATCATATTACACGCCTAAAAGCTAATCATCATCTTCCTTCTCTCAGTTTGTTAAACGCTTCACAATTCCTTACTCAGTATTTTAGCAATCTAGTATCTTAAGCTTAAGTTGTGTAACATCACAGTTGTGATACAGTTTTGTAGAAAACATTCACACACCTAGTTTTATCTTCTTTGTAAGAAAGTGTTTCCTTGACAAACCGGGTTGTGGTTTGCATCAAGAAGGCTTTAGCAGTTGTTAAAGCAGATTGTAATATTCAGTTGAATATAGTGGATTAAGACCTCGTTGGAGAGAGGCGAAATCACCTTGACGGGTGGACTGGAGTAGTTTGAGATCAAACGAACCAGGATAAAAATATATTGTTCATTGCATTAATTTTCAGTTTTACAATTCAACCCCCCTTCTTGTGTTTTTCACTTTTTCAATTGGCATCAGAGCGCCTGGTCCTGAGCTAAAACACTTAACCGTGTCAGTACAAGATCCAGCGTCAGAAAAACACAATGGCAGGAAACTATTCTCACACCAGCAATGACAACCATGAGGACAGAGACAGATTCAGCGGGAAACCTCCAGTCTTTGATGGAGAAAACTTTGATTACTGGAAAAACAGAATTGAAAGCTTCTTTCTGGAACATGATGTTGATCTGTGGGATATGGTGACAGATGGATACACGCACCCTGTGAATGCAAGCGGTCAAAAGATTGATAGAAAAACAATGACTGACCAACAAAAGCGTGACTTCAAGAATCACCACAAGGCCAGAACCATCCTTCTCAGCGCCATCTCGTATGTTGAATAAGAAAAGATCTCCAATAGAGACACAGCTAAGAACATGTTTGACTCACTCAGAATGATGCATGAGGGCAACGTTCAGGTCAAAGAAACTAAAGCTCTGGCGCTCATTCAGAAGTATGAGGCGTTCAAAATGGAAGAAAGTGAATCCATTGAAACAATGTTCTCAAGATTCTAGATTCTGGTAGCTGGTCTCAAGGTTCTGGACAAAGGTTACTCTACTGCTGATCACGTCAAGAAAATCATCAGAAGTTTACCCAAGCAGTGGAGGCCAATGGTTACAGCTCTGAAGCTAGCAAAAGATCTCAACAAAATTTCTCTGGAGGAACTTATCAGCTCCCTCAGAAGTCATGAGATAGATCTAGAAGCTGATGAACCCCGGAAGCAAGGTAAGCCTTTAGCATTAAAATCTAACAAAAAATCTTAATCTAAAGTTTTGCAGGCAGTTGAAGAAACATCTGATGGATCCTCATCAGAAGAAGACGAACTCTCCCTCCTCTCCAGAAGAGTGAATCAACTGTGGAAGCAGAGGCAAAGGAAGTTCAGGAATCCCAGAAGATCTGATCAGAACGAGTCTTCTTCTAGATACAGAAGGACAGATTCTTCCTCTGGATACAGAAGATCTGAAGGCTCCTCAGGAAGAAGAAAGCCAAACACCAAGGACATCATCTGCTATGAGTGCAATGAGCAAGGACACTACAAGAGTGACTGCCCAAAGCTTCAGAGGGAAAAGCCCAAAAAGAAGTTTGGAAGAGAAAAGAAGAAAAGTCTCATGGCTACATGGGATGACTCTGACTCGTCTGAAGCTGACTCAGAATCGGATGATGAGAGAGCCAACATAGCTCTCATGGCTAACATTTTAGAAGATAGTGAAGCTTCTGAATCAGACTCAGAATCAGATACTGAAGAGGTATTTCCTAACTTTGTTGTTAATTTTACCAAGGCTGAACTTGCTGAAAGCCTTAATGAGATTCTGGAAAGGTATCAGCAAATTAGAGTTAAATTCAGAGACCTGAAAAGGAATCTAGAATCTGACTCTAATAAGACTGAGAGTCTCAAATTGGAGAATTCTGAGCTGAGAATGAAAATTTCAAAATTAGAAAATACTTTACAAAACTCTCAGAAGGAACCAATTTCTGTAACTCCCAGCAACGCTGATGAGATCATCAAGGAGTATGATCACAATTTCCAGAAGTTCCTTGCTAAAAGCATAGATAGAAGCAAAATAGCTTCAATGATCTATGGAGTTAGCAGAAACGGCGGGAAGGGAATAGGATACCAAGGTAAGGTTCCTACACCAAAGAATGTCATGGATTTAACCATTAAACACACTCCTCTGAATTCAAATTTTGTGTATGGTCACACACATGATATTAAATACACTAGCAGTAAGTACTCTGTGAAACCAAAATTCAACCAGAGTTTTGGTAAATCTAACAAATCAGGACCCAAGAAAATCTGGGTACCTAAGGATAAAATAATACATGTTGCAGATATCTTTAGCAGCAAGTCAGAAACACCAGTCATGGTACCTGGACTCTGGCTGCTCGCGACACATGACGGGCAGAAGGCATATGTTCCAAAGCCTGGAACTTAAGCCTGGAGGCCACGTTGGTTTTGGAGGCAATCAAAGGGGAAAGATAATTGGCTCTGGAACTGTAGGTAATGGAAATCTTCCCTCTATTAATAATGTTCTGCTAGTAGATGGATTAATGCATAATCTGTTATCCATAAGTCAATTAAGTGATAACGGTTATGATATAATCTTTAATCAAAAATCATGTAAAGCTGTTAGCCAGAAAGATGGGACTATCCTGTTTAATGGAAAGAGGAAAAACAACATTTACAAAATCAAACTTTCTGAACTGAAAAGTCAGAATGTAAAGTGCCTTCTGTCTGTTAACAACGAGCAGTGGATCTGGCACAGAAGATTGTGGCATGTTAGTATGAGAAGAATATCTCAGATTAACAAACTCAATCTGGTCAGAGGACTTCCTAATTTGAAGTTCAATTCAGATGCTCTGTGTGAAGCATGTCAGAAAGGCAAGTTTGCAAAACCTTCTTTTAAATCTAAAAATGTTGTTTCTACCTCTAAGCCATTAGAACTTCTGCACATTGACTTATTTGGACCAGTTAAAACTGCTTCAGTCAGTGGCAAGAAGTACGGGTTAGTAATCGTAGATGACTATAGCAGATGGACATGGGTAAAGTTCTTAAGACACAAGGACGAGTCACACTCTGTGTTTGTTACCTTCTGTAACCAAGTTCAGAATGAAAAGGATCTTAGAATCGTTAAAGTCAGAAGTGATCATGGTGGATAATTTGAAAACAAATATTTTGAGTCATTCTTTAATGACAGAGGCATTCTGCATGATTTCTCGTGTCCTAGAACTCCCCAGCAAAATGGAGTTGTAGAACGAAAGAACAGAACATTGCAAGAAATGGCCAGAACCATGATCAATGAGACAAACGTTGCTAAGAACTTCTGGGCAGAGGCAATAAACACAGCGTGTTACATTCAGAATAGAATCTCAATAAGACCTATTCTGGAAAAGACTCCATATGAATTGTGGAAGAACAGAAAGCCCAACATTTCATACTTTCATCCATTTGGATGTACCTGTTTTATGTTAAATACAAAGAATTATTTGAACAAGTTTGACTCTAAAGCACAGAAGTGTATTATGTTAGGATACTCTGAACGCTCAAGAGGGTACAGAGTATACAATACAAAAACACAGATTGTGGAAGAATCAATCAGTGTTCGTTTTGATGATAAGCTTGACTCTGAAAAGTCAAAGTAGAATGAAGTTTTTGCAGGTATGGAAATTGAACTTACAGGTTCTGAAGACAAGTCATCAGAAGCTCTCAACATAGACACTCCTTCAACATCTGAAAGGAGAATTGCTAGCAATCCTACAACAGCTGCTGATCAACCTCAAAAGAGATTACCCAGAAGCAGCTTGGATCACCCAGAAGAGACTATCTTAGGAAGAAAGGAAGATCCAATCAGAACAAGAGCAAGCTTCAGAAACTCTGAAGAAACCCTCATGGGACTTGTGTCTCTGATTGAACCTTCTTCTATTGATGAAGCACTTCTGGATAATGACTGGATTCTGGCAATGCAAGAAGAGCTGAATCAATTCACCAGAAATGACGTATGGGATCTTGTTCCCAGACCAAAAGGATTCAACGTCATTGGAACAAGATGGGTGTTCAGAAACAAGCTAAATGAACAAGGTGAAGTCATCAGAAACAAAGCACGACTGGTTGCACAAGGTTATAGTCAGCAAGAGGGGATAGACTATATAGAAACCTTTGCCCCAGTCTCCAGGTTATAATCTATCAAACTTTTAATTTCATTTGCTGTTAATAGAGGCATCACTCTGTATCAGATGGATGTCAAGAGTGCATTCTTAAATGGTTATATAGAAGAAGAGGTTTATGTGCACCAACCCCCTGGTTTTGAATATACAAAACATCCAGAACATGTTTTCAAACTAAAGAAGTCACTATATGGTCTGAAACAAGCTCCCAGAGCTTGGTATGAACGGCTAAGTAACTTTCTGTTAGAAAATGAATTCACCAGAGGGAAGGTGGACACTACCTTATTCTGTAAATCAGTTAAGAATGACATCTTAGTCTGTCAAATTTATGTTGATGATATTATTTTTGGTTCTACTAATCCTTCTCTTGGAAGAAAATTTGCTAAGTGTATGCAGGCAGAATTTGAGATGAGCCTCATGGGGGAACTGAAATTCTTTCTAGGAATTCAGATCAATCAAACTCCAGAGGGAACTTACATTCATCAGAGCAAATACATCAGAGATCTTCTGAAGAAATTTGACCTCTCAGAATGTAAGCCATCAAAGATTCCAATGCATCCGACGTGCATTCTGGAAAGAGAAGAGGTAAGCAAAAAGGTAGAACAGAAAGTCTACAGAGGTATGATTGGTTCTCTCCTTTATCTGACAGCTTCAAGACCTGATATATTATTCAGCGTATGTATTTGTGCTAGATTCCAATCAGATCCTAGAGAATCTCACTTAACAGCTGTTAAGCGAATTTTCAAGTATCTGAAAGGTACTACTAATCTGGGTTTGTTTTATAGAAAATCTAGTGATTACAGTTTAGTAGGCTACTGCGATGCTGACTTTGCTGGAGATAGAGTGGAGCGTAAAAGTACTTCTGGAAGCTGCCAGTTTCTGGGAGAAAATCTGATCTCTTGGTCCAGCAAATGGCAATCAACAATTGCACTATCAACAGCAGAAGCTGAGTACATAGCAGCAGCAGGATGTAGCACACAAATGCTCTGGATGAAAAGTCAGCTTGAAGACTTCCAGATTTTTGAGAGTAACATCCCTATACTCTGTGACAATACTTCTGCTATTTTCTTAAGTAAGAATCCTATTTTACATTCTAGAGCTAAGCATATAGAAATAAAACATCATTTCATTAGGGACTACATTCAGAAGGGAATTTTGAACTTAAAATTTATAGATACAGACCATCAATGGGCTGATATCTTCACTAAACCCCTTTCTGAAGATAGGTTCAATTTCATTCGGAAACATCTCAGCATGAAAATCTGCCCAGAGTGAAAATGTTTTAATTCCATATATTTATCTTCAGAATGTATTTGTTTTACTGTGAACTTCTGATCAATCTCTTTTCAGAAAGATAGAACATGCAAATTGTATCAGATGCTAGTCTTAAAGATCTGAGAGTTTAAGCTCAAGGATAGACGTGATGATTCCCAAATCAAACAAGTGTCATCCAATCATCAGCATATCTCTGAAGCAGAACACGCGTGCATGCTTCTGAGAAGGCAAAACGTTGATTGGGTGCATTGAGACACATGTCTGGTAACCGTTTTAAGTATCTTTCTCAAATCCCCCAAAATCAGCAAGCATTAATTGAAAGTAATCATGTTTTTAAAACGTAATCATGATTTTATTTCTCTTTCTTGAAAACGTTTACACTTTCAAAATATTCTGAAACCTATTTAAGCACGTTAACCTCTCACTTTAATCTTTTACAGTTTCTCATTATCTCTCAAAGAATTCTCTGCATTTTTCAGTGTTCATCTCTCTCAAACCCATTTTCTCAGTTTTTCTCAAAATCCCTAAGTGTGAACATGGCAACCTCCAGCAGTGCTTCTGCAGGTTCTCAGAAGAAAGCATCATCTGAACAGTATCAAGTTCCATTAAGAACACTCCTCACTCCAGTGAAGAATCTTGAAGTGTTATCTGAACTGATTATTGATTTTGGCAGTCTGAAGGAGAATGGCTTTGACTTGACAGAAGAAGTTAGGGCACAGAAATGGGAAAGGTATTTTGACAGGTTGGTTGGACCAACATTCCCAATGTTAGTCAAGGAGTTCTGGATTCATGCAACTGCTTCAACGCATCAAGTCACCTCCTACATAATGGGGAAGAAGATTGTGATCACTGAGGATCACATTGCTAAGTTGATTGGTTACAGTGGCGGTGGCGTCCGCTGTATTGATATGGCTGAGAGATGTGCTGACGTGGGCGTCATAGCAGAAAGGATTTTTAACCCTTGGGGTGCCCAGCAGCAAGATCAGAGATCTGAAGGATCACCACAGAGTTTGGGAGAAGATAATTCTGGGGTGTTTTAATCATAGGAAGCCAACTAGTTCCCCTGATTACATAAATATAGATCAGCAGTTTCTGATCTATTTTATCAATCAGAAGGTAAAAATCAACTTGGCTCATCTTCTGTTTAATCACCTCAGAACAAGCGTGAAGGAGACCAGGGAAGAAGAAAGAACAAAGAGGGATTGGATACCCTTTGGAAGGTTAATATCAGATATTCTGACTGAGAATAGGCTGATAGAGCACCTGATAGAAGCTCAAGAGTTAAGCAACATTGAACCAACGGTTGGGAAGCCTCTGAATGCGAAGAATCTAAAGAAAATGAAGTTAATAGAGAATATCAGAAAGGAACCCAGCGTTACTCCCACTGCTGACATCACCAGCAGAAGAGTCCCACTGAGTGACTTTCCTTTATTTTCTGAGATAGAATCCAAACCAGTGGTGGTTCTCAGATATCTGGACGCGTGCAAGGCTGATGGTACAGATCGCAATCTGAATATCAAAGATCTGCACCAACCTCAACCAGAAGTTACACTGAAGAAGACGAATAAAAGGAAGGCCCCTTCAGAAGGAACATCCCAGCAGACACCCAAGAAAAGAGGTAATTTATCTGCTACTTCTGTTTTAAATTCTTCTACTATTCCAACATCAATCCCATCTCCAACTTCTCATAGAATCTCAATCCCCATCGCAACAATAGATGAAACCGAACCAGAAGATGACCCTTCTGAGGCACTACAACTCAGAAGACCCCGAACCAAACATCCCAAACCAACAATTTCAACAACATCAGCAATTGACAAAGTGTTGTCTGACATTGATCAACACACCTCTGATCACCCCTCTAATAATCCAAACTCTGAACCACAAATTATCCTCTCTCCACAACCAGAACAACCTCTCTCACCCATTCCAGAAGAACCACATATCCCTGAACAACCAGAAATTCCTCCTCTTTCTCCACAACCAGCAATTCCTTCTCCCTCTCCTCAACTAGAAATTCATCCACCATCACCTCAACCTGAGTTTCATCACTCTCAGACTCCAACTCCTCCACCTTCTGAACCTCATTCTCCTGAATCCTCTGAACCATAACCTCTGGCAATCCAGCTGCCATGTGGAACAACAGTAACCATGGCCTACCTGCCATCCTCGCCAGAATCTACACCACCAAATACTCCCAAAACCCCAAACAGTCCAATCATTATTTCTGATTCTCCCACTCCATCTTCAAAACAAACAGCTCCCAAACAAACCACAGAAAACCCCAGCAGGACCTTCATAGATTTAACAATCCTTGACCGTCTTGCTGATCTGAAAAATAAAATAGCCATTCCAAAACCAAAACAGCCAGATGTTGGCTCTGGTATTATGAATTTTGAAACAGGTTTGCAGCAGTGGATTGCTTCTCTGAAGCAAGTCTGTTCTGGAATGATTGACCCAGCTGCCTCTGACCAGCTCTGGTCACAATTCAGAATTTGGGTACGTGCTGAAGCCCTCAAGTTGCAGGATATCAACTATGAGCAGGCACAACAGAACTTCAGCAAGCTGCTGAAGGAAGTTGAAAGTCAGCTGCCTCAGGAAGACGTGCTCCTTCTGGATAGTGAGCCATGGTCTGAGAAGCGTCCAGCTTCAAAGGTGCAACCAGAAGAAGACAAGACTATTCAAGCTGAAGCCAGACAAGCTGAAGATGTTGCAGAAAGCTCTCATAAGCTCCCTGCTTCTGATGTTTCTCAAGCTGCCTTGGACAGGCAGACTCTGGAAGAGCTGAAGCTGAATGACATTCGTCTGCAGCAAAGGATGGATGAAAATGACCAGAAGATGAAAGAAAGGATGGATGTGCAGGATAGCAAGATAGACACAGTAGTCAGCTTGGTGCACAAACAGAATGAGACTGCTGATCAGATCAAAGCCATGCTGGAGAACCTGTTCACACGCCTTCCTCCCCAACCTTAGATTTTCATTCATGCCATTTTCATGTTTTCTTTGCTTATCTGTTGTACTGTTTTGTTTGATTCTGAACTCTTTAATATGACAAGTTTTTTCTGATCTAAATGTTTTAGCACATCACTTACACTTTTTGATTGCTGATAAAAAGGGGGAGAACAAGAATGATATTTTCAATAATAACGGATTACTAAGATAGAAAATCTCAAACATTCTAACTCTGATATACTTGAATATGTTTTCTGTTTTTGCTTAAGTCTACAAGTACAAGAATGCTCTCTGATATTCTGAAGACTAAAGCTCTGACACTCTGACCCAAAGCAAAGCTCTGCTCTGACATTCTGATCTAAAGCTTCTGACAGTCAAAACTCTGATATTCTCATGTTCAAAGAAAGGCAATAAAGATCTGATCCTGAAGAACTCTTGGAATTAAAAAGGGAAGTAATAAATTCAGGGGGAGTATCTCTCAACTCTTATATCTCTTTATCCCCTATCTTTGATAACCTCTTACTCTGATACATCTTATCATTTAGTTATCTCTGATACGTTTTCACGTTATTTTCAATTAAAAATATCTAGTTTTTGTCATCATAAAAAAGGGGGAGATTGTTAGAACAAAGTTTGAATCTACTACCCTATGTTTAAGTTTTGATGATAACAAAATGAAAAGATATATTAATTATGGAATTCATGTAAGAACTATTTGCTACCTAAAATATTACGTTCTGTTTTGCAGAAACTCTGATAGGTATCAGCAAGAGCACACTTAATCAGCATCAGAATATTGGTCCTTAACATCAGCATCAGAAGATGCTATATCAGAATACCAGAATCAGAAGAATAACTCACGCGTATGCTGAAGCTTGATGAACAGAACTGCGCTCAACACTCTGATAAAGACAACAACAGTTCATCAGCACTTAAGCAGATTCAGAATGAAGCCAAGCCAGAACACGCTTTAAGTAGCAACGGTACTGTGCATTGAAAGCGAATTATTACCAACGACATCATTCCAGACAAGATCTGCTCAATAAGGAAAGTTTGTTATTGGCATTGAATCAAGATTATTGCTCCAACGTTCAACAAATTCAGTGTTATATAAACAACTCAATGAAGATTGAATTGGCTAATGCTCTACATCATATTACACGCCTAAAAGCTAATCATCATCTTCCTTCTCTCAGTTTGCTAAACGCTTCACAATTCCTTACTCAGTATTTTAGCAATCTAGTATCTTAAGCTTAAGTTGTGTAACATCACAGTTGTGATACAGTTTTGTAGAAAACATTCACACACCTAGTTTTATCTTCTTTGTAAGAAAGTGTTTCCTTGACAAACTGGGTTGTGGTTTGCATCAAGAAGGCTTTAGCAGTTGTTAAAGCAGATTGTAATATTCAGTTGAATATAGTGGATTAAGACCTCGTTTGAGAGAGGCGAAATCACCTTGACGGGTGGACTGGAGTAGTTTAAGATCAAACGAACCAGGATAAAAATATATTGTTCATTGCATTAATTTTCAGTTTTACAATTCAACCCCCCTTCTTGTGTTTTTCACTTCTTCAGTTTTCAAAATCCTTGATTAGTTGGCATAGTAAAAAGCAATTTTCTGTAGCTTTGTCAATGACCGAGGTGAAATACGTGGTAGTCAGTAGTTGTTGTGCCCAAATTTTGTGACTTAAACAATAATTACTTGATTTTGACATTAAACTTTCGTATATTCCTATCATGTGGGTTAACACTAGTGATACATTCTCGCACTAAACATATTTAGATATGTCACTATTTCCTTCGCGATCATTTTGAAAAAGGGGATGTTCTGTTCGAGCATGTTGGTAGTAAAAATCAACTTGGTGACATTTTCACTAAACCTCTTACAACCGAACCATTTTCAATATATATGGTAAATTAGGGATCATCGATATCTCCAATGTTGCTTAATCTTTATTATGTTGCTTGCGCATTATACTTTTTATCTAACTCTTTGTTCGAGTATTTTACATCATGTGAGTGCAACTTCAGTTCCATCAAGAGTGATGTAATGTTGTTTCAAATTTCTCCTTGAAAGAAATACATTTTTAATGCATGTGATTGGTTGGTTAAAAATGCTTGTTATGTTCTCAAATGATAAAAACCATGAATGTTCATTTCCAAAATTTTTGATTGACAACCATTGTATGTTCTTAATATATATTTTTATAATGAATTCATGTATTAATTCTTTCTCATTTGTATACGTTTGTTCTTGTGTGTACAAGCATGTGGTACCATTATTATTTCTTGCGTTTGTGCATGAGTTGAATGTATGTATGTTATTTGTATAGACAGTTCTTGTTGTAGATTGGTCACATGTTATGAATACATTTTCATTGTGGATTGAGTGGTTACATTTTTTCGCTATGCTAGGAACATGTGTGTGCGTCATCGGGAGTTCCATTGTGTTGTGTTACGTAATTGTGACTGTGATACAGTGGGAGAACTGACTTGAGGTTTTGCGTTTGTTTTCGCAAATGTTTCGGTTGAGCAAGAGTCGCCACAGACTTTTTATTTTATCCTAAGGAAAGGTTAAAAAGCACAGCAAAAACCTTTGAGATGTTTTCTTGGGTTCGGGGAGTAGATTATAAAAAGGGAAGGTATTAGCACCATTTCTATCCATGGTTATCCATGGGCTCTTAGTTACTTGCTTAGATCAACTTGCCTTGATTTTCAATTGTTTGAAATGGTGCTTTGTGTGTGTGGGTTTGAAAATGTTTTGAAAAGAAACCAATGTGGTGGCAACCTTTGTAATGATCCATACAAAGGTGTATGTCTTTTGAAAAGGGTTTCAATGTTTTTGAATGTTGTTTTGAAAGTGTAGTGATGTGTGGTTTGAAAAATAGGCAAGTGTTTTTGTTTTGCAAGGGGGCAAGTAATTAAGAGCTATCTACCCTAAATTTCTCAAAGATCTTTGCTATGTTTTAACCCTTTTAATAATTTTGTTCCACCATTGTATTTGGTGGACAATCTTGTGTTAGGATGTGAAAGGGACGGGCGCGGGTCATCGTTTAAACCATAATTGCAATGGTGCCAAGTATCTTTGGGCAATTTTTCCTTGGAGGGACTTGATCATTTTTTAGGCAACTTTCGAAAGCGTCATCGAGGGACTATGATCATTTGAATTGTGTTTGTTTTGCCCAAAGAGACCTAACATGCAATATGGCCCATTATTGAAGGCAACAAGTGGAATACCCTAGGGGTGCAAGTGTGATTAGTGTTGTCCATTTTCATGCTTGTTTATCTTGAAGTTAGGTCAAACTATTTTTTGGTTGATTGATTTGCATACAAACCCTAATTCTAACATGGCATAATTAGAAAGCTTTAAAGTGCGAAAAATAAAGTTCCTAAGTTATTACAATACAATATATGGGAAGGGGGGTACAAATGTTCAAATGGGGATATTTTAGCAAGAAATTAAATCCTAAACTATTACAATCCAAATGGAATTATACAAATTATTTAATATGCAATAATTAAATAAAATAAGATAAATATGCAAGATGCAAAAATGATTTTTTTATGTGTATGTAAAAGGTATTTATCATGTACCAAATAAAATAAAATAAATTAATTTTTGGGATTCTTATGCATTTAGGGCAAAAACCCAAATTTTACAAATAAAAGTATTTATATGTATAATACATGTAATATTTATTTATCATGCACAAAAAATAAATGAAAAGAAAAATATATGAAAAAAAAAGTAATTTTTAAGTTAAATATTAGTAAAAAAATAAAATGTATTATTATGTTATGCTTTTAACCTAAATGTATTAATAAATACCTAAATATTTATAATATTCACTAAATACTAAATATATATATATATATATATATATATATATATATATATATATATATATATATATATATATATATATATATATATATATATATATATATATATATATATATAAATAATAATATTTAATATTTAAAAAAAAATTGTATTTTTATTATAAAATGTTTTCAAGAGATAACATAAAATAAAAATCAGAAATAAAATATGTGTGTATTATTTTTTTGTATTGAAAAATAAAAGTATACTTATTTATTTATTTACAAAAAAAACCTAATAAAACCAAATAAATATCAAAATAAATGCAAAAAATATGGGAAAAATGTTTTTAATGTCTTTTATGATTTAAACAAAAATGTGGAAACAAAATCAAAAAGAAAAAAATGGAAAATAACAAGTATATCTCAAAATGGGCCAGGGGGGTTCAAAAGTAAAAATAAGGTGCAAATAGGAAAATGAAACAGGCCCAGCCCATGAAGACTTTGTCTTCAACCTCAGAACCTGTATGAACAACAACAACACGTGTTTTCTATCTCCAGATTCCTTGATCTTTTGCCAAATCTTGCAACATGAAACCTGTAGAGCTTGAAACCACGATTCTAGACATATAAAGAAATCAATCTAACTCTCAGAAATGAGAGAGAATTTCTTCTCCCCCAATTCCTGACCTAGTTTTTGTTCCATGTTCAGACATCAAATTCTCATATCACACATAACATAAATGAAAACTAATTATATGGGCATGTTCAGGGCCATGAATGTGACATTATTTCTTCACAAATCTAAACCTAACAATGCCTGGATAGAGAGATAAGAGTTCATGAACTTACCTGTTCAGTTGTAATCGTATCTGGTGATGGAGGTGTTTTCAATGCAAGGTGATGATTGGTATAGCTTCCTTGATGTCCAGGGATGCTATTCCAAGCTTTAGTTTGCTTTGAAACCAAGTGAATCGTGTTATGGCACTTGAACTGCAAAACAGAAAAATGAAAATGGTGATGTTGATTAGGAGTGTTACAGTCTGCTTCTAATGCTTTTGACAGTTTGTATGGATGGTAGGGAAAGTGTTTGAAGTGCTTTTGGCCAAGGTGCACGATGGAAATGAACTATGGAAGTCCAACTGTAGCTTATGCTCTGTTTTTGCAGTTTTAGGGTGATTCTGTGTTTGAGGATGTTTTGAACTTGTTGGCTTGTGTTTCAGCTTAAGTTTTGTGTTTATAATGTGTTTGATAACTTTGCTTAAGGTTGTGTTGGCTGAGATGAGAGTTGGTAGGTGTTATGCAAGTTTTTTTCTTACTTAAGCAACAAAATGCCAAGTTGAGTTTTAGACTGATGAAGGCCCCTCTAATGCGCTGCTAAGCTTGCCCTTGATCAGTGGGATTAGTTCAAAAACTTGTGCCAAGGATATTTGCTGTGTACCTCTTGATTTTCTAATTGACATAAAGTTCTACTTTTGCAAAAATGGACATTATGCTTTTTCTATTTTAGGACTAAACCTTCATGTAATGCTTAAACACATAATGCAAGGCTTGAACACAAAGGGTTTGCATTTAATTTATGAGTGCAAATGGGATATAGGACCTGTAATCAAGTTGTGCAAGCTGATTTGAAAAGTTGCACAAGTTATGAACATGTACATGGCCATGAATCAAAGTGACTTTTTCCCAAATTGCCAAATTCGATTCTCTCTAACCATGAGGTTGTTTGATGAGTACTTGGACATTTTGGAAATCTTGGAATGTGTTCTACAGTCCATCTTTGAAATGAAAATTGAAATTCCAAGTGGAAGCATGTGAAAAATGGTCTTGAAGTTAGGCAAAAATCCTGCCTAAAATGGTTCAAAATTTCTCTAAGTTAAGAATGGTTTGGTACCCTTGTTCCAAAAATTGTAACTTGAGCTACAAGCTTATTTTGAGGAAACTTTGTGAATCAAAGTTGTATATTTTGCAATGGACTACAACTTTCATGTTTTGACTTTTCCTTGAATCCAAATGCATCTTGATGAGAAAGTGGGACAAAGTTAGGAAAAAATTAGGGTTTTTCATAACTTAGGAAAAATTCTAAGTTATGAAAAATCTTCATTTCAAACCTTAATTTGTGATTTTGGATTTCTTGATGAACAAGTTTCATGATTTGGCATGTTTTGATGAAAAATGGATCTTGACACTTGATTTTGACCAAAAAGTCAAAGTTTGACTTTTCAGTATACAGTCAAAAATTGATCAATTGACTGGAAAATTCAACTGTCAATCTTGTGCATTTGGGATCTTTTGAACTTGTTGAGTATGTCAAGATAATTCCATGGGGTCCTTGAGTCCATATGTGAGCTTGGTTTGCCATTGGCTAGGTCAAACAGTCAAAAATTGTCTTTGTGCAGTCAAAACCCTAAAAATGACCATTTTGCCATTTTGGTGATCTGATCAAATTTCTTGTGGAATTGTGATCCAAACTTGATCAAATGGTCCATGTGAGTTCATAATGTTGATGTGGGTCAATTTTCATGAGGTTTGACTGTCAATTGGCCACGGTTGACTTTTTCCCCAATATAGCTGATTTCTAGGTCAACTGTCCAATTGACTGGGCAAAATTTGGAATCAAGACTTGAAACTTGGTATGGATAAACTTGGGAGTCCAACATGAAGCATGAAAGTCATCTTAGGCATTTTAGTTCAAAATATCTTTGTGCAAACACAAACCCTAATTTGGGTCAACAGTACAAGGAGAAGTCTTGAGCAGAGGAAACCCTAACTGGATCTTGAGCTCCAAGGGTCTTGTGATGAGAAAATGTTGAGAAAATGGGAGGGCAAATTTTGGGGTACGACAGTGACACTATGAAAGCAACTTGAAAAGTTTGCTCTTGCATTGCATTCATTATTGTTCATGCATTACATTACATGTTAGGTAATGTTTTATGCTTGTTATTTATTAATTTTGCATCATTACATATTGTGATACGGTGGGAAGAATTGACTGTTTTTTTGGAATGCAGGTTTGTGTTTTGCGTTTGTTTTCGCAAAATGTCGCGGTAAGAAAGAGTCGCCACCGACTTTTATTTTATCCAACAAGGAAAGGAAAAAAGCACAGAAAAATTCCTTTTTCGAGATATTTCTCGGGTTCGGGGGGTAGATTATAGAAAGGGAAGGTGTTAGCACCCTTTCTATCAGTGGTTATCCACGGGCTCTTAGGTACTTGCTCATTTGTTTTCAAAATTGTTTTCTTTGTGCTTGTGGGTTTGAAAAAACATTTTTGTTTTGAAAACTTCGATTTAACTCGTGCTTCTATCCTCAAGAGCGTATGAAGTGTTTTTGAAAACTTTGTTCGAAAAGGAGTGTAAGTGTAAAAAGTTTGTTTTGTTTTGAAAGAGCAAGTATCTAAGAACCATCTACCTACTCGAAAAAGGAATCGTTCTATGTAATTTTCCTTTAGACAATGCTATCCTACTATTGATGAGTAGGTAGCACCGTCGTTGGAGTTTTAAGGGTCAATTCGAATTAGGGACTTACGGTCACCAAAGCAATGATAGGACGCCTTAGCGGTAACCCTAATGTCTTAGACCATTTGTTTGAGGAAACAATATCCGAGGCAACCATTTCGAGGCGACTATGATCTTTAGACAAGAGGACGACCTCTAAAACGACATATACTCAATGACCGCGTACGAAGGCAACCAAGTGGGGTGTACCCTAAGAGTGCGCATGTGCGAGTGTGTTGTTTTCGGTTATTTTTATCTTTGTACATGTTAAGGGTGATCTAAGTTGATTTTTAGGTTAAAACATTAAGTCTTGTCATGCAATCCTATTATCAAACATCTAACAGTTATAATTTGCGGAAAATAAATTGCGGAATTTAAATTACAAGGCATCGGGTATTTACATCGCCAAAAGCAAACCCTTTAAAAATAAATAAAGCGATAAAAATAAAGTAAAAGGTCCTATTAACTATTACAAATCGGGAGCAAGTACATTATTGGATGAAATAAATAAATCGCGTGCGGGAAATTAAATCGAGCGCAAATTAGGGTTTTGACCCTTTTTAAAGAAAATGTTTTTGTTGTTTTTATTTTAAGGAAATAAATTAAATCCTAAATTAATTACTAATTTAAATTAAATAAATCAATTAATAAAAATAAATTATTTTTGGGTTTTTGGTATTTAAAGAAAGAAGATAAAATAATTAAGTTAGTAATTAAAACCTAATTAAGTCTAATTTAATTTTAATTATTGAAAAAGGAATTAAAGTTATTCTAATTAAGAACCTAAATTAATTTAATTAGTATTTATTAATAAAAATAAAAGTTAAAGTTTAATTTGATAAAAAATATTTTTGTGATTTTATTTTATAAAAAAAGAATTTTTTAATTGGTTAGTAAATTAAATAAAAATAATTAGGCAATTAATGAAATAAAACAAATAAGCAAAATAATATGAGAGAAAGGAGTATGAGACTGTTTCCATGGTGTGAATAGCAATGTTGAGGCCCAAATGTATTGGCCTTGTTTGACTTTTAAGATCCAGCAGGCGTGCATGGACTTTGTCTATGGTGAACCATCAATTATTGGCCATCAGATTTGGCCTTGGGCCATCTGGCAACTGGATATGTGATGGCGTATGGTGTTCTGCGCGCTTGAATATGCATGTAATTACTTGAAGAATGAAAATAACAAAGAAAGTGGGGGACCTGGGATTTGAACCCAGGTCCTGAGGGTGATTACCAATGCACGCTTGCCACTAGGCTGATTTGCTTCATTTGTTAATGTATTACATAATAATAATAATAATAATATAACAAAAACGCAATTATTGGTTAGAACAAAAAAATGTGTGAAAAACAATTTGAATGGGCCAACCGGAAGCTGACACACACTCGTCCCTGTCCTTCCAGTACTGTAATTTTACCTGCGCATTTGAATCCACAGCTAAAAACGCAGCTTGATCCAAAAATCAATTTCAGGCTACAAAAATGATCTTCAAAGGCATGGTTGAGTTCGTCTTCTTCTCCTGAGTGCAACCATGCCCTTCTTTAGTCCCAATTTTCCCTGAAAAAGAAATACCCAAAAACAAACCACGAAACCCTAGCTATGGTACTTGGCTTTACAGGTCAGATAAATAAAATTAACTAATGCCAAAAGCTTTGAAATGTCGTGAGGATCACAAATATATCAATGATTTGCCCAAATGATGCAAGAATAGAGAGTTATGATTTCGAATACAGGGCTGAATAATGTGATGCTTACAGTGCTTTTGAAGGCCTGAGGATACGTGCTTTGGATCCAAGATGGTTATATGATCACCCAGGAATCGATTGAGATGGTTCTTGGCTTCTGAGATTGCCTCTAAGTATGAATTCAGATTCAAGCTTTTTCACCACTTTTTCAAGTTTTGTTTTGCTTGTTCTTGCAGCCTCCAACCCTATTTTTCGTGCCTTTGCCTTCCTTTTGTATTGTGGAATGTGCTAGGGTAACAAATATGGCTTGAATATTCCACATCAATGCATTGCATATTTGATTTGATTCACTTTTGAAAGCTTGCCAAATTTGTCAAAAATCCATCCTTTTGCACATGATCTTGTATGATACGAATTTGATGCTCTTAATGATGATGATTCAATCCTGAAATAGCCAAAAGATATCATGTAATCAAAGCTTTCAATTTTTTATGATTTAATTTGATTAAAAATGAAATAATTCAATAAAAAATAAAATAAAATAATAAAAATAAGATATGGGCTCATGGCTGAAGCTAGGACACGTGGACAATGGTGCAAGCTCAAATCAAGTGGAAAAGAATGGGCCCATTTGACAAAATTTGAAGTTTTGGGGATAGTTGACTTTTGGCAATTTTGCAAAAGTGCCCAACTTCAACAATGTATAACTTCTTCAATTTTGAGCTTTTCGAGGTGTTGTTGGACTTTTTAGAAAGCTTGAGATGTCCTCTAACCAACACTTTTGGTCTCAAAGAATTTTTATATTCCATTCTAAAGTTATAAGCTTTGACAAAAAAGGTGTTTTTGTTGACTTTCAAAAATGACCTATAATGTCCAAATTTATAACTTCTTGTGAGCGCATTTTTTGAACTTGGGGTATGAATATGGATTGTAGGAAATTGAATCCTATTCAAAATGAGATTTGGATGGGTCATTTCTCATAAAGTATGAGAATGTTATGCTTGGTCAAAGTTAAGTTGACTTTTCCGACAAAACCCTAATTTAGCAACTTTTGGGTCTCGATGAATTTTGAGCAATCCTTGATGAATCATGATCAACCCTTGATAAAATGATGAAATATCCTTCAAAATGAGAATGTTGACAAAAAATCTTGAAGTTTGACTGTTTATAGGTCACAGTTGACTTTTGCCCTAGCACGGTCGATTTTTGGACCTTTTGAGCAATTGACTGAGCAAACTTCCTCTGCAAGGCTTGAAATTTGACATGGATGACCTTGAGGACATATTAGGTCATTATATAACCCTTGAGGTCATTTGGACACAAGGATCTTGATGCAACACAAAACCCTAATTTGGGGAAGACTGCCTTAGGAGATGATTGTCTGGCCAACTTTTGATCAAGCTTGAGCCACTTGTAGATTTTTCTTGCAATGTTTTGAGAAATATGAGAGGGAAAATTTTGGGGTACAACACATATATATGGGGATATGTGATTGTTGCTCTTCTATGCAAAATCGCACACCAAGTGTTTGACAAATTTTATTTTTCATTATTTTTGCTTGATTTCATTGGAAATAGATCGTTAGTGAATTTTTACAAATGAATATTAATGTTTTACTTGTTTCAAATGTATAAATTCATCTTATTGAGTCATTTATTCCATAAGGTTTGTTGCATATCCGAGTTCCAATAACTAGTGTTAATTCTATGAATTATGTGATTGGCATTACGTTTGGTATAAATGGTATCAGCCTGATGATGTCGGGAATGGGCTTACAGATGCCATTTGGATATTGTTGGTAGGAGGATGGGATTACAGATGCCATATGCAGGAGTGTCGATCGCATAAGAGATTCCTTAGCGAGAACTTGCATACCTGTTGTTGTAGAAGATTCTGCTGGGGGAGTTTGATTTTTATTTAGATTTAGGAACTTGCATGTACCTCAGCTGAGAGAACATCTTTGCTGAGTTTTAAGAACTTGTTCGTAATTCAATTGGGGGAAACATCTTCATCAAGATCTAGGACTGTCTGGTCTTCAACGGAGGATAATTCTATTGAGATTTTAGAACTTGTCCACACTTCGACGGAGGAAAATTGTCGAGATTGAGAACCTTGTCTGTAATTCAACCAACAATAATTCAGTTGAGATTTAAGAACCGGTCAGGTCTTCGACTAAGGGAAACATCTTCATTAAGATCTAGGACTATCTGGTCTTCAACGGAGGATAATTCTGTTGAGATTGTAGAACTCATCCACACTTCGACGGAGGAAAATTGTCGAGATTGAGAACCTTATCTGAAATTCAACCGAGGATAATTCAGTTGAGATTTAAGAACAGGTCAGGTATTCGACTAAGGGAAACATCTTTATCAAGATCTAGGACTGTCTGGTCTTCAACGGAGGATAATTCTGTTAAAATTGTAGAACTCGTCCACACTTCGACGGAGGAAAATTGTCGAGATTGAGAACCTTATCTGTAATTCAACCGAGGATAATTCAGTTGAGATTTAAGAACCAGCCAGGTCTTCGACTGAGGGAAACATCTTCATCAAGATCTAGGAAATGTCTGGTCTTCAACGAAGTATAATTCTGTTGAGATTGTAGAACTAGTCCACACTTCGAGGGAGGAAAATTGTCGAGATTGAGAACCTTATCTGAAATTCAACCAAGGATAATTCAGTTGAGATTTAAGAACCGGTCGGGTCTTCGACTGAGGGAAACATCTTCATCAAGATCTAGGACTGTCTGGTCTTCAACGGAGGATAATTCTGTTGAGATTGTAGAACTCGTCCACACTTCGACGGAGGAAAATTGTCGAGATTGAGAACCTTATCTGAAATTCAACCGAGGATAATTCAGTTGAGATTTAAGAACCGGTCAGGTATTCGACTAAGGGAAACATCTTCATCAAGATCTAGGAATGTCTGGTCTTCAACGGAGGATAATTCTGTTGAGATTGTAGAACTCGTCCACACTTCGACGGAGGAAAGTTGTCGAGATTGAGAACCTTATCTGAAATTCAACCGAGGATAATTCAGTTGAAATTTAAGAACCGGTCAGGTCTTCGACTAAGGGAAACATCTTCATCAATATCTAGGACTGTCGGGTCTTCAACGGAGGATATTTCTGTTGAGATTGTAGAACTTGTCCACACTTCGACAGAGGAAAATTGTCGAGATTGAGAACCTTATCTGAAATTCAACCGAGGATAATTCAGTTGAGATTTAAGAACTGGTCAGGTCTTCGATTGAGGGAAACATCTTCATCAAGATCTAGGACTGTCTGGTCTTCAACGGAGGATAATTCTGTTGAGATTTTAGAACTCGTCCACACTTCGAAGGAGGAAAATTGTCGAGATTTAGAACCTTATCTGAAATTCAACCGAGGATAATTCAGTTGAGATTTAAGAACGGGTCAGGTCTTCGACTGAGGGAAACATCTTCATCAAGATCTAGGACTGTCTGGTCTTCAACAGAGGATAATTCTGTTGAGATTTTAGAACTCGTCCACACTTCGATGGAGGAAAATTATCGATATTGAGAACCTTATCTGAAATTTAACCGAGGATAATTCAGTTGAGATTTAAGAACCGGCCAGGTCTTCGACTAAGGGAAACATCTTCATCAAGATCTAGGACTGTCTGGTCTTCAACGGAGGATAATTCTGTTGAGATTGTAGAACTCGTCCACACTTCGACGGAGGAAAATTGTCGAGATTGAGAACCTTATCTGAAATTCAACCGAGGATAATTCAGTTGAGATTTAAGAACTGGTCAGGTCTTCAACTGAGGGAAACATCTTCATCAAGATCTAGGACTGTCTGGTCTTCAACAGAGTATAATTCTGTTGAGATTGTAGAACTCGTCCACACTTTGATAGAGGAAAATTGTCAAGATTGAGAACCTTATCTGAAATTCAACCGAGGATAATTCAGTTGAGATTTAAGAACCGGTCAGGTCTTCGACTAAGGGAAACATCTTCATCAAGATCTAGGACTGTCTGGTCTTCAACGAAGTATAATTCTGTTGAGATTGTAGAACTCGTCCACACTTCGATGGAGGAAAATCCTCGAGATTGAGAACCTTATCTGTAATTCAACTGAGAATAATTCAATTGAGATTTAAGAACCGGTCAGTTCTTCGACATAGCTGAGAACCTAACTACATCTTTCCTGAAAGGTAAAGGTCAGTCGTATGCAATGCATGATATATACCAAGCAATGATGTTCTCAAAATAAATGAGATTGTGTTTGTATGATGCGTATATGCACGTGTCGTGATGTATGGGAATGTAATGTTTTAGCTGGGGGAAATAAATCCCGGATAGCTGCTGGAGAAAGAGTTGAATTCTTCGTTTCCGCTGAGGATTGCGAACGAAGATGATTGCGAGAATAAACCTGCAGGAGAGGATAACTCCGTTGGGGAATAAACTGGTGAGGAGATTACTCTGTGGGGAAGATATGCTCTGCTGAGGATTCCACCGATAAATTCGGCTGGGGATATTACCGTTGCTGGTGATACTGAATCCTGTTGGGGATTGAATTCCTGTTTGGGAAAGGAAAGAACTCTGCTGGGGATGATCCTTCAGTTGTGACTTCACTGGGGATAACCTTTTAGACTCTTATGGGGATAATACTTTAGACTCTTATAGGGATACTCCTTTGAGTTCTGTTAGGGATAACCTTCCAAAGTCTACTGGGGATGATTCTTCAACTCCACTAGGGAAGCTTTTTCAAACTGCGCTGGGGAGAATTTCAACCTCCACTGGGGATGTTTTGTACTCTTCTGGGGAATATTCTTATACTCCGCTGGGGAATATTAAGACTGTCGGGGATATTAAGCCTTTTCAGTGTTGATGGTAGATAAACTCTGCTTGGGGAGAATATTACTGATTCAATGACAGTTGTAAGTCTCAGCTGGTGAGAGCTATCATTACTGTCTTTTTTGCGGGGAGTGAATGCATCTCAACCATGTTCTTCAGCTGAATTTACCTTGGTACCTGGTGGATAGAGCAACTGTAAAGCTTGGACAATTCTTATTGCCCCTGTATCTGCGGGAGAAGGTGCCTGCGGAGGCTTTGCGGATCGAGTATTATCCCAACCTATGAGGTGCTTGGTATCTTTTGATTGAAATGACAAGTCTTCTTCTGGTAGGAAAGTGACGAGGTGATGGGACATAGTCATATGCTTTGATCAATAATTTTTGCCTGGACTGTCTTTTCAGATTTTCAGTTCACCGAGATACCCTTTTTTGCCCAAGCCGCCTTTTTAGGTTTTCGACTTGCCGGGTGTACAGATTTTTTCATTTTCATCCCTTATTTTTTCCCGAACCCTTTTGGTTCGCCGAGAAGCCCTTATTTTTTCCTAGGTCAGTCAACCTAGCGGGTCTTTGATTATGCGTAGTACTTTTTTTGACTATGTCCACGCTCTCAGAGTGTAGGGAGTTGTCACTGTCAATAGTGTCGTGTTGCCATACTACCAGAAGTTGTTTGATCATGCAAGATTCGTTGCTGGAATTCATGTCCAATGCCCCAATCGATTCAGATGGAGATCTTCCCCTGGCTATTTGGCATTTTGAGAGATTCCTTGAATCTTGACTTAACTACCCCAGATGATGGATAATGCTCATGCCGTGCCCCTTGGTTGGAGGTGTTTTTTCCACTTGAGATGACCCTTTTTATTGAAAAGGTTTTTGTTCACTAGATATTCGTCGTCCGAATTTCTCTGTTGTTTGAACAAATAGGCATATGCAAACAATGTTATTTTAAGAATGCAAAGCTTATGTCTGTCTTGATGTTTTTGAAAATGAATTTTTTCAGTAAGATAGGAAAATTTTGTAAAATGTGACGTCAACTCAGGATTTATAGCAAGCCCTACAGGAGTCAGGATACCTTTTGTAATAGTATACTTTCGGACTAACCCATGCTTCAGCTAGGACTTTTTAAGGGTTATAACGTGGCCTGGTTCACGGTTTAAGAAACAAAGGATAAAGGCTCAAATTTTATTTGTACCCACCCGTTCTTCGTGATGTTCTTCGATCCTAAACTCAGCTAATCGTGCATTAGATCTTGTTTGAGTCTTTTCTCTGATATACCAGT
Source organism: Vicia faba (assembly GCA_948472305.1). Lineage (NCBI taxonomy): Eukaryota > Viridiplantae > Streptophyta > Magnoliopsida > Fabales > Fabaceae > Vicia > Vicia faba. Next base: position 524,750,270 of record OX451735.1, on the reverse strand, counting down.
GATGGTTCAGATACTGACAATTTATTTTGAACAGACAGTCATTTTGTTGAGAGTTTGCAGGATCTCTTCCCTTTTGGTTTTTATTATCCCTGTTTTTTTTGCATGAACTATTTCTTTTTGTGATTACAGTCAGCGGGATGTCCTAGTTTTTCTTAAGTCTCCTTCACAGGTTTTGACTTATTGGGCTTTTATTTTGAGAGATAATGACTACCTGTCCTTACGATTATACGGAACCAACACCGTCTTTTGTTTCAGAAGGACTTCTTTGATGCCATTCATTATGCACCTGGATCAACTGAGAAAACTACCTTGTCCCAGGTTATAATTAAGGGTTTTAATTTGTGAAAAGAAAAACTCCAACTTCTTTGTCTCAAAGGGGTTGTCTAGGGATTATCTTCCTTATGACTCCACTGTTTAGGATTTGAAACAATGCATGTACCTCGTCAGCGGGGTCTGTTCAAAAGCATATTATAGAGATTTTGATATCATGTTCGTCATCCTCCCTCTAAAGGCTTAGAATTTTTTAATCGAGAGTTGATCATCACAAAAATGAAAGCAATTTGAATATAGTGAAATACGAATGAATTGATTCAAAACAGACATATGCAATGCATTGATAAATTAATAAAGTTTGACATGAATAAATGTTCGAACAATCAAAAGAAAATTACAACTTGAAAATTCTAATGAACAAAAAGTCTTCTCGTCTCAGTACTTGTCACTTCAAATGGTGAACCTTGGGGGGATGGCAAAAGAATTCAATCTGACCGTCTTGTGTGAGTTCCAATGCTCCTTCATCAATCAGGTCTTGAATTTTGTTGCCCAGCACCCAACAGATGTTAGTATCATTCCCCGGGTTGTTGGAGTGATATGCACACCTTGCATCAGGATTGTACCTTAGGGAGGCTATGTTGGGATTCTTAGGAGGGTCCCTTAACGTCACCAGATTCAATCTCAACAGGTGTTGTAAAGCTTGAGATAGCGACATGTTGAGCTTGGTAAATTGCCTCTTGAGCATATTTGGCTTACTCTGATCAACCCGTTGTTTATGGCAAGGTTGTTGTTGGACCCGTGAGGTAGTAGCAACTTGGAGACGTCTATTCTTCATCAAACCAAACCTTTGACTTCTCAAAAGTTGATTAATGACTTGGTCCCCGGCCTTGACTGTTTGCTTCATGTTTTTGTATCTGTCTTGATGAAGGTGGTTGATAATGGTTCTCAGCTCTTTTTGTTCCCGAGCTAAGCCTTGGATAAGAGCCATCTGCCCCAGCATTTGGGTTTTCATGGCACTGAACTCAGCTTGCAGTTGTTCCAACCGTTCGTCCTTATTGTCTTCAGGACTTTTCTTGGCCAGGTTCATAGCGAGGAGTGCTTTTAACTCTTCCTGCCCCTTGGATAGGTTTAGGAATACGTCCCTGAACTGAGCTTCTCGAGTTTGAAGATCTTGGTTGTCTGGTTGGAAAGCCATTGCTGAAATAAACAGCGAGAACATGAGAGACCTGTACTGGGAGACCTGTTATGCAATTATATGTATGATATATGTATGCAATGTTTTCAAGGATCTCGCAGGGTAAACAAGAAACTTGTTAGAATTTGTTTGAAGAAACTTCATGTCGTTAAGAGTCCTTCTTCGAGAGTCAAGCTCACCATATTGAGTGGGTCATAGCCCCTGACTCAAGTCATCGTGTTTTGATTTAGAGATGACATTGGCTAGAGGAAAATAAATCCTCTTTGCCCCCTGCTTGATGTCTGATTTACCATAACCTGCATCATAGACCCTTGAGATCCTTGAAATGGTTAAGGAAATGTTAAGGCATGATGTTATGATGTGTATGCTATACGTTTAAGCAAAAGTGTAAGGTGTTGTAAGTAAACCCTGCAATAAATCCAAATTATTGGATAAGGACCGTAAACATAACAACAAGGAACTCATGTTTTCAGATAACAAGAATGTTTAAGTAGTTCATGTTTTGAAGGCACACAAGTCACAAAATAGCCCTTAAATTTCAGGCTGGCAAGGAGCTTAGGTATTACCCTCTTTCAGTTCAGTTGGTTCAAACTTGTCCTAAAAATAGTAACCGGGTTCTAGAGGATCTCAATATCACTGACTACCCTCGATCGGTCATAATTCCAGTTTAGCAACATTTTCTTGCAGCCGGAATCATCGCGAGAGTTTAGTCTCAATGAGTGTAGCATACTGCTACTGTTCTATGGCCAAGTTGGTCAATTTAAAGGTTTTAAGGTCAGTTGGTGCTTAATGACTCCTTAGCAGACCCATATTCTCCTCGTTGCGCCACAAGGGATATCAGTACATACTAAATTTCCACACCAACGTAGCTACTGCTTCAACCGTATAAGTCTATGCCATACAGTTCCCTCACAGTTTATTGCTACTTACCTAAAGGGTATCCCCCAGATCCGGTTTAGGATCTATAGTAACTCCGATTCAAACCCACAAAGATAAAGCATACAAATCAAGCAATTGAAAACATTATGAACTATTCCTAAGGTACACCCCACTTATAAGCGTCCCCAGCAGAGTCGCCAGTTCTGTGATACGGTGGGAAGAACTGATTGTTTTTTTGGAATGCTGGTTTGTGTTTTGCGTTTGTTTTCACAAAATGTCGCGATAAGCAAGTGTCGCCACCGACTTTTATTTTATCCAACAAGGAAAGGAAAAAAGCACAGAAAAATTCCTTTTTCGAGATATTTCTCTGGTTTGGGGGGTAGATTATAGAAAGGGAAGGTGTTAGCACCCTTTCTATTTGTGGTTATCCACAGGCTCTTAGGTACTTGCTCATTTGTTTTCAAAATTGTTTTCTTTGTGCTTGTGGGTTTGAAAAAAGTTTTTGTTTTGAAAACTTCGATTTAACTCTTGCTTCTGTCCTCAAGAGCGTATGGAGTGTTTTTGAAAACTTTGTTCGAAAAGGAGTGTAAGTGTAAAAAGTTTGTTTTGTTTTGAAAGAGAAATTATCTAAGAACCATCTACCTACTCGAAAAAGGAATTGTTCTATGTAATTTTCCTTTAGACAATGCTATCCTACTATTGATGAGTAGGTAGCACCGTCGTTGGAGTTTTAAGGGTCAATTCGAATTAGGGACTTACGGTCACCAAAGCAATGGTAGGACGCCTTAGCGGTAACCCTAATGTCTTATATCATTTGTTTGAGGCAACAATATCCGAGGCAACCATTTCGAGGCGACTATGATCTTTAGACAAGAGGACAACCTCTAAAACGACCTATACTCAATGACCGCGTACGAAGGCAACCAAGTGGGGTATACCCTAAGAGTGCGCATGTGCGAGTGTGTTGTTTTTGGTTATTTTTATCTTTGTGAATGTTAAGGGTGATCTAAGTTGATTTTTAGGTTAAAACATTCATTCTTATCATGCAATCCTATTATCAAACATCTAACAATTATAATTTGCGGAAAATAAATTGCGGAATTTAAATTACAAGGCGTCGGGTATTTACATCGCCAAAAGCAAACCCTTTAAAAATAAATAAAGCGATAAAAAATAAAGTAAAAGGTCCTATTAACTATTACAAACCGGGAGCAAGTACATTATTGGATGAAATAAATAAATCGCGTGCGGGAAATTAAATCGAGCGCAAATTAGGGTTTTGACCCTTTTTAAAGAAAATGTTTTTGTTGTTTTTTTTTAAGGACAAATATTAAATCCTAAATTAATTACTAATTTAAATTAAATAAATTAATTAATAAAAATAAATTATTTTTGGGTTTTTGGTATTTAAAGAAAGAAGATAAAATAATTAAGTTAGTAATTAAAACCTAATTAAGTCTAATTTAATTTTAATTATTGAAAAAGGAATTAAAGTTATTCTAATTAAGAACCTAAATTAATTTAATTAGTATTTATTAATAAAAAATAAAAGTTAAAGTTTAATTTGATAAAAAATATTTTTGTGATTTTATTTTATAAAAAAAAGAATTTTTTAATTGGTTAGTAAATTAAATAAAAATAATTAGGCAATTAATGAAATAAACCAAATAAGCAAAATAATATGAGAGAAAGGAGTATGGGCATGTTTCTATGGTGTGAATAGCAATGTTGAGGCCTAAATGTATTGGCCTTGTTTGACTTTTAAGATCCAGTAGGCGTGCATGAACTTTGTCTATGGTGAACCATCAATTATTGGCCATCAGATTTGGCCTTGGGACATCTGGCAACTGGATATGTGAAGGCGTATGGTGTTCTGCGCGCTTGAATATGCATGTATTTACCCGAAGAGTGAAAATAACAAAGAAAGTGGGGGACCTGGGATTCGAACCCAGGTCCTGAGGGTGATTACCAATGCACGCTTGCCACCAGGATGATTTGCTTCATTTGTTAATGTATTACATAATAATAATAATAATAATATAACAAAAACGCAATTATTGGTCAGAACAAAAAAATGCGCAAAAAACAATTTGAATGGGCCAACCGAAAGCTGACACGCACTCGTCCCTGTCCTTCCAGTATTGTAATTTTACCTGCGGATTTGAATCCACAACTAAAAACGCAGCTTGATCCAAAAATCAATTCCAGGATACAAAAATGATCTTCAAAGGCATGGTTGAGTTCGTCTTCTTTTCCTGAGTGCAACCATGCCCTTCTTTAGTCCCAATTTTCCCTGAAAAAGAAATACCCAAAAACAAACCACGAAACCCTAGCTATGGTACTTGGCTTTACAGGTCAGATAAATAAAATTAACTAATGCCAAAAGCTTTGAAATGTCATGAGGATCATAAATATATCAATGATTTTCCCAAATGATGCAAGAATAGAGAGTTATGATTTCGAATACAGGGCTGAATAATGTGATGCTTACAGTGCTTTTGAAGGCCTGAGGATGCGTGCTTTGGATCCAAGATGATTGCCTCTAAGATTGCCTCTAAGCTATGGTTCTTGGCTTCTGAGATTGCCTCTAAGTATGAATTCAGATTCAAGCTTTTTCACCACTTTTTCAAATTTTGTTTTGCTTGCTCTTGCAGCCTCCAACCCTATTTTTCGTGCCTTTGCCTTCCTTTTGTATTGTGGAATGTGCTAGGGTAACAAATATGGCTTGAATCTTCCACATCAATGCATTGCATATTTGATTTGATTCACTTTTGAAAGCTTGCCAAATTTGTCAAAAATCCATCCTTTTGCACATGATCTTGTATGATACCAATTTGATGCTCTTAATGATGAGGATTCAATCCTGAAATAGCCAAAAGATATCATGTAATCAAAGCTTTCGATTTTTTATGATTTAATTTGATTAAAAATGAAATAATTCAATAAAAAATAAAATAAAATAATAAAAATAAGATATGGGCTCATGGTTGAAGCTAGGACACGTGGACAATGTTGCAAGCTCAAATAAAGTGGAAAAGAATGGGCCCATTTGACAAAATTTGAAGTTTTGGGGATAGTTGACTTTTGGCAATTTTGCAAAAGTGCCCAACTTCAACAATGTATAAATTCTTCAATTTTGAACGTTTGGAGGTGTTTTGGGGCTTTTCAGAAATCTTGAGATGTCCTCTAACCAACACTTATGGTCTCATCGCATTTTGATATTCCATTCTCAAGTTATAAGCTTTGACAAAAAAGGTGTTTTTGTTGACTTTCAAAAATGACCTATAATGTCCAAATTTATAACTTCTTGTGAGCGCATTTTCTGAACTTGGGGTATGAATATGGATTGTAGGAAATTGAATCCTCTTCAAAATGAGATTTGGATGGGTCATTTCTCATAAAGTATGAGAATGTTATGCTTGGTCAAAGTTGAGTTGACTTTTCCTACAAAACCCTAATTTAGCAACTTTTGGGTCTTGATGAATTTTGAGCAATCCTTGATGAATCATGATCAACCCTTGATCAAATGATGAAATATCCTTCAAAATGAGAATGTTGACAAAAAATCTTGAAGTTTGACTGTTTATAGGTCACAGTTGACTTTTGCACTAGCATAGTCGATTTTTGGAACTTTTGAGCAATTGACTGAGCAAACTTCCTCTGCAAGGCTTGAAATTTGACATGGATGACCTTGAGGACATATTAGGTCATTGGAGAACCCTTGAGGTCATTTGGACTCAAGGATCTTGATGCAACACAAAACCCTAATTTGGGGAAGACTGCCTTAGGAGATGATTGTCTGGCCAACATTTGAGCAAGCTTGAGCCACTTGGAGATTTTTCTTGCAATGTTTTGAGAAATATGAGAGGGAAAATTTTGGGGTACAACACATATATATGGGGATATGTGATTGTTGCTCTTCTATGTAAAATCGCACACCAAGTGTTTGACAAATTTCATTTTTCATTATTTTTGCTTGATTTCATTGGAAATAGATTGTTAGTGAATTTTTACAAATGAATATTAATGTTTTACTTGTTTCAAATGTATAAATTCATCTTATTGATTCATTTATTCCATAAGGTTTGTTGCATATCCGAGTTCCAATAACTAGTGTTAATTCTATGAATTATGTGATTGGCATTACGTTTGGTAAAACTAATATAGCAGCAATATGTTAAATAGGATTTTCTAACTTGTAGAGAAAACAGGTTGAAGTTCTATGTTATTAAGAAACGTGTTGAGATGAGATGTCTCATCATCTAAAGCATTATGTCGGATAATATGTCATATGCAGGATCATACGACATCGCGCCTGTGCTGAACTGGTTTGTTGGATTCAATTATGATTTAACAGATGCATAATATTACGAGAATATCATGCAGTCCTATGTGGTGCTCATTTAAAGGTCTGGAAGAATCAAGAAGAGTATTGAATAATATTGAATTTATAAACAAGGATAATTTTTTAGGAAAGATTTGATTGAAGACCTATTTTGTTGCAGAATCTTATACATACTTGTAGCAATTGTTATGTTGTGATTTAAAGCCCAAATCTAGTTAGGAGATATGTTATAAATAAAAGCATTGTAACCTAGGTAAAGGTATCAACCGAGAATTAGAAAGATGTAATCATTAGGGGTGACTCTGTACCATTCTCTAGCAGAGTTGGTTTGTGTGATCCACTCAACATCTAAGTTGGATTGTGTTCCTTGAGTTGCAAAGTTCTGTTATCACTTTTAAGCTTTTGAGCATAAAGTTGATTATTGATCTCCTCGAAGATGTGAATCAAGAGTGAGTATTTTTCTTTGAGTAAGCTTTTAAGCAAATCCAAGTTGTTGTTCTTTGTTAAGATTCTTGTCTAGGTATTGTCATGGAAGTGTGTCTTCTCTCCATAGAAATGTGTCTTCTGTTTTCATCATGGAAGTGTGTCATCTTGTGTTGTCCAATCACTGTCTGTGATTGAATAGGACTTGAGGAGGGCCTCATATCTAGGTGAGTCTTAGATAGAAAGTATAGCACGAGTAATGATTAAGTGAGAAGTTGTAAAAAGAGGAGTTTAGCTTCGAATTGATACTATTATAGTGGACTTTATCCCTGGCTTGGTATGCCCCCAAAGTAGGAGAGTTGCTCTGAACTGGGTTAACAATTCCTGTGTGTTGTTTATGCTTTTTAGTACTGTTTATATTGTTTATACCTTTCCTATGTTATTTAAGTCAGATCAAATGTCCCAACATGTCATAGGACATCTATAGTGTGATATACCCGAATTTCAACTAAGATCATATAGATGACTTTTATCGATCTATATTAAAACCGTCTTCTTGTACTTTTTTCAAATAATTTTTAAACTTCAATTTTGATTGGTACTCTGGCTTGGTGAATTATTCACCCCCCCTAGATAAGTCGCCACCATCTAATAAACACTATGTTTTCTCCCTTTTCAAAATTCATAGAGTGTGGATAATGTACCTTTTCTCAGAGTAACACAATTATGAATATAGAAAGCAGTGTTCATGGCTTCAGCCCAAAAATCCACAAGGAAGGTTTTTAGCATGTAACGTGACTCTAGATGATTCCTATAAAGTTATATTCTTGCATTCTACAAGTCCATTTTGTTGAGGGGTGATGGTAGATGAGAACTCATGACCAATACCTACAGAAGAGAAAAATTCAGAAAATTTGGCATTCTCAAATTCCTTGCCATGGTCACTTTTGATTCTAATAATCACATTATCCTTCTCTTTTTGATGGTTTTGACATAGGTCTTTGAAAACCTCAAAAGTATCTGAATTTTCTTTGATAAAGTTCACCACTGTAAACCTTGAAAAATCATCAACAACCACATAGACATACCTCTTTCCACTAAGACTTTCAACCTGCATTATCCCCATTAAATCAATATGAAGAAGTTCTAGCACTTTGGAAGTAGTCTAATGTTGCAACTTCAGGTTTAACATCTTGTTTTGCTTACAAATCTAACACTCACCACATACCTCACCTTCCTAAAATTTGAGCTTTGGTAGACCTCTAATAGCTTCTTCAGACACAAACTTCTTCATACCTTTAAGATTCAGATGTCCAAGCTTCTGGTTCCATAACTTGACTTCATATTCCTTGGACGTTAAGTATATGGAGGAATTGTTAGATTCTTGTGGTACCCACAAATAGAAATTGTATTTACCCCTAACTCTCGTCATTAGAAAATCATTCTTCTTGTTGGTAACCAAACATTCTGACTTGGTGAAACTGACTTTTAAACCTTGATCACATAAATGACTAAGACTGATCAGATTTACATTCAATCCTTTCACGAGAAGAACATCATCTAGTATGAGAAGTCTAATACAAACCATCGTTCCTACTCCCTTGATATCACCTCTGGCTTCATCACTAGAAGTGATAAAACTAGAGGAATAAGATTTAATGTCCACTAAATATTTCTTGACCCCTTTCATATGTCTAGAACATCCATTGTCAAAGCAACAGTTCTCTGTAGATGAAGCTCTAAGAGAAGTATAGAGTATAATACTAGTATCAAAAACCTTAAGCTTCCATGCCTTTCTAGTTTTAATCATCACATGATTAGCTCTGGGTTGTATTGGAAGTTTTGGATAACCATACAGTCTATAACAAAAAGGATTTATATGACCATATTTGCCACAATTATGACATTTCCAAGATACGAACTTGGTTTAGTCTGAGTTTTCTGATGTCTGGAAGGATGTTGTAACATTTAATCAGACATCTTGGGCTCATGCTTCCTTTTAGAAGGATCAAAACTTGTCTCAAGGTTTTTTACTTGTTTGTTTAGAGATTGGTAATTAAAACCTATACGTATAGTTTCCAGCCCCTTTCCCAAATTGAATAATTTCATCCAACATATCAGACTCAATGTTTAACATTATTATGGATTTGATCATGTTTTCAAGTTTAGAAGTTAATAAGGTTACCTGATTTTGAAGATCCAAGGCAGTAGATCACAATTTCTCTTTCTCATCCTGTTGTTGAGCTATGATTCTCTTATACTTTTCTTCTGTCTTACACGCCTCTTCACTTCTGACACAAAGATCTTTGAAGGAAACTTCTGATTCTTCAAAAGAGAGATCCTCATCACATGATTCATCATTAGATTCACACCTACCAATGAATTTTGTAACATGCTTAGCAGCTGTTGTACCCCAATTTTTACCCCTAAGATTCCTCTATCATCTCATATCAACTCAATCACAACAAAATCACACTAGGGTTTGGTTTTTCTCCCTATCTTTAGGTTTTCTCATGAGGAATCACCAAGAACTTTTATTTTTATATTGTGATCATATATATTATGTATTGATTAGATTTTAACTAATAAATATAATGAATGTTGCTCTAATTGATGATGTTATAGGTGAAAGCACAACATATTTCATCAGGTTGACCTATAGGTTCATGAGTTTATTTCCATGCCTTCTTCAACAAAGTTTCATTGAGATTAAAGCTTCATAATTGAAGATACTTTAAAGTGATATCATTACAAGGTCTACTATAATTCATCATGCGTCAATTTTTCAAAGAAAATCAAAAGATGCAAGAGTTGATTGAAGAAGTTTGGCCTAATTGAACAAGTTCTTGATTTCTTGGTCTTAAGTGAATAACCCTCTCAATTATCAATATTTGGAGGTGGTTTTTGTTGTTATGGATTCTTATTATCATTCACAACAACTTCTATTCACATGACAAAAGTATTTGTTCAATAAAGTTTATCAAAAATTGAAAGGGGTTCCCCAGGCATTTTGTTGCTCTAAGAGCTAGGGTTTTGAATTTATAAAGGCTATATCTTGTTCATATTTTGATATTTTTGGGTAATTCCAAAGACATGCTTCTCTTTAAAGGGTTACCAACAAATCACTTCAAAAGTCTTAAGAAGATTTTATGTGGAAGATGCCTAATGATGAAGATAGATTACAAGTCCTCTAGATAGACCATCAAATTCCCTTTATGTGATTTCAAAATATCATAACTTGGTCAATTTTTATCTCTTTGAGCCAATTATTTTTCCACAATGATCTTAAGGATGTGAAATTCAACTTTTATTTTATGTGAAAAGCTTGAAAATGGATGGAGAATGCCCTAAGAATGCAAAAGATTATAGGTCATCTCATGAATTTTCACCAACTTCACAAAGTCATAACTTTCTCAATTCTTCGAGTTTTTAAGTGGTTCAAATATCAAAATTACATTTAAGAGATCTACTTCATGCCATCTTTTTTTTGTCAAAAGAAAATTTTGAGTGGAAGGCCGTGTTTGGATGCAAAGCATTATAGATCATTTTTGAAGAAAAACTTAGAATTTTTCAAAGTACAACAAGTCAGCATCTTTTTCTCAACTTTGACTCATCACAACTTTTAGCTAAAGAGTCCATTTGATTCCATTCTTTTCAAATTGTAAAATCTGCGACCTTATCTTTCAATTTCTTCAAGAACCATGCCCTAAGACTCCTTTAGATATGAATGCCATTAATTTAAAGTTGGTACCTTGAAACTGAATTTTTCCTCCAAGTCAGATTTTGAAATGCACAATTCAGCTTCTAATCACTAAATTTCTGCATGTTTTTACTTCTAATCATGTTTAACAATCTTCCAGAAGTGATTAGCACCTTGAAACACAAGTTTTGATTGAGTTTTTAGCAAAATAGAAGTCACACATTTCATGCTTGCAACTTCACATGATTTCCCTCTAAACTTCATCATTCCACACGCTTGAGCATCCCATTTGATTCCCTATAAATACAGGGTTATATCTCACTCATTTTCTCAAGCTTAGACAACCAAAATTACCCTGCCAAACTCCTTGCATAACTCACTTTTCTGATATTTCTAATTCTCCTTTTCTCCACTTTTCAATCCAATTTCTTCATGGATTCTTCATCCTTGAACTTCACTGAAGCTAACAGAAGAATAATCAAGCCTTGAGGTGTCCTAAATTGTGCTAACCAAGTCCAGTTTCAGAGCATTTTTTAGTGACTTTATTCAGGTAGAATTCTCAATCAAATTGAACCAAATAAATCTTTATTCTACTCAATTCATCCTTCTGATTCTCACACTTCTTACGGTTTGCATTTTCATTAAGAATTGAGAGAGATAATTGGGATTTTCGTGCTTGCTATATTTCTGGTTTTCTTCAAATTCAGCCTTGCACAGTTTATATAAATTTGGCGCAAGGGTACTGATCGATAAAATAGCAAGTGTAATATTTTTTACCAATGTAGTAATAAGGAAGTTATCCCGTGTATCGATCTCGAGGACTGCGTTAGAACTATCAGTGTTTATAATGATTCAATTAAACAAAAGAACATTGGTGTGGTTGGAAGATATGTAATAATAATTTGCACTGTGAATCTTAAAACAAAAAGTAAAGAGTGTTTACACAATATGATGAAGCATGCTAGGAATAAGATGTATGAATTTCTCCGTAATAAATTGAACCTCTATTTTATACCATTTATGTTAATGTGATCCAATACTGATTCTCAAGAGTTATTTCCCTTAATTCCTTAGCAAGAAACTATTAACATATAATTTTAAATCCTAATTCCTTAGTTATTCAAAATTATGTCAAGCACATATATAAATATCAAGAATTTATGGTCATCACTATTAGATCCTTATTTCTAAGAGAGATTAGTGATGTTATTAAACAATTAGTGATAAAGTGATTTGTCCAACCTACTTTACCCATAGATCAATACCCTATTTTCCAATAGGACAAGCAATAAGAAATTGTATAATACATTGAATACATAAAAACATAGATTTCATAAATGTATAGAAATTCGATTCATCACAAAACCAATTCGGGGACACCCCCTAGCATTGGGGGGTTTAGCTTCTCATAATATTCAAAGAAAATGCAAATTCAATGTTAAACATTACAAGAGAATGGAATTTCTCCGATCTTTAATTGCTTCTGCTCTTGATGATCTTCGTTTTTCAAACCCTAGATCGCTCTTCTTCTCTCTCTAATTTCTTCTTTTTATGATGCAAAAAAAGTCCCTCCTTAACTCTCTCAAAAACTAGGTCTAAGTAGTGTCATATTACCCCATATCTATGCAGAAAGCCCGGAATAGCCTCAATAAACTCAAACAAATCAATTTCAACTATTTACTTTTCTGTGTTGCGCCTGCCAACACGGTTTGTGTCAGGTGACACAGGCACCCGTGTTGGCCACTGGAATCCTTCAACAAAAGCTCGCCTATCATACTTTCTGAAACGGGCCGTGTCATGTGACATGGGCACCCATGTCAGCCACTGGAATCCTCTTTTCTCTAATTAAGTATCAACATTTCTGACACGGGCACCCGTCTCACCCATTGGACTTCTGAAGAAAACGCTTCGGAACTTGTAAACTTCGCCTCTATTCTCGTGCAATTTCACCAGGATATGAAAATACAAAAACTACCAGACCAAGACTTCAAAAGTATCTTATTTATCCAAAATTAAACTAAACTAATGAAAACAAATAAAATGTGAAAATTAAATACATGACAAAAACAGTAAAAAAACTAAGCAAGGTGTTACCAATGATGCAGTTTCGTGTCGGATAATAGATTAAAAAAAAGAAAGAATGGTGACTGATCACAACCCCAAACTTATCTTATTGCTTGTCCTCAAGAAAATCTTAAGTCCGCAATATAGGTCACATCCTAATTTCAACAAACCATAGTAAAACTAAGATTATTCACTACTCCGTTACTTTCTTCTAGACCTTCCCTTCTTACCCGACTCATGGCAATCAACTACACTTCCATAATTCAGCACCTCTTCCTCTGTCATTTTTTCACAATCTCTCCAAATCTCTCGGGTTAAAGTGTTTATACTCTCTTGATCAAGGTATGCACTATCATCTACTGAGCTTGCATAACATGTGTAAACATAACACAAACACACAAAACATACACTATATGAGGACTTTATTGGTTGTAACGGGGCTAACGGACAAGGTGGGATACACAAAATGAAAAGGAAAATAAAGGGTTAATTGGCTCAGATTCAGTGTTATCTATTCCATAGTTGTGTACTAGTTATTTTATAACTCAAAGGGTTGGACACATATTATTCGAGATATTCGGTTTCTTCTCCTCAATTGGATACTGGAGGAATTTTAACATTAAGTTTTTCACCGGATTCTCGGTGACGAGTGCATTCTCACAACATTTTTATTCTCTTATTTGTTTTTCAAGATTTTGTGTTTCTCTATGTTTTTTTATCATTCCTTTTCTTTGATTTTATTTTTTTCCGAATGCACTCACTCACTCTTATTGCGAGTGTCACAACCCCAAACTTAGAGTTTTTACACAAATCATCAAATTTCTAACACCTATCTGAGCAAGGTAGGGAAGTGTTTGGGCTAATGGTATTATAAAATATGGTTTAAAAACAAGAACGGGGATAAATCTCAAACTAGGGTAACAAGGGATAACATACAAGGGTAGTCTCAACAAGCTCATGGCTACAAAGAAATAAGTGCCTCAGTGTATGTGCGTGTGTAGTATATATTCCACAAATAACTATGCAAACAAAAAGAGACTAAGTACATACCCTACACTCTCTTGGTGCATTTGTGTTTGGCTATTTATGATCCTCACCGTGTTGGGTATACTGAAAGTTTCAAATGTGCCTTCTGTGTCATGTAGTGTCATGTAGCTTAGAGTGTGTTATACTCTGGTCTAGTTCCAGTGTTAGGAATTACATCCAATTTTCTTTTCAATCGTACCAACTTTCAGAGGTTTCGTAGAGTTCAATGTTGGGATTGATCGCTCTTATCCACTTCTCTCGGGTTGTCCAACTACTCCGGCATAGTCACTACACATCTGTAACACACAACACACAAAGAAACAAAAGATTTAAACTGAAATAACCAAATTTAAATGAAATAACAAGAAATGAATAAAACACACAAAACACACAAAACACACAAAATACTAAACTATAAAAAAACCCCACACTTGGACCAAACATTGACCTTAATGTTTCAGAGCCAAGGATGCGAGGAGGGACTCACAGGGCTCACTTCGGTGGAGGAGGGGGAGGAAATTGCAAAATAAAATGTTGCATCATTCGGTGCATGTCGGTCATCATCACCCCTTGTTGAGCCGGTTCATGTCCTTGACGAAATAACTCGACTCCTTGGCGTGTTTGTTCAGCGAAGAGATCTACACATTCTGCCTGCAGTCAAACCCACTCCTCTCGAGTGAATGATGAGGACCGTCCATCCACTTGAGTAGGCATCTTAGGGGGGTTATCTACCGTCTCTCCATAATCATCATCCATGTGGTGCTCCTCGGCTGGATCATTCCTTTTATTCTCAACCTGAAAATCAGCATTAAAAATACCATATTCCCAATTCTAACAACTTAAAATTGAGATCTTGTCAGGGTCGGGGAGCATCATAATAATCCTCTTTGAAACAATGTATCTGAAACGATTACCTTGTACCTGAATCATACCTTGGTTAATTAGGCTATTCATATCTATTTTAATCATACCTTACAAGGGTGCGTGCTTCATTATCACCGGGTCAAAACCAAAATAACTGGCTATTTGAGTAATAATCCGGCCAACAGAAATATCACCATAAGTTTCCCTTCCCACTTTTTTTGGATGGTTTGGTGTGAAGGCAGCTACATTGACCGGGGTTGCATTGGTCATAGCATGAAGCATAAAGAGTTTTTCTTGCGATGTGACTCCTGTGCTATCCTCCCTGCCAAACAAAGAGTAAGCCAAACATTTTTATGCATACCTGAAGCGTGGGTTTTGAATACGAGATGCCTTGGCGCTCTTAGCCTCATAACCTCCACATCCACTGATTTCTGCCCAAAATCTCTCTATTTTGAATGTTTCTGGAGTCGCTCCCGATCCAAAGACGGGAAGGTGGGGGATCCTACACAATTCCTCCAAGGTCAGCTGACATTCAACATTGAACAATCTGAAATTTAAGGTACCTATGTGCATTTGGATGGTCCCATCCCAAGTTGGCTTCAGCTTACACTCAATAGAGCTCAGAAATTCAAGTGTTATACGCTCAAAAGTGGGCGCTTCATGCTGCATAAATTATAACACTCCCAAAACATGTAAAATTCTATTTATTTCATCGGATAAACCCAGTTGAGACAAATTTTGAGAACACATGTACCTTGTGGGCATCAACTTACGCCGAATATGATGAGATTAATGCACCTCATGAGCAGGATTATCAAATAAGATTTATGTTGTACCCCAAAATTTTCCCTCTCGTTTCACTCAAGACATGCCCATTGAGGTTCTCAACTGGCTCAAGGATGCCCAAGAGTTGACAAGACAAACTCTCTCCTAAGGCAGTGTACCTCAAACTAGGGTTTCCATTTTCATCAGGGTGTGGGAACTCCAAAGGTACCAAATGCTTTCCATGGTCCCAATATGTTCTCAAGATCATCCATGTCAAGTTTCATGCCTTGCACAAGAAGTTTGCTCAATCAATTGCCTAGATGCTTGAAAATCAACTATACTAGGTCAAAAGTCAACTGTGGCCCACATACAGTCAAACTTCAATATTTTTGGTCAACGTCAACATTTTGAAGTGATATCCATCATTTGATCAAGGGTTGGTCATGATTACTCAAGGAATTCCCCAAATTCATCAAAACCCAAAAGTTGCTAAATTAGGGTTTCATAGGAAAAGTCAACCAAAATTTGACCAGGCATAACTTCTTCATACTTTATCAGAAACTTTCCATCCAAGGCTCATTTTGAAGAGGATGTAATTCCCTAAAATTCATCTTCATCCCACAAGTTCAAAATATGCACTCAACAAAAGATATCAATTTCTACATTATAGGTCCTTTTGAAAAGTCAACAAAAACATCTTTTAGGTCAAAGCTTCTTACATGAACATGGAAGACCCAATTGAGATGAAACCAAAAGGGTTGTTTAAAGGAAATCCTAAGATTTATAAAAAGTCCAGAACACCTCTCTAGGGTTAAAATAGATGGAGATATGTATTGTCAAAGTTAACCAATTTTTGGAAATATGCATGAAGTCAACATTGATCAAAAAGACTTTTTTTTTCTAAATGGGCCCATGTTTTCTTGTTTGAAACATGTTCCTAAGATGGCCTACGACCCCTGATCTTATCCACCTATTATTTTATTATTTTTATTATTTATTTTGATTTTTTATTCATTTAAAGCAAAATAAATCAATTTAAATAGTAGAATAATCAAATAAAATCAATGATTTGATTTTATGAGTATATTGATTGGAAAAGATCTTAATTTGGTCTATTTTGGAAACAAATCATACAAGACAAAGAATGAAATCAAATCTCCATAATTTACAAAGATATTATTAGTTTTTATTTACCTAATTCATTCCAATATAAGGACATAACATTCTCAAGGCAAAAAAAGAAGAGGATTGGGGTCGTGAAAGAAGGAGTACAAGTCTCAATTCTTTGTCAAAAAAGTGCAGGTTGGTTTCGATTCTACATGTCGTTTCAAGCAATTCCAAGGCCAGAAATTTGTTCCTGGACATCTTATGAAGCCATTCCAATCATCCTCAAGCCTTAAAACCTTCAGAAATCACGCCTCACAGTGCCACGGTTTGTACCCTTATAACTCAAACTCGTTTTCAGGGTTTTACGCATTTTACCTTCGATTTTCTTGCATAAATGTATTCATAATCATGTTTGTGATATTTTGGATAGCCTGAATTTGATTTCTAGTGCAGGAACAAGCTTACGCCATTACTAGGGTTTGGAAGCTTCAAATTAGGGATTCTCCGTAGAGGCAAAATTAAGACTGATTAACGATACCAATGAACTCAAGACAAGATTCTTAGTGGGTCTATGTTTTTAGTTCTGATTAATATTACTTGCTTTGCATTTTGAGATATTGCAGGTCTATAGAAACACACAAAAACCGTCACTAAAGCCTATAGTGACGGAAATTGCTGTTGGTAAAGGGCTATTGTCTAAAACGATGAAACAGGGAAGAGGATGAAGGCGTGTCAATATCTGAATGGTGGATTTGAATCACGCGCATATTTTTTATTTTTTTCAGTTATACACTTTGTTTTTATATATTATGCTTTGTTATTATTATATTAACAACTAAAACATGTAGCCCAGTGGTGAAGCGTGCGTTGGAAAGTGGAGAGGACCCGGGTTCGATCCCAGGTCCCAACATTTTATTATTTTCTTAACATTTGAATGCAGATCTTGTACTTTACACAACCAAGCGCCTTCCATGCACTCCAACCATCCAGCCAATGGATCATTGCAAAGCCAGATCCAACGCCCATCAAGGGATGACCACAGCGCACCATCAGCAAGGACCCGTACTGAATCAAACGTGAGACTGGGCTCAGCTCTTTGGGCCTTACAAATTCAACAATGCACCCCTTTTTTCAGATTCCAAACAGGCCCAATTTAATTCTTTTCTCTTTATTTTCTTATTTTTATTATTTATTAATTATTTTCTTTTTTTTACAAAATAACCCAAAAAATTATTTTTATCATAAAATCAAAAATCACAAAAACATCAAAAATCATTTTTTCATAAAAATATTTTATTTCCTTAATTAATTAGTTTAATTATTTAGGGAAATTTAATCCTTTTATCATAATTTAAAAACAATTAGAATTAGGGTTAATTTGTATATAATTTAATCTTTTCTCAAAAAATAACCTAATTATTTTTTCCATTAGATTTTAGGTTTCTAATTATTCTTGCATTTAATTCGCCACGTGCATTTTTTAGTTTCCTTTTTATTATTATTGTAACTGCTTCGAGTTTGTAATAGTAATTAGGGTTTCAATTCCGCATCTTTATTTTCGGTCAAAATAATTATGTATCTGCAAAATCCTTGTAATAGCTAGGACTTTAACTTTCCCACATTTTATTTCCGCAAACTATAAATTGCTTAGATAAATGTTAATAGGATTGTATGGAAAGACTAACTGAAAATTAATACAGTAGAAAACCCTAAATATGCAAAGATAAATTAACTAAAAACATACACTCGCACATGCTCACTTCTAGGGTTTACTCCACTCCGGTTGCCTTCGGTAAACGGTCATGAAGTATAGGGTTTGTTAGTGGTTGTCCTCTAGCCCCGAAAGATCTAAAATGACCCATTCAGATGTTGCCTCAAAAAGATCTTTAAGGCTTTAGGATGATTACTAACATTTCCTAACATTGCTTTTGTGATCGTATTTGTCCCTTCGAATGTCCCTAAAAAACTCCAACAACAACGCTACCTATTTCTCAATAATGGGATAGCATTATCCTAAAGGTAAACGAACAGACCTTTTTCGAGTAGGGAGAAAACTCTTAAGTACTTGCTCAAACAAATAAAAACTTTTTCACACCAACACTTTCCCAAACAAAGTTTTCAAAAAACAACTTCATAACACTCTTGAGGACAAAAACAAGGGTTAAAACGAAGTAAAACAAAACTTTTCAAAACAAGCACACACAAGCAGTTTTCAAAATGAGCAAGTACCTAAGAGCCCGTGGAAAACCATGGATAGAAAGGGTGCTAACACCTTCCCTTTCTATAATCTACCCCCCATACTCAGAAACATCTCGAAAAAGGTTTTTTTTCCTATTTTTTCCTTTTCCTGATTGGATAAAATAAAATTCAGTGGCGACTCTTGCTTACCGCGATATTTGCGAACAATAAACGCAAACCAATATTAACAGTCGGTTCTGCCACCGTATCACAAAACTGGCGACTCTGCTGGGGAGACGAATATAAAGTGGGGTAAACCTTAGGATCTAGGTCATATTTAACTGCTTTCTTTTATTTGTCTTGCTTGCTTTATATTTATGGGAACTATTTGGGTTATTTGATCTTACACCCAGATCGGGAAACACCTTTTAGGTAAGTAGAAATAAACTATGAGGGAGTTGTGCTTGGGTATACCGACACGGTTGAAGCAGTAGCTACGTTGATATGACACTTAGGTTGGTACTCGTAACCCTTGAGTCAATCGGGGAGATGTACAGGGCCGCTGCGTGGTGTCATAAAGCATCAACTGACCTTAGAACCTTTAATTGCACAACTTGGCCAGTAGGACGTAGTGAGATGGCCGACTTTGGTGTATGCCCAAATTCGACAGATACTCGATGCTACACTCATTGAGGTTTAACTTCTGAGTTTTGTTTGATTACGAGTCAATCGTCCATTGAATAAGGCTTGGGGGAAAGATCAGTGATATTGAGATCCCTTAGAACCCAGTTACTATTTATAGGACAGGTTGAACTAATCCAGCTTCAAGAGGATATGAACTTAAAACCCATGCAAGCCTAAACCTAAGGTTGTTTGCGTGACTTGTGTGCTTTCAACTTGAACTACTTGCAGAGTTTTATTACCTGACAACATGAGTTCCTTGCAGGTTTTGTTTATAGTTATTATCTGTGATACGGTGGGAGAACTGACTTGGGGTTTTGCGTTTGTTTTTGCAAATGTTTCGGTTTAGCAAGAGTCGCCACCGACTTTTTATTTTATCCTAAGGAAAGGTTAAAAAGCACAGGAAAAACCTTTGAGATGTTTTCTTGGGTTCGGGGAGTAGATTATAGAAAGGGAAGGTATTAGCACCCTTTCTATCCATGGTTATCCATGGGCTCTTAGTTACTTGCTTAGATCACTTGCCTTGCATTTTCAATTGTTTGAAATGGTGCTTTGTGTGTGTAATTTTGAAAACATTTTGAAAAAGATGCCTTGTCTAGGCAATCATTGTAACAATTCTTTACTCGAATGTTTTACAAAGGTGTTTGTCTTTTTGAAAAGATGTTTCAATGTTTTTTGAAAGTTTGTTTTGAAATTTTATTGTGGAGTGTGTTTTGAAAAATGGCAAGGATTTGTTTTGCAAGTTGGTCAAGTAACCAAGAGCTATCTACCCTAAATTTCTCAAAGATCTTTCCTATGTTTTAACCCTTTTAACAGTATTGTTCCACCATTGTATTTGGTGGACAATCTTGTGTTAGGATGTTAACGGGACGGGCGCGGGTCATCGTTTAGACCATGAATGCAATAGTGCCAAGTGTCTTTGGCAATTTTTCCTTCAAGGGACTTGATCATTTTTTAGGCAACTTGAGAAAGCGTCATCGAGGGACTATGATCATTTGATTTATTTTTGTTTTGCCAAAGACACTCAACATGCAACATGGCCCATTTTTGAAGGCAACAAGTGGAGTAACCCTAAGGGTGAAAGTGTGCATTGTGTTGTCCATTTTCATGTTTTTTTTCTTTGTATTAGTCAAGCTATTTGTTATTTGATTTGCATACAAACCCTAGGTCTATCATGGCATAATTTGAAAGCTTTTAAATGCGGAAATTTAAAGTCCTAAATTATTACAACATGATTATAGGGATGGGGGTACAAATGTTTGAATGGGGGGATATTTGACAAGAAATTAAATCTAAGCTATTACATCCATATCGAATATACAAATTATTTAATTGTACAATGTAAAGTAAATAATAAATATGCAAAATGTATTATGCACAAAAATGATTTTTTATGTATGTGAAAGTGTTTTTCAGTATGAAATATAAACAAAAATAAAAAGGTCAAATTTTGCATATTTTTATGATTTAGGGCAAAACCCTAGTTTTTTAAATAAATAGTATTTATTTATTAATTATATACAATATTTATATATTAATTTGTACAAAAATAAAAAAAAAGAAGTATATTGTAAAAAAGTATTTTTTAGTGTCATATATTAATAAAAAAAAAATATTATTTCTATATTTTTGTCCTAAATATCTAATAAGACATACAAGTATTTATATATTAATTATTAAATATACTAAATATATACAAGAATTAAATATTAATTATTTACAAAAAAAAAGTATATTTTAGAAAATGTTTTCAAAATGTAAACAAAAAATAATAACTGAAAAAATATTTATTTTTGTATTATTTTTTAGGGTTTTAAATAAAGAGGTTTTTATATTTATTTACATGTATATGCTAAATAAAACAAATAAATGCCAAATAAATGCAAAAATGTATGGAAAAATATTTTTGATATTTTTTATATTTGAGCAAAAAATAATAAGTCTGAATCAAAAAGAAAAAATAAAAAATGATCAATATATCACACAATGGGTAAAGGTGGTGTAAATTGGAAAAGGGGGTGCAAAAAGCAGGACTGACTCAGGCCCAGCCCAAGCCAGTCATCTTCAACCTTCAGCATTGTTTGGACATCAAAAACGCGCGCTTCTTGTACAATAGCTAACTCCTGATTCTTTGACTTTCATGCAAAACTCATAACACCAATATGATAGAGCATCAAGAGACGAATCCAGACATATAAAACACTTGACCTAACTCTAAGAAACGAGGGAGAATTTCTTCATCCCCAATTTTTGACCTAATTTTTCTTCAATGTTCATGGCCAAAATTCTCACAGCATGCATAATATAAATGAAAAATAATCATATGTATGGCTTCAGGGCTATGAGTAGAGCATGTTTCATTCACAAACCTAAACCTAACTCTTCCTAGATTGAGAGATAGAAGTCCATGGTTTTACCTTTTTCAGCTTGACTTGAACAGAGCAATGTAGGTATCTTCAATGGAGTTTGAGCTTTGGTACAGCTTGCCTGAAGTCCAAGGATGCTTCTCTAACACCTATCTTGCTTTGAATAACTCTGAATCATGCTATGGAAGTCCACCTGCAAAACTGAAAACTGAAAATGGCAAGTGATGTTAGGGATGTTACAGCTTGGATTTAATGCTTGGGATAGTTTGTGTGGATGATATGGAATGTGTTTGAACTGGTTTTGGCCAAAGTGCACGAGTGAAATGGATTGTGGAAGTCAAACTGCAACAGATGCCCTGTTTTGCAGAAAAACTGTGATTTTCTGTATGAGGAGGGATTGAGGATGAAGGAATTGTGTTTTAGGTCAGTTAGGGTGTATGTAAGATGAGAACAAAGTTTTCTTAGGCTTATGCTTGCAGGAAGTGAGTGTTGTATGTCTTTTGCAAACTTGCTTGTTTTTTAGATAAGTTGAAGTCCTTATGCAGGCCTATATAACCTCTCTATCTATGTTGCACCCTTTGTTCTTGATCAGTGGGATTTGCTTACAAACCCTTGCCTCAAAGATTTGGCTTGTACTTCAAAGATTCAGAATTTGACATAAAGCATTACTTTTCAAAAATGGCAAAGTTGCTTTTTCTAATTATGGATTAGTTCTTTGTGTAATGACTAAATGCACAAAACAATGCTTGAACACAAAGGTTAGGAATTTAATTATGGAGTGCAAACTTGGTTTAGAGGCCTGCAAACAAGTTCCAAGCATGCTGATTTGAAAATGAGACTTGTATGAACATGCATTTGGTTATGAACAAAAGTGAATTTTGCCCAAGTTTGCAAATTCGATTCTCCCTAACCACAAGGGTGTTTGGGAAGTTCTTAGACAATTTGGAAAGCTTGGAATGTGTACTACAATCCATATTTGTAATGAAAATTGAAACTCCAAGTGGAAGCATGTGAAAAATGGCCAAGAAGTTGGACAAAAATCCTGCCTAAAATAGGTCAAAATTTTTCTAAGTTAAAAATGTTTTGCACACTTATTCCAAAAATCATAACTTGAGCTACAAGCTTCCTTTAAGAAAACTTTGTGAATCAAAGTTGTATATTTTGCAATGGACTACAACTTTCATGTTTTGAGTTTTGTTTGAATCCATTTGTATCTTGATGAAAAAATGGGACAAAGTTAAGGAAAAATAAGGGAATTTCATAACTTAGAAAATTTCTAAGATATGAAATTTCTTCATTTTAAACCCTAATTTGCAATTTTGGATTTCTTGATGAACAAGTTTCATAATTTGACATGTCTTGATGAAAAATGAATCTTGGCACTTCATTTTGACCAAAAAGTCAAAGTTTGACTTTTCAGTATACAGTCAAATTTTGATCAGTTGACTGGAAAATTCATTTGTCAATCCTGTGCATTTGAGATCTTTTGAACTTGTTGAATGTTTCAAGACAATTCCATTGAGTCCTTAAGTCCATATATGAGCTTGGTTTGCCATTGGTTAGGTGAAACAGTCAAAAATTGCCTTTGTGCAGTCAAAACCCTAAAAATGACCATTTTGCCCTTTTGGTGATCTGATTAAATTTCTTGTGGAATTATGATCCAAACTTGATCAAATGGTCCATATGAGTTCAAAATGTTGATGTGGGTCAAAAATCATGAAGTTTGACTATCAATTGGCCACAGTTGACTTTTTCCCCAATACAGTTGATTTCTAGGTCAACTGTCCAATTGACTGGGCAAAGATTGGAATCAAGGCTTGAAACTTGGTATGGATAAACTTGTGAGTCCAACATGAAGCATGAAAGTCACTTTGGGCATTTTAGGGCAAAACATCTTTGTGCAAACTCAAACCCTAATTTGGGTCAATAATGCAAGGAGGGGTCTTGAGCAGAGCAAATCCTAACTTGATCTTTGAGCTCCAAGAGTCTTGTGGTGAGAAAAAGTTGATGAAAAGAGAGGGAAAATTTTGGGGTACAACAGTTGCCCCTGTTCAATCTTCTTGCACCTGAAGAGTTAGATTGGCAGGTTTTCCTTTCGCGTCTCGAAGGTAAAAGGAGATTGGACACTAGAGTGCCCTTAAATTTGCACTCGTCAGAACATAGGTGCGGGAATGGGCTTAAAGATGCCATTTGGAGATGGGATTAAAAGATGCCATCCAGAGGGGTGACATAATCTTGTCGGGAGATGGGCTCAAAGATGCCATCTGGAATGCTTGTTGAACTGCAGGTCGTTGATGAGTGAGTGAGTATCAGAAAGGTATCCATATTTTGGAACATCTCTGAACTGGGGATCTTGAATAAGCAATGAATTGACATCCGTGTTTGGAGAATCCGTAAACTGTTTTCAGAGATCTTGGATCTGAACAAGCGATAGGTTAACGTCCGTTTCTGGAGAACCCGTAAACTATTTTCAGAGGTCTTGAAGTTGAATAAGCAATAGATCAGCATCCATGTTGGGAAGCGTCCGTAAACTGTTTTCAAAAGTTGAGTCTGAGCAAGTGATAGATTAACATCCGTGTTTGGAGAATCCGTAAACTGTTTTCAGAAGTTGAAGAATCCGAACAAGCGATAGGTTAACGTCCGTGTCTGGGGAACCCGTAAACTGTTTTCAGAGGTCTTGAAGTTGAATAAGCAATAGATCAGCATCCATGTTGGGAAGCGTCCGTAAACTGTTTTCAAAAGTTTGAGCTTAGTAATCTTATCCTGAAAAGGGTAAAAGATTAGCTGAAACACAAAGTTATGTTGCATGAAATGTATGATGCAATGTATGTTATATCGATGTTTATGATATGAATGTAATGGATGAGCATGTAAGCTGATGAGCTGTCTTGCTGAGGAAGGCGGATCCTGGATAACAAAATCTTTTACTGCTGTCGGGGGAAAGTAAATCCTTGACTGCTTCAGGGGATTGAGAATCCTTTGATTGTTAAAAATGAGAAGTCCTGGGACTGCTGTTGGGGAATCAGGAGCTTGGGTTGTATGCCAATCTACCGTGGATTCCAGGACGAGTGTCTTCATTCTGTTAAGGGTCAGAAATTGGGAGTATGCCAATCTTCTGAGGCTTCAAGGATGAGAATCTTCATTCTGTTAACGCTTAACTGTTATCTGGTTGATCTCCAGGCTTTCACAGAAACTTGTATTATCATCTGGTCGTAGTCCAGGCTTCACAATAGCTTGCTAAGCTGTTATCCGGTCAAATCCGGGCTTCACGGCTTGTGCTGAAGATATACCACTATCTGGTCAACTCCAGGCTTCATAGTATTCTTGGCTGCTGTCTGGTCGTAATCCAGGCTTCACAGAAATTTGTATTGCTATCTGGTTGAAATCCAGGCTTCACAATAGCTTGTTGAGCTGCTATCCGGTCAAATCCGGGCTTCACGGCTTGTGTTAAAGATATACCACTATTTGATCGACTCCAGGCTTCGTAGTATTCTTTGCTACTGTCTGGTCGTAATCCAGGCTTCACAGAAATTTGTTGAGCATTAAACTATTATCCGGTCGAATCCGGGCTTCATAGCTTGCTCTGAGGGGATACCATTATCTGGTCGCAATCTAGGTTTGGAGGTAGTCTGGAATTGTTATTCGTTCGTACTCCGGGCTTTACAATATGCTGTAGAGATCAAGATACTATCCGGTAAAATCCGGGCTTCATAACTTGAATTTTGTGAGAATTTGATCTTTGGCGACTGTAACTTCCAACAGGTGATGAAGGAACTTTTGAACGACCGATCAATTTGAAATGTAATTTGTTTTGGAGAATAAATCCTTGACAAATGTTGGGGAAATAAACCCATAACCGAAGCTGGGGATAGAAAAATCCTTTGGTTACTAAGGGTGAGAAATCCTTGTTGACTGCTGATTGCTTGGGGAGCAAGATCTTCAATTGTTGAGGGATCCTAGGACCACTGCTGGGGATTGAAAATCCTTGGTGACTTGTGGGAAATGAGAATTCTGATGATCTCTACTGGGGAGTCCAGAACCTGGGTGACTCATGCTGGAGGAGTAATAGATTGAGAATTTTCAATCTGATGGGAAGCATCTTTGTGGCAGAATGTTCACTAATCTGGTTCCGCTGGGGATTGATAGTTGGAAGCTTTAGCTCCGCTGGGGATAGGATTTTCAGGTTTTAGGGCTCCACTGGGGATGCTGAAACTTAACTCTGAGGGGAATTAAGTTCTCTCTGGCTGGGGAAATCAACTTTGAGAAAGCTTTTGTTCTGCTGAAGATCTTGAAGTTTAACTCTGTTTGGGGAATTAAGCTCTGGATTTTAACCTTGTTGAGGAATTTGGAGTTTAGAACCGCTGGGGATTCCTTCTGAAAGGGTATTAAGATATCTATATGTACCTTCAACCTATCAGTAATCATCTTTTCTGGGTTTGTAAGAAAATGATTATGTTCAAATGCATATGCCTATTTAACAAAACATTGGACGTTTCTCAAATAATACATAAGTGCAAAAGAGAAAAAGGAAGACAAAGCAAATATCTGTATTTGGAAAAGTATTTGTATTAACTTTTTATGAGTATCTTTGTACAAAGGAGACAGGCATCCTAGTAAGAGGATGTTGTCGTAAAAATTGAAAATTTTATACAAGAGAAAGATGGCTATGTGTAACAATTCCATGGGATTCCATTTTGCTATAGCCTTCACAACTCTGAATATCTTGTCCATTCAATGCTTCGTCCGCCGATGATTGGATTGATAAGAAGTTTGGAGCTTGTTGATGAAGAGACTGTTCTTTAAAGTGATCCGGCGAGACATAGTCATACGCTTTAATTCCCTAACTTTTGCCTGGATCGCCCTTTCGGGTTTTCAATCCACTAGGAAACCTCTTTTTGCCCAAGCCGCCCTTTCGGGTTTTCGACTTGCCGGGTGTACATATTTTTTGTTTTATCCCTAATTTTTGCCTGAACCTCCTTTTCGGGTTTTTGGTTCACCTGGATGCCCATTTTTGCCCAAGTCGCCCTTTCGGGTTTTCGACTTGTCAGGTGATTTTATGCGTAGTATCTTTTGACTATGTCTGTGTTCGCAGGGTGTGGCAAATTGTCGCCGTCCATGGTGGTCAGAATCATTGCACCACCAGAAAAGATGCTCTTGATTACAAATGGTCCTTCGTAAGTAGGAGTCCATTTGCCCCTGGGATCACTTTGCGGCAAGATAATCCGCTTGATTACGAGATCTCCGACTTGATATACTTGACGTCTGACTTTCTTGTTGGAATCCTTGATCATCCGTTTTTGGTACGTCTGACCATGGCAAACAGCAGTGAGTCGCTTCTCGTCGATCAAATTGAGTTGATCAAGTCAGGTCTGAATCCAATCGTCTTCACTCAAACCAGAGTCCTTCATAATCCTTAAAGAAGGAATCTGAACTTCCATGGGTAGGACAACTTCCATGCCATATACCAAAAAAAATGGGGTTGCCCCTGTTGAAGTACGTTCCGTCGTACGGTATCCATGCAGAGCAAACGGTAACATCTCATGCCAGTCTTTGTAGGTAACTGTCATTTTCTGAATGATCTTCTTGATGTTTTTGTTCGCGGCTTCAACAGCACCGTTCATCTTCGGCCGATAGGGAGATGAATTGTGATGATAAATCTTGAACTGCTCGCATAGAGCGGTGATCATAGTATTATTCAGATTTGTACCGTTGTCTGTAATGATCCTGTCGGGGACACCATACCGGCATATGAGGTTTTGCTTGATGAAGCGGGCAACCACATTCTTTGTAACGAAGGCGAAGGAAGCTGCTTCGATCCATTTGGTGAAATAGTCAATAGCAACCAGGATGAAGTGGTGTCCATTGGATGTCGTGGGCTTGATCTCTCCAATCATGTCAATGCCCCACATTGCGAATGGCCAAGGAGCTGTCAGAACATTGAGAGGAACAGGAGGAATATGAATCTTGTCAGCATAGACTTGACATTTGTGGCAAGTACGAGAATGTTGATGGCAATCAGCTTCCATGGTAGACCAGTAATAGCCTGCCCTTAGAATCTTCTTAGCCATCGTATGTCCACTCAAGTGGGTGCCAAATGTGCCGCTGTGTATCTCAGTCATGATCAACTCTGCTTCAGCTTTGTCTACACATCGGAGTAAAACACAATCATGGCTGCGTTTATAGAGGATGCCTTTGCTCAGGAAGAACTTGGCAGCAAATCTCCTTAGGAACTTCTTGTCATTTACGGAAGCTCCTTCGGGATATTCTCTAGTCTGGAGATACCTTTTGATTTCGTGAAACCAGGGTTGTTCCACTACTTCTTCAGTATTAATCTCATGAGAATGCACAGGTTCATCCATTCGCTCGATGGTGATTTGGGGAGCCTCTTATCCCAGTTGAGTTTAAACATGGAGGACATTGTAGCCAGAGCATCTGCTAGCTGATTCTTTTCTCGCGGGAAATGCTCGAAGGTGATTTGCTCAAAATGAGGCAATAATGTCAGGACATGTTATTTGTATGGGATAAGATTAGGATGTTTGGTATTCCACTCTCCTTTGATTTGACTGATAACCAAAGCCGAGTCCCCAAATACGATCAAAGATTTGATCCCCAGGTCTATAGCAGCCTTGAGACCAAAGATGCAAGCTTCATATTCGGCCATGTTGTTGGTACAGCTGAAACAAAGTCGGGCCGTGAAAGGTGTATGGCAACCTTCCGGGGAAATGAGTACCGCACCAATACCGTTTCCAAGTGCATTTGAAGCACCATCAAAGTACAGGGTCCATCGGGATCCATTTTTAGGTTCGTCATACGGTCTGTTACCTTCGATGTTGTCCAAAGTCATGATGTCCTCGTCCGGGAAGTCGAATCTCATGGATTGATAATCTTCGATAGCTTGATGAGCTAGATGGTCAGCTAGTAC
Source organism: Vicia faba (assembly GCA_948472305.1). Lineage (NCBI taxonomy): Eukaryota > Viridiplantae > Streptophyta > Magnoliopsida > Fabales > Fabaceae > Vicia > Vicia faba. The sequence continues at coordinate 524,721,482 of OX451735.1, read as the reverse complement.
ACTCCCTTTTATAGCTTTTTGGGTAGTATACTGGATGTCATACTCAGTCAGGATCATTTTCCATCTAGCGACTCTTCCAGATAAAGCAGGCTTCTCGAAGATATACTTGATAGGATCCATTTTGGAAATTAACAGAGTGGTATGAGTCAACATATACTGTCTTAGTCGGCGAGCATCCCATACCAAAGCGCAACAAGTTTTCTCGAGCAGTGAGTAACGAGTCTCACAGTCGGTAAACGTTTTGCTAAGGTAATAAATGGCATGCTCTTTTCGACCAGACTCGTCATGTTGGCCCAGTATGCACCCCATTGAATTGTCCAAAACAGTCAGATACATGATCAGTGGACTTCCTTCGACGGGTGGCATCAGAATAGGAGGTTCTATCAAATACTCCTTGATTTTATCAAAAGAAGCTTGGCAATCGTCGTTCCATTCGACTACCTGATCTTTCTTCAATAGTTTGAAAATTGGCTCACAGGTAGACGTCAGATGAGAGATGAATCTGGAAATATAGTTCAAGCGCCCCAAGAACCCTCTAACCTCCTTTTTAGTACGGGGAGCAGGCATTTCTTGTATAGCCTTCACTTTTGTTGGATCGGCCTTGATGCCTTTGTTGCTGACAATAAATCCTAGAAGTTTACCAGACCTAACTCCAAAAGTGCACTTACTTGGATTCAGCCTGAGTTTGTACTCCTTCAACCCGACAAACAGCTTCTGCAGATGTTCAAGGTGTTCCTCCTCTGTTTGTGATCGAGCTATCATGTCGTCTACGTAAACTTAGATCTCATGATGTATCATATCATGAAACAAAGCCACCATGGCGCGCTGATAAGTTGCCCCTGCGTTCTTCAGTCCGAGCAGCATCACCTTGTAGCAGAAGGTACCCCATTGTGTAATAAAGGTTGTTTTCTCCATGTCCTCGAGGACCATTTTAATCTGGTTGTAGCCTGATAATCCATCCATAAAGGAAAATACCTTATGTTGAGCTGTGTTGTCAATCAAGATGTCGATATGTGGCAGTGGAAAATCATCTTTAGGGCTTGCCCTATTCAAATCCCGGTAGTCCACACACATTCTGACCTTGCCGTCTTTTTTGGGAACTGGCACAATGTTAGCAACCCATTGTGGATAGGATGTAACAGCCAGAAAGCCAGCATTGAATTGCTTCATTACTTCAGATTTAATCTTCTCAGACATGTCGGGCCTCATTCGGCGAACGTTTTGCTTGACTAGTGGACAATCCTCTCTTGTAGGGAGACGGTGAACCACAATATCTGTGTCTAAACCCAGCATGTCTTCATAAGACCAGGCGAAGATTTCAACATATTCATTCAACAGCTGTACTAAATGCTCCTTGACACTTGGTTCCAGATTGGCACCCACTTGTTTTTCTTTCCTGTCTTCCTCTGTTCCTAAGTTGACAGTTTCCAACAACTCTTCATGAGGCAAGATGGCCCTCTCTTCTTGTTGTAGAAGTCTGGCTAGCTCTCCTGGTACTTCACAATCTTTGTCATCTTCGTATTCAGCCTGGTTGACCAAATCTTCAGAGTTATTGAAGGATATAGCAGAATAGTCACCCATAGAATCCAGAGTGGATGGGTACCTGCATTTGTGAGTGTGGGTGTGTGTAAGGGATAGCCATCCTTAAAAAATGAAAAAGGAAAGAAAATGAACACAACAGTTTATAAATGAAAAACGTCCAATGAATCATTAAACATGGCATATGAATATGAAGAGAATCAAAACCCTTACAAATGGACCTGCATGCCCAGGGCAAGGCATGAGGTGAAAAATAGTATGCAGATTGTTTAAAAGTAATTATTACAGACCAACAGGAAATGTTCGAAAGATAAATTACTGATTAATGAAAGTAATGGGAACAAAGTCCTTCGCCTCCCAGTTGTGCAGTCCCCCTTCAACGGTTGGGAAGATCCAATCTTCAATGTTACCCTCTTCGTCTTCGTATTCTAAATCATTGATTCCATGAGGAGAAATCTTGATGGGTGTCTTTTCGATTTTTGAGCGACGCATAGCTTTTTGCCCCGCAGCGGTAAATCCCAACCCAAACTTGTCTGTTTTGTGAGGAATGTCAGGAAACTGACCCCATACTGTGCTTTTTCCTTCCTTCATCGCAGCCTTTGCGTCTTTCAGAGATGCCATCCTGGCCACCTGCTTGGGTTCCTCAGCTACTGCCTTCGGTACTGCAACCTCGGGAGCAATTTCCTCGAAGTGTTGGAACGGTGTTTCAATGAATTCGCCCTCCACTTCCACATACCTAAAGGAGTTCAGATGACTGATCATGTACTCCTCTTCACCATGCACAGTTATGATTTTTCCCTTGACAGGGTATTTCAGCATCTGATGTAGGGAGGAAGTGACTGCGCCAGCATTATGTATCCATGGCCTCCCTAGCAAGCAAGAGTATGACAGACGAATGTCCATCACATAGAAAGTTGAGTGGAATACTTCAGTGCCCACCTTGATGGGAATGTCGACCTCCCCGTGCACCATTCTTTTAGACCCGTCAAAGGCCCTGACAATGATATTACTTGGTTTCAACTCCAAGCCTTCACAATCCAACCGGTCGAGAGCCTTCTTAGGCAGCACATTTAGGGAAGAACCAGTGTCGACCAAGACATGGGCGAGAGTGGTTCCTCGGCATTCAACTGACACATGCAATGCGTCATTGTGCTTTCTTCCTTTCGGAGTCAGGTCAGCATCAGAGAAACTCAGGCCGTTGTCGGCAGTAAGGCTGGCTACACAATCCTGGAATTGATCGGCTGAGGTTTCCTGGGGAACATGGGCTGTCTTCAGAAATCTTATCAATGCTTTGGCATGAGCCTCCGAACAAAGCAGCAATGCTAACATGGAGATCTTCGAGGGGGTTTGCCCCAGTTGCTCTACCACATCATAATCACTCTTCTTAATTATTTTCAGAATCTCCTCCATCTCTTTCTTAGAGGTTTCGGGGATGACCAAGGGTTGAGCCCACATCCTGACGAGCTCTTCTTGGATCCCTTTCCCCTTATCAGCAGAAGTAGGAGGGACAACCACATGAGTAACGGCTTCTTCAATCAACAGAGTTCTTGCAGAAAGTTTTATCGATGCAGGAGTAACCTTGGCAGCAGCTGAGGGTCCAAAGATTGCCTTTGGAGGGGCAATCTCTAAAGAGAAAATTCTCCCACTTCGGGTAATCTTGCTCGTACAGGCAATGTTTCCAATGTCGGTAGTTTCTTCGTCAGAGCTTTCTTCAGTTATCTCCACTTGTTTAACACCGTGGTAGTAGATTTCTCCACCATAATTCCACGGTATCGATTTGTCAGATTTGTAGGGGACAGGCCCAGGCATGGTTATTTTCAGAGGAACAATCTTCGTAGCAGATGTAATCTTAACAGGCTTTTTAGGGACCTTGGAAAGATTGGTGGAAATGGTGATTATTGAAACATCTTCGATAGGGGTTGGAGTAGCAGGAATCTTTTCGAAAAGAATTTGTTGGCTGTCCATTAGGCCTTGGATGCCTATCTTCAGCAATGGACAGTCGATTGGTAGGGAGGAACAATAGTAGCAGTCTTCTTTACATCATGGGAAAATCCCATCTTTCAACAGATTCAACTTGATTGTTAGTAGTGGAGTTACCAGATCATCAACAGCAGCAACATACAGATCTTCTTCAATAGCATGGACATTGCGACCATGCTTTGGCATCGGAGCGGATATTACATTCGGCATCTCTGGAGCGTTGAACTCAACCTCTTTAGCATTTATCAAGTCTTGAATTTTATTCTTAAGCGCCCAGCAATCGTTGGTGTCATGCCCGACGCTGTCAGAATGATATGCATATTTAGCATTGGGATGATAGTGTGGGGAAGCGGTATTCACAATCTTTGGCGCTTCTCTAATATTAGTGAGATTCAACTTCAACAAATGGGGAAGAACTTGTGCAGGCGTCATGTTGATGCGGGTGAACTGCCGTTGTGGCCGTTCTACCCGTTGCTGGTTTGGTCTGGGCTGATTGTTACGAGGCTGATCATTTGACGAATTTTGAATCATCGCGGCCCCTACAGTCGGCCGGCGCTCAGTTCTTCCCAATCTTTTCTGAGAGTATATAAAAGCTGCATCCTTCTTTGCCGGGAATGATTTCTTAGCAGCTGTGGATGCAGAGGCATCCCTTTGAATCTTCCCACTCTTAATACCAGCTTCCACCCGTTCCCCAGTCAGAATCAATTCAGCAAACCCTGCGGAAGAGCTCCCGATCAAATGGTTGAAGAACGGGCCAGATAGGGGGACGGATTCTCAGGTTATAACCAAATCAAAATGGCGCCTGAGGATATGGAGAAAACAATGTTTGTCACACAGTGGGGTACATTCTACTACAAGGTGATGCCATTCGGACTGAAGAATGTTGGGGCAACCTATCAGCGTGCCATGGTAGCTCTATTTCACGACATGATACATCACAAAATAGAAGTCTATGTGGACGACATGATAGCCAAATCTCAAACAGAAGAAGAGCATCTTGATCACTTACAAAAACTGTTTGAGAGACTGAAGAAGTATAAGCTGAGGTTGAATCCAAACAAATGCACATTTGGGGTACGGTCTGGTAAACTCCTAGGCTTTGTCGTCAGCAACAAAGGTATCGAGGTCGATCCTGCCAAAGTTAAAGCGACACAAGAAATGCCTGCTCCTCGTACTGAGAAGGAAGTCAGAGGATTCTTGGGGAGTTTGAACTACATTGTCAGATTCATCTCTCACCTGACAGCTACTTGTGAACCAATCTTCAAATTGTTGAAGAAAGATCAAGTAGTCAAATGGAATGACGAGTACCAAGTTTCTTTTGAAAAAAATAAAAGAATACTTACAAGAGCCTCCTGTGTTGATGCCACCAGTCGAGGGAATACCATTGATCATGTATATGACTGTTTTAGAAAAGTCAATGGGGGTGTGTATTGGGGCAGCATGACGAGTTTGGCCGAAAATAGCATGATATTTACTATTTGAGCAAAAAGTTTACCGACTGTGAAACCAGATATTCATTGCTTGAGAAAACTTGTTGCGCTCTAGCATGGGTTGCTCTCCGGCTAAGACAATATATGCTGACTCATACTACTTTGTTGATATCTAAAATGGATCCGATAAAATACATCTTCGAGAGACCTGCTCTCTCTGGGAGAATAGCGAGATGGAAGATGATCCTGGCAGAATATGACATACAATATAATACCCAGAAAGCAATAAAGGGAAGTGTATTAGTTGATCACCTTGCCCACCAAGCTGTAGAAGATTACCAACCCATGAAGTTCGAATTTCCAGATGAAGACATCATGACGGTAAATAACTGTGAAGAATTCAGGCCAGACGATGGACCTGAACAAGGATCCCGATGGAACCTATTCTTTGATGGGGCATCCAATGCACTTGGCAATGGTATCAGTGTTGTACTCATATATCCGGAAGGGTGTCATACTCCCTTTATCGCAAGACTCTGCTTCAATTGTACAATCAACATGGCGGAATATGAAGCATGCATCTTTGGTCTCAGAGCTGGCATAGACTTAGGGATCAAATCTTTGAGTGTATTCGGAGATTCAACTTTGGTTATCAGCTAGATCAAAGGGGAATGGGACACCAAACACCCAAACCTTATCCCTTACAAAGAACATGTTTTAACGTTGCTACCACATTTTGAGAAGATTCTTCGAGCATTTCCCGCGAGAAGAAAATCAGCTAGCAGATGCTATATCCATAATGTCATCTATGTTTAAACTTAATTGGGATAACGAGGCTCCCTAGATCACCATCGAATGAATGGAAGAACCTGCACACTGTCACGAGATTAATACTGAAGAAGTAGTGGACCAGCCTTGGTTTTACGAAGTCAAGAAGTATCTCGAGGCTCAAGAATATCCAGAAGGAGCTTCAGTCAATGATAAGAAGTTCTTAAGGAGATTCTCTGCTAAATTCTTCCTTAGTAATGGCATCATGTACAAACACAATTATGACTTTGTGTTATTTCAGTGTGTAGATAAGGTTGAAGCTGAAAGGATCGTGGCTGAATTGCATTAAGGCACTTTTGGCACCCATTTCAGTGGGCATACGATGGCAAAGAAAATCCTACGGGCAGGATATTACTTGTCTACCATGGAAGGAGATTGCTATCAACACTCTTGAACTTGCCATAAGTGCCAGATTTATGCTGACAAGGTGCACGTACCTCTGGTTCCTCTGAATGTCTTGACAGCTCCTTGGCCTTTTTCTATGTGGGGGATTGATATGGTTGGGGAAATCAAGCCAACAGCCTCTAATGGACATCGCTTCATCTTAGTGGCCATTGATTATTTTACAAAGTGAATGGAGGCAACTTCCTTCGCTTCCGTTACCAAGAATGTTGTTGCCTGTTTCATCAAGAAAAATCTCATTTGCCGGTACGGTATCCCAGAAAGGATCATCACTGACAATGTTACAAATCTCAATAACACTATGATCACCGCCTTGTATGAACAATTCAAGATCCAACATCACAATTCTTCCCCTTACCAGCCAAAGATGAATGCTGTTGTCGAAGCTGCAAATAAGAACATTAAGAAGATCATACAGAAAATGACAGTCACATACAAAGACTGGCATGAGATGCTACCATTCGCTCTCCACGGGTATCGTACCACAACTCGCACATCAATCGGGGAAACACCCTATTCTCTAGTTTACGGCATGGAAGTCGTCTTGCCTATTGAGGATCAGATCCCCTATCTAAGAATTATGAAGGATGCAGGGTTGAGCGAAGATGATTGGATTCATACTCGACTTAATCAACTGAGCTTGATTGATGAGAAGAGACTTACTGTTGTTTTCCATGGTCAAATGTATCAAAAACAGATGATCAAGGCTTTCAACAAAAAGGTCAAACGCCAAGTGTATCAAGGTGGAGATCTAGTGATCAAATGCATCATACTTCCACAAGGTGATCCTAGGGGAAAATGGACTCCTACCTATGAAGGACCGTTTGTAATCAAAAACATTTTCTTTGGTGGGGTAATGATCTTGACCACCATGGATGGTGACGACCTGCCGCATCCTGCAAACGCGAACATAGTCAAAAGATACTACGCATAAGAGACTCGCTAGGTTGACATACCTAGGAAAAACAAGGGCATCCCGGTGAACCAAAAGGTTCGGGAAAAAATTAGGGATAAAACAAAAAAATTTGTACACCCGGCAAGCTGAAAACCCGAAAGGGCAGCTTGGGCAAAAAAGGGTTTCCCGGTGGACTTAAAACCCAAAGGGGAGGTCCAGGCAAAAGTTAGGGAATTAAAGCGTATGACTATGTCCCGTTGGATCATCTTACGGACAACCTTTGGCTTCAACTGACAAACTCAGAGGTTCTGATCAATTCAATCATCTTCAGACGAGGCAACAAATAGACAAGATGCTCATAGATACAAAGGCTATAGCAAAATGGGAACCCCATGGGATTAATACACATAGCTATCTTTTCTTTGTATTAAAATTTTCATTTTTTTCTTACGACGGCGTTCTCCTACTAGAATGTTTGTCTCACTGTACAAAAATACTTACTCAAAGTCAATACAAAGATATTCCTTTGAAAGTGCAAAACTATCTATTTTTCTTTACTCTTGTGTTTTGTTTACAAAAACGTCCAATGATTCATTGTTGAACATATGCATTTGAACATAATTACTGTTTACAAATAAACAAAATAATAGACAATTACCAGTGGCTTTAAGAGGTAGGAAAATCTCTCTAAGCTACTTCCATAAATCCCCCACAATTTACAGTTTGATTCCCAGCGGAACGAGCTTCCAATTATCAATCCCTAGCAGAAGTCGTCTAAATTCTCAGGATTCCCCAATAGGATATTACAAGAAGTACATGGCATTTCCTTTACAAAAGAGTTTATTTCTCTAAACAGAAATTTTTCAACACTTAGACTTCACAACATGAAGGCTTATACTCCATATCCTCAGCAGCGGTTAGGGATTTATTTTCCCCAATCCAACAGTAGTACAACAAACTAGCTCACATACGCATACATTGCATCCATATATCATAAACATTGATAACACGAATGCATTATACTACGCATTTCATACAACATAAACATTGCATTTTAGATAACATTTTACCCTTTTCAGGATAAGGTTAACAACTACCATTAACAATATTCAAAGTTTTCAGATACAGTTCAGATATGCTCCAGATACGGACGCTATTCTGATACTCATTCAGATTCAACTTTCAGATACAGTTCAGATGCACTCCAGATACGGACGCCATTCTGATACTCATTCAGATTCAACTTTCAGATACAGTTCAGATACGCTCCAGACACGGATGCCATCCTGATACTCATTCAGATTCAACTTTCAGATACAGTTCAGATAAGCTCCATACACGGATGCCATTCTGATGATCATTCAAAATTAGCATGAAGGAAAACACTTTGTGTTGTGCCGTAAGTCAACTAGAATATCAATGTGGGGGAATTGAAAATCACCCTTAGGGCTTGCCCTATTCAAATCTCTCCAGTCCACACACATTCGCACTTTGTCGTCTTTCTTAGACACGGGAACAACATTGGCAACCCATTGGGGATAAGAGGTGACAGCCAAGAATCCAGCGTTGAATTTCTTCATGACTTCTGCTTTAATATTTTCTGACATATCAGGCCTCATGCGGCGAACCTTTTGCTTTACTGGCGGACAACCCTCTCTTGTAGGAAGACGATGTACCACAATGTCTTCATCAAGTCCTGGCATCTCTTCATACGACTAGGAAAAGACTTTAATATAATCGTGTAACAACTGAATCAGACACTCCTTGATATTGGGTTCCAGATTGGCACCCACCTTGACCTCTTTTTTGTCTTCTTCAGTACCTAGGTTAATTGTATCCACGGGTTCCTCGTGAGGCTGAATGGCTCTCTCTTCTTGTTGTAGTAGTCTGGCAATTTCCCCTGGTACTTCATAATCTTCCTCACCCTTGTCTTCAGCTTGGTAGATTAAATTCTCAAAATCACAAAAGGCCATAGCAGTATCGTTACCCATGGGATCCTGAATGGATGTATACCTGCATTGTGAGTGTGAGTGTGTGTAAAGGTATAACTATCCTTGAAAAAAATTAAAAATTTAAAAAGAAAAACAATGAGCACAAAAGTTTGTATGCGAAAACATCCATGATTCATTGATGTCATATGAAAATGAGATAATAAGCCTTACAAATGGACCATTGTGCCTCGGGTAAGACACAAGGTTTTAAGAGTGCGAATTGTCTTAATATTACAGATCCAACAAAATGTAAAGACAGATTACAGTGGGATAAAAGTGATCGGGACAAAATATCGAGCCTCCCAGTTGCTGATCCATCCACTAACAGTTGAGGATATCTAGTCTTCCAAGTCACAGCTATCCTTATCATCTTCTACGGTGTTGACCTCGCGGTTGTTGATCTTCAGGGGTGGTCCTCTGGAACGAGCGCAGAGCACAACCTTCTGGTCACCTGAAGTGAAACCCAGGCCAAACTTATCAGACTTATATGGGATATATGGGAGTTGTCCCTAGATAGTGCACCCACCTTCTTCTACCACTGCTTTGGCATCCTTCAGAGATGACATCCGGAGTGGAGGCCTTGTGATCTTGGGAACAACCTTGGTTACTGCCACATCTTACGGAACCTCTTCAAAGTGTTGAAATGGAGTTTCAATAAATTCACCGTCTAATTCCACATATCTTGAGATGGCTGATCATATACTCTTCTTCTCCATGAACGGTGGTAATCTTCCCTTGAATCGGATAATTCAGCATTTGGTGCAACGTAGAAGTGACAGCGCCAGCATTGTGAATCCATGGTCGGCCTAGCAAGCAGGAATATGAGGGACGGATATCCATTACATAAAAAGTTGAATCAAATGTTTGTGTTCCAATTTTTATGGGAATGTCTACCTCCCCATGTACCATCCTTTTCGAGCCTTCAAAAGCCCTTACTACTATGTTACTTGGCTTCAATGTTAATCCCTCACAGTCAAGCCTATCAAGAGCCTTTTTAGGCAATACATTTAGAGATGAGCCAGTTTCCACCAAAACATGAGCCAAGGTTGTGCCCCTACATTCAACTGAGACATGCAATGCCTCATTATGCTTCCTTCCTCTTAGCATTAAATCAGCATCCGAAAAACCTAGACCATTATCTGCTGTCAAGCTGGCTATGCAGTCTTGAAACTGATCGACATATGTCTGTTGGGGTACATGGGCAGTTTTCAAGAATTTTACCATGGCTTTTGCATGCGCCTCGGAACATAGTAGTAATGCCAGCATGGAAATTTTAGAGGGAGTTTGACCCATTTGTTCAACTACATCGTAGTCGCTTCTTTTTATGACCTTTAGAATTTCCTCCATCTCTTTCTGGGAGGTCTCAGGGATAACCAATAACTGGGCCTTTGTCCGGACAGGCTTAATCAGAATACTTTTGCCTCGAGTCTCGGTTAACTCGGCAGCAGGAGTGTCAGTAGGAATGATAACAGGGGTTATAACAGCTTTGTCAGTTGGAGTATTAGTGGAGATGATTGTAGAACTGGGAACAACTTTTGGGGGAGCAACAACGGGAATGATTATGGTTCCAGAAACAACTTTTGGGGGAGCAATTTCTAGAGAGAATATCCTTCTGCTTCGGGTAATCTTGCTAGTTCCTACAATATTACTGATGTCGGAGTTGACTTTGTCGGAACTCAAATCTTCGGCGGCTGGCCAATCCTGCTTGATACCGTGGTAGTAGACATCCCCTCCATAATTCCATGGTATGGTTTTCTTTGACGAATATGGGACTGGTCCAGGCATTGTGATTATTAAAGGAGTTGCTTTCAGAACTGATGTAATTCTAACGGGTCTTTTGGTTGAGACCCTGGAAGAATTGGCGGAAATGGTAATGATAAAAACATCTTAAAAAGGAACGGGTGGAACAGAAGTCTTCTCGAATAAAATTTATTTGTCATCTATTAGGCACTGAACGCCTACTTTCAAGAAAGGACAGCTGGTTAGTGAGGATAAATAGAAATGGCAAACTTCATCACAGCCCGGGAAAACACTGCCATTCAACAAGTTCACTTTAATAGTCAGAAGTGGAGTCATAAGTTCATCAACTGAAGTAACAAACATTTCTCCTTCAATGGCATTGGTATTATGGCCATGTCTGGGCATAGGGCAGAAATGACATTTGGATTTTCGGGCGCATCGAATTCAATCTCTTTTGCTTCAATAAGGTCTTGTATTTTGTTCTTTAGAGCCCAACAGTTATTAGTGTCGTGGCCGGGACTTTCAGAGTGGTATGCACAACAAGCATTGGGATGATAGTGAGGAGATATTGTGTTGGCGTTTTTCGGAGCTTCTTTGAAGGTCACCAAATTGGATCTTAGTAGATGCGGTAACACCTGAGACGAGGTCATGTTAATTCTGGTGAACTTCCTGACCGGTCTTTCCAACCTCGGTTGATTGTTTCTTTGCTGATCGGGCGCTGGCTTAGGAATCATAACAGCCCCCACCATTGGTCGGCGTTCGGCCCAATCTTGGTTTCTTTGCGGATATACAACAACCACCTCTTTCTTTCCGATGAAAGGCTTCCTTACAACTGCAGAAGAAGATGTATCTTTCTGAATCTTTCCACTCTTTATACCGACTTCTACCCTTTCTCCGATCAATATTAGTTCAGTAAAGCCTGCAGATGAACTTCCAATTAAATGATTAAAGAAGGGTCCATACAAGGTGCCCAAGAACATGTCTACCAATTCCCTCTTAGATAGAGGGGGTTGAACTGTTCCAGCCAAATCTCTCCATTTTTGCGCATAGTCCTTGAAACCTTCATTGGAAACCATGGCCATACTCTAGAGTTTAGTACAGGTAGGCGCAACATCATAATTGTATTGATATTGTTTGTAGAAGGTTGCAGAAAGGTCTTCCCAGTTATGAACATTGGCCCTTTCTAACTGGTAAAACCAATCAAGTTGAGTTCCAGACAGGCTGTCTTGGAAGAAGTGTACCCATAAGTCTTTGTCAGTGGTATGGGGCAGGATTTTCCTTACATATGACCGAAGATGAATTTTAGGGCATGAGACTCTGACTTGGAAAACACAGGTGCTTTAAATTTCGGAGGAATGAAAATCCCCGACACTAACCATAATTCCTCAAAGTCTAACCAGGCACTTTTTGGATTTCCATCGTACTCAACCGCTCTTCGAGATGTTTATACTTGTCATCAGCTGGAGGGTATTGTTCTTCAGAATAGTCTTCTTCTTCCTCTTCCTCTTCTGATTCTGACGGGACAACTGTTTCCTTGCCTTTCCCATCTTGATTGTCTCTTTCACCGGATGTCGTTGCAAAGTCTAAGGTCCTTCTTGTCTTCCCATGAAATCTTCTTCTTGTGTTTAAGACTCTGGTTGCCTTCTTTGTTTTCTTTTTCCTCTCTTCAGCCAGCAAAGTCTTCAACTCTTCTTGTCCTTTGGCTAGGGTCAAGAGTAACTGTTGAAACTGTGTATTCTGAGCTTGGAGGTCCTTTACTGTTTGCTCGAGATCCATCTTACTGAAATAAACAGTAGAGAGAAGAGGAGAGTTGTTGCAAAAGACCTGCTTATGTTATGATGAATGATATATGCACATGTAATGATTTCAAGGATTTCAAATATTCAAATTTGTTTTAGACAAAAATGAAACACACGTTATATTAATAAGTTAAAGCTTGAGTACATCAATGCCTTTTTAGGAAAAATAATACAAAAACTCTAAGATAAAAAGGTAGTTCGCATCCTCTTTGGTGCGATGTAGGAATTCAGAGTCTGCTCCTCATGAAGTAGCCTAGTGAGTTCCAAAACCTTCTTCTCGCTTGCATAGAATTGGGATTCAAAAGTATCTCTCTCCCCCTTGAGTTGTATCCAATCTCTTTGTAGGTCTTCAAGAGAGGTGGACATATCAGGATGTAGGATAGTGTATGAAACATCTCCCTCCATGACAGGCTTAATGATTACCGGGAGAATGGAGGGGTAAGGCATCATAAGACTTTGAGCACGAGTTCGTACCCATTTGAGGTAAGGCTCCAGAGGGATGGAGTTTTTATGCCCCAAAGTCTTTCTATCCACCTTGTTTAACATCCTCCAAGCTCGGATAAATCTCTGGTGAAGACCTTGATCGTCGTTGTCATAGTCAAATACCAAAACTTGAATCAGCATCTTGTGCGGGCCATCCCTTCGGGTGTAACCAAACTGTCTTAAGGATAAGAAGGGGTTGTAGGTGATACCTCCCCTAATTCCAAGTAAAGGGACATTAGGGAATTCCCCACAATGGTCGACAATGATAACATTCTCTTTGGATCGGGAACACCAATGAATATCTGAATGTTTGAGCGTTATCAACCTTTGTGACCACCTTGAACCTTGATGATTTTTTAATACAGATTGGGGAAGATGAGAAATAAACCACCTTGCCAAGAGAGGAGTGCAACACATAAGGACACCTCTTTTCCTCATTGTGCGAGTGTGAAAAGAGTGTAGGATATCTCCTAGAAATGTAGGCACTGGGTTATGGGATATGAAGATTTTGACGGCCTTGACATCTATGAGTTGGTAAGGATTTGGAAACAAAACCATCCCATAGATGAGGAGAGACACAATTAGCTCAAAATCTTGCAAGTCCAAGGAATTCCAACAATTTTGGGCTTTCTCAAATAGGAACTTTGCTAGGAAACCTTTGACACCACTCCTTGTTTCCCAATGAGTTGTGACATCAGATGAGTGCAATTATGGAGCTTGAGCAATCTCTTCTGGCTTTGGGTCTTTTTACATACCTTTGAAAGGTAGTTGATTGAGAATGGGAATCCTCAAGAGTTGGGAGAATTCTTCCAAAGTTGGCACAAGTTGATAGTCGGGAAATGTGAAGCAATGGTGTAAAGGATCAAAGAACTGAAAAAACACCTTTATCATGTCTTCATCTATGTTTAAGGTGACCAAGTTGAGTAGGCGACCATGTCTCCCGGTAAATGGAGAGTTTTCAGGAATCCTTGAAGCTAGCTCCTTAAGTTATGGAGGGATCCTCACAAGGTTGACTTGAATAGTTTTTCTGCGAAGTGAATCCATATCCTACAAAACAAGAACAAAGATGAATCCAAAAATCCTTGAAATGGTTAGTAGATGTATATGATGTTCATGATGTTCATGATGTTATCAACAAGTATTCATATACAAAAAAAACAAACAAATCCTTAGGTTTAGGCTTGCATGGAGTTTTATAGGTAAGTACCCTCTTGAAGTTTAGTTGGCTCAAACCTGTCCTAGTAATAGTAATCGGGTTCTAAGGAGCTCAATATCACTGGTTCGTTTCCTTGTTCATTGTTTCAGCATAAGCCTCTTTAGTGGCGATCGAAATATCCCAAGAAACCAAACCTCAACGAGTGTAGTATCGAGTATCTACCAACTTCAGACTGCACTAAAGCCGGTTATCTCACTACGTCCTAAAGGCCAAGTTGGTCAAGTAAAATTTCATTAGTGCTTCGTGACATCACTCGGCGGCCATGTATTCTCTTTGATTAACTCAAAGGCTACCAGTACCCACAAATATGTCGCACTAACGTAGCTATTGCTTAGACCATGTCGGTATACCCCACACAGTTTCCATAACATATTTCTACTTACCTATAATGTATCCCAAATCCGGGTAGAGGATTCGAACCCAAACAAAGAACCATAATGTAAAGCATACAAGTTAAACAATGTAAGCAAATAAATGTGATCTAGTCCTAAGGTAACCCAACTTTTAGAATTATCCCCAGCAGAGTCGCCAGTTCGGTGATACGGTGGGAAAACTGACTTAAAGGTTTTGCATTTGATCGTAAATGTTGCGGTTAGCAAGAGTCGCCACCGACTTTTCTTTTATCCAAAAAGGAAAGGTGAAAAAGCACAGGAAAGACCTTTGAGATTGTTTCTTGAGTTCGGGGAGTAGATTATGAAAAGGGAAGGTATTAGCACCCTTTTCATCCATGGTTTTCCATGGGCTCTTAGTTACTTGCTTAGATCATTTGCTTTTGTTTGAAATTGTGCTTTGTGTGGTTTTTGAAAATATTTTGTAAAGAGGCCATTGTTTAGGCAATCTTTGTAATGATTCTCGTTCGTAAGAATGTATACAAAGATGTTGATCTTTTGAAAATGTTTTCAAGTTTTGTAAGATGTTTTGAAAGTGTAAGTGTTTGTTTATGAAAATAGCAAGGATGTTTTGTTTGAAATTGAGCAAGTAATTAGGAGCAATCTACCTACTTAAATTTCTTTCTTGTTCATTTTCTTTTCCTTTGACATTGTTGTATTACCATTAATTTGGTAAGCAACCCTATCTTTGGATGTTAACGGGACGGGCGTGGGTCATCGTATAACTATGATTAGCAATGTTGCAAGGTATCTTAGCATTCTTTTTGAGGTACTAAGATCATTTGTAAGGTAACTTAGATAGCGTCATCGAGGGACTATGATCTTGTATTTGTTTGTTTTTGCTAAGATACCTTACATGCGTAATATGGCCATTTTGTATAAGGCAACCAAGTGGGATAACCCTAGGGGTGCTTGTGTGCAAGTGTATTATTTTCATGCTTGATTTTGCCTTGAATTATGGTTTTCTATTCGGTTGATTTTAATCTTTCCATACAAAACCTAATTACTAGCATTGTATATATGGAAGCGATAAATTGCGAAATTTAAAATTACTACGCTATTATAATACTTGTGGGTATACAATTTGTGAATGGGGATTGCAATAATATAAACCTAATTAGTCTATTACAACCAAATTGAATATGTATAAATAATTGAAGAAATATATAAAGTATAAATACAAATGGAAAGAAATGAATTTTTTTGTTTAGATCTTTTATATGAAAGTGGTTTTAACCTAAACCTAATTAGAGAAAAATAATTAAATATAAACTAAATTAACTTAAATTAATTATGAAAAGAAATTAATTAAGAAAATATTTTTGAATAAAACCCTAATTCTATTTAGTTGATTAAAAGAAAATAAGTTTAAAGAAAAAAGTATTTTTTTTGTATTTTTGTCTTGAAAATAACATATGGTGTTGTAAAATATTTTTTTGCCTTTTTTAATTAAAATAAATATATTTAAATAAGTATAAAATAAAATCAATAATAACCTAGTTTTAATTTAATTTACAAGGTAATTAGTAAAGATAAATAAAGTATAATGAATAAAAACAATTTTTTTGTGAGAAAAATATTTAAA
Organism: Vicia faba; assembly: GCA_948472305.1. Lineage (NCBI taxonomy): Eukaryota > Viridiplantae > Streptophyta > Magnoliopsida > Fabales > Fabaceae > Vicia > Vicia faba. The sequence goes on along the minus strand of OX451735.1, from coordinate 524,705,205 downwards.
TTATGTCAAAACATAAATCTACTATTTTTTAAATATTTTTTGTGATTTTTTTAGTATTTTATAAAATATATTTAAAAGGAAAATGAAATAAATAAGTAAATAAAAATAAATGGGCCAGGGGGTGCCAAAAGTATGCAAGGAGGTGAGCTAGCAAATAAAAAAAACAATTCCATGCCCAAAGGACACAGTGCCTGCAAAAAAACGTTAGAGAATCAAAAAATATGAAGGAAAAAAAATGTAAAAATGGTCACGCTGGGGCTTGAACCCAGGACCAAGGGGTGAACAGGCGTGCGCTTTACCACTGGGGTGACTATACATTCGTTTATATAAACAAAACCATAAATATGTAAGGCAAATCAAGTCTTGATGACTTCATCTTCAATCTCCAGCCGGTGTACCTATAACTTCTTCATTTCTCAACAAAAGCTAACCATGTAAATAACTAAAGCTAAAAGTAAAAGATAAATGAGAATTTCTCTGGCCCTAATTTGAACCCTAAAAATTTCAGAAACTTCAACTCTAAAATCCTCTAAGCTTAGGCCATATAAATGTAAACTATGGATATGTACAGTTTCGTGGAAATGAGGTTTACATTTTATCTTCACAAATGCAAGACTAACAATTCCTAAGTAATGAGATAGAAGTTCAATAAAAATACCTCAAAACTGGAAATCGTGAAATGCAAATGAGCTTGTTTCAAGTGATGGTGATGATCAGGTTAGCTTCCTTGGACCTCTAGGAAGCTAATGCAATGGCTGACTTGAACTGTAGGTGGCTGGAATGGTCTGGAGAAGTCAACTTGCAGACTCTGTTTTTTGGTTATGGAGGAAGGTGAAGATGGTGTTACAGTTCCAAAACAAGGACAGGGATGGACTATATTTGAGGTATAGAAGCTTTGCAAATTAATTTGAGGGAAAACACACGAGGGAAATGAGAGATACAAGTTCAAGGTCAGAACTGTGTATCAATGGTGTTTTTGAGTGTTTGGGATCATTTTAGGGCACTAGCATCTATGTGCTATCTTGCAAATAGTGTATGTACTTATATGCAAGAGGTTTTGAGGCTTGAAACAACTCAAAAATTGAAATCACATGTTATGGCTTGGTTACTTGATTTTGAAGCAAAGTTGACAAACATGGTTTCAATGTGAAGTACAAGGATTTGTAGGGTGGTTAGCAGGTTGTAGATATGTTACTTCTTGCTTTTAAATGTTTTTGAGTCAGAAACAATAATGTATGGCCTCAAGAAGAGTTGACATTGTGATTAAAGTCACTTTTCCAAAATGGAAGTGGTGACTTTCTTCCCAAAATGGAAATGCAACTTGGATAATGGCTCAAATGCTTGGAAAATGGATCTATCAGTTGTGTAAACATTAAGTTATTGAGTGATTAGCAAGTTTGAAACCTGAAAAGCAAGATTTGTACAGCATGCTTGAATATTGGATCAAGTGTTCTTCACAAAATGACTTGTAATTCAAGTTTGAAAAGCCTAACTTCTTGCCTTCGATTCTCCTTGCTCAAGAATGATCTCAAGGATTTATTTGACATTTTGGAAAGCTTGCAATGTTCTATACAACCCACATTTGAATTGATTTTGAATATTCCCATTGGAACTATGTGAAAAATTGCCATGAATTTTGGTCAAAAATCTGCCTAACTAGGGCAAAATTTCACTAAGTCTTTTTTAGTTCATGAGCATGTATTCACAAAATTATAACTTGAGATCCAACCACTTTTGGAAGAATTTGTGTGAAGCAAAGTTGTATATTTCATGGAGATATAAAACTTTCATGTTTGAAGTTTCCTTTGAATCATCTTGTATCATAATGAAAAAATTGCTCAAAGTTATGAAAATATAAGAAATTTTCGACACTTAGAAAAAAAATTTAAGTTTAGAAAATTTGACTTTTCAAAATGAAATCTTGATTTCTTTGGTTTCTTGATGATTAAGTTTCCTATTTTTACATGTTTTGATGAATTGTGATCTTTGGCACTTGAATTTGACCAAAAAGTCAAAGTTTGACTTTTCAGTATACAATTGACTTTTGATCTATTGACTGCAAAATTCATCTGTCAATCCAAAGGATTTGCAATGTTTTAAATCATGTCATTAGGTAAAAATGATGCAATTGGACTCTTGAGATCATGCCTTAAACCAATTGACCATTTGCTAGGTCAAAAATCAAAAATTGCCCTTTCCAAGTCAAAAAACCCTAATTTTGACCATTTTGCCCTTTTGGAGATTTGATCAAATTTCTTGAGGAATTATGGTCCATACTTGATCAAATGATACATATGAGTCTAAAATGTTGATGTGGATAAAAAATTATTAAGTTTGACTGTAAATTGGCCATGGTTGACTTTTCCCCAATACAGTTGATTTTTAGGTCAACTGTTTAATTGACTGATCAAAAGTGTGATCCAAGGCTTGAAACTTGACATGAGTAATCTTGGGGGTCTAAAATGATCCATGAAAGTAATATGAAGCCTTGATAGTTCAAAAAGCCTTGTGCAAACTCAAACCCTAATTTTGGTCATCAGTGCATAAGGAGGTGTCTTGAGCTGATCAAACCCTAATGCAGTCTTGAGCCCAATGAGATCTTGTGAGAAAATTCTTGATAAGTGAGAGGGAAAATTTTGGGGAACAACAGAAGAGTAACCCTCTTTTTGGTTTTTTGAGACATTTCTTGGGTTGGGATTGTTTGATATCACTGCGGTGATAGGGAGTTAGAGGGGTTCTCATATCTAGGAGGTTCCTACATAGAAGTTGCACTGGGTAGGGATTAAGTGAGAAGTTGTGAACAGGCATTGTTTAAGCTTCAAATTAATATTACTAATAGTGGATTTCCTTTCTTTCTTTGTATCCCCCAGATGTAGGTGAGTTGCATCGAACTGAGTTAACAATTGAATGTGTTCTTTAAGTTTCTGCAATTTACTTTTCTGCATAATCTTTCTGTTTTCAGCAAGTCTGTTTTTCTGTTAGTAGATGTTATAACATCTATCATGACATTGTGTGTTATTGAGACATTAGTCTTGACTTCTTCTATTACAATGCCAGAATTTTAATTGGCATAGAGAGCAGGCACCCTATTCTGTTCATTGGGTGATATCCAAGGGGATAATTTTCCAATACTATGGAGAAAGAAGAAGGGTATAACAACATACCACCTATGTTGGATGGTTCAAATCATGATTGGTGGAAGGTTAGAATGGTAGCTTTTTTGAATTCTATGGACAACAATGCTTGGAAGGTTGTTTTAAAAGGATGGGAACACTGTTTTGTAGGAAAAATATGGAAAAGTAATATCTACAAAACCAAAAGAATATTAGGATGAAGCTGATGATAAAGAAGCTATTGGAAACTCCAAAGCTTTGAATTCTCTATTTAATGGAGTATACAAGAATGTCGTCAGGTTAATTAATACATGTACTTTAGCCAATGATTCTTGGTAAATTCTTAAGATAACTTATGAAGGTACCTCTAAAGTGAATATTTCAAGATATCAGCTTCTCACTATAAAAATTGAGAATCTAAATATGAATGATGGTGAGACAATTCAGGAATATCAGATGAAGATTCTTGAAATTGCTAGTGCATCAAGTTCCTTAGAAGAAAATATGTTAGAAGCAAAGCTGGTTAGAAAGATTCTTTGTTCCTTACCTAGGAGACTTGATATGAAGGTTACATATATTGAAGAAGCTCATGACATCAACAACATGAGAGTTGATGAACTTAATGGGTCACTTAAAACTTTTGAATTGGCTATTAGTGACAAGACTGAGAAAATGAACAAAGGCATAACTTTTGTATCCAATGCTAAAGTTGATGAAGTTCATGTTGATCTTGATATTGATGAGGGTCTGTCTAATGCCATTGTGATAATAGGGAATCAATTCAATAGAGTTTTGAAGAGATTGGATAGAAGAGGGAGACCAGATGTTAAAAACATCTCATATGATATCAGTAACAATCTTGATTACCAAAAGAAAATAAGAACATAAGAGAATTCAAGTCAAGGCAAAGTAATTCAATGTTACGAATGAGAAGGATATGGTCATATTAGACCTAAATGTCCCAACTTCCTCAAGAAACAATAGAAGGGTTTCACTGTATCTTGGTATGATGATGATAAGTCACAAGATGAAGATAATTCTAAGACTATCAAACTTGTGATGGCTCTATCTAGCAGATGGGCATATGAAGATGAAGCTTGTGATGAGAATGTTCTTTATGAAGACTTGGATTTGTCCTGCAAGGATACCTGTGACATGTATGATGAAACCTCAAGAAAGAGGAAGAATAAAGGAAGGTCGTTGCTGAATTAGAGAATGAGAAGAAGAACTCTTATGTAATGTCTCTCATATACAAAGTGATGTAACTCGCTTAAACTCCAAGCTTGATAACTTGACAGATTCCATAAATATGATAAAAGAGGATGAAGATGCCAAAGTTCATTATTAATTTGATAATAAACTGAGAAGAATGTCAGAAGAAAAGTTATTTCCTTTTGAAAAGAAGAAAAAGATCAACATGTCCAAACACATGTTACAACATCCTGGAAAATATGATGGATCTTCAAATCAACCTCAATCTAATTGGAGGTGTAACTATTATGGTGATTCTGGTCATATAAATCGTTTTTGTTTCAAATTGTATGGAGATCAAAAATCTTCACTTCGTTCCAAGGCTAATAAAGTGGGCAAAAAGAGAAGTGTTGAAAATAGGGATACTAACCTTATAGCTCATACTTCCTTGAGAGACTCAACTAGTGAAGACTAGTACTTTGACAGTGGATGCTCTATACATATGACAAGGGTCCAGAAGATGTTGGTGGATGTCAAGCCTCATCCCACAGGTTCTGTCAGATTTGGTGATGGGTTTAAAGGAGAAATTAAAGGAATTGGTAAGCTGGTATGTGTTGTTTGTCCCAGTTTAGAAGATGTGTTGTTTATGAAAGGATTAATTGCTAATCTTATTAGCATTAGTCAATTATGTGATCAAGGTATGTTAGTTAACTTCTTAAATTTAGAACGTATGGTCAAAGATGAGAAATAAGTTATTTTAATGAAAGGCATAAGGTCCAAAGACAACTGTTATTTGTGGGAATCTCAAATAATTTCTTACTCTTCCACAAGTTCAACAACCAATGATGATGAAGGGAAGTTATGGCATCAGAAACTTGGACATCTTCATTTCAAAATAATGAAGGAAGTCATATCTGAAGGAGCCATAAGAGATATGCCAAAGATCAAGATTGAAGAAGGAAAATTTTGTGATAAATGTGTAAGTAAAAAGTAAATCATGATGTCACACCCAATGTTGCAACATCAGACTACTTCCTAAGTGTTGGAAATTCTTAATATGGATATAATGGGACCATTATAGATAGACAGACTAGGAGGAAAAAAGTATGTCTTTGTGGTTGTAGATGACTTTTCTGGATATAATTGGATGGATTTTCTTAGATAAAAATCAGATACTTTTGAAGTCTTCAAAGGTATGTGTCAAAGAATTCAAGAGGAGAAGACGAGTGTGATTGGCTAGGTCAGAAGTGATAATGCCCAAGAGTTTAAGAATACAAAATTCTCCAAATTTTATGATTATGAAGGAATAAGCCATGAGTTCTCTTATTCTTGGAAAACTCAGGGAGATGGAATTGTTGTGCAAAAGACTAGAGTCATACAGGAATCAGCTAGAATCATGCTTAGTGCTAAGAAATTTCCATTTGAGTTTTGGATTGAAGCTATGAATATTGCATGTTATGTTCATAACAGGGTCACTTTGAGAGGAGGTACTATAACTACTCTCTATGTGGTATGCAAAGGAAGGAAACCTAAAGTTAAATACTTTCATATCTTTGGAAGTAAATTCCAGATCTTTATTGACAAAGATCAAGTGGACAAGAAGGATTCCATAGGGGATGAAGGAACATTTTTGGGCTACTCTTCAAGCAGAAGAGCTTATTGAGTTTTTAACTCCATAAATGAAATGACAAATGAATCTATTAATGTGATAATTGGTGATTAAATTTGTGAAGAGAATATGGATGTTAGAGACGATGTTGGAATATCCTGTGTGCAAACTGATGGAGCACTAAGGGAGGAAATTTGTGAATTAACAAGCACTAAATTAGTGAATTTTCAATATAGCAAAGGTCTTTCTATTGAAGGACAAATATAAAAATCCAAGGAATTGACTACAATTCACTCTGGTAAAGGAAACATCACTAAATTAAATATAAATATATCAAATATTGATGAATGTTTTGCCTTTAGGGAATAGTCTATGTTTCTGGATCAGTAAAACTTAGGAATGCGCTTCTTCATATACTGTTGGAGATGAAGGTAGGGAAACAAGAGAAAGTTTCTCATAATTGGTGTTGAAGAGACATGATGTCAAGAAGGATGTCATGACATTTCATAGTGAAGATCTGAGTTCTTTCAAATATCTCATTCAATAGTGGGATTGGAACTTGTATTATTAAGGAGTTATAGCAATTACATATATGGAGGAATACAACTAATCCTTCATCTATCCTCTATACTTTGAGGCATGACATGCCTGGAGAAATTGCTACTAAGAAGGTATGGAAGGAAGGTGTTATGTAAGATAGTGGGGCTGGCTACAACACTGAGGAATGTAAAAGGCTCTTTGACAGGGAGAAGAGGTGGAAGACCACTTGAAGCTGATCAAGAGTGTGTATGTTTCCATCTGACTTTTGTGCTTTCATATGTGGTATTGCTGGTGTGCAATATGTGTGTTTCTAACTTGTGTATATTTACTCCAATTTTTGTCAATATTTTGGCTAAAAAGGGGGAGTAAAGTGTTGGTTGTGTTTTGTGTCCTAATGTTACATCACATGTCTTGACGTATTGATTTAGCATTGTGATAGGATTGTGTTACTGCTAAGGGAGAGTAGTATTTATGGTTTCTTGTTGAATGCAACTATTCAGGGGGAGCATAATAGCTTGTTATGTTTGGCTGTGTTACAGTTGCTGTTATGGTTGTGTTGTTATTTGTGAGGCATATTTTCTTCTATTGTACGTGCCTCTGATGTGTGAACCTGTGATGTTCAGGTTTGGTTTATTTAATGGAGATTTACATTTTCCCTTGAGGGGGAGGATTGATTATGTATGACACAGGGAGTAACGTACTTGTTTGATTATACAAGCCTTTTAGCTCTATTGTGTTTTTATAGAGTTTACACATATTCATGTAACTTGTCTTTGTGGTTTTATTCCTCTCTCCAGGGTTATTATGCAAAGGTTGTTTTCGCCAAAATTTTCCAAAGGGGGAGATTGTTAGGTCTGTAATTTTATGGTTGTCAACAATTTTGGTAAAGTAAGTAGTTAGCAACAAATTGATCAAAACATGTTTCATTTGGAAAATGTGTATTGCAGCCTAATGTTGAGCAAGATGTCATAACATGTTGACCAGCTTGTACAACATAGTCTGCTGGACTTTATTTGAAAGATGTTCTGACTGATGTCATAACATGTTACATCATAAAATCATGACAGTATACTTGGTATGCATCCTTTAAGATTTGATTGGAAAATATGAGTTTCTGGATGATTCTAGTACTCATTCATTCACAGACAATCAAATATTTTTTAGGAACAAATGCATATTTAATTAGTTTCATAAAAAGGATCTTTGAGACTTCTTAGGAAACATTTATGAGATTTGTTTCTATTTTCATGGAGAAGATTCTACATGGATTTGGTGCTTCTGACTAGATTTGATTGAAGAGTCCATTCCCACTGCAAGAGTCTATTTAAAAGGACATCCAAGACCTAGTTTTTTAAGCATTCATTTTGTAAATGTACTATGCAAAAATAAGCGTTTAGGGTTTGAGAGGTTCTTAGCTTTTTGTGTGTCTTTGTACATCCTCATGTATCTTTTGATGCATTGAGTTTGACTAATTATTACTTGTTTATCAAGTTATTGTTCTCCTATAAGCTTTTAAGCAAAGAGTTGAGTATTGTTCTTAGTTAAGATTTTAAGAAAAACTAAGTATTTTTGTATTGGAAGAGTAATCTTCTTTTTAGTTTCTTGAGACATTTCCTGGGATTGGGATTATTTGATATGACTGTGGTGATAGGGAGTGAGAGGGGTTCTCATATCTAGGAGGTTCCTAGGTAGAAGTTGCATTGGGTAGGGATTAAGTGAGAAGTTATAAACTAGGATTGTCCAAGCTTCAAAATGATACTACTAATAGTGTATTTCCTTCCTGGCTTGGTATCCCCTAGATGTAGGTGAGTTGCACCGAAGTAGGTTAACAATTAATTGTGTTCTTTAAGTTTCTAAAATTTACTTTTTTACATAATCTTTCTATTTTCAGCAAGTCTGTTTTTCTGTCAGCAGATGTTATAACATTTGTCGTGACATTGTGCATTATTGAGACATCATTCTTGAATTTTATTATTAGTGCCAAAATTTCATAGACAATAATGTGTTTGACATACAAATGTTCCTTCCTTTAGTTTCTTTATTTGAAGTTTGATAAAGTAGTTCAACTCCCCCAGGAGACTCATTTCAAACTCTCCCTGCATAAGTGATTAGAAAATAAAAGTGTACTATTTTGCCTTTGTAGTAATAATGAGGATAGTTCCCTAAATGTCGATCTCAAGGACTGCGTGTAAATATGTAGTCTAGATTGTTGCTCAATTAAACAAAAACTAGTGTTTGGGTTAGATTTTCTAAAATAAAATATTTGTGAATAAAGTAAATGGATGTAGAGAACTGTTTCGACGGATATGAGTAACATGCTAGGGAAAAGTGTTTCATTTATTCCTGTAAAACTTCTGAATTAATATTGCAATAACTTATTTTCCATAATCAATTACAGGTTCTTAAAGGTGTTTACTCCTAAGTATGAGAAAACCTTTAATCATTCATCCTAAGCCCTAAGTCTGAAGAAACTTACTGATAAAATTAAGCATTCTTAAATCAAGAATAATCAGGTTCCTATAGGGTATCCCCAATCTTAGGTGATATCTACTATAGAATGTTCTCATGAAAGAAATACCAACGACGGTGCAACCTAATTGATAATCATACATCAATATCAATTTATCCGAAAGAGAAAGCAATAAGAGCATGAAGAGAATAAATTGATTGTGAAAAATAAATTGTTATTCAAAACCTAAAATTAAAGTCATTACGGATTTAAATCATGGACACCCCATAGCTTTGGGGGGTTTAGCTACTCATAGTAATCAAGGAAAACAAAATATAAAGTGTAGACATTACAAGTGCTGAGATAAGAGTTGATATTCAATCGCTTCTGTTCATGAAAATCTACCTCTTACCAAAACCCTTTTCTTCTCCAATCTTCAATCGTTCATTTTTCCTATTACCAAAAAGTCCTGGTTTTTATCAAAAAACTAGCTTAAATAGAAAAGTGTTGTATCTTTATTTCTCTCTCTTCAATCAGATCCAAATAGCCAATAAAACCAGGTTTAGAATGACCCAAAACACCCCGAGCTTTCAAATTTCACTGAAAAAGAAAAAATTTGGTGTTAGCATGTATGCACGCTACGGCTTGTAGCAGGTTCTACTGGTGGTCGTAGCGCTCCCCTGTTTTTTGGTTTTATCATCTTTTGATCTCAGACATCCTGCTACGGCCTGTAGCACGTGCTACGTGTGACCGTAGCACACCTATGTTCCTTGTGTTGAAAAATTGAAACATAGGGCTCATGTTGCACCTCTTCTACATCCAGTAACAGGTGCTACGGGTGGTCATAATAGGCCTACTGGAGTTCGAGAAAACTTCTTCAATTCTTTGCGGTTTGTCTGGGTTTTCGCTTCTGATCCGTCTTGAATATCTGTATGAAATTGAAAAACAATAAAGAAACACAACCAGAGCATAAAATTTGAAAAATGTAAATAAAGATTAAAAATAACGAAATGATTAAATAAACTAACGATAACCAAAATTGACTCAAAAGACCACCAAATAAGAACAAAGTTCTAAAGCTTACCTGGATTTTTGCTGAACAAGTGATACAAAATATAGCATAAATAGAGACTGATCATAACCCCAAACGTAGCTCGTTGCTTGTCCTCAAGCAATGTTCAGGATAAAAGAAAACTCTTGTCACCCCCAAAAATAATTGAAAATTCAACACTTACCACAATACTGTTGAGATCTTTCATAACTCGCTTTTGCCTCTTCCTTCAGAGTCCCATGCTCCCTACACCTGATTGCTCCACCACACTTCCACATAGAAATATTATTTCACCTGTTAGTTTATTTCACACTCTTACCAAGGCTCTCGGGATTAAAGTGTTTGCACTCAACATTTCACAATATGCAATATCAACTCATAAGCTTGAATAAATTCTCATTTCATTTCAACATGCACACAACACACACTTTTTTTAGGTCTTTCAGGTTGTAACGGGGCTTGGGTTAAGGTGGGATATGAAAGAGAAAAAAAAGTTTTTTTGATCATAGTTAGTGTTATCATTCTTTTCATTATGTTCATTTAAAAGTATCATCGTTGGACATATTAAGACATATTTTGTTTTGGTCATCTCCACTACTATGTTTTTCTTCTCTTTTCTTTCTGAGTATATTTCGTGCATCCAACTGAGTCTCTTCCTTTGGTGAGTGCTTTTCTTTATGCAATCAGATTCTCTTTATTTTTCATTCATATTTTTGTTTTTTTTTTCTTTTTTTCGCACTCACCTTGTTCAGCTTTTGTGTGGCTACCCCAAACTTAGAATGAACCACAAATTCAAGAACAACAACAATCATATGAATAGAGTATGGTAGTGTTTAGGCCATGGGTTACAATGATGTGGTAATAAATACAAACAAATGGATACAGGCTCAACTGGGATTAACAAGGGATAAGAATTAATAAGGATGACTTGAAAGGCTCGGGGGTATAATAAATAACATGCCTTAGTGTGTGTAATCATGTAGTGATATTCGGGAAAGAAACTTACACAAACTCTGAGTGATAAAGACATACCAGAATTATCTCTCATAATGAATATTGTGTTTGGGCTTTTCTTCTCTCACCATGTTGGTTAAAGCTGACAAAGTCCATATTATCTCTTGTGTGATGTAGCTTCCCTATTAGCTTGGGATTTACAGGGTTCCTCTGTTAGTCGAGTTCAAGAAATTTGCATCCAATCATCTTCAGCAATATCAAAAAAAATGGGTAATTAAAGAGGAAGCAACAGAAAGTTGAGTGATTCTTTTCAGTCATTATCATTTAAATTCATCACTTATTCAAACAATAAAACCAAAAACATGTAATACTTGAAACAAATAACGCAAAAGATACAAATAGGTAACAAAAAGTGGTAAATCCCCCCACACTTGAATTAAACATTGGCCACAATTTTTTAGAACAAGAGAGAGAAGGGTGACTCATAGTGAGTGAAAGTGTGGGTTTCCTCCCTTGTAGAGCTTTGTTTAACATCGCATGGCTCGATGACTCATTCCTTCTTGTTATAGGGGTTACTTTATCTTACACACCTTGTTTCTTATCCTTTCTACAACAAAGAAAATATCTGGTTCAGAGATAGGGACTACTTTGGGCCTCATGTCACCTCCTACTTCGATGTCCTTACCTTGATGTCACTTTTTCTTCTTTCTCTTGGCTTTTGAAATGGATCTTTGATTTTTTAAGCTTGTTGAAGCTAAAATGAATGACACCCTCTGAGAGATTATGCTTGAGACTTTCTCTAGTTGTGGTCTTGGGACATGGCTTTCCCCCCATGTTCTAACATGATAACTGAGAAGATAGTATATTTTTCATCCCCCGACTTCTTGATCTTAAACACCTTCGAAGTTATTTCATCATCATATGATTTTAAAGTTAGGGTGTCTTTTTCCACATCAAAATTGCATCAACTTGTGATAAAGAACGGCCAACCAAGAATAAGCGGTGTATCTTCATCTTCAGAAATGTCCATGATCTCAAAATTAACCGGAAAGATAAATTTATCAATATGCATAATTACATCTTCTACTACCCCATAGGACCGCTTTATGGTGTGATCAACAAATTTTAAATTTGTCCATGTATCGCTCACTTTTCCAATACCCAACTTTTGAAAGATAGACAATGGCATTAGTCTCACACTAGCACCTAAATCAATGAGAACCTTCTTGAAAGTTATGTCTTTTATAGTGCACAGGACTGTGACAGATCCAAAATCCTTTTGTTTGATTAGGATTCTTCTATCTGGTGATATTGCACTACACCTTTCATTACAGGGTACATGTCCATCTCCTATTGGTCTCTTTTTAGATATTACCTCTTTCATGAATTTATGGTACAGGGGAATTTTCTCAAGTGCTTCAAAGAAAGGCATGATGATCTCTAACTTCCTGGACAATGTGGCAAATTTATCAAATTCTTTCTCTTTTGGATCCTTCTTTGTTACTCTTGGAGGGTAAGGTAACTTAATCACCGGTTTAGCCTCCTTTTTATTTTTCTCTTTAGTTTGCTTTACAGGCGATATAACTTCTTATGGTTCTTTCTGATATTCCCTCACTTCCAGCTCTATACTTATGACATGGTCATCAAATTTTGCCTTATCTTATTTATCTTTATCCACTTTTTGACTTCTTGTTGTGATAGCATTATCATTCTCATGATTTTTTGGATTGCCTTGTGCTTGCAGAGATAATTGTTATGTTATTTGTCCCATCTGAACCTCAAACTTTTTTATAGAAGTTGCGGTTTTCCTTTGATTATTTTTATTTCTTCTTGAAATTTAATATTGTGAGCAGCCATCTTTTCAATGGCTATCTCCCAATCTGCTTTCTTAGGAACCTGTTGCTGTTGTTGTTGTTGAACAATCCCTTGTTGATCCTTCCAGGAGAAGTTGGGATGATTCTTCCACATTGGATTATAAGTATTTGAATAGGGATTATTCTGCTTCAAGAAATGTATCCCTTCAATTTGCTGTTGAGTCGCAAGACAATACACAATATAATGAGGTCCACTACAAATTTCACAACTAACAGTTTGAGCAGGTTGAATCTGAGCTACCTGTTGGGTACCTATATTCACTGCCTTTAGTTTCTTTTCTACTTATGTAGCCATTGTATCTTCTAACCTTATTTTACTTGTTTCCAGTTTCAGATCAATAACCCCTTCTGATTTTCTTGCACACCTGTCATACAACTCTAAATGCTCATTTTCAGATATTGCTTCAATGATCTTCTTGATACCAATGACTATTGAGAAATTAGTTGAGCCATCAACTGTTTTATCAATTATCTGTTTGCTCTTAATTCTAAGACCATTAACAAACATATGCATCTGTTGAGTTTGATCCATATTATGAGTAGGACAAGCCACTAGGATTCTTTTGAATCTTTTGTAAGAATATCCCAATGACTCACCCTCTTTCCCTTTAAAGTTCACGATATCATATCTTTTTCTCAAGAACACTGATGTTGGAAAATACTCATTCAAGAAAGTCATTTCCATCTCTTCCTAAGAAGTAATACTGCCAATTGGAAGAGAATAAAACCACTCTTCTACATCTTCAGATAAAGTGAAATGAACATTCTCAACTTCTTTGCTTCATCAGTTTGCCCATCAATCTTTAAGGTTTTACTCATAGTCAGAAACCCTTTGAGGTGTTTTTTAGCATCTTCATTTACCTTTCCGGTGAAAGGCTTCTTCTCGAGTTGAGTAATTATGCTCGGATGCACTTGAAAATTTAGCACATTCACTGGTTGGTTTACAACTGTCTACCTACCACCTGTTGCATTTTCCTACCATAGTCACCAATGAGTCTCTCAAGTGCTGGTGGATCTTCAACCATAGTTTTTGGTTCTTCCTCTGACTCTGAATCTGAATGGATAAAGATAATCTCTTCTTCAGAGTCCAAACTTGCTAATCTATCTTTTCTAAGCCTTACACAAAAAGTTCTTTACATTTCTGCGTCAAAAGGAAATTCAGTTGAGGGATTTCCTCGCATACAAATGTCAGAAGCAGAATAGTAGTAACAGAATAAAAATAATAATAAAACTAAAATAAAATTTTAGTTGACGAGCAACAAAATTTCAATTGAACTAAAATTTGAACTCTATATTATGGAAGTCCCCGACAACGACGCCAAAAACTTGATCAAAAAAATAGTAAGTGTACTATTTTTCCTATGTAGTAATAATGAGGATAGTTTCCCAAATGTCGATCTCAAGGAATGCGTGTATATATGGAGTTCGAGTTGTTTCTCAATTAAATAAAAACTAGTGTTTGGATTTGATTTTCTAAAATAAAATAATTACGAATAAAGTAAATGGATGCAGAGAACTGTTTTGACAGATATGACTGGCATGCTAGGGAAAGTGTGTGATTTATTCCTGTAATAACTGTGAATTAATATTGCCACAACTTATTTTACATAATCAATTATTGGTTCTTAAGGGTGATTACTGCTAAGTCCTTAGTGAGAAAACCTTATATCATTCATCCTAAGTCCTAAGTCCAAATAAACTTACCGATGAAATTAAGCATTATTAATTCATGAATAATTTGGTTCCTTTAGGGTATCCCTAGTCCTAGGTGATATACACTATAGAATGTTCTAAAGAACTACTAAAAATGCATAAACAACAACGCGCAATTCACGACGGTTCTTCCAACACCTTGGTGACATCTCTAAACCCACAACTCTAACATTTTATTTTATTTTTTCATTAAAAATTGTTAACATATAATAACGGTTGCAGCCATAACCGTAGTTATAGAATCCATGCTTTCTTGGGTTCAAAACTCAGTGCCCTCAAATACACTATTCATTTAATGTTAAGGCGTGTCTTTTCTATTTTATTTATTTTTATATATAAAATAAAGGGTTACGACCACGGGTGGAAACTTCAACCATTGTGAGTATATTTATATAAGCGAATTAACTCTCACCCTTTCACGGTAGCACCATATCTATCACAACAAAACCCTAGAACCCATTTTTCCTCTTCTTCTTCATCATTAGCATTCATATTCTACAGTATAGCCGTCAATCTTGTTCTTCTTACATAAAGGTATTATTCTTTTTCCTTATTCTCTCATTTTCGTGTATGTTGTTGTTATGTTTCACTTGGTTTTCCTATGAATTTTTTCTTGTTAGATAGTTTATGGATATTTTATTGTTGTATGTTGTTATGCATGTTGTGTTGTTGATAAATAAGTTTGTGGTTTCACATGTTGATAATTTTCACAGTGTTTGTAGGACTCTAGAAAAGTGAATGAAGAAACAACAATAATAGCAAACTTCATCTAGTTTTAGAAGCTATTAAAAGAAATATAAGAAGTATGAAGCTATTGTGTTAACTTCATCCACCTTATTTTTTTTCATGGCTTCACAAACTAGATGAACCTCATATGGTGATTGTTGCACCCCAAAATTTGCCCTCTCATGATTTCCAAAGTCTTCCCCTTGCATGGTTGACCAGAAATCCTTGCCTAAGGAAAAAGAAAATTTTTGAGTGGTGCTTTAAGTACCTTTCGATTGGCATTCTGAAAGACCCTTCGATTGGTATTCTGAAGGAGCCTTTCGATTGGCATTATGGACAAGCACTTCGATTTTCATTATGTCAAGGCCTTCGATTGGCATTCTGAAAGACCCTTCGATTGGAATTCTGAAAGACCCTTCGATTGATATTCTGAAGGAGCCTTTCGATTGGCATTATGGACAAGCACTTCGATTGGCATTATGGACAAGCACTTAGATTTGCATTATGTCAAGGCATTCGATTGGCATTCTAAAAGACCCTTCGATTGGCATTCTGAAAGACCCTTCGATTGATATTCTGAAGGAGCCTTTCGATTGACATTATGGACAAGCACTTCGATTGGCATTATGGACAAGCACTTCGATTTGCATTATGTCAAGGCCTTCGATTGGCATTCTGAAAGACCCTTCGATTGGTATCTGAACAAGATCTTTCGATTGGCGCAGCAAAGGACTCTTCGATTGATAAATACCCTTCGATTGATATTTGACAAGGGCCATTTGAAGAACTCCTTCCAGTCCATTTGGAAGAGGCCATCAAGAGGGCACTCAAAAAACATGTCCAGGTACACTGAACATGAGAAAATGGCATGTGTCCCTTGCAAATATAGAAATAATTAAATGCTGATTGTGGATTCAATTCCTGAGTTAAAGGCCAGATTCTTGCCTTTTCTGTTCCTAACTCCACAAGAGCTGATTCAACTAGAGTGATTCTTTTCAAATCAAGCAGTCGAAGCAGAAGAAATTCATTCGAAGGAGGCAACTCAAGACCAATCGAAGAGCATGGCCTGAAGGCATTCGAAAATCAAAAGTGTCCAGGTTCATTCAAGAGACATGAATATTTCAAAAAAGGAAAACTTTTAATGTGTCTGATTCTTGTCTCATGGCTTTAAAGGCCTGTTTAATTGGCTGTCTCTTGTCGTTACTAGACCCCCACACTCCTATAAATACAAGGGCCAGCATGCATATCCAGGACGGAGAAAAAACAACAAAAAAGAGGGAACAAACAGAAACGAAACAAGAGAACAGAAAAGAAACGGAGAAGAAACAAAACGGGGAAACAGAACACAACAAACAGTAACGAAACAAGAGAATAGAAAAGAAAAGGAGAACAAAAAAAACATTGGAGAGGCGCTGCCCATACAATCCACCAAAGGTTGTCAGAATTTTCCAAGCTAAAGCAGTCCTTCAGATCGAAGGTGCCCGCGCCCAGAAGCCCTCAGATTGAAAGTGCTCCCATCCAGCCAGTACCCAAATCGAAGATTCAATCTGCTGGTAAGAGATGGTAAATTGTCAAAACTTTTCATTTTGCATAACACCTCCATATTTCTATCCCATTCGATTTGCCATCCTAGATAGAACTCAAGGGCTTGGGTTTGGCCCCAGGTCATGTTCTTCGTTTGCTAACATTTACGGCAGATTTAGCCTGAAAAGACTCAGCGCATGCAGGATCGAAGGGCCTGGGGTTCGATACCAGGCCCTGAGTTTTATTTTGCTAACATACTTTTGCAGGTATAGGATCCCAGATCGAAGGAGACACCTTCTCTGGATCGAAGCTTCCCATAGTCCTCCTGGATCGAAGAAGGCATTTTCCCAGGATCAAAGGGAAATCCCCTTCCCTGGATCGAAGGCTGTTCATGCCCACTTCCTGGCCCAATCGAAAGAACCATGACCCTGTTTGGATCGAAGCTTCCATTCCCTCCTTGGCTCTAAGCTCCTTTTTTTCCCTGGATCGAAGGATCCCCCTTGTATTTTATTTTTGTTTTCATTGACATCTTTTTATCTTTTTAATTAACATTAAAATAAAAAAAATCACAAAAAGATTAGGCTAGTTGTTTTTCCAACTATATTTATTTCTTAAATAAATTAATTAATTATTTTAACATTTTTCTTAAAATTAAAAAAATTAATTGACTTAGGCCTTATGTTCTTTTATATAAAAAACAACAAAAAGATTTTATTCTTAGGATTTTTAGAGGTTATTTTCAGATTTGCGCGCGTTTATTTTATTGTAATTTCCTACTGGTTTGTAATAGCTTAACTAAGACTTTTACACTTTACTGCTTTATTCCCCCAATTTTTGGACATGTAAATAATCCCCCTCCCCGAAGCCTTGTAATAGCGTAGGATTTACAATTCCCGCACTTTAAATTCCTGTACATATATTAACTGTTTAGATGTATGCTAACTAGGTTATGCATGACAAGATTAACTCTTAACTTAAAATCAACAGTAGCTCACCATGACATACAAAGATAATATAACTGAAAATTGACACACTTGCACATGCCACTCCTAGGGTACACCTCACTTGGTTGCCTCGAACGTGGTCATTGAGTATAGGATGTTTTAGAGGTCGCCCTCCTATCCAAAGATCAAAGTTTCCTCGAAATGGTTGCCTCGGAAAAATGATGTAAGACATTAGGGTTACCGCTAAAGCGTCCTAACATTGCTTTAGTGACCACACGTCCCTTAAACCGAATTGACCCGAAAACTCCAACGACGGTGCTACCTACTCCTCAATAGTGGGATAGCACTGTCTAAAGGACACTTGCACAGTCTAATTCCTTTTTGAGTAGGTAGATGTTCTTAAGTACTTTCTCCTTTAAAAAAACAAAATAAAACTTTTAGCACTTACACTCTCTTCAAAAACAAAAATCTTTTCAAAACCCACAATCACAAAGAAAAGCAAACTTTTGAAAACATAGTGAGCAAGTACCTAAGAGCCCGTGGATAACCACAGATAGAAAGGGTGCTAACACCTTTCCTTTCTATAATCTACATCCTGAACCCGAGAAACATCTCGAAAAGGAATTTTTCTGTTCTTTTGTCCTTTCCTTGTTGGATAAAATAAAAGACGGTGGCGACTCTTACTTACCGCGACATTTTGTGAAAACGAACGCAAACGCGAACCAGCATTCCAAAACAGTCAGTTCTCATTCCCATCGATCACAGAACTGGCGACTCTGCTGGGGACTCTTATAAGTGAGGTGTACCTTAGGATTAGATCACTTGTGTTTTCAATTGTATGCTTTGTATGCTTTAAATTTTTGTGGGCTTGTATCGGAGTTCTATAGATCCTAACCCGGATCTGGGGATACCCTTTAGGTAAGTAGCAATAAAGTGTGAGGGATTTGTCCGGCGTATACCGACACGGATGAAGCAGTAGCTACGTTGGTGTGGCACCTTAGTCTGTACCGATATCCCTTGTGTTGAAACAAGGAGAATATGGGTCTTCTAAGGAGTCATTAAGCACCAACTGACCTTATAACCTTAAATTGACCAACTTGGCCATAGAACAGTAATAGTATGCTACACTCATTGATACTAAACTCTCGCGATGATTCCAGCCGCAAGAAAAGGTTGCTAAATTGGAATTATGACCGATTGAGGGTAGTCAGTGATATTGAGATCCTCTAGAACCCGGTTACTATTTTTAGGACAGGTTTAAACCAACTAAACTGAAAGAGGGTAATGCCTAAACTCCATGCTAGCCTAAACTTAACGCTTTATGTGTGACTTGTGTGCCTTCAAACTTGAACTACTTGCACATTCTTGTTATCTGACAACATGGTTTCCTTGCAGGTTTTATTTATAGTCCTTATCCAATATTTTGGATTTATTGCAGGGCTTACTTACATCACCTCATACTTTTGCTTAAACGCATAGCATACACATCATAACATCATGCCTTAACATGTCCTTAACCATTCCAAGGATCTCAAGGGTCTGTGATGCAGGTTATGGTAAATCAAATGCCCAGCAAGGGGCAAAGGGGATTTATTTTCCTCTAGCCAAGGTTGCCTAGAAATAAAAACACGATAACTTGAGTCAGGGGCTATGACCCACTCGATATGGTGAGCTTGACTCTTGAAGAAGGACTCTCAGCAACATGAAGTTCCTTCAATCAAAGCTACAAGATTCAAATTCTAACAGTTTCTCGTTTACCCCGCGAGATCCTTGAAAACACTGCATACATATATCATACATATCATTGCATAATAGGTCTTCCAGTACAAGTCTCTCATGTTCTCGCTGTTATTTCAGTAATGGCTCTCCAACAAGACAACCAAGATCTTCATACTCAAGAGACTCAGTTCAGGGAAATCTTCCTAAACCTATCCAAGGGGCAGGAAGAGTTTAGAACACTCCTCATGGGGAATTTGGTCAAGAAAAGTCCTGAAGACAATAAGGACGAACGGCTGGAACAACTGCAAGCTGAGTTCAGTGCCATGAAAACCCAGATGCTGGGGCAGATGGCTCTTATCCAAGACTTATCCCAAAGACAAGAAGAGCTCAGGGTCCTCGTCAACAAGCTTCTTCAAAATAACCAAGTGGGGAAAACAACTAGGGTTGAAGATCAAGTCATCATTCAAGCACCTTTGGGGCAAGAAGACAAGGGAAAAGCTCCTCAGCTTGCTTTAGGGTCAGAAGCCCAGCATCAACCTCGCCAGCATCAACAGGGGCATCAGCGTAAAGAGGTCATGCCTAAAAGACAATTTACCAAGATCAACATGTCACTGACTCAAGCGCTACAACACATGTTGAAGGCAGAGCTGATTACATTAAAGGCTCCTCCCTGGAACCCAAATACTTCCGCTCCTACCTATCATCCCAATGAAAGGTGTGCATACCACTCTGATAGTCCGGGACATGACACAAACAGCTGTTGGACTCTGAAGAACAAGGTCCAAGACATGATTAATGCCAAGGAGATCAAGTTTGACCCTCCGGAGACTCCAAACATAATCACTGCTCCTATGACGAATCATTGAAAGCTTTTGTTCATTTGAATTTTCAAGTTGTAATCTCTTTGTTATTCAAACAATTATCTATTAATGTCAAACTCTGTTTCATTAATGCATTGCATATGTTTGTCTTGATTTTATCCACTCATTTTCATTACATTTAAACTATGTTTTTTATGACATTCAACTCTTGCTAAAAGTTACAAGCCTTTAGAGGGAGGATGACAAAACAATGCCATAATCTCATACAGTATGCTTTTGGACAGACCTTGCTGACGATGTACAGGCATTTCTTTCAAATCCTAAACACTGGAGTTATAAGGAAGATAATCCCTAGTCAACCCCTTCGAGCCAAAGAAGTAGGAGTTTTCTGTTTTTAAACAAATTGAAACCTTTAATTTAAACCTGGGGCAGGGTAGTCTCTCAGTTAATTCAAAAGATGCGCATTGAATTCGCAAACTCTCAGTTCATAATACAACGAACGGCATCAAAAGCATTCCTCTGGAATCAAAATACAGTGGTGGTTCCTTATCTCATAGGCAGTCAATCTCTCAAAAGAGAAAATCCCACTGAGCCAAAACCTATAAAGGAGGCTCGGGGCATCCCGCTGACTGTAATATCGAAAACAGGAACAGTCAAGCAAAAATTAGGGATAATAAATCAAAAGAACGAGGTCATTACAAATCCTCGACAACATGAAAAATGTTGCAAAAAATGATGACTGCCTTCAAAAATCCAACTTGTGTGAACCATCACCAAAACGTCTTTCCAAATTAGAATAGAGTTCGACGCACAATTAACTGAGTTTAGGATTGAAGAACATCACGAAGAGCGGGTAGGTACAAATATACTTTGAGCCTTTATCCTTTGTTTCTTTAACCGTGAACCAAGCCACGTTACAACCCTTCAAAAGTCTTAACTGAAGCATGGGTTAGTTCGAAAGCATACTGTTACAAAAGATATCTTGACTCCTTTAAGGCTTTGCCTTAAATCTTGTGTTGAATTTGTCTTATAAAGAGTTTTCTGCTAAAAAACGCATTTTTCAAAACTTCGAGACAAGCATAAACTTTGCATTATTTGAATATCATTGTTTGCATTTGGCTATTTGTTTGACAGCGGAGAAATTCACACAACGAATATTCGATGAACGAAAGCCCTCTCAGTGAACAAAATCACTTCAAAAAGAATGACACTTCCATTGACAAATCTCATATCAATAAGGGGACTTGACATGTCACTATCCAGCACACCTGGGGCAGTCCAGTCAAGATTTCAAGAAATCTCTGAAGAAGTGCAGAGTAACCAGGGGCAAGTCTCCATCTCCGTCACTTGGGGCATTGAACATCAATCTCGGTGAAGGGTTACGTACAATTAAACATTGTCTGGAAATGTCACAAACACTTGCTACTAGGGGCAATGACAAATCTCCCCAAAATCCTTCTCATAGGATGACTCCCAACAAGGGTTTAATCTCTGAAGACCTTTCCCCAGCTGAATCAACCTCAAGAATCCTCGAGGACTTCCCCCAACGAAGATGTCACCTCTCTAGCGGACTGACGACATGGTTTATTTCCCCAACAACACCAGGACTCCCCAGCTTGAGTTTGCCTCTACGACTACTACAAATCACAGGACCACAACTCCTCTTCCCCAGTAGACTACTCTACAATCCCCAGCAAGTTACTGTGAAACCAGGACCCGACCAGATGTCAGTTTAACTTTGACTCCCCAATAGAGCAACGGACAACCGAGACTCCTGAACTTGATCCCCAAGAATGAATCAACACTCTCCACAGAGTTCTCCTCAACAAAACAAGGATCCTCAGTGGAAACATTCTAAGCAAAGTTTGAAGACATACCTAATCTTCAACAGCAGTCCAGGATTTAATAACTCCCCAACACTTGTCAAGAATTTATTCTCCAAGACAAAATTACATTTCAATAACATTCATAGCATATGCATACAAAATACATATAACATGAATCTAATTTATTTTGAGAACATCATTACACAATGCATACATCATGACATTGCATACAACTAACTCTTTACCTTTTCAGGAAAGATCAATCAACAGATAAAAGTCATCATCCCATTGAGGTAGTAATCATCCAAGATTCCTTCATCATCCTGCTGAGGTAGTAATCGTCCAAGATTCCTTCATCATACTGCTGAGGTAGAATTCATCCAAGATTCCTTCATCATCCTGCTGAGGTAGTAATCGTCCAAGATTCCTTCATCATCCTGCTGAGGTAGTAATCTTCCAAGATTCCTTCATCATCCTGCTGAGGTAGAAGTCATCCAAGATTCCTTCATCATCCTGCTGAGGTAGTAATCGTCCAAGATTCCTTCATCATCCTGCTGAGGTAGTAATCATCCAAGATTCCTTCTTCATCCTGTTGAGGTGGTAATCGTCCAAGATTCCTTCATCATCCTGCTGAGGTAGTAATCGTCCAAGATTCCTTCATCATCCTGCTGAGGTAGAAGTCATCCAAGATTCCTTCATCATCCTGCTGAGGTAGTAATCGTCCAAGACTCCTTCATCATCCTGCTGAGGTAGAAGTAATCCAAGATTCCTTCATCATCCTGCTGAGGTAGTAATCGTCCAAGATTCCTTCATCATTCTGCTGAGGTAGAAGTCATCCAAGATTCCTTCATCATCCTGCTGAGGTAGTAATCGTCTAAGATTCCTTCATCATCCTGCTGAGGTAGAAGTCATCCAAGATTCCTTCATCATCCTGCTGTTGTATTAGTCATCCAAGATTCCTTCATCATCCTGCTGAGGTAGTAATCGTCCAAGAATCCTTTATCCTGCTGAGGTTGTAATCGTCCAAGATTCCTTCATCATCTGTTTGGAGTAGCAATCGTCTCAGATTCCTTCATCACACATCATTATCAAAAAGACCTCCTCTAGTTAGATTTATTTCTTCCAGTTAATGACAGGCAATCAGAGACATTCAAATAACAATCCAGATACGATCCAGATTCGGATGTAATTCTGTCATTCATTCAAATACATTCCAGCAATCATTTCTGGATGGCATCTTTAAACCCATCCTCCTACGAACAATCTCCAAATGGCATCTGTAAGCCCATTCCCGACGTCACAATGTTGATACTACACCATGCGAGTGCAAATTTCTGGGCACTCTAGTGTTCAATCATCTTCCACCTTCGGATCACGAAAGGCACGCAAGCCAATCTACATCCTCGGGTTTAAGAAGATTGAACAGGGGCAACTGTTGCACCCCAAAATTTGCCCTCTCATGATTTCCAAAGTCTTCGCCTTGCATGGTTGAACAGAAACCCTTGCCTAAGGAAAAAGAAAATTTTTGAGTGGTGCTTTAAGTACCTTTCGATTGGCATTCTGAAAGACCCTTCGATTGGTATTCTGAAGGAGACTTTCGATTGGCATTATGGACAAGAACTTCGATTTGCATTATGTCAAGGCCTTCAATTGGCATTCTGAAAGACCCTTCGATTGGCATTCTGAAAGACCCTTCGATTGATATTCTGAAGGAGCCTTTCGATTGGCATTATGGACAAGCACTTCGATTGGCATTATGGACAAGAACTTCTATTTGCATTATGTCAAGGCCTTCGATTGGAATTATGAAAGACCCTTCGATTGGCATTCTGAAAGACCCTTCGATTGATATTCAGAAGGAGCCTTTCGATTGGCATTATGGACAAGCACTTCTATTGGCATTATGGACAAGCACTTCAATTTTCATTATGTCAAGGCCTTCGATTGGCATTCTGAAAGACCCTTCGATTGGTATCTGAACAAGATCTTTCGATTGGCGCAGCAAAGGACTCTTCGATTGATAAATACCCTTCGATTGATATTTGACAAGGGCCATTTGAAGAACTCCTTTCAAGTCATTTGGAAGAGGCCATCAAGAGGGCACTCAAAAAAACATGTCCAGGTACACTGAACATGAGAAAATGGCATGTGTCCCTTGCAAATATAGAAATAATTAAATGTTGATTGTGGATTCAATTCCTGAGTTAAAGGCCAGATTCTTACCTTTTTTGTTCCTAACTCCACAAGATTTGATTCGACCAGAGTGATTCTTTTCAAATCAAGCAGTCGAAGCAGAAGAAATCCATTCGAAGGAGGCAATTCAAAACCAATCGAAGAGCATGGCCTGAAGGCATTCGAAAATCAAAAGTGTCCAGGTTCATTCAAGAGACATGAATATTTCAAAAAAGGAAAACTTTTAATGTGTCTGATTCTTGTCTCATGGCTTTAAAGGCCTTTTTAATTGGTTGTCTCTTGCTGTTACTAGATCCCCACACTCCTATAAATACAAGGGCCAACATGCATATCTAGGACGGAGAAAAAACAACAAAAAAGAGGGAACAAACAAAAACGAAACAAGAGAACAGAAAAGAAATGGAGAAGAAACAAAACGGGGAAACATAACACAACAAACAGAAACGAAATAAGAGAATAGAAAAGAAAAGGAGAAAAAAAAACATTGGAGAGGCGCTGCCCATATAATCCACCAAAGGTTGTCAGAATTTTCCAAGCTAAAGCAGTCCTTCAGATCGAAGGTGCCCGCGCCCAGAAGCCCTCAGATTGAAAGTGCTCCCATCCAGCCAGTACCTAAATCGAAGATTCAATCTGCTGGTAAGAGAGGGTAAATTGTCAAAACTTTTCATTTTGCATAACACCTCCATATTTTCTATCCCATTCGATTTGCCATCCTAGACAGAATTCAAGGGCTTGGGTTTGGCCCCAGGTCATGTTCTTCGTTTGCTAACATTTACGGCAGATTTAGCCTGAAAAGACTCAGCGCACGCAGGATCGAAGGGCTTGGGGTTCGATACCAGGCCCTGAGTTTTATTTTGCTAACATACTTTTGCAGGTATAGCATCCTAGATCGAAGGAGACACCTTCTCTGGATCGAAGCTTCCCATAGTCCTCCTGGATCGAAGAAGGCATTTTCCTAGGATCAAAGGGAAATCCCCTTCCCTGGATCGAAGGCTGTTCATGACCACTTCCTGGCCTAATCGAAAGAACCATGACCCTGTTTGGATCGAAGCTTCCATTCCCTCCTTGGCTCTAAGCTCCTTTTTTTCCCTGGATCGAAGGATCCCCCTTGTATTTTATTTTTGTTTTCATTGACATCTTTTTATCTTTTTAATTAACATTATAATAAAAAAAATCACAAAAACATTAGGCTAGTTGTTTTTCCAACTATATTTATTTCTTAAATAAACTAATTAATTATTTTAACATTTTTCTTAAAATTAAAAAAATTAATTGACTTAGGCCTTATGTTCTTTTATATAAAAAACAACAAAAAGATTTTATTCTTAGAATTTTTAGAGGTTATTTTCAGATTCACGCGCGTTTATTTTTTTTGTAATTGCCTACTGGTTTGCAATAGCTTAACTAAGACTTTTACACTTTACTTATTTATTCCCCCAATTTTTGGACATGTAAATAATCCCCCTCCCCGAAGCCTTGTAATAGCGTAGGATTTACAATTCCCGCACTTTAAATTCCTGTACATATATTAACTGTTTAGATGTATCCTAATTAGGCTATGCATGACAAGATTAACTCTTAACTTAAAATCAACAGTAGCTCACCATGACATACAAAGATAATATAACTGAAAATTGACACACTTGCACATGCCACTCCTAGGGTACACGTCACTTGGTTGCCTCGAACATGGTCATTGAGTATAGGAAGTTTTAGAGGTCGCCCTCCTGTCCAAAGATCAAAGTTGCCTCGAAATGGTTGCCTCGGAAAAATGATCTAAGACATTAGGGTTACCGCTAAAGCGTCCTAACATTGCTTTAGTGACCACACGTCCCTTAAACCGAATTGACCTGAAAAATCCAACGACGGTGCTACCTACTCCTCAATAGTGGGATAGCACTTTCTAAAGGACACTTGCACAGTCTAATTCGTTTTTGAGTAGGTAGATGTTCTTAAGTACTTGCTCCTTTAAAAAAAACAAAACAAAACTTTTCGCACTTACACTCTCTTCAAAAACAAAACTCTTTTCAAAACTCACAATCACAAAGAAAAGCAAACTTTTGAAAACATAGTGAGCAAGTACCTAAGAGCCCGTGGATAACCACGGATAGAAAGGGTGATAACACTTTCCCTTTCTATAATCTACCTCCCGAACCCGAGAAACATCTCAAAAAGGAATTTTTCTGTGCTTTTGTCCTTTCCTTGTTGGATAAAATAAAAGACGGTGGCGACTCTTACTTACCGCGACATTTTGCAAAAACAAACGCAAACGCGAACCAGCATTCCAAAACAGTCAGTTCTCATTCCCACCGATCACAGTGATGATGATGGTGGTAGCAAGCGTATAGTATGAGTTGATAAATGGTTTTTCATATGCAGCTAGCAAGTGGTTATGGTTCTTTACTTATCACTTAAAGCTTCAAAGGAATGGTTAGTTGTTCAATTCTCCCAATCTATGTAAACTAATTCGATGTTTTTGTTAATAAATGTTGTTAGTGAGTTTGTTATATCATATGTGATTGATTATTTCATTAACCCCTCATTGAACTTGCATTCATTTAAAAATATTTTCAAAATAATAATTTAAAAATTAAGTTATTCTTGAAAATCAACTTAGACGATCCAATGTTTTTCGAATTGCATGCATCTTGTAAATAATAATTCCCTTTTTAGAGTATAGAATTTCATTCAATGTCAAAAATTCTTCAAAACAATGTTGATAGATGGATGACGGTCTATATCTTTCACACAAATCTTAAGTTTAAAAAATAAAGTATAAAAGAAGAGGAAATCAAATTTTATGTGAAAGACTTAGACTGGCATCCGTTTATCTACATTGCTTTGAAGAATTTGGGATTGAATCAAATCGTATAGGCCAAAAGAGGAAATTATGATTTACAAGATGTTTGCAATTCAAAAAATATTTGATCTTGTAAGTTGTTTTTCAAGAATAACTTAATTTTTCTGATTATTGTCTCAAAAATCTATTTAAATGGTTGTATATGGTTAATGAGGGACAGGAAAAAACAAGAAATCCCATATTTTATAATAAACTCTTACATATACCACAACGGTAGAAACGTTTATCCGTGGTGAAATTCTATTTTTATGCACTTTAATATTGGTTATAGATGGGTATCAAACTCATGCCACTATAATTATTACAACGGTTGTTTACGTCAACCGTTGTGATATACATTTTACCACAATGGTTCTTGGACCACGTGATTGTAAGTTCTGCATATACAACCACACTCTAAATAACAACGTCTGGACCCGCGTGATTATATTGTAAGAACAAGAAGTGTTTCTACATATGGCCTTGAGGTTTTGATGATAACTTTACATGTTATCTTAGAGAACAATTGTATACACTAATGGTTTCGTCTAGTGTGTATTTGCTACTATAATGTTCTTACTTTGGTACAAGGCATGTGACCCCATCAGGTTCTGAACATACACTCTGGAAGAAAACATCTGGTTACGTGTTTTGTTGAAGTCAAGGTTCTGAAATTATCTTCTGCAACGTGTCTTAGGAACATTAGTACAAGAAGTTCTGATTGTAACTTTATGGTTAAGCTTTAGATGCCTTCTAAAGCTTTGCTTCTATGTGTTACAAGTCTGAAGATTATAAAGACAAGGCTCTGTTGAACAAGTTCTGATGATCTGAAGAAAAACAATTTCTTACAACCAAGTGTTAAAGACTATGAAGACAAGGTCATGTGTGATAAGTTCTGAAGACTCCAAGACTTAGGTTCTAATACTTAAAGAAAGATTCTTCTACAACAAGCTTCAACGTTTGACATTCCAATATCAGAAGCCTCTGAAGATAAGGAGAAAAGTTCAAAATGGTTAATGTGTGATAGTGTACAAAAGGTACATAAAGTGTATGTGACATCTACTCTTCTAGAGTGGTGCAAGGACAACCCTTTTGTACTTGACTGTGACTACTCTCATTATAACCGTTGAGAACCAACAACTAGATTTATGATTTACCTTTCTACCCTTTCAATGGATCTCTTTTACAATCTATAAAAGCAAGACTTAGAAGCTTAAGAAAGGTAAGAAACAACACTACAACGACAAATATATTGGTTCAAATCAAGCTAAACAAAACTACACCAAAACATTGTGCAAACTCTGTAGAAAAATCTTCTGTGTATATTTTTGTAAATAAGAAAGGAGTTATTGCTCGTATCTTGCAGTAGAACACTTAGGTGTTTTTCATTGTACTGAAAAGTCTGTGTAATTTTCCTAAAAGAAGAAAATCTGTAATACACTGAAAGTACTCAACTGTTGTAGAATGATACCTTGAGAGACTGAGTGAAGGTCCGATCTAAAGAAGACTCTTGTTGCGACTTGAGTGGATTTGCAATAAGGATCAATGGAATTATTGGGGGTTCCAATAAGGTTGATCATACTTATTGTGGGTTTTTCTGTAATTATTTTGGTTATATTGGATTAAGTCGTTATTGAAGGTGAAATCATCCTTGAGGGGGTGGACTGTAGTAGCTTAGTTAACAGCAAACTAGGATAAACATCATCGTGTTTATTTACTGTTATATTCTTAGATAACTTATTCTGTCACCAAGGAAAATATTTAATTTTATGAAACCCAATTCAAGCCCCCCCCCCTTTCTTATGTTTCTCACACCTTCATATATGTGTTTTCCAACTGTTGTTAAATGGGTTTTCCATAGTAGTGGGATTACCAATGACGATACAACCTAATTGGTAATAATACATAAATCTCAATTTATCCGAGAGAGAAAGCAATAAGAACATCAAGAGAATAAATTGATTGTGAAATCCAAATTGTTAGTGCAAACCTAAAATCAAAGTCATTACAGATTCAAATCAGGGTCACCCAAATAGCATTGGGGGTTTAGCTACTCATAGTATTCAACAAAAACAAAATATAAAGTGTATACATTACAAGTACTAACATTAGAGTTGATCTTCAATCGCTTCCATTCATGACAATATGCCTCTCACCAAAACCCTTGTCTTCTCCAATCTTCAATCGTCCATTTTTCCTCTTGACAAAAAGTTATGGTTTTTATTAAAAACTTGTTTAAATAGAAAAAGTGATTCCTCTGTATTTCTCACTCTTTAATAAGATCAAAAATTCAATAAAATCAGGTTTAGAATGACCCAAAACACCCTGAGCTATCAAATTTCGCTGAAAAGGGAAATATCTGGTGTCAGAACGCATGTGCGCTATAGCTCGTAGCAGATGCTACTGGTGGCCGTAGAGCTCCTCTGTTTTTTTTACTTGATCATCTTTTGGTCCCTGAACTTCTGCTACGGGTCGTAGCAAGCGCTACAGGTGGCGGTAGCACACCTCTGTTCCTTGTGTTGAAAAATTGAAATGGAGGGCTCATGATGCACCTCTGATATGACCAACTGCAAGTGCTACGGGTGGTCACAGCAGGCCTACTTGACTATGAGAAAACTTCTCTGACTCTTTGCGATTCATCCTGGTTTTCACATCTGATATGTCTTGAATATCTGTTTGAACGTAAAAAACAATAAAGAAACACAACCAAAGCATAAAATGCAAAAAATGGAAATAAATCTTAAAAATAATGAAATGATTTAATAAACTAACGGTAAACGAAACTGACTCAAAAGACCACCAAATAAGAACAAAGTTCTACATTTTGCCTATATTTTTCCGAATAAGTGATATAACATATATCATAAATTGTGATTGTTCAATAAGCTTAGAGAACTCATTGACAAGATGCATGTTAGTTGATCCAAAAATTATATTGTAAACATAAATTTAAACAAGTAAAATATGTTTTCCTTGACGTTTAATAAAGAGAGTGGTATCTACCTCCCCTCTAGAATATTCTTGATCAAGCAAGAACTTGTTAAGATGGTCATATCATGCCCTTGGGGCTTGTTTAAGATCATACAAAGCATGTTTGAGCTTAAAAACATGATTAGGATACTCGTTATTTTCAAAATTGGGAGGTTGTGAAACATACAACTCTTCACTTATGTACCCATTAAGGAACACACTTTTCACGTCCATTTGACATAATTTGAAGTTTTCGGAACATGCATATTCTAGTAAAAGGCGTATAGCCTTGATTCGAGAAACGGGAGCATAAGTCTCCTCATAATCAATGCCTTCCTCTTGGTTATAACCTTGAATGAACAGTCGGGCCTTATTCCTTATTATCACACCATGTTCGTCAAGTTTATTCCTAAACACCCATCGTGTTCCTATAACTTGATGATTTTGTGGATGAGGGACAAGGTCCCAAAATTCATTTCTTCCAAATTGATATGATTCTTCTTGCATGGCCATAAGCCAATTCTTATCAAGTAGGGCTTTCTAAGTGTTTTTAGGTTCAACTTGTGATACATACGCGTGGTGATAACATAAATTACTTATCTCAGAGTGTGTTGCTACCCCTTTAGTGATGTCTCTAATAATGTTGTCAATTGGATGATCCTTGGAGGTTCTACACTCCAATGGAAGACCACCATCTTCTTGTTAACTTTCATCGTCCTTCTTTTCTTGGTTTTCATCGTCCTCCTTTTTCGGTGTCCTTGAGTATGTCTTTCGTGGATTCACCTACACCGTGCAAAGAAATACATTTCTCAACACTAGTTGGGAAAGACTCATCAAAAGTAACATGAACCAACTCTTCGATAATAAGTAATCTCTTGTTGTAAACTCTAAATGCTTTACTAGATTGAGAGTATCCAAGAAATAAAAATACCTTCATCGACTTTCATGTCAAATTTCCCAAGATTATCCTATCCATTATTCAAAATAAAACATTTAGATCCAAATACATGAAGATGCGATAAATTTGGTTTTCCGCCTTTTAAAAGTTCATAAGGAGTTTTGTCAAGAATAGGACAAATAAGTATCCTATTTAAAACATAACATGTCATGCCAATAGCATCGGCCCAAAAAAAATTTGGTAGACCATAATCATTGAGAATTGTTCTTTCTAACTCCTCTAAAACACGATTCTTTCACTCCACGAGTTATAGGAGTTGAAAAGTTATGTTCAACACAATATTTTTCAAAGATGTGGTTTTCAAATTCACCTCCATGATTTCTTTAGATGGCAACAATTTTATAATTCAATTTATTTTTGGATAACTTGGCGAAACGTGTGAAAGCCGCTAATGTTTCATCTTTGCTACGCAAGAAGATAGCTCAACAAAATCTTGAGTAACCATAATAGTTGTCACATATGCTTTTGGTACGTGATGGCCCAAATAAATCCATGTAAATGAGCTCAAGAGGTCTTGATGTTGAAATGAAATTTATAGATTTAGAAGAGACTCTTGTTTGTTTTCCCTTTTGACATGCATCACTTAGGTGATCTTATGAAAACTTTTGTTAGGTAGACCAAATACTAAATCTTTTGCAACTAACTTGTTAAGTAGATCAAAGTTGACATATTCCAAACGCCTATACCATAACCATGAATATTCACTCATAGTGACAAGACATTTAGAGTTACTCGAGGATACACATCTTAAGTCTAGCATATAGATATTGTTTACACTCACGCCATTAAACATGTAATTTTTCTCCTCATTATGCATGATCATGCAACTATCTTTGGCAAAAGTTACCTAATAACCATTGTCGCACAATTGACTAATGCTAAGAATACTATGTCTAAGGCCTTCAACTAACATAATATTTGAGATAATAATGTTTGAGCGATTACCTATGCTACATTTTCCAAGTATGACACCTTTGTTTTGATCTTTGTAGGATACATAACCTTTCTTGTTCGCGACAAAGTCAGAGAATAGAGAGATGTCTCCTGTCATGTGTATGGAACATCTACCATTGAGAATCCAGTTACCCGCCATAGAGTCAAGACACTCAACCTACAAAATAAAAAAATGGTGGTAGGTACCCATTTCTCATTAGGTCCTTGGAAGTGAGTAAAAATTTTGTTGCCTTTGGGCAACCATTAAAAAATATCTTTAGGACCTAAAAAGAACCTACATTTGTTGAAACAATATTGACAAAGCAACCTATGATGGGGTTTACTTTTTATATTTGAATCCTTCTTAATCAAACTATACTTTTTATAAGACTTTGCAACCTTTGAAGAATTAATAGAAAAATTAACACATGGTTGTGATTCCTTGTTTACTTTGGTTTCAAGAGTACTTACCTCTTGTTGCAAATTTTACAAGTTTCACATCTGAACCGACATGATTCCTCATCCTACTTTTTATGATTTTAACCATCTACAATAGATCACTTTATTGCTTTAAATTACTTATCGGTTTCTTCAACCTTTGCTTTCAAGTATGTAATTTTTTTTATTGGAAGCTAATTTCTCATAACTATGTAATGCATATTTTTGTAGATTTTCAAAAGCATTTTGCAATTCAATAAAAGACAACTTATCAACGTTAGAGTATTTAGAATGACTTACATTCTTTCTCTTGATTTGACGTTGATTGGCCATAAAATAATAATTTCCCTCCTCATCGCTATCACTTGAGCTTTCTTGGCTTGAGACATCACAATTGCTATCTTAAGAAACATAGGCTTTTCTAGCTTTCCTAGACTTGTTTTGTTGGCCTTTAACTTTTTCATTTTCAAGAGATGGACAATCAGGTCTATAGTGACCTGATTTTTCACATTCATAGCATATACCTCTTAGTTTACTCTTTTTGTTGTCTTAATCTTTAGAGGATTCATATTTCCTTCTAAATTTTACAAGATTCTTGTCGGATTATTTAACACAATTCTTGTGAATGTATTGATTGTATCTCCTTGCAAAGGTTCACATTTGGTCATCATCCAAATCTTCTTCATCATAAGAATTACTATCATAAACGTGCTCACTTTTTAAGGACGTTGAAATCCTCAGTTTTTGAATAAAAGTCGATTTAAACTAGATGAGAATTATTTGATATGAATGCGATTCTTTTCCGCTGCATTAACAAAAGTTAAAGTTGAAAATTATGATTATTTTTTTTGTTCATCTATAATTGTGTTTTATATATATTTAAAGTTGAAAACTATGATTGTTTTTTTTTGTTCATATATATATATATATATATATATATATATATATATTAAGCAAGGTTTAATATGTTTTGAAGTGTACCATCCTAATTGTTTGTAATTGATTTATTTTAAAGAACAAAATTACTCTGATTTTATATTAATATTTTTAAGGGAAATTAGGGTGTTACACAAGATGTCGGCTCCTCTTTTTCTTCTCGAGGTACATGATTTATCTCAAATACTTTGAATCCCGCTAGCCTTTTCACCGCTAATTTGAATTATTTTGGAGCAAAGTGTCCTTTGCTTAGGTATATCCCTTTATTTGGGAAACGACCAATCAGGAATCCGTTCGAAGCTTAATGTATTTTCCTCCAATTTCACTTGCTAGTGTAATCCCAACACTGACCACTTTGTATTCAACATGGTTGTTGGTGGTTGAGAATTTGAATCTTACATATACTTCCACCACTAACCTCGAACTATTTTCTAGGATCACACCAGGACTATATATATGTATATGTTTTAAGCAAGGTTTAATATGTTTCGATGTGTACCATCCTAATTGTTTGTAATTGATTTATTTTAAAGAACAAAATTACTCTGATTTTATATTAATATTTTTCTAGAAAATTAGGGTGTTACACAAGATTCGGCTCCTATTTTTCTTCTCGAGGCACATGATCTATCTCAAATGCATTGAATCCTGCTAGCATTTTCACCGCTAATTTAAAGTATTTTAGAGCAGAGTGTCCTTTGTTTAGGTATATCCCTTTATTTGGGAAACGACCAATCGGGAATCCATTCGAAGCTTAATGTATTTCCTCCAATTTTACTTGCTAGTGTAATCCTAACACTGACTACTTTGCATTCAGCATGGTTATTGGTGGTTGAGAATTTGAATCTTACATATACTTCCACCACTAACCCCAAACTATTTTCTAGGATCACACCAGAACCACTCCCCCTACTATTGGATGATTTGTTGATAAAAACAACCCATGCTCTATCTGGCTCTAGGGGTATAAAATTCATTTCTTCTAAGAAGTCAAATAATAATAGGCCTTTAAGGGATCTACTTGCTTCCAAGGATATCTCAAATTCATATGAATCGGTATCCTACTTTGTCAATTGTCAACTAGGTCATGTATATAAAGCATATGCTTTAGAGGTCGACCCATACTTAGTACAATGGAGTGTGTGGGGAAATATCACCGCAGTTTGCGAGATGTCATTACTAACGCTAGGGCCACCTTTTCGAATTTGTGAAATCGCGTTTCTTCCCCTGTCAGCACTTTTGAAATGAAGTACATTAATTTCTAGTGGGACTAAGAATCTTTGATTAATGAGGCATTAACCGTCTCTTCAACAACAACCAAGTATAGGTGCAAAGCTTCTTTTGAAGATGGTCTAGTTAGTACCAGAGGCAAAACCAAATTTTTCATTAAAGAACTAAACGCTTCCTAACAATCAGTGATCTATTCAAAATCAATTTCCTTCTTCAACAACCAGTAAAAAGGAAGAGTGTGTTGTGCATATTTTGATATAAGTTCTCAAGGAGGTCATAATATCGTTTAACCTTTGTACTTCCTTTTTTGAGGTCGGAGAGCTCATGTGAATGATCACCTCACATTTTTCATGATTAGCTTTGATTCCCTGCTCGGTCAAATGGAAACCAAGAATTTTCATGCCTTTACCCCAAAAGTGCACTTCTGAGGGTTAATGTGCATATTATACTGCTGGACTTTCCTGAACACCTGTTGAAGGTGTTGAGCATGAAGTTCTTCTTGGGCAGATTTTACGATCAAGTCATCCATGAAAATTTCCAATGTATCCCTTATCTCTTCTTGGAAGATTTTGTTAAGCATTATTTGATAAGTTGCATTATCATTTTTCGAGCTAAAGGGAATTTCATTGTATTATTAAATTTCTTGCTCCTTCATAAAGGAGTTTTTTATCTGGTCAGCCTCATACATATGTATCTGATTATACCTCGAATAAGCATTCATATATGAAAGTAATTGGTACCCCACAAAATTATCTACTAATTTGTCAATGTTCGAAAAGGAATGGGAATCATTTGGGTAGGCCATGTTGAGATTTGTATCATCAACACACATCTTCCACTTCCAGGAGGATGTTTTTCACCAACACGATGTTGGACAACCACTAGGTGAACTTAGCCTCGGAATGAAACCAAACATCCAATATACATTTTTGGAAGATTGTGTCCTCTAACACTGGGAAACGTAAAGAGAATTAACATCCATGTTTAGGTGAAGGTAGGCTATGCTAGGATCAATGTCAGGAATCTCGTGTAGGGTTATTGCAAAAAGATCAACATTATCTCGGAGGCATCTGATCAATGTGGCCCTTACTTCTAAAGAAAGGTCGACACCTATCTTTACTAACATGATAAGGTCTTCTCCTAGCTGAATGGTCTCAAAGTCGCTATCAAGGACATGTCAGATCTCGTCCTCTTGAGCGTCTAGGTGAAACCCCCTGGATTTTTCCAATTTCCCTTGTATATCTACTTTCGAGGTTACAACTGACACTAAGATATCTATTTGGATAATCTCTTTGACTCTTTTGGCTTTATTTACATCGGCAACGGCCACAACTGATCTACCTCCCACATTGTGATACGTCACTTTCAGATGCATCGGGGATGCTACTGTATCTAGTCTTGCTAGGAGGATATCCCTAGGACACCCCGAAAGAAGCTTATGCACAACAATACTATGAATATGAGAATTATCTCCCTCTCTCATAATTACTGTCAAATCTACGATTTCTTGAGGACGAGTATCAAATCATTTAATGATAGTAAATTTCCTCCTCGATATGAACTTAGGTTTGTTTGTTCGATTCCTATCAAGTCTGTTGTATCATAATACAACATGTTACAAGAACTTCCTTCGTCAACAAGGAATCCAATCAGATTGCGATTGGCAATGGTGATTGCAAGGATAAGAGGCAAATCATCGTTTGGAATTCCATCGATCTTATCATGATTAAGGAATCCTAATTCTGATCGATCCATTCTTCTCTGAACGTCTGCGTCGATCATGTGTATGGAGCAATCTGAAGTGGGAAATATGTTAGACGATGCAACACCATTGAATTCGTCAATCAGGAATGCCTAACAAACAATTAATTCAGAGAACGCATTCTGGATTCCATCCATAAATACCAGGATTATCTTCTTTGTTTTCCTTTCTTTACGACTATAGATCAGGATTTAAGATCAAGATCCATCTGAATGTGAAATTTAGCGGGAATTATTTATCATATTCATGCAGGCGATGCTATTTGTTGTCCCCCAAAATTTTCCAGAGGAACATCCTGGACCCTCAGGTTTGCTTCCATCAAGTTTCAAGCTTTGGATTACAATTTTCCAAGAAAGTCATTCACAAGGGCAAAATGGTCAAAAGCACACTAAAAAGTCAAACTTTGACTTTTGGGATCAAAAATCAAGTTTCAACAATTATATTTCATCAAGACATGAAATTAATTCATCAAAATCAAAAGTCATAAATTACTTTGAAAAGATCAAATTTCTAAACATTTAGAAAATTTTCTAAGTGTTAAGAGAATATGATAATTCAGAACTTCTGGGCCAGCCCCCACGCAAGCGCAATCAGAATTTGCAAAGACGGTTCAGAATATGACTCTTCAGTCAGAACATATGGTAACTATGTTCTTCAATCAGAACATGGCTCTTCAGCACATGAAGACTATGTTCAACGATTAGGTCAGAACATCACCCTTCGAGTCTCATTTTGGTCCTCTTCGATCAGAATATCACCAAATGCCAACACCTCGTTTGAGCAGCCTGCTGCACTGCTATGACATAGTCCTACAACTAGCTGCCACAACACTCCAAAGTGCTGCTGATCAAGTCCACGCCTGCATTTTCTCAAACCCCATAATTGCACCAAATTGGCATACAAAAATTATGATTAAAAAGCAATGGAACAGTATGCCAAAAGGGTTTTAATCTCATTTGTTTTCCCCCCAAAACCACAACAAATTCACCTATAAATAAGTTTCTCCATCACACTTTCAAGGGGATGACTTTTGGAAAGAGAGAATTATCAAGGAGAAAAGAGAAAAAACAGTCAAACATTCGTAAACACAGAATTCCCAAACAAAACCATACCTTTGTTATTCCCTTTGAATCAAAGAACATAGCATTTTCTGTTCCGTTGTTCTTGCTGACTCCAGAACATCTAAAAGCAGTAGCTCAAGTCCCAAGCACACGTTCCAGATTCAAAATAAGTCTTTCTGACTTTGAATCTTTTCATTTAGGACATCATTAAATATGTAAATATCATAATATTGATGTTGTCCATATAATTGCATAAGTAGAAAAAACTGTGGATCAGAACTTCTTGAATAAAGCTAGGCTCAAAATTAGGATTAGAACTTCTATGAATTGTTGTGCTTGTATCTATCTGATTCGCTGTTATTAAGAATTGATTAAGTTGCAGTTGTTTTGACTAGTGTAAGGAATGAGGTGAAAATGTAACACAAAATTTCTGGGTTTTCTTTCTCACTATTTTAGCATAACATAGAACTTCTGATTTTTAGTCACTGTTTAACACGCACAGAATTTCTTATTTTTACTCACTGTTTAACACGCACATAATTTCTTATTTTTACCCACTATTTAACACAACACAAAACTTCTGATTTTCACTCACTGTTTAACACAACCTAGAACTTCTGTTTTTTTCCCCTAACGTTTGTTTTAGGATTCCAATGGCATCAACCCAGAACTTCTGGTCACCTCTGACTTGTTTTTCTGAGCTACAGCACACAGCGCCGGAACTTCTGGTCCCCTTCATTTTCGTTTTCAGCAATGCGTTGATCCTACATTCATTAGTTTTTTCCCTTTTTCTCATTTTTATTATTTTCAGCATTAATACTTTTTTAATAATATAACAAAACATAAAAAAATATTTTCTTTTATTAATTAATTATTTTCCTTTTATTTATTAAGATAAAAAACCATTTTTTAAGTAAGTCCTTTCCTTTTCTTATATTGTAAAATTCAATATGGTTGTAATAGATAGGATTTAAATTCTTGTAAATCCTCATTTGTAATCATGTACCCCCATCCCTAAATAATGTAATAACACAGGACTTTACATTTCCGCAATTTACCGTTTTCAAATAAATGCTAGTAATTAGGGTTTGTATGATAAGACATAAAGTCAACAAATAGATAACCCTAATCAATACTAAATGCATGTAAATCAAACACACTTGCACACTAGCACCCTTAGGGTAATCCCACTTTGTTGCCTTTCGGAATATAGTCATGTCCCTCGAATATGGGCGTTTTAGCAAAGATCCTTTGATAGAAAAGATCGTAGTCCCTCGATGATCCTCAAATGTTGCATTCGATAAACGATCTAGCCCCTAAACGACATTGTTAAAACGTCTCGTAGGTTGCCTTCTATGACTATACAAACGTCCCACGCCCGTCCCTTCACATCCAATGATGGAGCTTCTTACCAAATAAATGGTAAGATAGAAACATCTAAAGGAGGAGGAAAAGAACATTTAAGACCTTTTGAGTAGGTAGGTTACTCCTAGTTGCTCGCTTGCTCACAACAAAATATTTCATA
The DNA here is from genome assembly GCA_948472305.1 of Vicia faba. NCBI lineage: Eukaryota > Viridiplantae > Streptophyta > Magnoliopsida > Fabales > Fabaceae > Vicia > Vicia faba. The sequence goes on along the minus strand of OX451735.1, from coordinate 524,666,306 downwards.
CACCAACACTTCACTTTGAAACATTTTTCAAAAAGACAAAACATTTTGTACACGTTCTTATAGAGACGAGAACCATTAAAGAGAGATTATTTTTCAAAATACTTTCAAAAACCACATCACAAACATATTTTCAAATAAAAAGCAAGTGATCTAGAAAGCAACTAAGAGCCCGTAGATAACTACGGATGAAAAGGATGTTAGCACCTTCCCTTTTCATAACCTACCCCCCGAACTCAAGAAAACATCTCTAAAGGTCTTTCCTGTTCTTTTCAGTCTTACCTTTTGGATAAAATAAAATTCGGTGGCGACTCTTGTTATCCGCAACAATTGCGATCAAATGCAAAACATCTCAAGACAGTTCTCTTACCGCGTTACACTATTGTTCCGTTAGGGAACCAGAAATAGAAGCTCTAGCTCTCAAAAGAACCAATAATTATGAGAGTTTGACGATAATGGTCTTCGATGATGGCTCCAATCTTCTTTACGACGGTGTGGAGTTTAGTGTATGATTAACACTTCAACGCCCAAATGAGTTCAATGTTCAAGAAGAATGAAATGAAATTATAAATTAGAGACTGTATACCTTCTCATAACATGCAAATTATTTTATATGTTGGATCGAGTAGAGTAAAATTGAGATGAATTAGGCCTCAATCACTTAAATCTTTGTTCGGTCTAGAACATATATGATACTTAATTGATCAAATCAATTATTTAAAATAATAATTTACAATCAAACTAAAAATAAATTTAACTATAGATAAGATATATTTTTATTCATAATCGATTCAGAATTATCACAAATACTTTTATATTGACACTAATATTATACTGACAATGCTAGTCGTGTTACATAAAATTCAAAATAACACTTTTATATTGACACTAATATTTTTCTTCATTTTATTATGTGGAATTAGAATAAATATCTATCTTTTTTTGGACATTTGAATATATCTACTTTACCTAACACATTAGGATTAATGGAGGAAAAGTGTTTTGTTTTGGTAAAAAAAAATCAACTAAAGTGATGGTACAAGAATGCATTACCCGACATGGAAAAGTGATAAACAGCTTGAGAGGATCTGTATACGTGAATACGGCGTTTTGTCTTTTTTTCTTTTTGTTTTTGTTAAACATGTGAAAATTGTTGAGAATCAAGTGTGAGGAAGAAGTCTCACATTGATTATAAAAGGGAAGATTGAGCACTTATATATGAGAGAACCCACTCATCTATTACCTTAAGGTTTTAGATGGACAAGTGGTGTGTCTCTCATAAAGGTGTGTCCCAAGTAAAATGCTCTCTCCTCGGAATTGCCCCTAAAGTGGTATCATGAGCCTTTGGTTTCGAGATAGGGACCGGCTTACTTGTATCGAGCGATGGTACAAGTGTATGTGGAAGAGAGTCATTTCACATGAGGGGGAGCATTGTGACTCACACTTGAGGGGGAGTGTTGAGAATCAAGTGTGAGGAAGAAGTCTCACATTTATTATAAAAGGGAAGATTGAGCACTTATATATGAGAGAACCCACTTATCTATTACCTTAAGTTTTTAGATGGACAAGTGGTGTGTCTCTCATAAAGGTGTGTTCCAAGTAAAATGCTCTCTCCTCGGAATTGCCCCTAAAGTGTTGAGAATCAAGTGTGAGGAAGAAGTCCCACATTGATTATAAAAGGTAAGATTGAGAACTTATATATGAGAGAACCCACTCAATTATCACCTTAAGGTTTTAGATGGACAAGTGGTGTGTCTCTCACAAAGGTGTGTCCCAAGTAAAATGCTCTCTCCTCGGAATTGCCCCTACAGTGGTATCAAAGCCTTTGATTTTGAGATAGGGACCGTCTTACTTGTATCGAGTGATGGTATAAGTGTATGTGGAAGAGAGTCATTCCACATGAGGGGGAGCATTGTGACTCACACTTGAGGAGGAGTGTTGAGAATAAAGTGTGAGGAAGAAGTGCCACATTGATTATAAAAGGGAAGATTGAGCACTTATATATGAGAGAACCCACTCATCTATCACCTTAAGGTTTTAGATGGACAAGTGATGTGTCTCTCACAAAGGCGTATCCCAAGTAAAATGCTCTCTCCTCGGAATTGCCCCTACAAAAATGACACTACTCTACGAGAAACTGGTTCTAGGATAGGGTATACATATTTTTTCAAAACGAGAGGCTCAAATTTTACGAGAGGATATTTAACTTTAATATTTGTGTTCCATCATAACTATTATCTACATTTAAAGAAATATTTATATTAAAAAGATTGTAATTTTTGCTTTTCAAAGTAGTTTTTAATTAATTTTTCTATTTGTAATTTAATTTATTTATTTTGAATTTATTGTAACGAAAATACACTAATATTAATATATAATCAAGATATTATTAAAAAAATAATAATAGACATTCAGACAACAAGTTGAATTACTGTATTTTTTAAATGACAAAATCAATTTTCTTAAAAATTATTTATTATCCTACGTGACACAATAGACTATGCATGAGTTTTTGTACTGTGTAAAAAAATTTATTGTTTCTGATGCTAGAAAATCAAAAGTGTCGAAGACAAATAGTATGAAAACATGTTGATTGTTAGAACACACTTTCTCATGTTTGCCACTTGAATCAGTTTTGAGAGCTATTTGTCCTACAATAAAACCTTCAATCCTCATTCACATAAGTGGAGAAACCTCAGCCAAGTATGCAAATGCATGTTTCCCTCATACTCATCCATACACTAGAAATTTTTTTGCTCTAAGAGTCGATCTCCCCTCCTATGGGTCAGTCAAAAAATTTACAGGCGTCTCTTTCTTTACATATACCTATGCACACCTAAATATATCAAATATAACATCTTTAAAAAGCCATGTCGGTATTTGAATCTGGAAAACTCCTTATAATGAATAGAGTGTTCTCCAAAAGTATCCAAGCATGTCTTGCAACAAACATGGCAAACCTCATCAACAGAAAATAAAGGAATTATAAGTTGATATTTAAGGATGATACGATAATCTATTGAGGATATATGTTAGTCTAGACCGTCAATAGGAATATCAAGGAGAAAATGTTGAGTGCGTGGTGCTTGCAAACGATCAAAAATTTCTTTTTGTCACATGGTCATGTCAAAACATGTTGTGCTTTAGGAGGGAAGATGTCCTTTCTAGTAAAATTGCTAAGGTCAAAATTTGGAATCACAACACTAAGACCATCCAAAGTTTTATCAAAATCAAGATGTTGTAACTGGTTTAAAAATGAGAGTCTCCACCCTTAATTTTTATTCTAAGGAATGGGGTATAAAGGATAATCCTAAATAAGTTATAGATTTTAGGTTTTTTGGACTCAGTCTTAGATGAAGAGAAGGTGTTAGGCACCCCTCATCAACCTTGTTCATAAGGATACTAGGGTTAGAAGCGCAATCTTTAGGAAATAGGATTTTAGCTTTTTATTAGGGGAACTCGTCATGATTTTAGTTGTATGCCTATGTATCCTCTTACGAGGAATCAGAGTCTCAATTCGTAGTTCGTAGTTGATTGGTGTTTTTTTGGATTACGAAAAATATTTGAATTCCTCGTGTACTTGTTTTAGGTGTGTGAATAGTAGAGTTTGTTATACAAAGTGTGCAGTTAATTGAAGTATGTCCATAATTATTGTGAAAATTGATTGTTGAATTAATTTGATTATGAAAAAGAATTTAGTGTTGGTTAAATGTCTTTTAGTGTATTAATTATAAAAATATTTTATTAATACATGATAAAATAAATAAATTTAATGCAATAAATAAATAAATATTCTTGATGAGTTGGAAAATAATATTTGATCTTATAGTAATAAATAACATTAAAACTATAAATATATTATAAAATATTAAAAATAATTATAAAATATAAATAATAAAGAAAAATAAATAAAATGCAAGGGGTGTAAATCAGGTTAGGCTAGTAAAAATGGGGGATGCAGGTATTAAGGCCCTGAATTCAGATATTGAACTCAGGCCCAATGTAGAGGGGTTGAGTTTGTACTACTTAGTAAAAATCGGGGGTGTAGACAGTAAGGTTCCAAGTCCAGATATTGGACTTGATCCATTAGGCCTAGGAGGTGTAAATTTATGCCTGGTAGGAAAACAAAAATAGAAAAGAGGTGTGAGTGGTAACTGGGCCTGGCCCGAAGGGATTTAAAGACGAATTTGTTTAGCCAAGGTGTGGGAGGGCGCATAGTAATATCGTGGGTACACATGTTGGTAACGCATGATGGTGATCCCATGGCCATGATGAAGGGTTCATGGTAGTTGTTATGGACTTGCACGCACGGGATCGTTGAACACAATATCTTGTTTTACCAAATTATTTCATAATTTCCCTTCTTTCTATCTCTCGTTATCTTCCCTCTTCTCTCACCAACAGAAAACCCTAACACAGAAAATACCCCCAAATAGCCGCCATTTAAACAAAACCTTAACCCTCAATTGAAACCCCAAAACGAACCCCTCAAAAACAATTACTCAACAAATCAAGTTTTACAAAAGCTAAGTCTTGAGGCTTACCGTGAATCACTATGAACCTTCTTGTATTCTCCTTGGTTCGTCATATTTTCCATGTTCTGATATGTTTTTCCTATCTCGTTTCAGGTGCAAGGAGTAGCGATGGTGATGAAGATAATGGCGACGGTGATGACACAACGATCAGATTTAGGGTTTCAGATGTTGAAACCCTAGTTCACCCGGAGCAGTGATGTGTGAAGATTATAACGAGGCTCGAATATCCTTCTCTAGAAAAAATTCTACTTTGTTTCTGTAAAAATTTCCTTTTGTAAAATTCCTTCTCCTCAATTTTCTTCCTCCCTGTTGTCTGTTTTTACCTTAGGTTTTATAGTGTTTTGATTTAGATAGTTTAGGAAAGTTTTTGAGATTGTCGTTACAGATGAGATTGTTTTAGGAATTTAGGGATTAGAAATTAGTTTGTTGATTTTGTTTGTGATTTGTTTGTATAAGTTCCAATTCAATCTGATAAGCTTGATTCTGTATTGATTTATCAATGTAAAGATTTGATTTTGTTTGTAAATTAGTTTGATTTTTTTAAGATTTTAGTTCTGGACAATTCAATGCAAGATTTGTTTTTGATTCTCGATTTGAACAGTAGTTGTTGTAGCATTAAAAGCGCACATTATTTTTCCTTAATCCAAATCGTGCATGTTTTTCAGCTTTGGAATATAATAAGGGTTTGGGCCTATTATAAAAAGATTGGATCGTGCGTTGAAGTTTTAGGTTTCCTTAATCAAACGTTCTTTCTTAATAAAAACAAACACTATTTTTTAATTAAGTTTAAAATATAATATTTAATTATAATAATGATTAAATAACTAAAACAAATAATAATCATATCAACAATAATGTAAAAACAAAAACAGTTTTACAACTGACGGTAATTGTTAATAACAATTAATACTAATTATATCAATGATAAGCATTATTAGTGTATTTGAATAATTTTAAAAGTCAAAAATTGACTTCTAATTTACTCTACAAAAATGTTGGGCTCTCAAAAGAACTCTTTTATTGGGCCATACAAAAACGCATCTTGGGCCCTTCACAAGCGTTCACCCTTTTATACACAAATGCACTTCCTTCTTATAATATTCTAATGGGCCAATAATTTAACAAATACACCCCCCTTTTGTAAGAAAACATGAATGGGATTAAAATTTTACATGGGCCTTTCTGATTTAGAAAGGCCCAAAAACTCTCAATGATGTAGAATCTTCAAGATTTACAATGGGCTGGAAATAAAACCTTTCTCCAAAAATGCAATGGGCTTAGAAAATTGGATGTTAAGCCCCTAATCTAATATGATCCCCTTTTACCAAGTGAGGCTTCTATGGACTTAAAATTTTACATGGGATTTTTCTGATTTAGAAAAGCCCATTAATTCTATGATAGGATAACCCCCCCCCCCCCCCCCCCCCTTTATAAACGCATATGTCCTGCAAATGATAATTCTGGAAATTAATAAGAGATAGAAACTAGTAGGGAAAATTTGGGGTATGACAATTGCCCCTATTTAATTGCCTTTCAATTGAATAGTGCAAGAATATGCAGGTCTCGCACGTTCTAATCGAAAGTTTATTAAATATTAGAAGACCCCAAAATTTATCCGAAAGATTATAAGGATACGTTGAACAGTGTTCCCATGGGTATGAAGAGTAGGCATAGATGATGATGTATCATCTAACCAGTGTTTGAACTAAAGTTTTGATTTAACTTAGGTACGAAGATGCGGATAACTCGTTAGTATCTAAGAGATTGTAGATTCTTTTGCATATTTACAAAAATGCACGTTTTGGAAAAGTTAACTTACTAATGCTTGGAGACTAATATAGTAAGTTTTTATTTGATTTGATTTTTCTATTCATCGCAACTTAGGGGATGAGTAAGGAAAAGTTTGATAACACATTGCTGCATGGATACTGATGCAATGGATTATGCAAATTTACTCACATATCCATCACAATCTAGGGGCTAGATATTTGAAAAGTAATTCTCCCACCTACCACAACCTAGGGGGTAGATGATTGAAAATGATTGATAACACATCGCTGCATGGAGACTGACACAATGAGTTATATTGTAGGTTTTGTCCTTTTCACTACAACCTAGGGAGTAAACAGTACGAGGAGGAACTTGTGTATTTATAGCAACCTATGGGATAAAAGACAATAATGGGAAGGCTTATGTTATTCATCACGACCTAGGGGATGAATATTATAACCCTGAAAATTCGCATATCTATCGCAACCTAGGGCATAGATAATACGATCTTGAAACCAGATATTTGGAACTTGGAAAGACGATGTCGATTATGTCAACCCTCAACCAAGACTCGATAACCAAATGAAATATGCTAGGTTTGAAGCGATGAACCCCAAGTTTACTGTTGACGTCGGTTGTGTCAGCCCTCAACCAAGACTATCAACATGAAGAAATAAACCCCAAATTCACTAATAATGTAGGTTGTGTCAGCCCTCAACCAAGAGAATCAACATGAAAAAAAAATAAACCCCAAATTCATTGATGATGTCGGTTGTGTCGCCCTCAACCAAGACTATTAACATGAAGAAATAAACCCCAAAATCATCCATGATGTCGGTTGTGTCGCCCTCAACCAAGACTTTCAATATGAAGAAATAAACCTCAAATTCACGGATGATGTCGATTGTGTTAGCCCTCAACCAAGACTATCAACATGAAGAAAAATAAACCCCAAATTCATTAATGATGTCGGTTATGTCAGCCCTCAACCAAGACTATCAACATGAAAAAAAATAAACCCCAAATTCATTGATGATGTCGGTTCTGTCACCCTCAACCAAGACTATCAACATGAAGAAATAAACCCCAAATTCATCGATGATGTCAATTGTGTCGCCCTCAACCAATACTATCAACATGAAGAAATAAACCCCAAATTCATTGATGATGTCAGTTGTGTCAGCCCTCAACCAAGACTATCAATCATGAATAAATAAACCCCAAATTCATCGATGATGTCAGTTATGTCAGCCCTCAACCAAGACTATCATCATGAAGAAATAAACCCCATATCGCTTAAAGTTTGAACTATATAGTTCGCACAGATAAGCTTGTTAATGATGGACCCTAAGAAAATTTTCAATTTTAACCAAAGTAGCTTTGTAAGATGCCATGCATGATGTATATGCATAATGCCCTAAATTGATGTGCTGCCTAAGTGGGATGTATGCCTCAAATATTTTAAATGCTTGTGTATCAAAAATCTTATGTGTGTATATGCCCCCAAATGTTTACATATGTACCAACTATGTGTATATGCCCCAAATGTTTCGTATGTGTATGCCCCAAATATTTTGCAAATGTTTTTGATAATTCTCCTTTTTTTAAACCATCGGGTTCTAGTAGTCACCAACTTCCCAATGTTGTTTGTTGCTAAGTGTTGCTTCTCCAAGTCGATTTGATAAAGCATGGTGAACAGTGTCAACGAGTTATAGATAATTGTATCGCACACGAAGGTGTAGGTGTGGACATAGACGTGGATTTTCTTTTGACGTTTTTGTAACCAAAATTCTTTTTGATGCTTTTATCAAATGATTTTATTTGTATGTCAATTCCCCATAATGATTTCAACACATTATTCATAAAACTAATCGTAGTATTTTGCAACTAAGTTCGAAAATAAAAACATAATTGAAAGATTTGAAAATGTCAATGTTTTATTGATTGATATGCCTCTGAATAGACAAGCGTACAAGATGAAATTCATTGAAAGAGGTAATTACATAAATTTTTAATAAAAACTGAAAATGGCAACGAAGACAATAATTGCTACTGTTGTTTCCCAAATGTCCTTTTGATAGCTCCAATCTCCTTTGCTTTTGAATCAAATGATTTGGACCCATCTCTCTCCTTCGTGGTAATGGTCGCAATTCTTAGATCGCAGTATTTTTGTTCTTTATTTTCTTTGGATAAGATCCCTACTTTTTTCCTGGATCGCCCTTTCGAGTTTTCAATCCACTGGGAAATTTTTTTATGTGTATGTCCCTAATTTTTGCCGGAATTTCCCTTTAGGGTTTTCAATCCACTAGGATGCTCTTTTTTGCCTAAGTTTCCCGTTTAGGGTTCTAACTTAGCGAGCCTTTTATACATAGTATTTTTTACTGCGTCTAAATTTTTTGGGTGTGGTAGTTCTTCCCCATCCATTATTGTGAGGATGAGTCCACCACTGGATAATGTTGTTTTAAACAGATATGGACCTTTGTAGTTTGGTGTCCATTTACCACGTGAATCGAGGCGAGGTAGCAGAATCTTCTTGAGTACCAAATATCCTTCTTTGAACACTCGAGGGCAGACTTTCTTGTCGAAGGCTTTCTTCATCCGCTTCTGATATAATTGACTGTGGCACAAATCTATTAGGCGTTTCTGTTCAATGAGGTTAAGTTGGTCAAGTCGCATATGAATCCACTCTGCTACTTCAAGCTTTATTTCCATTAGAACTCAAAGTGATAGAATCTCTATTTCAACTGGGAGTACTGCCTTCATGCCATATACTAGAGAGAAAGGAGTTGCACCTATTGATTTGCATACAAAAGTATGATAGCCATGTAGAGCAAAGGGAAGCATTTCATGTCAATCTTTATATGTCTTCACAATTTTTTGAATGATTTTCTTGATGTTCTTATTGGCATCTTCAACAGCCCTGTTCATCTTGGGTCGATATGGTGAGGAATTATGATGCTCGATCATGAAATTATTGCATAACTCCTTCATCATTTTGTTGTTCAAATTGAACCCATTGTCTATGATGGTTCTTCTTGGAACCCCATATCTGCATATGCGATTTTGTTTGATGAATTGAGAAACCACTTGACTCGTCACATTTGCATAGGATGTCGCTTCTACTCATTTGGTGAAATAGTCAATGGCAACCACTTCCCTCCCATATTTCTCAAAACATTTCAAGTGAGATCCTCAAATTGCTCAAGGAAGTCCAAGGGTTGACCAGACAAACCCTCTCATAAGGCAGTCTACCTCAAATTAGGGTTTCATGTTACATCAAGATACTTGAGTCCAAGGGATCCCAAATTCTCACCATTGTCCTAATATGTTCTCAAGATCATCCATGTCAAGTTTCAAGCCTTGCAGAGAAAGTTTGTTCGGTCAATTGCCAAAGGCCTAAAAATCGACTATGCTAGGGCAAAAGTCAATTGTGGTCTCCATATAGTCAAACCTCAAGATTTTTGGTCAACGTCCTCATTTTGAAGTATTATTCATCATTTGATCAATGGTTGATCATGATTCCTCAAGGATTGCTCACAATTCATCAAAACCCAAAAGTTGCTAAATTAGGGTTTTATAGGAAAAATCAACTCAACTTTGACTAAGCATAACTTTCTCATACTTTATCAGAAATGACCCATCCAAAGCTCATTTTGATGAGGATGAAATTCCATACAATTCATCTTCAGCCCCAAATTTCAAAATATTCACTCACAAGATGTTATGAATTTGGACATTATAGGTCACTTTGAAAAGTCAACAAAAACACCTTTTTGTCAAAGCTTCATACATGAACATGGAAGACTCATTTGAGATGAGACCAAAAGGTTTGCTTAGAGGACATCTTAGGCTTTCGAAAAAGTCCAAGAACACATCTCTAGGGTCAAAATTGAGGAAGTTATGCATTGGTGAAGTTGACCTTTTTTGCAAAATTGCCAAAAGTCAAAAGTAGCCAAAATTGCGATTTTTGTCAAATGGGCCTAATGTTTTGTGCTTGTATTGAGTTTGTAACATGATCCACAACCCATGATCATTCCAACTTGCCTTTATTTTATTTTTGTCATTTATTTTAATTTTTATTTCAATTAAATCAAATTAAATCAAAATAAAATCATGAAAATATCAAAATCATTTAAACCTTAAGATTTTGTGCATATTCCAGGTCCATGAATAGCTGGTAATGAGATCAAATCATGCAAGTCTTGTTTGTACACAAAAAGATTTGTTTTTGGCTTGTTTTGGAAAGATTTACATGAGAATTAAATCTTGATCAATGATCATTATTGGAGAAGATTGGATGCAAATTTGTAACCTTAATCCATTCAAAGATACATATAGAACATTTGCAGACCAAAAGCACAGGGTTGAGAGGCGTGAAAAGAGAAGAACAACTTTCAAAAAATCAAAGAAAAATGGTAATCGGATACCATAGTTCCAGGCTATCTCAAGCCTTCCCAGCTATCTCATTTGCTTCCTGGGTGTTCAAGGAGTCTATCCCAATCACCAACAAGCATTTTTGTAAGCACCTCACGATATCCTTACTTTCTTGAAATTCAATATCACGTTTCTGGCATTTGTAGCATGAATTCTTTATATAATCTTGTTCATTGAAACATTTGCAAGCTAATCATAATGTTCAATTGCGTTTTTGTTAGCCATACTGAGATCCACCATTGTTAGGGTTTTCTTGCTCATTTTAGGGTTTTCTCAAGCAGGTAAAATTTGCCCAAAAGAGGGATGCCATGGTTCTCACAAGGTCGAGACGAATTGATCTGTACCTTTAGTTTTCATTTATGATGCTTGTGTGAGATTTTGGAAATCACAGGGGCTATAGCTACAGACTGTGTTCGTAGGTAAAAGTCTTGGACTTTTGCCAACAGAAGAAGGAAGAAGAAGGTGACGTGGCAACACACCATTCGTCCATTCAAAGTTCACGCGTTTTACAATATTACTTTGCTTGTCTCCAATATAATATTTGTTGGTTATTCCATAGACAAACAGGTGCGCTAGCTCAGTTTGTTAATGGGCGAAGGAAATTGCCAAAGGACCTGGGTTCGATCCCCATGTCCCTTTGTTCTTCAATATTATTTTGTTATATGTAATTCCATGAGCAGGCTTCACATAGATCCACCATACTCCATCATCTTTCAACCATCTGATTACCCACAAGCTGGATCCACAGGCCCTCATTTGAAAGCCTACCATGCATCTTAGTCAAGCCAACACATTGGATTATGGAGGTCAACGTGGACCCAGGCTTATTGGGCTCATATCTGCTATTGGCACTCCCTCTCTACTTTGACACCAGGCCCATATCCTTATTCCTTTTCCTTTATATTTTCCTTTATTTATTTTATTTTGATAAATTATTTTCTAGCATAAAAATTTAATTCTTTTTTAGCAAAAACTCATAAAAATCAATTTTCACCAAATTAGATTTAGGTTTTATTTTTATCAAATTAAATTTAATAATTAGTTTAACTTAATTTTTAGGGTAATTTTAACTTTTTGTAAATAATTTAAAATAAATTATAAAATTAGGGTTTTGTTTAATTTAATGTCTATTTTCTTTTCTTAAAATAACAAAAATACAAAAATAGGTTAAAATTAATTACTTTTCTTAAATTAAAATTAATTAATAATTAGGTTTGTACTTATTTAATTAAAACCTTATTTTTCTCAAAATAATCAAAAACAACCAAAAAATGATTTTTCTTTTAATTAGGTTTAGATGGGGTCAAAACCCTAATTTTCTCTCGTTCTCGATTCATCGCGCGTATTTATTTATTTTTTACAATGTTAATGTAACTGCTCATGGGTTGTAATAGTTTAATTAGGACTTTTCGCTTATTTATCATTTTACGAGTTTTTGGCTATGTAATTAATCCCTCTCCCCGAAGCCTTGTAATAGCTTAGTTTTATTTCTCGCATCTTTATTTCCGCAAATATTAACTGTTAGATGTATGATAATAGGATTGCATGAAAACAATGTATGCTAATTTTAAAATGGTTAGCAAACCCTAAATGTGCAAAGATAATAATTGAAATCAAATCACTCGCACATGCGCACTCCTAGGGTATACTCTCACTTCGGTTGCCTTCGGTAAACGATCATTAAGTATAGGGTGTTTTAGTGGTCGCTCTCTTGTCTAAAAAAAGATCAAATGTCCTGTTCGGAAATGTTGCCTCGGAAAGGTTTCCTCGGAAAGGTTGCCTCGAATATGATCTTAAGACACTAGGGTTATTACTAAGATGTTCTAACATTGCTTTAGTGATCGTACGTCCCTTTCGAATTGACCCTTACAACTCCAACGACGATGCTACCTACTCACTAATAGTAGGATAGTGCTGTCTAAAGGAAACAAGAACATAAACATTCTTTTTTCGAGTAGCTAGATGCTAGTAGGTACTTGCTCAAAATCAAAATTTTCCACACTTACACTCTTTTCAAACAAAGTCTTCAAAAACACTTCGTAACACTCTTGAAGACAGAAGCAAGGGTTAAAACAAAGTAAAACAAAACTTTTCAAAGCAAAGCACACACAAGCAATTTCAAAATGAGCAAGTACCTAAGAGCCCATGGAAAACCATGGATGGAAAGGGTGCTAATACCTTCCCTTTCTATAATCTATCCCCGTACTCAAAATCTCAAAAAAGGAATTTTTCTGTGCTTTTGTCCTTTCTAGTTGGATAAAATAAAAGTCGGTGGCGACTCTTGCTTACCGCGAAATTTTGCAAACACAAACGTAAAATGCAAACCAGCATTTTCCTAAAACAGTCTGGTTCTGCCACCGTATCACAGAAATGGTGACTCTGCTGGGGACTTAATAAGTGGGGTATATCTTAGGATCTAGGTCATCATAATTGCTTCTCTTGTTTGTTTTGGTTGCTTTACTTTTAAAGGTTTTGGTTTGGGAGTTAATATAGATCCTAACCCGGATCTGGGGACACCTTTTAGGTAAGTAGCAATAAACTGTGAGGGAATTGTACAACGTAGACCGATACGGTTGAAGCAGTAGCTACGTTGATGTGGCACATTGATTGGTACCGATATCCCTTGTGGAGAAACGAGGAGAATATGGGGCCGCTGTGTGTGTCGTTAAGCATCAACTGACCTTAGAACCTTTAATCGACCAACTTGGCCATTAGAAAGTAGTGAGATAGCCGGCCTCGGTGTAAAGATGAGAACTGGTTGATACTCGATGCTACACTCATTGAGACCATACTCTCGAGATAGTTCCAGCAGCAAGAAAAGATTGCGTGAGCTGAAACCATGACCAATGGAGGATGGTCAGTGATATTGAGATCTGTTGTACCCCAAATTTTGACCTAAGATACCATCTCCCATCTGCATCGTTACATTGCGAGCGTTTTGATCTTTTGATTTTTAAAATTCATAACTTTTTCGAGTCGAGAGCTGTTTATTTTTTGAACGCTAAATTTATTAATCGATCAATGCTAAAACAATGTTTATTAATTATTTTTTATCTTAAATTTAAATAATTGGAATTTATTTTCAATTACTATATAATTTAAAGATTTATAAATAATAAAATAAATATTTGAAAAGAGGTTTATTAATTGATCAAACAATGTTTATTAATTATTTATTATCCTAAATTTAAATAGTTGAAATTTGTTTTCAGTTATTATATAATTTAAAGATTTATAAATAATGAAATAAACATTTGAAAAGGAGTTTATAAATTGATCAAGCAATGTTTATTTAATTATTTATTGTTCTAAGTTTAAATAATTGAAATTTTATTTTCAGTTATTATAATTTAGAAGAATTAAAAATAATGAAGTAAATAATTGAAGTTATTAATTGATCAATGATGTTTATTTATTTGTTTATTATTCTGAATTTAAGTAATTGAAATTGATTTTCAGTTACTATATAATTTAAAGAATTATAAACGATAAATAAATAATTGGAAAGAAGAAAGAATTACTTGGTAAAATATTGGAATTTTATTTACTTTATTCTAATTATTACAATTGTTATTTAAATATTGTATTATTTACAAAATATTTACAATAACAATTATATAAAATGCTTAAAGTAAAATAAAAACTATTCTAATTTTTCCTAAATTCTAAATCTTCATCTTCTATCCAATGTTTCTTTGTCTGCTCATTTAATTTTACCTGCAAAACAATTAAAAGAAAAATTCAGAAATAAATAAATAATTAAAAGCAGAAAATTATTTTTAGTGTTCATCATTAAAAGCAAACGGCTGGAATCAGTTTTTACCCTTTTTGCAAATCACGGGATTTCTCCCGGTTCACAAAAAGGGATTAATTTTTATTTTCAAAATGAATGCACAATTTAAAGATGCACAAATTCATTTTGTTTTCAAAACTGCATAATTAAAAATCAATTGCATTTTCAAAAAGTCCACTGCATATTTCAAACAGCATATGCATAAATTCAATTGTTTGTCAAAACAGCATACAAAAGAATTAACATCATATGCATTTTCAAAACCAAAGCCAACGTAAACATGCCATGCATATAGGAAGATGCCAAAACAATAGGCTCCTCTACTGTACAAATGCAAGAGACAAAGAAGAGGATATGCAATTTTAAAACCAATTTGCAAGCAAAGCATATTTTCCATTTACATCATTTTCCAGCATTATTGCTTTTTCAGAATAGATAAAGTACATATCATTTTAATGTATCAGATTGTACTAAGAGAGAGAAGAGAGATAGAAGTATGGTTTTGCAGGTTTTGGTTTAGGCAGGAAGAGATACAAAACAAATTGCAGCAGCATACAATAGGAAATAAGAAAGCATGAAAAAGGAATGTGGACAAACTGATAAAACAGTATGGTGCAGAGTATCAAGAAAGATACCAATGCATACAACCTGTAACGTAAACTTTAGGGATAGGAAGGCCAAAATATATAACACAACAAACCCTTAAAACATTCAAGTGTTGATAACCTGCTTGAAGCCTCCAAAACCGAAAACCTTCAAACACAAAAAACTGTCAAACATATACAAACCAACACAAAAAGTCTCAAGGCAAAAACAAAAAACCAAGATACCCCGTTAAGGCCAGAACCTGTTGTCTTATGGCCTAAACAAAACAAAAACCATAGAACCTACTGCATAAAACCAGTAAAACCATCACCATATCAAAACCATGTCAAATACCATGGCCTAAACAAAACAAAAACCATAGAACCTACTGCATAAAACCAGTAAAACCATCACCATATCAAAACCATGTCAAATACCATGGCCTAAACCAAAAGCATGGTCTAAAACCACAAACCTTCCACCTACTGTCAAACAAACACCATAACCATTTCAAAACCTGCTATCTGCATAAACCATCAGATAATGTGGCCTAAAACCATTAACCTGCATATACCAGTTAAAACAACCATTAACCTGCATATACCAGTTACAACCATGGCCTAAAACCATTCCCAAATCTGTATACACCAGTAACACCGGCCTAAACCATACACAAACATATAGCAAGAACCATAAAAACTGTCAAAACCATGGCTTAAACCATAAAACTTGTGAGCTCTGTCAAAACCAAAAAGGCTTCAGTATTCATCATAGGCCAACATTAACAAAGGCAACAAAATCATAGAAAGAAGAAGAAAGAAGCTAGTCAAAACCACATTTCAACATTAGCATCAAGGCAACATAAACGTTCAAGGTCAACAGTAGGCGAGAAGAAGAAGAGGAAAAGCATACAGTTAAGCCTCAAACATTCATCATAGGCTAATACAACAAGGCGACAGAATCACAGCAAGAAAGCAAAATAAGAACGAAATATCGGTAGTCCGAAGCAAGCGTCACGCGTATTCCTCGCTGTCCCGGCCTCCTAGCTTTCCCCACCCTCCTTCCTCCATCTCCAGGTAGCCTTTCACTTTCTTTTTCTTTCAAGTACCTCAATAACCATTAATAATTGGAGAATTAGAATCAGAAATAGGTATAAAATCAACACATGCAAATCGTAACAAAAACACCACGAAATAGAAAACGATTATACCGTAAATCCGTCACCCCCTAGCGTCCATTGGAGGGAAGAAGAAGGTGGAGAAGCTGGTGGCCGTGGCAAAGAACTCAGAAGCGAAGCAAAGGCGAAGAAGACGATCGGAGAAGAACGCGAAACGAAGAAGACGGGCATTGAGCGCCGTTCAGTAACCAAAACCCTAATCCTTTCTTTCTATGAACCAAAACGCGTTTAACCCTAAAACAAAAAATTATGAAATGTGCATGGGCCTTACCCGTTTCTGCCTAAGCCCAGCGTTCTCCTTATGCACCCCCCCTGTTTTCAGTTTTGATTAGGCCCTTTAGACCTTTAGCCCATATAATTATTTATCATCCATTTTTTTTATATACCTTTTTTCTATTTTTCCTTTAGTTTTTTCTTTTAGAATTTTATTAGTCTAGATAATTAGTAAGTGTAATCAAAAATAAGAGATGTATTTAATTAAAACATTTTAATAATTTGATCATTTTATTAGGTTAACTTTAGGAATAATTTAATAATTTTTAGTATTCCTTTTAATTAGATTTAAGTTAATAACCTTTTAAGTTTTAATTTAGTTTAATTATTTAATAATTAATGAAATAATGCTTTAATAAAAACTCTAAAAAACATATAAAAATAGAACTTTAAAAAACATTTATTAAATTACTTCCCTCGCTTTAGTTATTACTAATACTAAATATAAAAATAAATAGAATTTAAGATTTAAAACATTTTATCTTTTCTTTAGTTAATTCTCTTGCGTTATTAATATTAAACAAAAAATCTAAAAAATGCATTGTTCACACCATTTAGTCTATTATTTAATTGTTGCTATCTAATCATCATTCGCATAAATTTCTGTTTATTTATTTTGTCGTTACTTGTTTATTCCGTTTACTTCTAAATCCAAGGGAAAAACGATTAAATTTGTTGACTTCATGTCCTCAAATCCAATCACGCGAATATTTGCATTTCATTAAAACTTAAGACAATTTTTCCCCAAATATCGATCTTTTCAAAACTCATACCTTTTAAGCAAAAACTTCGACATTAAGTCGTCGTATCTTCAAAAACTCGTCCGTACCCCTTTTCGGCCAAAACAATTTATTTTTCAATCAAACGAACAATTTTAATAAACATATATTTCAAAAGGTTCCTATAGAGTACTATAGATACACTGGGTGCTAATACCTTCCCACTGTATAACCAACCCCCGAACCATAGATCTCTTTTCAAAAACGCCTTGTATTTTTATTACTTTTAAAAGTATTATTTTACATTGCATATTTAGGGTTTTATTTCGCTCTTTCCCCTTCTCCCTTGGAAATAATAAAGCGCGGTGGCGACTCTTGCTTTTTTGAGACGAATTAATCAATAATTTGATCTCCGATTTACCCCGCTACATTTTTTATCGCTACAGAATTGGCGACTCTTCTGGGGAAAGATTGACCTCTTGCTGGTCCATCCCTAAGTGGGTTAAGCCTAATTTGTTTTATCTCTTTTATTATTATTTGATTTGTTTGATTATGTGTTTAAATTGGGGTGTTTGGGTTTTTTTTGCAAAGGACGAATCCTATACCCGGATTAAGTTACACTTAAGAATAGGACGGGCGGTACAGTCATGTTAACTTCGAGGGAGTAATCCCGAAGAAGGAGGCATGAGATCCCCCACTCAATGGAAGGCCCTCTTGAACTTAATATTTGTTTACCGAGTAATCGGGAAGACATTATTATTTTCGACCTAGGAGCCCGAGAAGTTGAGGACCGTAGAACCCTAACCCATCTTTGCCTTTTTAGGTGTAGCGCGGAGACTATAACGGAGTAATTCGGAAGTAGTTGTTACGCGATGCTACGCTCGGACGAGTTTCTCTTGAGAATATTGCTAATTATTGAGTAATCAAGACGTTGGTAATATCCGAAGGAGGAATGTAGACTCTGGGAACTCTTAGAACCTTGTCTTACAGGTGTGATTGAACCATTAGTACATACCTTGGGGTGGGCTTTACCCTCGACTCCATGCTGAACGTTGAACCTTTGAACCCCATGTTTGCAAACTTGTGTGTAACTGTTGCATTATCATTCATTCATGCATTCATCAACATTTTTGTAAAAAACTTGTTTTTCAAGGAACTTCTGAATGATTTTTGCAGACATCTCAGGTTATTATGGAATTTGGAAGGAGAAACACTCGAAGCTTTAGTTTTAAGGAGCCCGAGATTGAAGAACTGAAGAGTTTGATTCTGAAGATCGAGAACCCGACGGATTTTCAGAAGAAGTATGGGTCCATTATACCTCTCATGAAGCGCAAGATGAAGGAAGGCATTCTTAATACGTTGGTTCAATTCTATGATCCTTTGTACCGATGTTTCACCTTTCTGGATTACCAATTGATGCCCACCTTAGAAGAGTATTCCTACATACTTGGTTTGCCGATCACCGACTGTGTTCCTTTTTCTGGATTAGAAGAGGAACCCAAATCTCACGAGATAGCAACCATCACCCACTTGAAGAAGTCAGAGATAGAGGAGAACATGACTACAAAAGGGGGAATCCGAGGCTTGTCTGCGCAGTTTTTGTTGAGGAAAGCTCGTCATTTCGCTGAGATAAAAGATACTATTGCCTTTGAAGACGTCTTTGCTTTACTCGCTTATGGTTTATTCTTGTTCCCTAACGTTGATAAGTTTGTGGATATCAATGCCATCAGAATTTTCTTGATTGGAAATCCGGTCCCTACGCTGCTCGGAGATACCTACTACTCCATCCATCTTCGAAACTCTTATCAAGGAGGGATGATTATTTGTTGTGCACCGTTGCTGTATCAGTGGTATGTTTCGCATCTACCTGGGTCTGATGTTTTCTGGGATCTCGAGAAGGAGCCGTATTGGGCGCCAAAGATTATGGCTCTCACTCATTTCGACATTGATTGGTACAATCGAGTTTACTATGACGTGAAAATTATCGATAGTTGTGGTTCTTTTCCTAACGTGCCTCTTCTTGGTACGAAAGGTGGAATTAACTATAACCCTGTTCTCGCGCGCCGTCAGTTTGGATACCCGATGAGGGACAGGCCAAACAACATCCATGTGAGTGGTTTCTTTCTACAGGAAGGACAAGATCATCAGGCAGATAAGAGGGAGATCGAAGGAGCTTGGCGCCACATCCATAGGAAAGGGAGAGATATGTTAGGACATAGAGGTGCCGTTTCTTTGGAGCCTTACCTACAGTGGGTCCGTGCTAGGGCTTGTGCTCTCAAGATGCCCTATAAACTTGAGAAACCTTTATTCCCTATCGTTGCATCATCCTCTGTTGTTATCCCTATCGCGAATATAGGAGAATACCAAGGAAATCTGGCCAGGATGAAGTCCGAGAGAGATGCTTGGAAAGAAAAGTATAATATGTCTGAATATGAGAATCGCGTCCTGGCTCGACAACTAAAGGAAAAGGAGGATTTACTCTTTATTCAAGACGGCTGGTTCGTTGATCATGATGAGAAGCTTCGTCAAAAGGATGCTTTATTGAAGAGGTATGATAGTGAAAGGAAGAGAAAGAGGGAAGGTTCGGTAAGCATTGCTCTTGTTCCTATTCCACAGAAGGAAATCGTTGATCGACTGGTAGCTGAGAAGAAAGAGATGGAAGACTTTTATGAAGAGAAGATCAGGAAGCTCCGGTTACAGTTGGTGTTTGGTCCTTCATCTGAGGATTATGAGTGATCTTTAGTTCGTAGTTTTATTTTATTAATGTCATTTTGTAAAACTATGTAAAAGGGCTTCATGTTCCAAAGTTGTAATTTACTGCTTTTATTATGGGCTTCATGTTCCAAAGTTGTAATTTATTGCTTTATTATGGGCTTCATGTTCCAAAGTTGTAGTTTACTGCTTTTATTATTGGGTTGTTATCCCAAAGTTGTAATTTATTGTTTTGCTATTCCAAATTTGTAAGTTGTAATTTATCGCTTTTGATTAATGGATTGAGTTTTTGTTGTTCCAAATTCCTTTACCATTGATGTGTGCAAAATTATCGAAGTTCCTTGAAAAACTATTAAAATGAATCATCATTTGTATCACACATCATGCATCATTCAACATTCCACTTCACATGTTTTCTAGAGTCTTATCCTTGTTTCTTTTTCCACTCCAAAGGTTGTCAAGCTGTCTCACCGATACGACACTCGAGCCAATCGTCAGAGAAAAATGGAAGATCTGGAACAGGAAAACCATGAGCTCCATGGGGTAGTTGCTACCCTTCGTATCGAGATGGAAAAGTTAATTGCGTTAGTGGAAAGTTTGGTGGCTGTTCAGAATCAGCCATCGACTACAGTTGCTGAGATTCAGACTTCAACTCCAGTGGTTTCCGAGATTGTCACTGTTCCAACATCTGTGACTCAAATCAACTTTCCGCTTCAACATCAGATGCCGAAAGGTTTTCCGTGGGGAATGCCTTACAACTTTCTGCCAGAGGGGTATCAGCCTGCCGTACAGCCTTTGTTTCAACCTACTTTGTCTCTTCCTCAACCAGAGACAACTGCCATGCCGCCGATAATCTCGTCTGTAACACCTTTTCCGCAACCGGTAATGACAATTGTCGCTCCTGTGGTTCACTCCGTGCCATACTTGAATGAACCTATTTATCCTGCCGAGCCTGCTGAAAAATTCGGTCTTTTTGATAGAATGGAAGAATTTCAAGATCAGTTACAAGAAATGCAGAAGGAGCTCAGAGCGTTAAAGGGGAAGGATTTGTTTGGGAAAAACACGCATGACCTTTGTTTAGTTCCGAATGTCAAGATTCCAGCAAAATTCAAAGTGCCAGACTTTGAAAGATATAAGGGTGATTCGTGTCCTCGAAGTCATTTGACTATGTATGTGAGAAAGATGTCTACGTATTCCAATGATCATGACTTGTTGATTCATTATTTTCAAGACAGTTTGACGGGTGCTGCTCTAAAGTGGTATATGGGTTTAGACAGTATTCAGATCCGCAACTTCAACGATCTTAGCGAAGCTTTTGTCCACCAGTATAAGTACAACGTTGACATGGCACCGGACAGGGATCAACTCCGGGCGATGTTGCAAAGAGACAGAGAATCTTTTAAGGAGTACGCCCAGAGGTGGCGTGAAATTGCTGCTCAAATCTATCTACCTCTTGAGAAGAAAGAGATGACGAAGATATTTTTGAAGATTTTAGGTTCCTTTTACTATGAAAGAATGATCGCCAGCGCACCCAGTGACTTCACCGAAATGGTAAGCATGGGCATGCGGTTAGAGGAAGGGATTCGTGAAGGGCGTTTGGTTAAAGAAGGAAGTCCGTCTAGCAGTACTAAGAAGTTTGGAAGTGTTTTCCTGAAAAGAAAAGAGCAGGATGTCAGCGCATTGTTCCCAGGGAGACCGAGGAGAGGTTACTCTCACGTTGCGGCAGTCACTCCGGCTGTCCGCCCAGCTTTGATGACCCCAGCTCATCAAACCCCACCAACTCAACAACGGCCATTTCAGCAGCAGCCTCGACAACAGGCTTATCCATTCAACAATCAGAACCGCTCACCTAGAAAACCGCAGTTCGATGCCATTCCTATGACTTATACTGAATTGTTCCCTGCTCTTATCAGAAAGAACTTCATAACGACAAAGCCTCCTCCTGTCGCACCAAATAGTACTTCTCCGTGGTACAAGGCGGATGAGTTTTGTGAATATCATCAAGGGTCGTCGGGGCACAACCTTGAGAATTGTTTTGCTTTGAAGGCGGACGTGCAGAGATTGATTAAGAATGGTATCTTGTCTTTCAAGGATGTTAATCCGAATGTTAGAGATAATCCTTTGCCTCGACATGGGGCAGCATCAGTGAATATGGTGGAAGGTTGTCTGGGGAAGTTTCGAGTTTTTCAAGTTGAACACATAAGAGAGTCGTTGATCAGGTTACATCAGAGTTTAAGAAGACTTGCCTTTGTTAGGCAGCCGCATGATTATGATGTTTGCGAATTTTGTTCAAGAGAGGTTGATTGCCCTATTGTGAAGGAGGATATTCAGAAGTTGCTAGACTAGAGAGTTATCACTATTACATATGACCGAGATCCGGAGGATGAAGTGAATGTTATAATACCACAATTCAATTTGCCTGAATCAGTAGAGATCGTTTACGACATTCAGACTGCACCTATTGATCCTTTGATTATTTACCCACCTGGTCCTGTGCCTTACAACTCAGACCAAGCTGTACCATATAAGTATAATGCCACAATGATTGAGAATGGGGTAGAAGTCCCTATACCGACAAGGCCATCTTTTGTTAACATTGCTGATGTGAGTAGAGTTACGAGGAGTGGACGTGTCTTTGCGGCATTACCTTTGAAGAGACCAGAAGTTCAAGTCAGGAGGCCCATACCTGCAGAAATTCCAGCAAGAAATGTTGAACCAAGGGTTGAGATAGGCCGATCCAGTTAACCTATCCCTCGCCCTGAGGATGATGAGATTCTGAAGCTTATCAAGAGAAGTGAATATAAGATTGTGGACCAACTTTTGCAAACTCCTTCCAAGATTTCTTTGCTTGCTTTACTGAGGGATTCTGGTGCCCATAGAGAAGCTTTGATGAAGGTCTTGGACCAGTCGTTCATGGATCATGATGTGACGGTTGACCAATTTGATGGAATTGTGGGAAATATTACTTCGTGTAACAATCTTGGTTTCAGTGATGAAGAACTTCCGGAGGAGGGAAGGAACCATAATATGGCTTTGCATATCTCAATAAGTTGCGGAAATGATACCTTGTCAAGTGTGTTGGTAGATACAGGTTCGTCGTTAAATGTAATTCCCAAAACTACTTTATCTCGGCTCTCATATCCAGGTGCTCCCATGAGACCTAGTGCAGTAATTGTTAAAGCGTTTGATGGTTCTAGGAAGACAATCATTGGTGAAGTGGATCTTCCTATAGTAATTGGTCCCCATACTTTTCAGATCACTTTCCAAGTAATGGATATTCGTGCTGCCTACAGTTGCCTGTTGGGTCGTCCTTGGATCCATGATGCAGGGGCAGTCACCTCCACGCTCCATCAGAGACTGAAGTTTGTAAGGCATGGGAAGCTAGTGATGATTGGGGGAGAGCAGGCTATGGTGGTAAGCCATTTGTCATCCTTCTCTTTTATTGATGCTGATGAGGATGTTGGAACCCAGTTCCAAGCTCTATCTGTTGCCAAGAATGAAGTGAAGAAGCAAGGGGCATCCATTTCTTCTTTTGAGGATGCGCGACGAGTGGTGGAAAGTGGTTTGGCCGAAGGATGGGGCCAGGTGTTGACTTTTCCCGAGAACAAATCTGGAGAAGGTCTTGGTTTTCGTCCCGTGTCTGCGAGAGTCAAGCAGGAGGTGGTTGCTCGTCCGATTCAAGAGGTTTTCCGAAGTGCAGGTTTTATACATCCTGAGGTTGATGCTATCATAGAGGACGATTCCGAGGAGGATTTACCCGATTTTGTGACGCCTGGATTGGCTTGCCAAAACTGGATAGCTGTTGATGTTCCTGTTGTGATGCACATTTCCGAGTAATGTTTTGTTTTTTTGAAAACTTTCGCTATGCCCAAGGCGAAAAGTATTTTGTGTCGGGCTATGATAAAAATAAATCCTTTTGCTCTGCCCAAGGCAAAAGAGAAATGTTTGGGCCCTTTGTTTCAAGTATTTCCCTTCAATGAATAAAATTGTTATTTTGTCCACTACTGTTTTATTTTTCACTTTTTCTGGGAAATAGCAATGAAAATTAATTGGTAGTAATAGGAAATATAATAACCTTTTGTTTTATTTGCACAAATCGATTTCTAAATTAAAGCATAATCATATGTGCATATTAATCCATGACTTAACCATCGAAAACAATGATCCTATGCCCTCTCCCAACTTTGAATCCCCTGTGTTCAGAGCCGAAGAAGAGGATAGTGAAGAGATTCCTGTTGAAATTTCCCGTTTGCTTGAGCATGATGAGAAGACTATTCAACCATTTGAAGAACCTGTAGAGTTGGTCAACTTGGGTGATAAAGAAGATAAAAAGGAAGTCAAAGTCAGAGCATTGCTTATCCCAGAGGTTAAAGAGAAAATGTTGGAGCTTCTCAAAGACTATGTTGATGTGTTTGCTTGGTCCTACCAAGATATGCCGGGTTTGGACAACGATATTGTGGAGCATCATTTATCGCTGAGACCTGAATGTCCGTCGATCAAGCAGAAGTTGAGAAGGACTCGTCCCGATATGGCTGACAAGATCAAAGAAGTAGTCCAAAAGCAGATTAATGCAAGTTTCCTTGTTACATCGGTCTATCCTCAGTGGTTAGCCAACATAGTGCCTGTTGCTAAGAAAGATGGCAAGGTTTGGATGTGTGTAGACTATCGAGATCTGAATAGAGCTAGCCCAAAGGATGACTTCCCATTACCGCACATTGACGTATTGGTCGACAGTACCGCCAAGTTCAAAGTCTTTTCTTTCATGGACGGTTTCTCTGGTTACAATCAAATCAAGATGGCACCAGAAGATATGGAGAAGACAACTTTCATTACACCGTGGGGAACATTTTGTTATCGGGTTATGCCGTTTGGTTTGAGGAATGCTGGTGCAACATACCAAAGGACCATGACTGCTTTGTTCCATGACATGATGCATAAGGAGATAGAAGTGTATGTGGATGACATGATTGCCAAATCACAGACTGGGGAAGATCATTTGGAACATTTGTTGAAGTTATTCCAGCGCTTGAGAAAGTATAAACTCCGTCTGAATCCCAACAAGTGCACTTTTGGTGTTTGTTCTGGAAGACTTCTGGGGTTCATTGTCAGTCAGAAAGGTATTGAGGTAGATCCTGATAAAGTCAAAGCTATTCGAGAAATTCCCGCACCCAAGACGGAAAAACAAGTAAGAGGATTCCTTGGGAGACTGAACTACATTTCTAGGTTTATATCTCATATGACTGCTACCTGTGGGCCGATTTTCAAGCTTCTCCGAAAGAACCAAGGATGTGTGTGGACAGAAGATTGTCCAGAAGATGGTGGTAACTTATAAAGATTGGCATGAAATGCTTCCGTTTGCTTTACATGGATATCGTACTTCAGTTCGAACTTCAACAGGTGCAACTCCTTTTTCCCTGGTTTATGGTATGGAAGCAGTACTCCCCGTGGAGGTTGAGATTCCGTCTCTGAGAGTGTTGATGGAAGCTAAACTTTCTGAGGCCGAATGGTGTCAAAGTAGATATGATCACTTGAATTTAATCGAAGAGAAGAGATTGACAGCGTTGTGTCACGGTCAATTATATCAGCAGAGAATGAAGAAGGCTTTTGATAAGAAGGTTCGACCACGCGAGTTCAGAGAAGGTGACCTTGTGCTCAAGAAGATATTATCTTTCCAACCTGATTCTAGGGGCAAGTGGGCTCCGAACTATGAAGGACCGTATGTCGTTAAGAAAGTTTTCTCTAGAGGTGCCTTGATTCTCACCAATATGGACGGTGACGAGCTCCCGCGCCCTTTGAACGTCGATGCAGTCAAGAAGTATTTCGCTTATGCGAGCTTTTGGTCAGACCAGTCTTGGCATTTGAACATATTTTGGAAGTTCGAAGTTGTTAGGGAGAATAGTGATCATTGTTTTTGTGTAATCCTTTCTTTCATGTACTATTTCCCAAACTTTTGTAAACCGTTGGAGTCGCATTGTTAGCGAACTACCATCTTATTAATGAAATTTGAGCATTTACCTTTTGTGGGCAAAATTTTAATTTTTATGGAAATATTTGAAATAAAGTTATTTAAAGTATTTTTATTTTAAAATGCGTCATAAATAATGAAAGGAATATTAACAGTTGTTCCGAGGATGGTCAAGCCATGAAATGCAACAGTACAGTAGTTTATCCTTGCATGATGAACATGTCTTATTTCAAAATCGTCATGAGGTGTTGGTTGTGTAAGCTTGTGTTTCTGGTGGTACTAAGTTTGGTGACTCCCCAACTGTTCCAGTTAAGATTTGTTTCAGTTATCTTTA
The DNA here is from genome assembly GCA_948472305.1 of Vicia faba. Lineage (NCBI taxonomy): Eukaryota > Viridiplantae > Streptophyta > Magnoliopsida > Fabales > Fabaceae > Vicia > Vicia faba. The sequence continues at coordinate 524,640,012 of OX451735.1, read as the reverse complement.
TTTGAGCAGATTTCGGAAGTGTGGTACGCTTTGTCTCTTGCCAGTGGTCTATTGGTATTGTAAGATTGGATTTGAATGCTTTTCTCCTCAGAAGATTTGAGCCTTGTAGCGTGATACGCTCTGACGTTGCTTTGGGGTTCCAGTTCCAGTTATTTTCCGTCTTTTTTAAGATTGGCCGAGTATCTATTATGCTGTGACATCTTATTATCTTCAAGATATTCCATTTGTTCGTTTTGTCAGCATAACATTCATTATTCATTTACACTTATATCACGCATACATATTCACATTTGCCATCGATTTTGGGTTGTACTTTGTTTATTCAAATAACGTACATGTTTCTTTCCAAGTAGAAGGTTAGCTTAGGCAGAAAATGTGCTTCCTTTCTAAATTCGCCAACTGAGCTAATCCTCATGGATGATTTTTGATTTAGCTCACCTTGTCCATTTCTGGATAGGATGAATTCCCCAATCGAGTTGCTTTCTCATTGGGTGGAGTCTTGTTTGACTGTTTTCTCTCTAGTTATTCCTGGATGAAGTTGTTGTCTCTTGCATAGGCTATCTCATGATTTTCCCCAGTGAAGTCGCGACCTAGACGTATGGTGCATTTATTTTGCACATTTAAGTATGTGATCTCCTCGGGAAGGATTGATCCATGATTCTCCTTGATGAATATTTTATTCTCCGCTAGTGTCATCGCAATTTCCTTCTGAGTTTATTTCGGAAAATGACAAGCGGCAGCTCTTCACGAGCAACTTGTGCGTTATTATTATTTTTGGAAAACGACAAGCGGCAGCTCTTCATGAGCAACTTGTGCGTTATAGACATCATTGGAAAACGAAAAGCGGCAGCTCTTCACGAGCAACTTGTGCGTTATTATTATTTTTGGAAAACGACAAGCGGTAGCTCTTCATGAGCAACTTGTGCGTTATAGACATCGTTGGAAAACGACAAGCGGCAGCTCTTCACGAGCAACTTGTGCGTTATTATTATTTTTCGGAAAACAACAAGCGGCAACTCTTCACGAGCAACTTGTGCGTTATTATTATTTTTCTGGAAAATGACAAGCGGCAGCTCTTCACGAGCAACTTGTGCGTTATTATTATTTTTCTGGAAAACGACAAGAGGCAGTCTCTTTACTTGAGCAACTTGTACGTTATTATTTTTCTGGAATACAGCGAGCGGCAGCTTCTTTATTTGAACATCTTGTATGTTATTGGTATTTTCTGGAATACAGCAAGCGGCAGCTTCTTTATTTAAGCAGCTCGTTTGTTATTGGTATTTTTTCTGGAAGACAACAAGTGGCAGCCTCTTTATTTGAGCAGCTTGTATGTTATTGGTATTTTCTTTGGAAAAAGCAAGTGACCGCTTCTTTATTTGAGCGACTTGCGTATCTACAACCATATTATCTCATCATTAATGAGTATATCTCGGGAAATCTCGCAGAGAAGCTTGTCATGAATCATTACCTTCAGAAGTCGGTAATCCATCATCAGCAAGATTGATACTTTTCGTCTATCTTCGACCTTGAGTTATGAACTCACTGTTTTGGGTCAATAATCTATTTTATGGCCTATGCAAGATGCCTTCTTTGTTAGGGTCAGAGGTCGTGTTCCCTCAATTTTATTCGCCGTCAAGAGTCTTTCATTTGAAATCGATGGCTCGTTTCCCCAGTAGTGTATAATCCACGTCTCTGTGTTTTGTTGGTGTTTGATTCCTCCAGCATTGTCTTGTTTCATACAATATTTTTCTCTGTGAATTCAATCACTGCATTCATATCAAACATAATGGCGTTATCTTAGGGTAAAAATTTGCGTATTATGTATTTAAGTACCTTCAATCTCGTCGAAACGAAGATTTTAATCTTCATATCTCCGGATAGAAGAAACTTAAATAGGGGCAGCTATTGTACCCCAAATTTTGACCTAAGATACCATCTCCCATCTGCATCGTTACATTGCGAGCGTTTTGATCTTTTGATTTTTAAAATTCATAACTTTTTCGAGTCGAGAGCTGTTTATTTTTTGAACGCTAAATTTATTAATCGATCAATGCTAAAACAATGTTTATTAATTATTTATTATCTTAAATTTAAATAATTGGAATTTATTTTCAATTATTATATAATTTAAAGATTTATAAATAATAAAATAAATATTTGAAAAGAGGTTTATTAATTGATCAAACAATGTTTATTAATTATTTATTATCCTAAATTTAAATAGTTGAAATTTGTTTTCAGTTATTATATAATTTAAAGATTTATGAATAATGAAATAAACATTTGAAAAGGAGTTTATTAATTGATCAAGCAATGTTTATTTAATTATTTATTGTTCTAAGTTTAAATAATTTAAATTTTATTTTCAGTTATTATAATTTAGAAGAATTAAAAATAATGAAGTAAATAATTGAAGTTATTAATTGATCAATGATGTTTATTTATTTGTTTATTATTCTGAATTTAAGTAATTGAAATTGATTTTCAGTTACTATATAATTTAAAGAATTATAAACGATAAATAAATAATTGGAAAGAAGAAAGAATTAATTGGTAAAATATTGGAATTTTATTTACTTTATTCTAATTGATACAATTGTTATTTAAATATTGTATTATTTACAAAACATTTACAATAACAATTATATAAAATGCTTAAAGTAAAATAAAAACTATTCTAATTTTTCCTAAATTCTAAATCTTCATCTTCTATCCAATGTTTCTTTGTCTGCTCATTTAATTTTACCTGCAAAACAATTAAAAGAAAAAGTCAGAAATAAATAAATAATTAAAAGCAGAAAATTATTTTTAGTGTTCATCATTAAAAGCAAACGGCTGGAATCAGTTTTTACCCTTTTTGCAAATCACGGGATTTCTCCCGGTTCACAAAAAGGGATGAATTTTTATTTTCAAAATGAATGCACAATTTAAAGATGCACAAATTCATTTTGTTTTCAAAACTGCATAATTAAAAATCAATTGCATTTTCAAAAAGTCCACTGCATATTTCAAACAGCATATGCATAAATTCAATTGTTTGTCAAAACAGCATACAAAAGAATTAACATCATATGCATTTTCAAAACCAAAGCCAACGTAAACATGCCATGCATATAGGAAGATGCCAAAACAATAGGCTCCTCTACTGTACAAATGCAAGAGACAAAGAAGAGGATATGCAATTTTAAAACCAATTTGCAAGCAAAGCATATTTTCCATTTACATCATTTTCCAGCATTATTGCTTTTTCAGAATAGATAAAGTACATATCATTTTAATGTATCAGATTGTACTAAGAGAGAGAAGAGAGATAGAAGTATGGTTTTGCAGGTTTTGGTTTAGGCAGGAAGAGATATAAAACAAACTGCTGCAGCATACAGTAGGAAATAAGAAAGCATGAAAAAGGAATGTGGACAAACTGATAAAACAGTATGGTGCAGAGTATCAAGAAAGATACCAATGCATACAACCTGTAACGTAAACTTTAGGGATAGGAAGGCCAAAATATATAACACAACAAACCCTTAAAACATTCAAGTGTTGATAACCTGCTTGAAGCCTCCAAAACCGAAAACCTTCAAACACAAAAAACTGTCAAACATATACAAACCAACACAAAAAGTCTCAAGGCAAAAACAAAAAACCAAGATACCCTGTTAAGGCCAGAACCTGTTGTCTTATGGCCTAAACAAAACAAAAACCATAGAACCTACTGCATAAAACCAGTAAAACCATCACCATATCAAAACCATGTCAAATACCATGGCCTAAACAAAACAAAAACCATAGAACCTACTGCATAAAACCAGTAAAACCATCACCATATCAAAACCATGTCAAATACCATGGCCTAAACCAAAAGCATGGTCTAAAACCACAAACCTTCCACCTACTGTCAAACAAACACCATAACCGTTTCAAAACCTGCTATCTGCATAAACCATCAGATAATATGGCCTAAAACCATTAACCTGCATATACCAGTTAAAATAACCATTAACCTGCATATACCAGTTACAACCATGGCCTAAAACCATTCCCAAATCTGCATACACCAGTAACACCGGCCTAAACCATACACAAACATATAGCAAGAACCATAAAAACTGTCAAAACCATGGCTTAAACCATAAAACCTGTGAGCTCTGTCAAAACCAAAAAGGCTTCAGTATTCATCATAGGCCAACATTAACAAAGGCAACAAAATCATAGAAAGAAGAAGAATGAAGCTAGTCAAAACCACATTTCAACATTAGCATCAAGGCAACATAAACGTTCAAGGTCAATAGTAGGCGAGAAGAAGAAGAGGAAAAGCATACAGCAAGGCCTCAAACATTCATCATAGGCTAATACAACAAGGCGACAGAATCACAGCAAGCAAGCAAAATAAGAACGAAATACCGGTAGTCCGAAGCAAGCGTCACGCGTATTCCTCGTCGTCCCGGCCTCCTAGCTTTCCCCACCCTCCTTCCTCCGTCTCCAGGTAGCCTTTCACTTTCTTTTTCTTTCAAGTACCTCAATAACCATTAATAATTGGAGAATTAGAATCAGAAGTAGGTATAAAATCAACACATGCAAATCGTAAAAAAAACACCACGAAATAGAAAATGATTATACCGTAAATCCGTCGCCCCCTAGCATCCATTGGAGGGAAGAAGAAGGTGGAGAAGCTGGTGGCCGTGGCAAAGAACTCAGAAGCGAAGCAAAGGCGAAGAAGACGATCGGAGAAGAACGCGAAACGAAGAAGACGGGCATTGAGCGCCGTTCAGTAACCAAAACCCTAATCCTTTCTTTCTATGAACCAAAACGCGTTTAACCCTAAAACAAAAAATTATGAAATGTGCATGGGCCTTACCCGTTTTTGCCTAAGCCCAGCGTTCTCCTTATGCACCCCCCCCCCCCCTGTTTTCAGTTTTGATTAGGCCCTTTAGACCTTTAGCCCATATAATTATTTATCATCCATTTTTTTTATATACCTTTTTTCTATTTTTCCTTTAGTTTTTTCTTTTAGAATTTTATTAGTCTAGATAATTAGTAAGTGTAATCAAAAATAAGAGATGTATTTAATTAAAACATTTTAATAATTTGATCATTTTATTAGGTTAACTTTAGGACTAATTTAATAATTTTTAGTATTCCTTTTAATTAGATTTAAGTTAATAACCTTTTAAGTTTTAATTTAGTTTAATTATTTAATAATTAATGAAATAATGCTTTAATAAAAACTCTAAAAAACATATAAAAATAGAACTTTAAAAAACATTTATTAAATTACTTCCCTCGCTTTAGTTATTACTAATACTAAATATAAAAATAAATAGAATTTAAGATTTAAAACATTTTATCTTTTCTTTAGTTAATTCTCTTGCGTTATTAATATTAAACAAAAAATCTAAAAAATGCATTGTTCACACCATTTAGTCTATTATTTAATTGTTGCTATCTAGTCATCATCCGCATAAATTTCTGTTTATTTATTTTGTCGTTACTTGTTTATTCCGTTTACTTCTAAATCCAAGGGAAAAACGATTAAATTTGTTGACTTCATGTCCTCAAATCCAATCACGCGAATATTTGCATTTCATTAAAACTTAAGACAATTTTTCCCCAAATATCGATCTTTTCAAAACTCATACCTTTTAAGCAAAAACTTCGACATTAGGTCGTCGTATCTTCAAAAACCCATCCGTACCCCTTTTCGGCCAAAACAATTTATTTTTCAATCAAACGAACAATTTTAATAAACAAATATTTCAAAAGGTTCCTATAGAGTACTATAGATACACTGGGTGCTAATACCTTCCCACTGTATAACCAACCCCCGAACCATAGATCTCTTTTCAAAAACGCCTTGTATTTTTATTACTTTTAAAAGTATTATTTTACATTGCATATTTAGGGTTTTATTTCGCTCTTTCCCCTTTTCCCTTGGAAATAATAAAGCGCGGTGGCGACTCTTGCTTTTGTGAGACGAATTAATCAATAATTCGATCTCCGATTTACCCCGCTACATTTTTTATCGCTACAAGATCCTCTAGAACTTGGTTAATTTTCTAGGACAGGTTGAACCAACTAAACTTCAAGAGGGTACTACCTTAAAACCCATGCAAGCCTAAACCTAAGGCTGTTTATGTGACCTGTGTGCTTTCAACTTGAACTACTTGCACATTTTTATTATCTGACAACATGAATTCCTTACAGGTTTTGTTTACAGTCCTTATCCAATAACTTGGATTTCTTGCCGGGTTTACTTGCTTACATCACCTTGCACTTTTACTTAAACGCATAGCATACGCATCATAACATCACGCCTTAACATTTCCTTAACCATTTCAAGGATCTCAAGGGTTTGTGATGCAGGTTATGGTAAATCAGACGTCTAGCAAGGGGCAAGGGGATTTATTTTCCTCTAGCCAATGTCGTCTAGAGATCAAAACACGATAACTTGAGTCAGTGGCTATGACCCACTCGATATGGTGAGCTTGAATCTTGAAGAAGGACTCTTAACGACACGAAGTTTCTTCAATTAAGCTGCAATCAAATTCTAACAGTTTCTTGTTTACCCCGCGAGATCCTTGAAAATATTGCATACATATATCATACATATCATTGCATAACAGGTCTTCCAGTACAGGTCTCTCATGTTCTCGCTATTTATTTCAGCAATGGCTCTCAAACAAGACAATAGAGATCTTCAAACTCAAGAAGCTCAGTTCAGGGAAATATTCCTAAACCTATCCAAGGGGCGGGAAGAGTTGAAAACACTCCTCGTTGGGAACTTAGTCAAGAAAAGTCCTGAAGACAATAATGACGAACCGCTGGAACAACTGCAAGCTGAGGTAGGTGCAATGAGAACCCAGATGTTGGGGAAGATGGCTCTTATCCAAGGCCTAGCCCGAAGACAAGAAGAGCTGAAAGCCATCATTAACCAACTTCATCAAGACAGATACAACAATATGAAGCAAATAGTCGAGGCCGGGGACCAAGTCATTGATCAACCTCCAAGAAGACAAAAGGTTGGTTTGGTGAAGAGTGGACCTTTCCAAATTGCTACTACAACACGGGTCCGACAACAACCTCGCCAAAAACAACGGGTTAATCAGAGTAAGTCGGATATGTCCAAAAATGCAGTTTCACAAACTCAACATGTTGTTGTCTCAAGCTTTGCAACACCTGTTACGAATGAATCTGATTACGTTGATAGGACCTCATCTGAATCCCAAAACTTCTTCGCCTAACTACAATCTTGATGCAAGGTGTGCATATCACTCCAACAGTCTGGGGCATGATACTGACGACTGTTGGAGTTTGAAATACAAAATTCAAGACCTGATTGATGAAGGAGCATTGGAATTCACACAAGACGGTCAGGTTGAGGTCTTCTGCCATCCCTCCAAGGCATACCATCTGAAGTGACAAGTTCTCACAAGAAGACTTTTTGTTCATTAGAATTTTCAACTTGTAATTTTCTTTTGATTGTTCGAACATTTAGTCACGTCAAAACTTTATTATTTCATTAATGCATTGTATATGTCTGTTTTGAATCAATCCATTCGTATTCACTATTTAAAAAATGCGTTCTTATTTCCTTTTGTGATATTCAACTCTCGATTAAAAACTCTAAGCCTTTAGAGGGAGGATGACGAAAATGATATCAAAATCTCTACAGTATGCTCTTGAACATACCCCGCTGATGATGTACATGCGTTGTTTCAAATCCTAAACAGTGGAGTTATAAGGAAGATAATCCCTAGTCAACCCCTTTGAGCCAAAGAAGTAGGAGTTTTTCTTTTCACACAAATAAAAACCCTTAATCACAATCTGGGGCAGGGTAGTTTTCTCAGTTAATCCAGGTGCACAATGAATGGCTTCAAAGATGTCCTTCCAAAATAAAAGACGGTGATGGTTCCCTATAATCATCAAGACAGGCAGTCATTATCTCTCGAAATAAAATCCCATTAATTCAAAACCTATGAAGGAGACTTAAGAAAAAACATTGGGGCATCCCGCTGAATGTAATCACAAAAAGAAATAGTTTAGGCAAAAGACAGGGATAATAAAATAAAAAAGAAAGAGGTCCTACAAAACCTCAACAAAAAGAAATGACTGCTTATTCAAAATAAATTGTCAGTATCCGAACCATCACTGGAATATCAGAGCAAAGACTCAAACGAGATCTAAATGCACAATTAACTGGGTATAGGATCGAAGAACATCACGAAGAATGGGTGGGTACAAATAAATTTTAAGCCTTTATCCTTTGTTTCTTGAACCGTGAACCAGGCCACGTTATAACCCTTAAAAGTCCTAGCTGAAGCATGGGTTAGTTCGAAAGCATACTGTTACAAAAGGTATCCTGACTCCTGTAGGACTTGCTGTAAATCCTGAGTTGACATCACATTTTACAAAATTTTCCTGTTTTACTGAAAAATGCATTTTCAAAAATTTCAAGACAGGCATAAGCTTTGCATTCTTAAAATATTATTATTTGCATATGACTTTTTGTTCAGCAGCATAGAGATTCGCATGACGAATATCTAGTGAACAAAAAACCTTCTCAATAAAAAGGACCACCTCAAGTGGGAAAACACTTCCAACCAAGGGGCACGACATGATCATTGTCCATCATCTGGGGCAGTCAAGTCAAGATTCAAGGAATCTCTCAAAGTTTCCAAATAGCCAGGGGCAGATCTCCATCTGAATCACTTGGGGCATTCGACATGAATTCCGACAACGAATCCTGTACGATTAAACAAACATCTTCTGGTAGTGTGGCAACACTTACTACTATAGACAGTGACAATTCTCCATACCCGGTGAACTTGGACATAGTCGAAAAATACTACGCATGAAAAAAGACCCGCTAGGTTGACACCTAGGCAAAAATAAGGGAATCCCGGAGAACCAAAAGGGTTCGGGCAAAAGTTAGGGATACACATAAAAAAAATTGTACACCTGGCAAGTCGAAAACCTGAAAAGGCGGCTTGGGCAAAAAGGGTATCCCGGTGGACTGAAAACCCGAAAGGGCGGTCCAGGCAAAAGTTAGGGATTTAAAACGTACGACTATGTCCCGTCACCTATCTATCAGTGGAAGACTTATACCTTGATCAGCATTCATTAAGAGCACCAGAATTCATATACAGTTCAGATACGCTCCAGATACGGATGCCATTCTGATACTCATTTAGACTCAGCTTGCAGATACAGTTCAGATACGCTCCAGATACGGATGTCATTCTGATACTCATTCAGACTCAGCTTTCAGATACAGTTCAGGTACGATCCAGATACAGATGCCATTCTGATACTCATTCAGATTCAGCTTTCAGATACGCTCCAGATACAGATGCCATTCTGATACTCATTCAGATTCAGCTTTCAGATACAGTTCAGATACGCTCCAGATACGGATGTCATTCTGATACTCATTCAGATTCATCTTTCAGATACAGTTCAGATACGCTCCAGATATGGATGCCATTTTGATACTCATTCAGATTCAGCTTTCAAATACAATTCAGATACGCTCCAGATACGGATGCCATTCTGATACTCATTCAGATTCAACTTTCAGATACGGTTCAGATACGATCTAGATACGGATGTCATTCTGCTACTTATTCAAGATTTTCATACATTGAGAAACGGTTCAGATACGATCCAGTTACAGATGTCATTCTGCTACTTATTTAAGATTTGCATACATTGAGAAATAGTTCAGGTAAGATCCAGAGACGGGTGTTATCCTGGTACTTATTCCAGATTTCTCTTCTAGAAACAGTTCAGATACAGTTCAGATATGATCCAGAGACGTATGTCATTCTGAAACTCATTCAACACATGTTTCAAGTACAATTCAGATACGATCCAGAGACGGATGTCATCCTGACACTCATTAAATACATGTTCAAGTATAATCACGATATAGATCCATCCATAAAATCTCCGCATGTACTTTTTCCAGCAAGGTACAAGGGGCAGAGACAGATAGTGGTTTATCTTAAATTTAAGCTATGAAGCCCAAATTTGACCGGATAATAGTTTAATTCCCAACAAGTTATTGTGAAGCCTGGAGAACGACCAGATAGCAATGCAAGTTACTGTTAAGCCTGGATTACGACCAGATAGCAGTACAAGACACCATGAAGCCTGGAATCGACCAGATAGTGGTATATCATAAACACAAGCTGTGAAGCCCGGAGATCGACCAGATAACAGCTTAACAAGTTATTGTGAATCCTGGATTACGACCAGATAGCAATACAAGACACCATGAAGCCTGGACTCGACCAAATAATGGTAGAAGATGTTGTGAAGCCTGGATTATGACCAGATAGCAGCCAAGAATACTATGAAGCTTGGAGTCGACCAAATAATGGTATATCTTTAATGAAAGTTATGAAGCCCGGATTCGACCGGATAATGTCTTAATTTCTCCAAATGCCATGAAGCCTGGATTCGACCAGATAATGGTATAATACATCGTGAAGCCTGGATTACGACCAGATAGCGGTAAAAGACAGCGAAGCTTCTATTTCGACCAAATAGAAGTCTACCCAGCCAATTAATATGAAGCCCGGAAATCGACCGGATATTAGTGGGCCTTAAAATCAAATGGAAGCCTGGATGCTACTGGATAACCACTTGATTTCTTCTGAAGCCTGGATTATGACCAGATAAGAAGTAAGGTATTGTGAAGCCTGGAATCGACCAGATAGCAGTATAGAACACCATGAAGCCTGGATTCGACCGGATAATGGTATAAAACATCGTGAAGCCTGGATTACGACCAGATAGCGGTAAAGGACACTGAAGCCTGTAATCGACTAGATAACAGTACAAGACACTACGAAGCTTGGGTTTCGACCAAATAGCAGTTTACCTGGACAATTACTAAGAAGCCCGGAGTCGACCGAATATTAGTGTGCCCTAAAGTCAAGTTGAAGCCCGGATGCGACCAAATAACAACTTAATTCCTTCTGAAGCTTGGATTATGACCAGATAAGAATTGATAAATTGCGAAGCCGGGATTACAACCGGATAGCAAGTTTAATCTCATCTCCCCAGTAGGTCATTGTAAAGCCTGGAGCACGACCAGATAGCAGCCGATCTTATCACTATGAAGCCTGGATCACGACCAGATAGTAGTTCATTTTCACCTATTCGACTAAGAGACGATTTCCCAGTAGAATAACGAACGACCGAAACTCCTAAAATTCAACTTTTAACAAGACAGAGACCAGCATTCCCCAGCGTAGTCTTCCTCAACAATAGGTATACAGGCTCTCGCTAAGGAATCTCTTATGCGATCGACACTCCTTCGGATGGCATCTTTAATCCCATCTTCCATCATCAATCTACAAATCGCATCTATAAGCCCATTCCCGACATCACAAGACAAGTACCACTTCATGCGAGTGCAAATTTCTGGGCACTCTAGTGTTCAATCATCTTCCACCTTTGGATCACAAAAGGAAAGAGAGCCAATGTACATCCTCAGGTTTAAGAAGATTGAATAGGGGCAGCTGTTGTACCCCAAAATTTTCCCTCCCATATTTCTCAAAACATTTCAAGTGAGATCCTCAAATTGCTCAAGGAAGTCCAAGGGTTTATCAGACAAACCCTCTCATAAGGCAGTCTACCTCAAATTAGGGTTTCATGTTGCATCAAGATGCTTGATTCCAAGGGATCCAAAATACTCACCATTGTCCTAATATGTTCTCAAGATCATCCATGTCAAGTTTCAAGCCTTGCAGAGAAAGTTTGTTCAGTCAATTGCTCAAAGGCCTGAAAATCGATTATGCTAGGGCAAAAGTCAACTGTGGTCCCTATACAATCAAACCTCAATATTTTTCGTCAACATCCTCATTTTGAAGTATTATTCATCATTTTATAAAGGTTTGATAATGATTCCTCAAGGATTGCTCACAATTCATCAAAACCCAAAAGTTGCTAAATTAGGGTTTTACAGGAAAAATCAACTCAACTTTGACTAAGCATAACTTTCTCATACTTTATTAGAAATGACCCATCCAAATCTCATTTTGAAGAGGATGAAATTCCCTACAATTCATCTTCATCCCCCAATTTCGAAATATGCACTCACAAGAATTTATGAATTTGGACATTATAGGTCACTTTGGAAAGTCAACAAAAACACCTTTTTTGTCAAATCTTCATACATGAACATGGAAGAATCAATTGATATGAGACAAAAATGGTTGCTTATAGGACATCTTAAGCTTTCTAAAAAGTCCCAGAACACATCTCTAGGGTCAAAATTGAGGATGTTATGAATTGGATAAAGTTGACCTTTTTTGCAAAATTGCCAAAAGTCAAAAGTAGCCAAAATTGCAATTTTTGTCAAATGGGCCTAACTTTTTGTGCTTGTATTGAGTTTGTAACATGATCCACGACCCATGATCATCCCAACTTGCCTTTATTTTATTTTTGTCATTTATTTTGATTTTTATTTCAATTAAATCAAATTAAATCAAAATAAAATCATGAAAATATCAAAATCATTTAAACCTTGAGATTTTGTGCATATTTCAGGTCCATGAATAGCTGGCAATGAGATCAAATCGTGCAAGTCTTGTTTGTACACAAAAAGATTGGTTTTTGGCTTGTTTTGGAAAGATTTACATGAGAATCAAATCTTGATCAATGATCATTATTGGAGAAGATTGGATGCGAATTTGTAACCCTAATCCATTCAAAGATACATATAGAACATTTGCAGACCAAAAGCACAGGGTTGAGAGGCGTGAAAAGAGAAGAACTTTCAAAAAATCAAAGAAAATTGGTAATCGGATTCCATAGTTCTAGGCTATCTCAAGCCTTCCCAGCTATCTCATTCGCTTCCTGGGTGTTCAAGGTGTCTATTCCAATCACCAACAAGCATTTTCGTGCCCAAACACGCACTGTAAGCACCTCACGATATCCTTACTTTCTTGAAATTCAATATCACGTTTCTGGCATTTGTAGCATGAATTCTTTATATATTCTTGTTCATTGAAACATTTGCAAGCTAATCATAATGTTCAATTGCGTTTTTGTTAGCCATACTGAGATCCACCATTGTTAGGGTTTTCTTGCTCATTTTAGGGTTTTCTCAAGCAGGTAAAATTTGCCCAAAAGAGGGATGCCGTGGTTCTCACAAGGTCAAGACGAATTGATCTGTACCTTTAGTTTTCATTTATGATGCTTGTGTGAGATTTTGGAAATCACGGGGGCTATAGCTACAGACTGTGTTCGTAGGTAAAAGTCTTGGACTTTTGCCAACGGAAGAAGGAAGAAGAAGGTGATGTGGCAACACACCATTCGTCCATTCAAAGTTCGCGCATTTTACAATATTACTTTGCTTGTCTCCAATATAATATTTGTTGGTTATTCCATAGACAAACAGGTGCGCTAGCTCAGTTGGTTAATGGGCGAAGGAAATTGCCAAAGGACCTGGGTTCGATCCCCATGTCCCTTTGTTCTTCAATATTATTTTGTTATATGTAATTCCATGAGCAGGCTTCACATAGATCCACCATACTCCATCATCTTTCAACCATCAGATTACCCACAAGCTGGATCCACAGGCCATCATTTGAAAGCCTACCATGCATCTTAGTCAAGCCAACACATTGGATTATGGAGGTCAACGTGGACCCATGCTTATTGGGCTCATATCTGCTATTGGCACTCCCTCTCTACTTTGACACCAGGCCCATATCCTTATTCCTTTTCCTTTATATTTTCCTTTATTTATTTTATTTTGATAAATCATTTTCTAACATAAAAATTTAATTCTTTTTTAGCAAAAACTCATAAAAATCAATTTTCACCAAATTAGATTTAGGTTTTATTTTTATCAAATTAAATTTAATAATTAGTTTAACTTAATTTTTAGGGTAATTTTAACTTTTTGTAAATAATTTAAAATAAATTATAAAATTAGGGTTTTGTTTAATTTAATGTCTATTTTCTTTTCTTAAAATAACAAAAATACAAAAATAGGTTAAAATTAATTACTTTTCTTAAATTAAAATTAATTAATAATTAGGTTTGTACTTATTTAATTAAAACCTTATTTTTCTCAAAATAATCAAAAACAACCAAAAAATGATTTTCCTTTTAATTAGGTTTAGATGGGGTCAAAACCCTAATTTTCTCTCGTTCTCGATTCATCGCGCGTATTTATTTATTTTTTACAATGTTAATGTAACTGCTCATGGGTTGTAATAGTTTAATTGGGACTTTTCGCTTATTATCATTTTACAGGTTTTTGGCTATGTAATTAATCCCTCTCCCCGAAGCCTTGTAATAGCTTAGTTTTATTTCTCGCATCTTTATTTCCGCAAATATTAACTGTTAGATGTATGATAATAGGATTGCATGACAAGAATGTATGTTAATTTTAAAATGGTTAGCAAACACTAAATGTGCAAAGATAATAATTGAAATCAAATCACTCGCACATGCGCACTCCTAGGGTATACTCTCACTTCGGTTGCCTTCGGTAAACGATCATTAAGTATTGGGTGTTTTAGTGGTCGCTCTCTTGTCTAAACAAAGATCAAATGTCCCTTTCAGAAATGTTGCCTCGGAAATGTTGCCTCGGAAAGGTTGCCTCGGAAATGTTGCCTCGAATATGATCTTAAGACACTAGGGTTATTACTAAGATGTTCTAACATTGCTTTAGTGATCGTACGTCCCTTTCGAATTGACCCTTACAACTCCAACGACGGTGCTACCTACTCACTAATAGTAGGATAGTGTTGTCTAAAGGAAACAAGAACAGAAACATTCTTTTTTCGAGTAGCTAGATGCTAGTAGGTACTTGCTCAAAATCAAACTTTTCCACACTTACACTCTTTTCAAACAAAGTCTTCAAAAATACTTCGTGACACTCTTGAAGACAGAAGCAAGGGTTAAAACGAAGTAAAACAAAACTTTTCAAAGCAAAGCAAACACAAGCAATTTCAAAATGAGCAAGTACCTAAGAGCCCATGGAAAACCATGGATGGAAAGGGTGCTAATACCTCCCCTTTCTATAATCTACCCATGTACTCAAAATCTCGAAAAAGGAATTTCTCTGTGCTTTTGTCCTTTCCAGCTGGATAAAATAAAAGTCGGTGGCGACTCTTGCTTACCGTGAAATTTTGCAAACACAAATGTAAAATGCAAACAAGCATTTTCCTAAAACAGTCTGGTTCTGCCACTATATCACAATCGGCTTCCATTGTTAACCAATAATAACCCGCTTACATGATTTTTCTAGTCATGGCATGCGCATTTGTATGAGTTACAAAAGAACCTTCATGGATTTCTCTCATAAGCGTATCGGCTTCCTGTTTCTCCATGCACCTGAGTAACACCATATCATAGTTTCTTTTGTATAAGACATCACCACTTAGAAAGATTTTTTAGGCTAGCTTCCACAATGTTCGTTTGTCAATGATAGAGGCACTTTCTGGATATTCTTGTTTCTCAAGGTACCTCTTGATGTCATAGAACCAAGGCTTGTTATCTGGTCCCTCTTCAATAGCAAGGAAATGTACAGGCTCTTCGAAATGTCTAATTGTAATGTGCAGTTCATGGTTTGGCCAAGTCACTTTGAACATGGCTGATAGAGTTGCCAAGGCGTCTGCCATATGATTTTCTTCTCGTGGGATATGACTGAAAGTGATCTCAGTGAATTCCGTAGCTAGTTTTAAAACATGATCCAGATATGGGATCAATTTGGGATGCTTAGTGTCCCATTCACTATTGACTTGGTATATGACCAGCGCAAAGTCTCCAAATACTTCGACATGTTTGATTCTTAGATCAATGGAAGCTTTTAGACCCAGGATACATGCTTCGTATTCGGTGATGTTGTTGGTGTAGTCGAAACATAACCTCGCAGTATAAGGCTTGTGATAATTTTTCAGAGAAGTCAAAACTGCCCCAATGTCGTGCCCTAGTGAATTTTAAGCTTCGTCGAACATGAGTGTCCAACGTGCTCTTGGTTTGGGTCCTTCGTCCGTCCCCGGTATTTCGTAGTCACCTTTAACCATGACATCTTCGCCTGGAAAGTATAACTTCATGTGTTGATATTATGGTAACGGATGATGAGCTAGATGGTCATCTAGTACACTATCCTTGATGGCCTTTTGAGTAATATATTGGATGTCTACTTTGATAGTAACATCTTCCATCAGGCAATCCTTCCTATTAACCATGTCGTGTGAGTTAACATTTATTACCTCAATCTTTAAGTAGCCCAAGCCAATGCACAACAAGTTTTCTCGAGAAATTAGTATCTGGTTTCGTAGTTAGTAAATTTTTTGCTGAGGTAGTAAATTGCGTGCTCTTTTCTACTTGTTTCGTCATGTTGTCCCAATACACATCCCATTGATCCTTCAAGAACTGTTAGATACATGATGAGCGGTCTTCCAGAAACTGGTGGCATTGTGATTGGTGGCTCTTGTAAATATTTCTTTATAGTCTCGAAGGTTATTTGACAATCATTATTCCATACCACCGTCTGATTTTTCTACAGTAATTTGAATATGGCCCCACACGTAGCTGTTAGGTGCGATATGAACCTTGAGATGTAATTCAATCGTCCTAAGAAACCACGAATCTCTTTCTCTATCCTCGAAGCTGGCATTTCTTGTATGGCTTTCACCTTGTCGGGTTCCACCTTAATACCATGCTGACTTACAATAAAACCTAGTAGCTTGCCTGGAATGAGACTAAATGTACACTTGTTTGGGTTCAACCTTAGTTTAAACCTGCGCAGACGCTCAAATAGCTTTTATAAATGTATGATGCGATCCTCCTTCATATGGTATTTGACAATCATATCATCTACTTACACCTCAACCTCTTTGTGAATAATATCATGGAATAGTGTGACCATAGCCCGTTGATAAGTTGCCTCTACATTCTTCAGGCCGAACGTCATTACCTTAGAACAGAAAGTTCCCTAAGGTGTCATGAAAGTAGTCTTCTCCATATCTTGTGGTGCCATTTTGATTTGATTATAGCCTGACAATATATCCATGAATGTAAATACCAAAGCTTGGGCTGTATTGTCCACCCAAATATCTATGTGAGATAACGGGAAATCATCTTTAGGACTTGCTTTGTTTAGATCTTTATAATTTACACATATACGTACTTTACCATCCTCTTTGGGTACTTGCACGGTGTTAGCTATCCAAGGTGAATAATCTACTACCGCTAAGAACCCTGCGTCGAATTATTTAAGGACCTCTTCTCGAATCTTGTTAGACATGTCTGTACGAGTTCTTCTGAGCTTCAGCCTAACCGGAGAGCAACCTTCTTTCAGAGGTAGTCTGTCCACCACAATATCTGTATCCAATCCTGACATATCTCTGTAGGACCAGGAAAATATATCCACATACTCATGTAACAACTTGATCAACCTCTAATTGATGCTTTTCTCTAATGTTTCCCCTAGCTTGATCTCTTTTGGATCTTCCTCTATGACAAGGTTAATGGTCTCAATAGTCTCCTGGTATGGTTGTATATCGTCATCTTTTTTCTCCATCTCCCTCACCAATTCTTTAGAAATTTCAAAATCTTCATCATTTTCCTCTTCGGCTTGGTTGATGGAAGCCTCAAAATTATACCGAATAACAACAGTAACATTATCAGTGATTTTGGGCATGGATTTGCATATTTATCATGCTTTGGTGCAATTTTAGTATGTGGATTTGGAAAATGCATATGAAGAAAAGTATTGTAATTTTTTTAAATGTAAGAGATAAATGCAATAGAAAGACAAGGATCTTAATTAAATGTGAAATATAACTTTTATTAATCGTGAATACTATCTGAAACAAATGGGGGACCCTTACAGGAAAACCCTATGCCTCGGGCTTGACATAGGTTCTTTCAAAAACAAGAAAAATTACTTTGGAAAGAAAAAGATCTCTGGAATCTCCACAACTGTCCAATTCTTGAGTTCTTCACCTGGTGCGCATTCATGGCTGAAATCAGATGTTCTTTTGATGTTGCTCTTGTTAGATATCATTTCCACCTGTCTGCCATGCTCTACTCCTTTGTTGACGAAGGTCTCCTGGGTTGGAGGAAATTGTGCTTTGCCTTTTAGAGTATCCTTTGATAATTTGTAGCCCAAACCAAAATGATTCTTTTTCTCAGGTATTTCTTGGAGCTTTCCCCAACCCTTTTAGGCACCACTTTCCACCACTATTTGAAAATCTCTCCACGAAGTCACAGTAGGTTTCTTGATATTTCCATCGGTAGGGTTACCATTGAGGCAACCTATAAGACTTGAAATGGTGTGGCAATACAGTCTTCATCATCACTAATATACTTGTCGGATTCTATGTGACTTACAAAGATGTCCTTTTCACCATCAATTATGACCAATCTCCCTTCAACAAAGAATTTCAATTTCTGAGTAAAGTCGAAGTGACTGCCCCTGTTGTATGAATCTAGGGTCGCCTGAGTAAACATGTATACGCTGGTTCTATATCCATGACTTGAAAAGTGATGTAGAACATATGTGGGCCAATCTTGATAGGAAGGTACACTTCTCTAAATAATGAACTTTGAGAACCGTCAAAAGCTTTAACTATCTTAGAACTTGGTCTTATCACAACACTATGTAGTGTTAATTTGATCAAGTTGGATTTCGGTAGTACATTAAGGGTGGAACCAATATCAGTGAGTACCCTAGATAGGCTTGTAGTACCTATCTGAATGGAGATGTGCAATGCTTTGTTGTAAGCTTGTCCTTATGGAGGTAACTCGTTGTCATTAAAACCCAGATATGATCCATACATCACATTTGCTACAACATTGTCATACTGGTTTACAGTAATCTCTTCTGCGACATGAGCATAACTTAGAACCTTCATTAAAGAGTCTCGATGCTCTTCCGAATTGATGAGCAACGAGAGTATAAAATTTTTGGCTAGGGTTTAGTGAAGCTGATCTACCACCCTATAATCACTCCTCTTAATTATCTTAGGAAATTCTTCTGCCTCTTGATCAGTAAATTTCTTGCTCAAAGGCTCTGGTTCTTGACTTGCTTCCACCACTACTTTTCCTTTGTCTTTCACCAACGTATCATTATTATTTTTCACCATAGTATCATCCTTCTTTTTCGGTTCAGAGCCAAAGATTCGACCACTACAGGTCATGCCCCCTGTTCCTGCCATATTTGTGATTGTAGGTCCTTGACTTGATGATGGCTTACATACCTATTTTAAGTCGTTGACGTATACAGACGATTCATAACTCTCTGTTACTTCTTTGTCACTTTCATAAGGGGTAGGAGATGTCCCCCTAATTACCATTATAGTATTTGAAACTAATGGTATCCTTAGAGTTTGATTCAGTGTTATTAATGACGTTTCTGTTGATTCTCCCCATGGAATCACAAGAGTTTTCTTATTATAGTTTGGTTATTGGCAAGGAATTACGAATGGATTCTTAGTACTTCCATCAATCGCAGCTACATATTCTTCTATAGGGTATGATCTGAATTGGACTATCCCCTAATCCACCAATTTTTTCAAAATCTTCTCAAAAACTTCATTATGTTCCAAAAAGGAACCCACATTCCAACATATATTCTTTCAACAAATTTATTAGGGCCTTTACTCGTCTAGCGGCCCTAAGGCCAGTGACTACTTCTATTGTGTTTATTGTTGGTCCACCATGCGAAATCATGGGGTTTGACTTGATATCCGGGTTATCAAAGGTGATATCTTATGCATCCAAAAAATCCTGAACCTTATGCATGAAGGCCCAACATTTTAGTATGGTATGCCCTGGTGAATTTGCATGATACTTGCATCTGGAATTGGCATCGTACCTTGGTGGGAGTGCCCCAACTGGAGGAGTTAGAGGTTTGATCTCTGCCAAAGATTACTTTACTATGTGTTGTAATAACTGACTGTGCGACATGGGGAGATGATCAAAATTTCTTAGAGGCCTTTCAAACATGTTCTATTATTGTTCTCGTGGAATCACCAATGGTTGTTGTGCCCTTGGATGTGATTCAACATCATTGATTTCTCCTTCCTTCTTTTTTAAGAAGTTAGGAACATTTCTTTTTGAATTATAAGGGGTATTGGATGATGCCTCTTCTATCTTTCCACTTTTCACACGTGCTTCAATCCTTTCACCAATGGTTACCAAATCAGAAAATCCGGACGAGACACTTCCTACCATTTTACATAGTATATCCCTTGAAAAGTTCCCATGAACATATCGACTAGTTCTTTTTCCAGAAGTGGTTGTTAAACTCGGGATGCCATTTCTCTCCCCCTTTGGGCATAATTTTTGAAGGACTCTTCTTTATCCTGAGACAAGTTTTGGAGTTGCATGCGATTGACGTATACAGACGATTCATAACTCTATGTTACTTATTTGTCACTTTCATAAGGGGTAGGAGATGTCCCCCTAATTACCATTATAGTATTTGAAACTAATGGTATCCTTAGAGTTTGATTCAGTGTTATTAATGACGTTTCTGTTGATTCTCCCCATGGAATCACTAGAGTTTTCTTATTATGGTTCGGTTGTTGGCAAGGAATTACCAATGGCTTCTTAGTACTTCCATCAATCACAGCTACATATTGTTCTATAGGGTGTGATCTGAATTGGACTATCCCCTAATCCACCAATTTTTTCAATATCTTCTCAAAAACATCATTATGTTCCAAAAAGGAACCCACATTCCAACATATATTCTTTCAACAAATTTATTTGGGACTTTACTCGTCTAGCGGCCCCAAGGCCAGTGACTACTTCTATTGTGTTTATTGTTGGTCCACCATGCGAAAGCATGGGGTTTGACTTGATATCCGGGTTATCAAAGGTGATATCTTATGCATCCAACAAATCCTGAACCTTATGCATGAAGGCCCAACATTTTAGTATGGTATGCCCTGGTGAATTTGCATGATACTTGCATCTGGAATTGGCATCGTACCTTGGTGGGAGTGCCCCAACTGGAGGAGTTAAAGGTTTGAGCTCTGCCAAAGATTCCTTTACTATGTGTTGTAATTACTGACTGTGCGACATGGGGAGATGATCAAACTTTCTTAGAGGCCTTTCAAACATGTTCTACTATTGTTCTCGTGGAATCACCAATGGTTGTTGTGCCCTTGGATGTGATTCAACATCATTGATTTCTCCTTCCTTCTTTTTTAAGAAGTTAGGAACATGTCTTTTTGAATTATAAGGGGTATTGGATGATGCCTCTTCTATCTTTCCACTTTTCACACGTGCTTCAATCCTTTCACCAATGGTTACCAAATCAGAAAATCCGGACGAGACACTTCCTACCATTTTTTCATAGTATATCCCTTGAAAAGTCCCCATGAACATATCGACTAGTTCTTTTTCCAAAAGTGGTGGTTAAACTCGGGATGCCATTTCTCTCCCCCTTTGGGCATAATTTTTGAAGGACTCTTCTTTCTTCTGAGACAAGTTTTGGAGTTGCAAGCGATTGACGTATACAGACGATTCATAACTCTATGTTACTTCTTTGTCACTTTCATAAGGGGTAGGAGATGTCCCCCTAATTACCATTATAGTATTTGAAACTAATGGTATCCTTAGAGTTTGATTCAGTGTTATTAATGACGTCTCTGTTGATTCTCCCCATGGAATCACAAGAGTTTTCTTATTATGGTTCGGTTGTTGGCAAGGAATTACCAATGGCTTCTTAGTACTTCCATCAATCGGAGCTACATATTCTTCTATAGGGTATGATCTGAATTGGACTATCCCCTAATCCACCAATTTTTTCAATATCTTCTCAAAAACTTCATTATGTTCCAAAAAGGAACCCACATTCCAACATATATTCTTTCAACAAATTTATTTGGGACTTTACTCGTCTAGCGGCCCCAAGGCCAGTGACTACTTCTATTGTGTTTATTGTTGGTCCACCATGCGAAAGCATGGGGTTTGACTTGATATCCGGGTTATCAAAGGTGATATCTTATGCATCCAACAAATCTTGAACCTTATGCATGAAGGCCCAACATTTTAGTATGGTATGCCCTGGTGAATTTGCATGATACTTGCACCTAGAATTGGCATCGTACCTTGGTGGGAGTGCCCCAACTGGAGGAGTTAGAGGTTTGAGCTCTGCAAAAGATTCCTTTACTATGTGTTGTAATAACTGATTGTGCGACATGGGGAGATGATCAAACTTTCTTAGAGGCCTTTCAAACATGTTCTACTATTGTTCTCATGGAATCACCAATGGTTGTTGTGCCCTTGGATGTGATTCAACATCATTGATTTCTCCTTCCTTATTTTTTAAGAAGTTAGGAAGATGTCTTTTTGAATTATAAGGGGTATTGGATGATGCCTCTTCTATCTTTCCACTTTTCACACGTACTTCAATCCTTTCACCAATGGTTACCAAATCAGAAAATCCGGATGAGACACTTCCTACCATTTTTTCATAGTATATCCCTTGAAAAGTTCCCATGAACATATCGACTAGTTCTTTTTCCAGAAGTGGTGGTTAAACTCGGGATGCCATTTCTCTCCACCTTTGGGCATAATGTTTGAAGGACTCTTCTTTCTTCGGAGACAAGTTTTGGAGTTGCATGCGATTGACGTATACAGACGATTCATAACTCTATGTTACTTCTTTGTCACTTTCATAAGGGGTAGGAGATGTCCCCCTAATTACCATTATAGTATTTGAAACTAATGGTATCCTTAGAGTTTAATTCAGTGTTATTAATGACGTTTCTGTTGATTCTCCCCATGGAATCACAAGAGTTTTCTTATTATGGTTCGGTTGTTGGAAAGGAATTACCAATGGCTTCTTAGTAATTCCATCAATCGCAGCTACATATTCTTCTATAGGGTATGATCTGAATTGGACTATCCCCTAATCCACCAATTTTTTCAATATCTTCTCAAAAACTTCATTATGTTCCAAAAAGGAACCCACATTCCAACATATATTCTTTCAAAAAATTTATTGGGGCATTTACTCGTCTAGCTGCCCCAAGGCCAGTGACTACTTATATTGTGTTTATTGTTGGTCCACCTTGCGAAAGCATGGGGTTTGACTTGATATCCGGGTTATCAAAGGTGATATCTTATGCATCCAACAAATCCTGAACCTTATGCATGAAGGCCCAACATTTTAGTATGGTATGCCCTGGTGAATTTGCATGATACTTGCATCAGGAATTGGCATCGTACCTTGGTGGGAGAGATCCAACTGGAGGAGTTAGAGGTTTGAGCTCTGCCAAAGATGCCTTCACTATGTGTTGTAATAACTGACTGTGCGACATGGGGAGATGATCAAATTTTCTTAGAGGCCTTTCAAACATGTTCTACTATTGTTCTCGTGGAATCACCAATGGTTGTTGTGCCCTTGGATGTGATTCAACATCATTAATATCTCCTTCCTTCTTTTTCAAGAAGTTAGGAACATGTCTTTTTGAATTATAAGGGGTATTGGATGATGCCTCTTCTATCTTTCCACTTTTCACACGTGCTTCAATCCATTCGCCAATGGTTACCAAATCAGAAAATCCGGACGAGACACTTCCTACCATCTTTTCATAGTATATCCCTTGAAAATTTCCCATAATATCGACTAGTTCTTTTTCCAGAAGTGGTGGTTAAACTCGGGATGCCATTTCTCTCTACCTTTGGGCATAATTTTTGAAGGACTCTTCTTTCTTCTGAGACAAGTTTTGGAGTTGCATGCGATTGACGTATACAGACGATTCATAACTCTAAGTTACTTCTTTGTCACTTTCATAAGGGGTAGGAGATGTCCCCTTAATTACCATTATAGTATTTGAAACTAATGGTATCCTTAGAGTTTAATTCAGTGTTATTAATGACGTTTCTGTTGATTCTCCCCATGGAATCACAAGAGTTTTCTTATTATGGTTCGGTTGTTGGCAAGGAATTACCAATGGCTTCTTAGTAATTCCATCAATCGCAGCTACATATTCTTCTATAGGGTATGATCTGAATTGGACTATCCCCTAATCCACCAATTTTTTCAATATCTTCTCAAAAACTTCATTATGTTCCAAAAAGGAACCCACATTCCAACATATATTCTTTCAACAAATTTATTGGGGCATTTACTCGTCTAGCGGCCCCAAGGCCAGTGACTACTTATATTGTGTTTATTGTTGGTCCACCTTGCGAAAGCATGGGGTTTGACTTGATATCCGGGTTATCAAAGGTGATATCTTATGCATCCAACAAATCCTGAACCTTATGCATGAAGGCCCAACATTTTAGTTTGGTATGCCCTGGTGAATTTGCATGATACTTGCATCAGGAATTGGCATCGTACCTTGGTGGGAGAGATCTAACTGGAGGAGTTAGAGGTTTGAGCTCTGCCAAAGATGGCTTCACTATGTGTTGTAATAACTGACTGTGCGACATGGGGAGATGATCAAATTTTCTTAGAGGCCTTTCAAACATGTTCTACTATTGTTCTCGTGGAATCACCAATGGTTGTTGTGCCCTTGGATGTGATTCAACATCATTGATTTCTCCTTCCTTATTTTTCAAGAAGTTAGGAACATGTCTTTTTGAATTATAAGGGGTATTGGATGATGCCTCTTCTATCTTTCCACTTTTCACACGTGCTTCAATCCATTCACCAATGGTTACCAAATCAGAAAATCCGAATGAGACACTTCCTACCATCTTTTCATAGTATATCCCTTGAAAATTTCCCATAATATCGACTAGTTCTTTTTCCAGAAGTGGTGGTTAAACTCGGGATGCCATTTCTCTCTACCTTTGGGCATAATTTTTGAAGGACTTTTCTTTCTTCTGAGACAAGTTTTGGAGTTTCATGCGATTGACGTATACAGACGATTCATAACTCTAAGTTACTTCTTTGTCACTTTCATAAGGGGTAGGAGATGTCCCCTTAATTACCATTATAGTATTTGAAACTAATGGTATCCTTAGAGTTTGATTCAGTGTTATTAATGACGTTTATGTTGATTCTCCCCATGGAATCACAAGAGTTTTCTTATTATGGTTCGGTTGTTGGCAAGGAATTACCAATGGCTTCTTAGTACTTCCATCAATCGCAGCTACATATTCTTCTATAGGGTATGATCTGAATTGGACTATCCCCTAATCCACCAATTTTTTCAATATCTTCTCAAAAACTTCATTATGTTCCAAAAAGGAACCCACATTCCAACATATATTCTTTCAACAAATTTATTGGGGCCTTTACTCGTCTAACAGCCCCAAGGCCAGTGACTACTACTATTGTGTTTATTGTTGGTCCACCATGCGAAAGCATGGGGTTTGACTTGATATCCGCAATATCAAAGGTGATATATTTTGCATCCAACAAATCCTAAACCTTATGCATGAAGGCCCAATATTTTAGTATGGTATGCCCTGGTGAATTTGCATGATACTTGCATCTGGAATTGGCATCGTACCTTGGTCGGAGTTCCCCAACTGGAGGAGTTAGTGGTTTGAGCTCTGTCAAAGATGCCTTCACTATGTGTTGTAATAACTGACTGTGCGACATGGGGTGATGATCAAACTTTCTTAGAGGCCTTTCAAACATGTTCTACTATTGTTCTTGTGGAATCACCAATGGTTGTTGTGCCCTTGGATGTGATTCAACATCATTGATTTCTCCTTCCTTCTTTTTCAAGAAGTTAGGAACATGTCTTTTTGAATTATAAGGGGTATTGGATGATGCCTCTTCTATCTTTCCACTTTTCACACGTGCTTCAATCCTTTCACCAATGGTTACCAAATCAGAAAATCCGGACGAGACACTTCCTACCATCTTTTCATAGTATATCCCTTGAAAAGTTCCCATGAACATATCGACTAGTTCTTTTTCCAGAAGTGGTGGTTAAACTCGGGATGCCATTTCTCTCCACCTTTGGGCATAATTTTTGAAGGACTCTTCTTTCTTCTGAGACAAGTTTTGGAGTTGCATGCGATTGACGTATACAGACGATTCATAACTCTATGTTACTTCTTTGTCACTTTCATAAGGGCTAGGATATGTCCCCCTAATTACCATTATAGTATTTGAAACTAATGGTATCCTTAGAGTTTGATTCAGTGTTATTAATGACGTTTCTGTTGATTCTCCCCATGGAATCCCAAGAGTTTTCTTATTATGGTTCGGTTGTTGGAAAGGAATTACCAATGGCTTCTTGGTACTTCCATCAATCATAGCTACATATTCTCCTATAGGGTATGATCTGAATTGGACTATCCCCTAATCCACCAATTTTTTCAATATCTTCTCACAAACTTCATTATGTTCCAAAAAGGAACCCACATTCCAACATATATTCTTTCAACAAATTTATTGGGGCCTTTACTCGTCTAGCAGCCCCAAGGCTAGTGACTACTACTATTGTGTTTATTGTTGGTCCACCATGCGAAAGCATGGCGTTTGACTTGATATCCACGTTATTCAAGGTGATATCTTATGCATCCAACCAATCTTGAACCTTATGCATGATGGCCCAACATTTTAGTATGGCATGCCCTGGTGAATTTGCATGATACTTGCATCTGGAATTGGCATCGTACCTTGGTGGGAGTGCCCCAACTTTAGGAGTTATAGGTTTGAGCTCTGCCAAAGATGCCTTCACTATGTGTTGTAATAACTGACTGTGCAACATGCGGAGATGATCAAACTTTCTTAGAGGCCTTTCAAACATGTTTTACTATTGTTCTCGTGGAATCACCAACGGTTGTTGTGCCCTTGGATGTGATTCAACATCATTGATTTCTCCTTCCCTCTTTTTCAAGAATTTAGGAACATGTCTTTTTGAATTATAAGGGGTATTGGATGATGCCTCTTCTATCTTTCCACTTTTCACACGTGCTTCAATCCTTTCACCAATGGTTACCAAATCAGAAAATCCGGACGAGACACTTCCTACCATCTTTTCATAGTATATCCCTTAAAAAGTTCCCATGAACATATTGACTAGTTCTTTTTCCAGAAGTGGTGGTTAAACTCGGGATTCCATTTCTCTCCACCTTTGGGCATAATTTTTGAAGGACTCTTCTTTCTTCTGAGACAAGTTTTGGAGTTGCATGCGATTGACGTATACAGACGATTCATAACTCTATGTTACTTCTTTGTCACTTTCATAAGGGCTAGGATATGTCCCCCTAATTACCATTATAGTATTTGAAACTAATGGTATCCTTAGAGTTTGATTCAGTGTTATTAATGACGTTTCTGTTGATTCTCCCCATGGAATCCCAAGAGTTTTCTTATTATGGTTCGGTTGTTGGAAAGGAATTACCAATGGCTTCTTGGTACTTCCATCAATCATAGCTACATATTCTCCTATAGGGTATGATCTGAATTGGACTATCCCCTAATCCACCAATTTTTTCAATATCTTCTCACAAACTTCATTATGTTCCAAAAAGGAACCCACATTCCAACATATATTCTTTCAACAAATTTATTGGGGCCTTTACTCGTCTAGCAGCCCCAAGGCCAGTGACTACTACTATTGTGTTTATTGTTGGTCCACCATGCGAAAGCATGGCGTTTGACTTGATATCCACGTTATTAAAGGTGATATCTTATGCATCCAACCAATCTTGAACCTTATGCATGATGGCCCAACATTTTAGTATGGCATGCCCTGGTGAATTTGCATGATACTTGCATCTGGAATTGGCATCGTACCTTGGTGGGAGTGCCCCAACTTTAGGAGTTATAGGTTTGAGCTCTGCCAAAGATGCCTTCACTATGTGTTGTAATAACTGACTGTGCGACATGGGGAGATGATCAAACTTTCTTAGAGGCCTTTCAAACATGTTTTACTATTGTTCTCGTGGAATCACCAACGGTTGTTGTGCCCTTGGATGTGATTCAACATCATTGATTTCTCCTTCCCTCTTTTTCAAGAATTTAGGAACATGTCTTTTTGAATTATAAGGGGTATTGGATGATGCCTCTTCTATCTTTCCACTTTTCACACGTGCTTCAATCCTTTCACCAATGGTTACCAAATCAGAAAATCCGGACGAGACACTTCCTACCATCTTTTCATAGTATATCCCTTAAAAAGTTCCCATGAACATATTGACTAGTTCTTTTTCCAGAAGTGGTGGTTAAACTCGGGATTCCATTTCTCTCCACCTTTGGGCATAATTTTTGAAGGACTCTTCTTTCTTCTGAGACAAGTTTTGGAGTTGCATGCGATTGACGTATATAGACGATTCATAACTCTATGTGACTTCTTTGTCACTTTCATAAGGGGTAGGAGATGTCCCCCTAATTACCATTATAGTATTTGAAACTAATGGTATCCTTAGAGTTTGATTCAGTGTTATTAATGACGTTTCTGTTGATTCTCCCCATGGAATCACAAGAGTTTTCTTATTATGGTTCGGTTGTTGGCAAGGAATTACCAATGGCTTCTTAGTACTTCCATCAATCATAGCTAAATATTCTTCTATAGGGTATGATCTGAATTGGACTATCCCCTAATCCACCAATTTTTTCAATATCTTCTCAAAAACTTCATTATTTTCCAAAAAGGAACCCACATTCCAACATATATTCTTTCAACAAATTTATTGGGGCCTTTACTCGTCTAGCGGCCCCAAGGCCAGTGACTACTACTATTGTGTTTATTGTTGGTCCACCATGCGAAAGCATGGGGTTTGACTTGATATCCACGTTATCAAAGGTGATATCTTATGCATCCAACAAATCCTGAACCT
Organism: Vicia faba; assembly: GCA_948472305.1. Classification (NCBI taxonomy): domain Eukaryota; kingdom Viridiplantae; phylum Streptophyta; class Magnoliopsida; order Fabales; family Fabaceae; genus Vicia; species Vicia faba. The sequence continues at coordinate 524,611,266 of OX451735.1, read as the reverse complement.
TATGCATCAAGGCCCAACATTTTAGTATGGTATGCCCTGGTGAATTTGCATGATACTTGCATCTGGAATTGGCATCGTACCTTGGTGGGAGTGCCCCAACTTGAGGAGTTAGAGGTTTGAGCTCTGCCAAAGATGCCTTCACTATGTGTTGTAATAACTGACTGCGCGACATGGGGAGATGATCAAACTTTCTTATAGGCCTTTCAAACATGTTCTACTATTGTTCTCGTGGAATCACCAATTGTTGTTGTGCCCTTGGATGTGATTCAACATCATTGATTTCTCCTTCCTTCTTTTTCAAGAATTTAGGAACATGTCTTTTTGAATTATAAGGGGTATTGGATGATGCCTCTTCTATCTTTCCACTTTTCACACGTGCTTCAATCCTTTCATCAATGGTTACCAAATCAGAAAATCCGGACGAGACACCTCCTACCATATTTTCATAGTATATCCCTTGAAAAGTTCCCATGAACATATCGACTAGTTCTTTTTCCAGAAGTGGTGGTTAAACTCAGGATTCCATTTCTCTCCACCTTTGGGCATAATTTTTGAAGGACTCTTCTTTCTTCTGAGACAAGTTTTGTAGTTGCATGCGATTGACGTATACAGACGATTCATAACTCTATGTTACTTCTTTGTCACTTTCATAAGGGGTAGGAGATGTCCCCCTAATTACCATTATAGTATTTGAAACTAATGGTATCCTTAGAGTTTGATTCAGTGTTATTAATGATGTTTCTGTTGATTCTCCCCATGGAATCACAAGAGTTTTCTTATTATGGTTCGGTTGTTGGCAAGGAATTACCAATGGCTTCTTAGTACTTCCATCAATCGCAGCTACATATTCTTCTATAGGGTATGATCTAAATTGGACTATCCCCTAATCCACCAATTTTTTCAATATCTTCTCTAAAACATCATTATTTTCCAAAAAGCAACCCACATTCCAACATATATTCTTTCAACAAATTTATTGGGGCCTTTACTCGTCTAGCGGCCCCAAGGCTAGTGACTACTATTATTGTGTTTATTTTTGGTCCACCATGCGAAAGCATGGGGTTTGACTTGATATCCGCGTTATCAAAGGTGATATCTTATGCATCCAACAAATCCTGAACCTTATGGATGAAGGCCCAACATTTTAGTATGGTATGCCCTGGTGAATTTGCATGATACTTGCATCTGGAATTGGCATTGTACCTTGGTGGGAGTGCCCCAACTTGAGGAGTTAGAGGTTTGAGCTCTGCCAAAGATGCCTTCACTATGTGTTGTAATAACTGACTATGCGACATGGGGAGATGATCAAACTTTCTTAGAGGCCTTTAAAACATGTTCTACTATTGTTCTCGTGGAATCACCAACGGTTGTTGTGCCCTTGGATGTGATTCAACATCATTTATTTCTCCTTCCTTCTTTTCCAAGAAGTTAGGAACATGTCTTTTTGAATTATAAGGGGTATTGGATGATGCCTCTTCTATCTTTCCACTTTTCACACGTGCTTCAATCCTTTCACCAATGGTTACCAAATCAGAAAATCCGGACGAGAAACTTCCTACCATCTTTTCATAGTATATCCCTTGAAAAGTTCCCATGAACATATCGACTAGTTCTTTTTCCAGAAGTGGTGGTTAAACTCGGGATGCCATTTCTCTCCAACTTTGGGCATAATTTTTGAAGGACTCTTCTTTCTTCTGAGACAAGTTTTGTAGTTGCATGCGATTGACGTATACAGACGATTCATAACTCTATGTTACTTCTTTGTCACTTTCATAAGGGGTAGGAGATGTCCCCCTAATTACCATTATAGTATTTGAAACTAATGATATCCTTAGAGTTTGATTCAGTGTTATTAATGATGTTTCTGTTGATTCTCCCCATGGAATCACAAGAGTTTTCTTATTATGGTTTGGTTGTTGGCAAGGAATTACCAATGGCTTCTTAGTACTTCCATCAATCGCAGCTACATATTCTTCTATAGGGTATGATCTGAATTGGACTATCCCCTAATCCACCAATTATTTCAATATCTTCTCAAAAACTTCATTATTTTCCAAAAAGGAACCCACATTCCAACATATATTCTTTCAACAAATTTATTGGGGCCTTTACTCGTCTAGCGGCCCCAAGGCCAGTGACTACTACTATTGTGTTTATTGTTGGTCCACCATGCGAAAGCATGGGGTTTGACTTGATATCCACGTTATCAAAGGTGATATCTTATGCATCCAACAAATCCTGAACCTTATGCATCAAGGCCCAACATTTTAGTATTGTATGCCCTGGTGAATTTTCATGATACTTGCATCTGGAATTGGCATCGTACCTTGGTGGGAGTGCCCCAACTTGAGGAGTTAGAGGTTTGAGCTCTGCCAAAGATGCCTTCACTATATGTTGTAATAACTGACTGTGCGACATGGGGAGATGATCAAACTTTCTTATAGGCCTTTCAAACATGTTCTACTATTGTTCTCATGGAATCACCAATTGTTGTTGTGCCCTTGGATGTGATTCAACATCATTGATTTCTCCTTCCTTCTTTTTCAAGAATTTAGGAACATGTCTTTTTGAATTATAAGGGGTATTGGATGATGCCTCTTCTATCTTTCCACTTTTCACACGTGCTTCAATCCTTTCACCAATGGTTACCAAATCAGAAAATCCGGACGAGACACTTCCTACCATATATTCATAGTATATCCCTTGAAAAGTTACCATGAACATATCGACTAGTTCTTTTTCCAGAAGTGGTGGTTAAACTCGGGATGCCATTTCTCTCCACCTTTGGGCATAATTTTTGAAGGACTTTTCTTTCTTCTGAGACAAGTTTTGTAGTTTCATGCGATTGACGTATACAGACGATTCATAACTCTATGTTACTTCTTTGTCACTTTCATAAGGGGTAGGAGATGTCCCCCTAATTACCATTATAGTATTTGAAACTAATGGTATCCTTAGAGTTTGATTCAGTGTTATTAATGACATTTCTGTTGATTCTCCCCATGGAATCACAAGAGTTTTCTTATTATGCCGTAATCCACCAATTTTTTCAATATCTTCTCACAAACTTCATTATGTTCCAAAAAGGAACCCACATTCTAACATATATTCTTTCAACAAATTTATTGGGTCCTTTACTCGTCTAGCGGCCCCAAGGCCAGTGACTACTACTATTGTGTTTATTGTTGGTCCACCATGCGAAAGCATGGGGTTTGACTTGATATCCGCGTCATCAAAGGTGATATCTTATGCATCCAACAAATCCTGAACCTTATGCATGAAGGCCCAACATTTTAGTATGGTATGCCCTGGTGAATTTGCATGATACTTGCATCTGGAATTGGCATCGTACCTTGGTGGGAGTGCCCCAACTTGAGGAGTTAGAGGTTTGAGCTCTACCAAAGATGCCTTCACTATGTGTTGTAATAAGTGACTGTGCGACATGGGGAGATGATCAAACTTTCTTAGAGGCCTTTCAAACATGTTCTACTATTGTATTCGTGGAATCACCAATGGTTGTTGTTCCCTTGGATGTGATTCAACATCATTGATTTCTCCTTCCTTCTTTTTCAAGAACTTAGGAACATGTCTTTTTGAATTATAAGGGGTATTGGATGATGCCTCTTCTATCTTTCCACTTTTCACACGTGCTTCAATCCTTTCACCAATGGTCACCAAATCAGAAAATCCGGACGAGACACTTCCTACCATGTTTTCATAGTATATCCCTTGAAAAGTTCCCATGAACATATCGACTAGTTCTTTTTCCAGAAGTGGTGGTTAAACTCGGGATGCCATTTCTCTCCACCTTTGGGCATAATTTTTGAAGGACTCTTCTTTCTTCTGAGACAAGTTTTGGAGTTGCACGCGATTGACGTATACAGACGATTCATAACTCTATGTTACTTATTTGTCACTTACATAAGGGGTAGGATATGTCCCCCTAATTACCATTATAGTATTTGAAACTAATGGTATCCTTAGAGTTTGATTCAGTGTTATTAATGACATTTCTGTTGATTCTCCCCATGGAATCACAAGAGTTTTCTTATTATGGTTCGGTTGTTGGCAAGGAATTACCAATGGCTTCTTAGTACTTCCATCAATCATAGCTACATATTCTTCTATAGGATATGATCTGAATTGGACTATCCCGTAATCCACCAATTTTTTCAATATCTTCTCACAAACTTCATTATGTTCCAAAAAGGAACCCACATTCTAACATATATTCTTTCAACAAATTTATTGGGTCCTTTACTCGTCTAGCGGCCCCAAGGCCAGTGACTACTACTATTGTGTTTATTGTTGGTCCACCATGCGAAAGCATGGGGTTTGACTTGATATCCGCGTCATCAAAGGTGATATCTTATGCATCCAACAATTCCTGAACCTTATGCATGAAGGCCCAACATTTTAGTATGGTATGCCCTGGTGAATTTGCATGATACTTGCATCTGGAATTGGCATCGTACCTTGGTGGGAGTGCCCCAACTTGAGGAGTTAGAGGTTTGAGCTCTACCAAAGATGCCTTCACTATGTGTTGTAATAAGTGACTGTGCGACATGGGGAGATGATCAAACTTTCTTAGAGGCCTTTCAAACATGTTCTACTATTGTATTCGTGGAATCACCAATGGTTGTTGTTCCCTTGGATGTGATTCAACATCATTGATTTCTCCTTCCTTCTTTTTCAAGAACTTAGGAACATGTCTTTTTGAATTATAAGGGGTATTGGATGATGCCTCTTCTATCTTTCCACTTTTCACACGTGCTTCAATCCTTTCACCAATGGTCACCAAATCAGAAAATCCGGACGAGACACTTCCTACCATGTTTTCATAGTATATCCCTTGAAAAGTTCCCATGAACATATCGACTAGTTCTTTTTCCAGAAGTGGTGGTTAAACTCGGGATGCCATTTCTCTCCACCTTTGGGCATAATTTTTGAAGGACTCTTCTTTCTTCTGAGACAAGTTTTGGAGTTGCACGCGATTGACGTATACAGACGATTCATAACTCTATGTTACTTCTTTGTCACTTACATAAGGGGTAGGATATGTCCCCCTAATTACCATTATAGTATTTGAAACTAATGGTATCCTTAGAGTTTGATTCAGTGTTATTAATGAAGTTTCTGTTAATTCTCGCCATGGAATCACAAGAGTTTTCTTATTATGGTTCGGTTGTTGGAAAGGAATTACCAATGGCTTCTTAGTACTTCCATCAATCGCAGCAACATATTCTTCTAAAGGGTATGATCTGAATTGGACTATCCCCTAATCCACTAATTTTTTCAATATCTTCTCAAAAACATCATTACGTTCCAAAAAGGAACCCACATTCCAACATATATTATTTCAACAAATTTATTGGGGCCTTCTCTCGTCTAGCGCCCCCAAGGCCAGTGACTACTTCTATTGTGTTTATTGTTGGTCCACCATGCGAAAGCATGGGGTTTGACTTGATATCCGGGTTATCAAAGGTGATATCTCATGCATCCAACAAATCCTAAACCTTATGCATGAAGGCCCAACATTTTAGTATGGTATGCCCTGGTGAATTTGCATGATACTTGCATCTGGAATTGGCATCGTACCTTGGTGGGAGTTCCCCAACTGGAGGAGTTAGAGGTTTGAGCTCTGCCAAAGATGCCTTCACTATGTGTTGTAATAACTGACTGTGCGACATGGGGAGATGATCAAACTTTCTTAGAGGCCTTTCAAACATGTTCTACTATTGTTCTCGTGGAATCACCAATGGTTGTTGTGCCCTTGGATGTGATTCAACATCATTGATTTCTCCTTCATTCTTTTTCAAGAAGTTAGGAACATGTCTTTTTGAATTATAAGGGGTATTGGATGATGCCTCTTCTATCTTTCCACTTTTCACACGTGCTTCAATCCTTTCACCAATGGTTACCAAATCAGAAAATCTGGACGAGACACTTCAACCCATCTCTTCATTGTATATCCCTTGAAAAGTTCCCATGAACATATCGACTAGTTCTTTTTCCAGAAGTGGTGGGTAAACTCGGGATGCCATTTCCCTCCACCTTTGGGCATAATTTTTGAAGGACTCTTCTTTCTTCTGAGACAAGTTTTGGAGTTGCATGCGATTGACGTATACAGACGATTCTTAACTCTATGTTACTTCTTTTTCACTTTCATAAAGGGTAGGAGATGTCCCCCTAATTACCATTATAGTATTTGAAACTAATGGTATCCTTAGAGTTTGATTCAGTGTTATTAATGACATTTATGTTGATTCTCCCCATGGAATCACAAGAGTTTTCTTATTATGGTTCGGTTGTTGGCAAGGAATTACCAATGGCTTCTTAGTACTTCCATCAATCGCAGCTACATATTCTTCTATAGGGTATGATCTGAATTGGACTATCTCCTAATCCACCAATTTTTTCAATATCTTCTCAAAAACTTCATTATGTTCCAAAAAGGAACCCACATTCCAACATATATTCTTTCAACAAATTTATTGGGGCCTTTACTCGTCTAGCGGCCCCAAGGCCAGTGACTACTTCTATTGCGTTTATTGTTGGTCCACCATGCGAAAGCATGAGGTTTGACTTGATATCCGGGTTATCAAAGGTGATATCTTATGCATCGAACAAATCCTGAACCTTATGCATGAAGGCCCAACATTTTAGTATGGTATGCCCTGGTGAATTTGCATGATACTTGCATCTGGAATTGGCATCGTACCATGGTGGGAGTGCCCCAACTAGATGAGTTAGAGGTTTGAGCTCTGCCAAAGATGCCTTCACTATGTGTTGTAATAACTGACTGTGCGACATGGGGAGATGATCAAACTTTCTTAGAGGCCTTTCAAACATGTTCTACTATTGTTCTCGTGGAATCACCAATGGTTGTTGTGCCCTTGGATGTGATTCAACATCATTGATTTCTATTTCCTTCTTTTTCAAGAAGTTAGGAACATGTCTTTTTGAATTATAAGGGGTATTGGATGATGCCTCTTCTATCTTTCCACTTTTCACACGTGCTTCAATCCTTTCACCAATGGTTACCAAATCAGAAAATCCGGACGAGACATTTCCTACCATCTTTTCATTGTATATCCCTTGAAAAGTTCCCATGAACATATCGACTAGTTCTTTTTCCAGAAGTGGTGGTTAAACTCGGGATGCCATTTCTCTCCAACTTTGGGCATAATTTTTGAAGGACTCTTCTTTCTTCAGAGACAAGTTTTGGAGTTGCATGCGATTGACGTATACAGACGATTCATAACTCTATGTTACTTCTTTGTCACTTTCATAAGGGGTAGGAGATGTCCCCCTAATTACCATTATAGTATTTGAAACTAATGGTATCCTTAGAGTTTGATTCAGTGTTATTAATGATGTTTCTGTTGATTCTCCCCATGGAATCACAAGAGTTTTCTTATTATGGTTCGGTTGTTGGCAAGGAATTACCAATGGCTTCTTAGTACTTCCATCAATCGCAGCTACATATTCTTCTATAGGGTATGATCTGAATTGGACTATCCCCTAATCCACCAATTTTTTCAATATCTTCTCAAAAACTTTATTATGTTCCAAATAGGAACCAACATTCCAACATATATTCTTTCAACAAATTTATTGGGGCCTTTACTCGTCTAGCGGCCCCAAGGCCCTTGACTACTTATATTGTGTTTATTGTTGGTCCACCATGCGAAAGCATGGGGTTTCACTTGATATCCGATTTATCAAAGGTGATATCTTATGCATCCAACAAATCCTGAACCTTATGCATGAAGGCCCAACATTTTAGTATGGTATGCCCTGGTGAATTTGCATGATACTTGCATCTGGAATTGGCATCGTACCTTGGTGGGAGTTCCCCAACTGGAGGAGTTAGAGGTTTGAGCTCTGCCAATGATGCCTTCACTATGTGTTGTAATAACTGACTGTGCGACATGGGGAGATGATCAAACTTTCTTAGAGGCCTTTCAAACATGTTCTACTATTGTTCTCGTGGAATCACCAATGGTTGTTGTGCCCTTGGATGTGATTCAACATCATTGATTTCTCCTTCATTCTTTTTCAAGAAGTTAGGAACATGTCTTTTTGAATTATAAGGGGTATTGGATGATGCCTCTTCTATCTTTCCACTTTTCACACGTGCTTCAATCCTTTCACCAATGGTTACCAAATCAGAAAATCCGGACGAGACACTTCCTACCATCTTTTCATAGTATATACCTTGAAAAGTTCCCATGAACATATCGACTAGTTCTTTTTCCAGAAGTGGTGGGTAAACTCGGGATGCCATTTCCCTCCACCTTTGGGCATAATTTTTGAAGGACTCTTCTTTCTTCTGAGACAAGTTTTGGAGTTGCATGCGATTGACGTATACAGACGATTCTTAACTCTATGTTACTTCTTTTTCACTTTCATAAAGGGTAGGAGATGTCCCCCTAATTACCATTATAGTATTTGAAACTAATGGTATCCTTAGAGTTTGATTCAGTGTTATTAATGACATTTATGTTGATTCTCCCCATGGAATCACAAGAGTTTTCTTATTATGGTTCGGTTGTTGGCAAGGAATTACCAATGGCTTCTTAGTACTTCCATCAATCGCAGCTACATATTCTTCTATAGGGTATGATCTGAATTGGACTATCCCCTAATCCACCAATTTTTTCAATATCTTCTCAAAAACTTCATTATGTTCCAAAAAGGAACCCACATTCCAACATATATTCTTTCAACAAATTTATTGGGGCCTTTACTCGTCTAGCGGCCCCAAGACCAGTGACTACTTATATTGTGTTTATTGTTGGTCCACCATGCGAAAGCATGGGGTTTGACTTGATATCCAGGTTATCAAAGGTGATATCTTATGGATCGAACAAATCCTGACCCTTATGCATGAAGGCCCAACATTTTAGTATGGTATGGCCTGGTGAATTTGCATGATACTTGCATCTGGAATTAGCATCGTACCTTGGTGGGAGTGCCCCAACTGGAGGAGTTAGAGGTTTGAGCTCTGCCAAAGATGCCTTCACTATGTGTTGTAATAACTGACTGTGCGACATGGGGAGATGATCAAACTTTCTTAGAGGCCTTTCAAACATGTTCTACTATTGTTCTCGTGGAATAACCAATGGTTGGTGTGCCCTTGGATGTGATTCAGCATCGTTGATTTCTCCTTCCTTCTTTTTCAAGAAGTTAGAAACATTTCTTTTTGAACTATAAGGGGTATTGGATGATGCCTCTTCTATCTTTCCACTTTTCACACGTGCTTCAATCCTTTCACCAATGGTTACCAAATCAGAAAATCCGGACGAGACACTTCCTACCATCTTTTCATAGTATATCCCTTGAAAAGTTCCCATGAACATATCGACTAGTTCTTTTTCCATAAGTGGTGGGTAAACTCGGGATGCCATTTCCCTCCACCTTTGGGCATAATTTTTGAAGGACTCTTCTTTCTTCTGAGACAAGTTTTGGAGTTGCATGCGATTGACGTATACAGACGATTCTTAACTCTATGTTACTTCTTTTTCACTTTCATAAAGGGTAGGAGATGTCCCCCTAATTACCATTATAGTATTTGAAACTAATGGTATCCTTAGAGTTTGATTCAGTGTTATTAATGACATTTATGTTGATTCTCCCCATGGAATCACAAGAGTTTTCTTATTATGGTTCGGTTGTTGGCAAGGAATTACCAATGGCTTCTTAGTACTTCCATCAATCGCAGCTACATATTCTTCTATAGGGTATGATCTGAATTGGACTATCCCCTAATCCACCAATTTTTTCAATATCTTCTCAAAAACTTCATTATGTTCCAAAAAGGAACCCACATTCCAACATATATTCTTTCAACAAATTTATTGGGGCCTTTACTCGTCTAGCGGCCCCAAGACCAGTGACTACTTATATTGTGTTTATTGTTGGTCCACCATGCGAAAGCATGGGGTTTGACTTGATATCCAGGTTATCAAAGGTGATATCTTATGCATCGAACAAATCCTGAACCTTATGCATGAAGGCCCAACATTTTAGTATGGTATGGCCTGGTGAATTTGCATGATACTTGCATCTGGAATTGGCATCGTACCTTGGTGGGAGTGCCCCAACTGGAGGAGTTAGAGGTTTGAGCTCTGCCAAAGATGCCTTCACTATGTGTTGTAATAACTGACTGTGCGACATGGGGAGATGATCAAACTTTCTTAGAGGCCTTTCAAACATGTTCTACTATTGTTCTCGTGGAATCACCAATGGTTGGTGTGCCCTTGGATGTGATTCAGCATCGTTGATTTCTCCTTCCTTCTTTTTCAAGAAGTTAGAAACATTTCTTTTTGAACTATAAGGGGTATTGGATGATGCCTCTTCTATCTTTCCACTTTTCACACGTGCTTCAATCCTTTCACCAATGGTTACCAAATCAAAAAATCCAGACGAGACATTTCCTTCCATCTTTTCATAGTATATCCCTTGAAAAGTTCCCATGAACATATCGACTAGTTCTTTTTCCAGAAGTGGTGGTTAAACTCGGGATGCCATTTCTCTCCACCTTTGGGCATAATTTTTGAAGGACTCTTCTTTCTTTTGAGACAAGTTTTGGAGTTGCATGCGATTGACGTATACAGACAATTCATAACTCTATGTTACTTCTTTGTCACTTTCATAAGGGGTAGGAGATGTCCCCCTAATTACCATTATAGTATTTGAAACTAATGGTATCCTTAGATTTTGATTCAGTGTTATTAATGACGTTTCTGTAGATTCTCCCCATAGAATCATAAGAGTTTTCTTATTATGGTTCGGTTGTTGGCAAGGAATTACCAATGGCTTCTTAGTACTTCCGTCAATCGCAGCTACATATTCTTCTATAGGGTATGATCTTAATTGAACTATCCCCTAATCCACCAATTTTTTCAATATCTTCTCAAAAACTTCATTATGTTCCAAAAAGGAATCCACATTCCAACATATATTCTTTCAACAAATTTATTGGAGCCTTTACTCGTCTAGCGGCCCCAAGGCCAGTGACTACTTCTATTGTGTTTATTGTTGGTCCACCATGGGAAAGAATGGGGTTTTACCTTTTATCCGGGTTATCAAAGGTGATATCTTATGCATCCAACAAATCCTGAACCTTATGCATGAAGGCCCAACATTTTAGTATGGTATGCCCTGGTGAATTTGCATGATACTTGCATCTGGAATTGGCATCGTACCTTGGTGGGAGTGCCCCAACTGGAGGAGTTAGAGGTTTGAGCTCTGCCAAAGATGCCTTCACTATGTGTTGTAATAACTGATTGTGCGACATGGGGAGATGATCAAACTTTCTTAGAGGCCTTTCAAACATGTTCTACTATTGTTCTCGTGGAATCACCAATGGTTGTTGTGCCCTTGGTTGTGATTCAGCATCATTGTTTCTCCTTCCTTCTTTTTCAAGAAGTTAGGAACATGTCTTTTTGAAATATAAGGGGTATTGGATGATGCCTATTTTATCTTTCCACTTTTCACACGTGCTTCAATCCTTTCACCAATGGTTACCAAATCAGAAAATCCGGACGAGACACTTCCTACCATATTTTCAGAGTATATCCCTTGAAAAGTTCCCATGAACATATCGACTAGTTCTTTTTCCAGAAGTGGTGGTTAAACTCGGGATGCCATTTGTCTCCACCTTTGGGCATAATTTTTGAAGGACTCTTCTTTCTTCTGAGACAAGTTTTGGAGTTGCATGCGATTGACGTGTACAGACGATTCATAACTCTATGTTACTTCTTTCTCACTTTCATAAGGGGTAGGAGATGTCCCCCTAATTACCATTATAGTATTTGAAACTAATGGTATCCTTAGAGTTTGATTCAGTGTTATTAATGATGTTTCTGTTGATTCTCCCCATGGAATCACAAGAGTTTTCTTATTATGGTTCGGTTGTTGGCAAGGAATTACCAATGGCTTCTTAGTACTTCCATCAATCGCAGCTACATATTCTTCTATAGGGTATGATCTGAATTGGACTATCCCCTAATCCACCAATTTTTTCAATATCTTCTCAAAAACTTCATTATGTTCCAAATAGGAACCAACATTCCAACATATATTCTTTCAACAAATTTATTGGGGCCTTTACTCGTCTAGCGGCCCCAAGGCCCGTGACTACTTATATTGTGTTTATTGTTGGTTCACCATGCGAAAGCATGGGGTTTGACTTGATATCCGATTTATCAAAGGTGATATCTTATGCATCCAACAAATCCTGAACCTTATGCATGAAGGCCCAACATTTTAGTATGGTATGCCCTGGTGAATTTGCATGATACTTGCATCTGGAATTGGCATCGTACCTTGGTGGGAGTTCCCCAACTGGAGGAGTTAGAGGTTTGAGCTCTGCCAAAGATGCCTTCACTATGTGTTGTAATAACTGACTGTGCGACATGGGGAGATGATCAAACTTTCTTAGAGGCCTTTCAAACATGTTCTACTATTGTTCTCGTGGAATCACCAATGGTTGTTGTGCCCTTGGATGTGATTCAACATCATTGATTTCTCCTTCCTTCTTTTTCAAGAAGTTAGGAACATGTCTTTTTGAATTATAAGGGGTATTGGATGATGCCTCTTCTATCTTTCAACTTTTCACACGTGCTTCAATCCTTTCACCAATGGTTACCAAATCAGAAAATCCGGACGAGACACTTCCTACCATCTTTTCATAGTATATCCCTTGAAAAGTTCCCATGAACATATCGACTAGTTCTTTTTCCAGAAGTGGTGGTTAAACTCGGGAAGCCATTTCCCTCCACCTTTGGGCATAATTTTTGAAGGACTCTTCTTTCTTCTGAGACAAGTTTTGGAGTTGCCAGCGATTGACGTATACATACGATTCTTAACTCTATGTTACTTCTTTGTCACTTTCATAAGGGGTAGGAGATGTCCCCCTAATTACCATTATAGTATTTGAAACTAATGGTATCCTTAGAGTTTGATTCAGTGTTATTAATGACATTTATGTTGATTCTCCCCATGGAATCACAAGAGTTTTCTTATTATGGTTCGGTTGTTGGTAAGGAATTACCAATGGCTTCTTAGTACTTCCATCAATCGCAGCTACATATTCTTCTATAGGGTATGATCTGAATTGGACTATCCCCTAATCCACCAATTTTTTCAATATCTTCTCAAAAACTTCATTATGTTCCAAAAAGGAACCCACATTCCAACATATATTCTTTCAACAAATTTATTGGGGCCTTTACTTGTCTAGCGGCCCCAAGGCCAGTGACTACTTCTATTGTGTTTATTGTTGGTCCACCATGCGAAAGCATGGGGTTTGACTTGATATCCGGGTTATCAAATGTGATATCTTATGCATCCAACAAATCCTGAACCTAATGCATGAAGGCCCAACATTTTAGTATGGTATGGCCTGGTGAATTTGCATGATACTTGCATCTGGAATTGGCATCGTACCTTGGTGGGAGTGCCCCAACTGGAGGAGTTAGAGGTTTGAGCTCTGCCAAAGATGCCTTCACTATGTGTTGTAATAACTGACTGTGCGACATGGGGAGATGATCAAACTTTCTTAGAGGCCTTTCAAACATGTTCTACTATTGTTCTCGTGGAATCACCAATGGTTGGTGTGCCCTTGGATGTGATTCAGCATCGTTGATTTCTCCTTTCTTCTTTTTCAAGAAGTTAGAAACATTTCTTTTTGAACTATAAGGGGTATTGGATGATGCCTCTTCTATCTTTCCACTTTTCACACGTGCTTCAATCCTTTCACCAATGGTTACCAAATCAAAAAATCCAGACGAGACATTTCCTTCCATCTTTTCATAGTATATCCCTTGAAAAGTTCACATGAACATATCGACTAGTTCTTTTTCCAGAAGTGGTGGTTAAACTCGGGATGCCATTTCTCTCCACCTTTGGGCATAATTTTTGAAGGACTCTTCTTTCTTCTGAGACAAGTTTTGGAGTTGCATGCGATTGACGTGTACAGACGATTCATAACTCTATGTTACTTCTTTGTCACTTTCATAAGGGGTAGGAGATGTCCCCCTAATTACCATTATAGTATTTGAAACTAATGGTATCCTTAGAGTTTGATTCAGTGTTATTAATGATGTTTCTGTTGATTCTCCCCATGGAATCACAAGAGTTTTCTTATTATGGTTTGGTTGTTGGCAAGGAATTACCAATGGCTTCTTAGTACTTCCATCAATCGCAGCTACATATTCTTCTATAGGGTATGATCTGAATTGGACTATCCCCTAATCCACCAATTTTTTCAATATCTTCTCAAAAACTTCATTATGTTCCAAATAGGAACCAACATTCCAACACATATTCTTTCAACAAATTTATTGGGGCCTTTACTCGTCTAGCGGCCCCAAGGCCCGTGACTAGTTATATTGTGTTTATTGTTGGTTCACCATGCGAAAGCATGGGGTTTGACTTGATATCCGATTTATCAAAGGTGATATCTTATGCATCCAACAAATCCTGAACCTTATGCATGAAGGCCCAACATTTTAGTATGGTATGCCCTGGTGAATTTGCATGATACTTGCATCTGGAATTGCCATCGTACCTTGGTGGGAGTTCCCCAACTGGAGGAGTTAGAGGTTTGAGCTCTGCCAAAGATGCCTTCACTATGTGTTGTAATAACTGACTGTGCGACATGGGGAGATGATCAAACTTTCTTAGAGGCCTTTCAAACATGTTCTACTATTGTTCTCGTGGAATCACCAATGGTTGTTGTGCCCTTGGATGTGATTCAACATCATTGATTTCTCCTTCCTTCTTTTTCAAGAAGTTAGGAACATGTCTTTTTGAATTATAAGGGGTATTGGATGATGCCTCTTCTATCTTTCCACTTTTCACACGTGCTTCAATCCTTTCACCAATGGTTACCAAATCAGAAAATCCGGACGAGACACTTCCTACCATCTTTTCATAGTATATCCCTTAAAAAGTTCCCATGAACATATCGACTAGTTCTTTTTCCAGAAGTGGTGGTTAAACTCGGGAAGCCATTTCCCTCCACCTTTGGGCATAATTTTTGAAGGACTCTTCTTTCTTCTGAGACAAGTTTTGGAGTTGCATGCGATTGACGTATACAGACGATTCTTAACTCTATGTTACTTCTTTGTCACTTTCATAAGGGGTAGGAGATGTCCCCCTAATTACCATTATAGTATTTGAAACTAATGGTATCCTTAGAGTTTGATTCAGTGTTATTAATGACATTTATGTTGATTCTCCCCATGGAATCACAAGAGTTTTCTTATTATGGTTCGGTTGTTGGTAAGGAATTACCAATGGCTTCTTAGTACTTCCATCAATCGCAGCTACATATTCTTCTATAGGGTATGATCTGAATTGGACTATCCCCTAATCCACCAATTTTTTCAATATCTTCTCAAAAACTTCATTATGTTCCAAAAAGGAACCCACATTCCAACATATATTCTTTCAACAAATTTATTGGGGCCTTTACTCGTCTAGCGGCCACAAGGCCAGTGACTACTTCTATTGTGTTTATTGTTGGTCCACCATGCGAAAGCATGGGGTTTGACTTGATATCCGGGTTATCAAAGGTGATATCTTATGCATCCAACAAATCCTGAACCTTATGCATGAAGGCCCAACATTTTAGTATGGTATGGCCTGGTGAATTTTCATGATACTTGCATCTGGAATTGGCATCGTACCTTGGTGGGAGTGCCCCAACTGGAGGAGTTAGAGGTTTGAGCTCTGCCAAAGATGCCTTCATTATGTGTTGTAATAACTGACTGTGTGACATGGGGAGATGATCAAACTTTCTTAGAGGCCTTTCAAACATTTTCTACTATTGTTCTCGTGGAATCACCAATGGTTGGTGTGCCTTTGGATGTGATTCAGCATCGTTGATTTCTCCTTCCTTCTTTTTCAAGAAGTTAGAAACATTTCTTTTTGAACTATAAGGGGTATTGGATGATGCCTCTTCTATCTTTCCATTTTTCACACGTGCTTCAATCCTTTCACCAATGGTTACCAAATCAAAAAATCCAGACGAGACATTTCCTTCCATCTTTTCATAGTATATCCCTTAAAAAGTTCCCATGAACATATCGACTAGTTCTTTTTCCAGAAGTGGTGGTTAAACTCGGGATGCCATTTCTCTCCACCTTTGGGCATAATTTTTGAAGGACTCTTCTTTCTTCTGAGACAACTTTTGGAGTTGCATGTGATTGACGTATACAGACGATTCATAACTCTATGTTACTTCTTTGTCACTTTCATAAGGGGTAGGAGATGTCCCCCTAATTACCATTATAGTATTTGAAACTAATGGTATCCTTAGATTTTGATTCAGTGTTATTAATGACGTTTCTGTTGATTCTCCCCATAGAATCACAAGAATTTTCTTATTATGGTTCGGTTGTTGGCAAGGAATTACCAATGGCTTCTTAGTACTTCCGTCAATCGCAGCTACATATTCTTCTATAGGGTATGATCTGAATTGGACTATCCCCTAATCCACCAATTTTTTCAATATCTTCTCAAAAACTTCATTATGTTCCAAAAAGGAATCCACATTCCAACATATATTCTTTCAACAAATTTATTGGAGCCTTTACTCGTCTAGCGGCCCCAAGGCCAGTGACTACTTCTATTGTGTTTATTGTTGGTCCACCATGGGAAAGAATGGGGTTTTACTTGATATCCGGGTTATCAAAGGTGATATCTTATGCATCCAACAAATCCTGAACCTTATGCATGAAGGCCCAACATTTTAGTATGGTATGCCCTGGTGACTTTGCATGATACTTGCATCTGGAATTGGCATCGTACCTTGGTGGGAGTGCCCCAACTGGAGGAGTTAGAGGTTTAAGCTCTGCCAAAGATGCCTTCACTATGTGTTGTAATAACTGACTGTGCGACATGGGGAGATGATCAAACTTTCTTAGAGGCCTTTAAAACATGTTCTACTATTGTTCTCATGGAATCACCAAAGGTTGTTGTGCCCTTGGATGTGATTCAGCATCATTGTTTCTCCTTCCTTCTTTTTCAAGAAGTTAGGAACATGTTATTTTGAATTATAAGGGGTATTGGATGATGCCTCTTCTATCTTTCCACTTTTCACACGTGCTTCAATCCTTTCACCAATGGTTACCAAATCAGAAAATCCGGACGAGACACTTCCTACCATATTTTCATAGTATATCCCTTGAAAAGTTCCCATGAACATATCGACTAGTTCTTGTTCCATAAGTGGTGGTTGAACTCGGGATGCCATTTCTCTCCACCTTTGGGCATAAGTTTTGAAGGACTCTTCTTTCTTCTGAGACAAGTTTTGGAGTTGCATGCGATTGACGTGTACAGACGATTCATAACTCTATGTTACTTCTTTGTCACTTTCATAAGGGGTAGGAGATGTCCCCCTAATTACCATTATAGTATTTGAAACTAATGGTATCCTTAGAGTTTGATTCAGTGTTATTAATGACGTTTGTGTTGATTCTCCCCATGGAATCACATGAGTTTTCTTATTATGGTTTGATTGTTGGCAAGGAATTACCAATGGCTTCTTAGTACTTCCATCAATCACAGCTACATATTCTTCTATAGGGTATGATCTAAATTGGACTATCCCCTAATCCACCAATTTTTCAATATCTTCTCAAAAACTTTATTATGTCCCAAAAAGGAACCAACATTCCAACATATATTATTTCAACAAATTTATTGGGGCCTTTACTCGTCTAGCGGCCCCAAGGCCAGTGACTACTTCTATTGTGTTTATTGTTGGTCCACCATGCGAAAGCATGGGGTTTGACTTGATATCCGGGTTATCAAAGGTGATATCTTATGCATCCAACAAATCCTGAACCTTATGCATGAAGGCCCAACATTTTAGTATGGTATGCCCTGGTGAATTTGCATGATACTTGCATCTGGTATTGGCATCGTACCTTGGTGGGAGTGCCCCAACTGGAGGAGTTAGAGGTTTGAGCTCTGCCAAAGATGCATTCACTATGTGTTGTAATACTGACTGTGCGACATGGGGAGATAATCAAACTTTCTTAGAGGCCTTTTAAACATGTTCTACTATTGTTCTCGTGGAATCATCAATGGTTGTTGTGCCCTTGGATGTGATTCAACATCATTGATTTCTCCTTCCTTCTTTTTCAAGAAGTTAGGAACATGTCTTTTTGAATTATAAGGGGTATAGGATGACGCCTCTTCTATCTTTCCACTTTTCACACGTGCTTCAATCCTTTCACCAATGGTTACCAAATCAGAAAATCTGGACGAGACACTTCCTACCAGCTTTTCATAGTATATCCCTTGAAAAGTTCCCATGAACATATCGACTAGTTCTTTTTCAAGAAGTGGTGGTTAAACTCAGGATGCCATTTCTCTCCACCTTTGGGAATAATTTTTGAAGGACTCTTCTTTCTTCTGAGACAAGTTTTGGAGTTGCATGTGATTGACGTATACAGATGATTCATAACTCTATGTTACTTCTTTGTCACTTTCATAAGGGGTAGGAGATGTCCCCCTAATTACCATTATAGTATTTGAAACTAATGGTATCCTTAGAGTTTGATTCAGTGTTATTAATGACGTTTCTGTTGATTCTCCCCATGGAATCACAAGAGTTTTCTTATTATGGTTTGGTTGTTGGCAAGGAATTACCAATGGCTTCTTAGTACTTCCATCAATCGCAGCTACATATTCTTCTATAGGGTATGATATGAATTGGACTATCCCCTAATCCACCAATTTTTTCAATATCTTCTCAAAAACTTCATTATGTTCCAAAAAGGAACCCACATTCCAACATATATTCTTTCAACAAATTTATTGGGGCCTTTACTCGTCTAGCGGCCCCAAGGCCAGTGACTACTTCTATTGTGTTTATTGTTGGTCCACCATGCGAAAGCATGGGGTTTGACTTGATATCCGGGTTATCAAAGGTTATATCTTATGCATCCAACAAATCCCGAACCTTATGCATGAAGGCCCAACATTTTAGTATGGTATGCCCTGGTGAATTTGCATGATACTTGCATCTGGTATTGGCATCGTACCTTGGTGGGAGTTCCCCAACTGGAGGAGTTAGAGGTTTGAGCTCTGCCAAAGATGCCTTCACTATGTGTTGTAATAACTGACTGTGCGACATGGGGAGATGATCAAACTTTCTTAGAGGCCTTTCAAACATGTTCTACTATTGTTCTCGTGGAATCACCAATGGTTGTTGTTCCCTTGGATGTGATTCAGCATCATTGGTTTCTCCTTCCTTCTTTTTCAAGAAGTAAGGAACATGTCTTTTTGAAGTATAAGGGGTATAGGATGATGCCTCTTCTATCTTTCCACTTTTCACACGTGCTTCAATCCTTTCACCAATAGTTACCAAATCAGAAAATCCGGACGAGACACTTCCTACCATCTTTTCATATTATATCCCTTGAAAAGTTCCCATGAACATATCGACTAGTTCTTTTTCCAAAAGTGGTGGTTAAACTCGGGATACCATTTCTCTCCACCTTTGGGAATAATTTTTGAAGGACTCTTCTTTCTTCTGAGACAAGTTTTGGAGTTGCATGCGATTGACGTATACAGACGATTCATAACTCTATGTTACTTCTTTGTCACTTTCATAAGGGGTAGGAGATGTCCCCCTAATTACCATTATAGTATTTGAAACTAATGGTATCCTTAGAGTTTGATTCAGTGTTATTAATGACGTTTCTGTTGATTCTCCCCATGGAATCACAAGAGTTTTCTTATTATGGTTCGGTTGTTGGCAAGGAATTACCAATGGCTTCTTAGTACTTCCGTCAATCGCAGCTACATATTCTTCTATAGGGTATGATCTGAATTGGAATATCCCCTAATCCACCAATTTTTTCAATATCTTCTCAAAAACTTCATTATGTTCCGAAAAGGAACCCACATTCCAACATATATTCTTTCAACAAATTTATTGGGGCCTTTACTCATCTAGCGGCCCCAAGGCCAGTGACTACTCTTATTGTGTTTATTGTTGGTCCACCATGCGAAAGCATGGGGTTTGACTTGATATCCGGGTTATCAAAGGTGATATCTTATGCATCCAACAAATCCTGAACCTTATGCATGAAGGCCCAACATTTTAGTATGGTATGCACTGGTGAATTTGCATGATACTTGCATCTGGAATTGGCACGTACCTTGGTGGGAGTTCCCCAACCGGAGGAGTTAGAGGTTTCAGCTCTGCCAAAGATGCCTTCACTATGTGTTGTAATAACTGACTTTGCGGCATGGGGAGATGATCAAACTTTCTTAGAGGCCTTTCAAACATGTTCTACTATTGTTCTCGTGGAATCACCAATGGTTGTTATGCCTTTGGATGTGATTCAACATCATTTATTTCTCCTTCCTTCTTTTTCAAGAAGTTAGGAACATGTATTTTTGAATTATAAGGTGTATAGGATGATGCCTCTTCTATCTTTCCACTTTTCACACGTGCTTCAATCCTTTCACCAATGGTTACCAAATCAGAAAATCTGGACGAGACACTTCCTACCATCTTTTCATAGTATATCCCTTGAAAAGTTCCCATGAACATATCGACTAGTTCTTTTTCCATAGTGGTGGTTAAACTCGGGATGCCATTTCTCTCCAACTTTGGGCATAATTTTTGAAGGACTCTTCTTTCTTCTGAGAAAAGTTTTGGAGTTGCATGCGATTGACGTATACAGACGATTCATAACTCTATGTTACTTCTTTGTCACTTTCATAAGGGGTAGGAGATGTCCCCCTAATTACCATTATAGTATTTGAAACTAATGGTATCCTTAGAGTTTGATTCAGTGTTATTAATGACGTTTCTGTTGATTCTCCCCATGGAATCACAAGAGTTTTCTTATTATGGATCGTTTGTTGGCAAGGAATTACCAATGGATTCTTAGTACTTTCGTCAATCGCAGCTACATATTCTTCTATAGGGTATGATCTGAATTGGACTATCCCCTAATCCACCAATTTTTTCAATATCTTCTCAAAAACTTCATTATGTTCCAAAAAGGAATCCACATTCCAACATATATTCTTTCAACAAATTTATTGGGGCCTTTGCTCGTCTAGCGGCCCCAAGGCCAGTGACTACTTCTAATGTGTTTATTGTTGGTCCACCATGCGAAAGCATGGGGTTTTACTTGATATCTGGGTTATCAAAGGTGATATCTTATGCAACCAACAATTCCTGAACCTTATGCATGAAGGCCCAACATTTTAGTATGGTATGCCCTGGTGAATTTACATGATACTTGCATCTGGTATTGGCATCGTACCTTGGTGGGAGTGCCCCAACTGGAGGAGTTAGAGGTTTGAGCTCTGCCAAAGATGCCTTCATTATGTGTTGTAATAACTAACTGTGCGATATGGGGAGATGATCAAACTTTCTTAGAGGCCTTTCAAACATGTTCTACTATTGTTCTCGTGGAATCACCAATGGTTGTTATGCCTTTGGATGTGATTCAACATCATTTATTTCTCCTTCCTTCTTTTTCAAGAAGTTAGGAACATGTATTTTTGAATTATAAGGTGTATAGGATGATGCCTCTTCTATCTTTCCACTTTTCACACGTGCTTCAATCCTTTCACCAATGGTTACCAAATCAGAAAATCTGGACGAGACACTTCCTACCATCTTTTCATAGTATATCCCTTGAAAAGTTCCCATGAACATATCGACTAGTTCTTTTTCCATAGTGGTGGTTAAACTCGGGATGCCATTTCTCTCCAACTTTGGGCATAATTTTTGAAGGACTCTTCTTTCTTCTGAGAAAAGTTTTGGAGTTGCATGCGATTGACGTATACAGACGATTCATAACTCTATGTTACTTCTTTGTCACTTTCATAAGGGGTAGGAGATGTCCCCCTAATTACCATTATAGTATTTGAAACTAATGGTATCCTTAGAGTTTGATTCAGTGTTATTAATGACGTTTCTGTTGATTCTCCCCATGGAATCACAAGAGTTTTCTTATTATGGATCGTTTGTTGGCAAGGAATTACCAATGGATTCTTAGTACTTTCGTCAATCGCAGCTACATATTCTTCTATAGGGTATGATCTGAATTGGACTATCCCCTAATCCACCAATTTTTTCAATATCTTCTCAAAAACTTCATTATGTTCCAAAAAGGAATCCACATTCCAACATATATTCTTTCAACAAATTTATTGGGGCCTTTGCTCGTCTAGCGGCCCCAAGGCCAGTGACTACTTCTAATGTGTTTATTGTTGGTCCACCATGCGAAAGCATGGGGTTTTACTTGATATCTGGGTTATCAAAGGTGATATCTTATGCAACCAACAATTCCTGAACCTTATGCATGAAGGCCCAACATTTTAGTATGGTATGCCCTGGTGAATTTGCATGATACTTGCATCTGGTATTGGCATCGTACCTTGGTGGGAGTGCCCCAACTGGAGGAGTTAGAGGTTTGAGCTCTGCCAAAGATGCCTTCATTATGTGTTGTAATAACTAACTGTGCGATATGGGGAGATGATCAAACTTTCTTAGAGGCCTTTCAAACATGTTCTACTATTGTTCTCGTGGAATCACCAATGGTTGTTGTGCCCTTGGATGTGATTCAACATCATTGATTTCTCCTTCCTTCTTTTTTGAGAAGTTAGGAACATGTCTTTTTGAATTATAAGGGGTATAGGATGATGCCTCTTCTATCTTTCCACTTTTCACACGTGCTTCAATCCTTTCACCAATGGTTACCAAATCAGAAATTCCGGACGAGACACTTCCTACCATCTTTTCATAGTATATCCCTTGAAAAGTTCCCATGAACATATCGACTAGTTCTTTTTCCATAAGTGGTGGTTAAACTCGGGATGCCATTTCTCTCCACCTTTGGGCATAATTTTTGAAGGACTCTTCTTTCTTCTGAGACAAGTTTTGGAGTTGCATGCGATTGACGTATACAGACGATTCATAACTCTATGTTACTTCTTTGTCACTTTCATAAGGGGTAGGAGATGTCCCCTTAATTACCATTATAGTATTTGAAACTAATGGTATCCTTAGAGTTTGATTCAGTGTTATTAATGTCGTTTCTGTTGATTCTCCCCATGGAATCACAAGAGTTTTCTTATTATGGTTCGGTTGTTGGCAAGGAATTACCAATGGCTTCTTAGTACTTCCATCAATTGCTGCTACATATTCTTCTATAGGGTATGATCTGAATTGGACTATCCCCTAATCCACCAATTTTTTCAATATCTTCTCAAAAACTTCATTATGTTCCAAAAAGGAACCCACATTCCAACATATATTCTTTCAACAAATTTATTGGGGCCTTTACTCGTCTAGCGGCCCCAAGGCCAGTGACTACTTCTATTGTGTTTATTGTTGGTCCACCATGCGAAAGCATGGGGTTTGACTTGATATCCGGGTTATCAAAGGTGATATCTTATGCATCCAACAAATCCTGAACCTTATGCATGAAGGCCCAACATTTTAGTATGGTATGCCCTGGTGAATTTGCATGATACTTGTATCTGGTATTGGCATCGTACCTTGGTGGGAGTGCCCCAACTGGAGGAGTTAGAGGTTTGAGCTCTGCCAAAGATGCCTTCACTATGTGTTGTAATAACTGACTGTGCGACATGGGGAGATGATCAAACTTTCTTAGAGGCCTTTCAAACATGTTCTACTATTGTTCTCGTGCAATCACCAATGGTTGTTGTGCCCTTGGATGTGATTCAACATCATTGATTTCTCCTTCCTTCTTTTTCAAGAAGTTAGGAACATGTATTTTTGAATTATAAGGGGTATAGGATGATGCCTCTTCTATCTTTCCACTTTTCACACGTGCTTCAATCCTTTCCCCAATGGTTACCAAATCAGAAAATCCGGACGAGACACTTCCTACCATCTTTTCATAATATATCCCTTGAAAAGTTCCCATGAACATATCGACTAGTTCTTTTTACATAAGTGGTGGTTAAACTCGGGATGCCATTTCTCTCCACCTTTGGGCATAATTTTTGAAGGACTCTTCTTTCTTCTGAGACATGTTTTGGAGTTGCATGCGATTGACGTATACAGACGATTCATAACTCTATGTTACTTCTTTTTAACTTTCATAAGGGGTGGGAGATGTCCCCCTAATTACCATTATAGTATTTGAAACTAATGGTATCCTTAGAGTTTGATTCAGTGTTATTAATGACGTTTCTGTTGATTCTCCCCATGGAATCACAAGAGTTTTCTTATTATGGTTCGGTTGTTGGAAAGGAATTACCAATGGCTTCTTAGTACTTTCGTCAATCGCAGCTACATATTCTTCTGTAGGGTATGATCTGAATTGGACTATCCCCTAATCCACCAATTTTTTCAATATCTTCTCAAAAACTTCATTATGTTCCAAAAAGGAACCCACATTCCAACATATATTCTTTCAACAAATTTATTGGGGCCTTTACTCGTCTAGCGGCCCCAAGGCCAGTGACTACTTATATTGTGTTTATTGTTGGTCCACCATGCGAAAGCATGGGGTTTGACTTGATATCCGGGTTATCAAAGGTGATATCTTATGCATCCAACAAATCCTGAACCTTATGCATGAAGGCCCAACATTTTAGTATGGTATGCCCTGGTGAATTTGTATGATACTTGCATCTGGTATTGGCATCGTACCTTGGTGGGAGTGCCCAAACTGGAGGAGTTAGAGGTTTGAGCTCTGCCAAAGATGCCTTCACTATGTGTTGTAATAACTTACTGTGCGACATGGGGAGATGATCAAACTTTCTTAGAGGCCTTTCAAACATGTTCTACTATTGTTCTCGTGGAATCACCAATGGTTGTTGTGCCCTTGGATGTGATTCAACATCATTGATTTCTCCTTCCTTCTTTTTCAATAAGTTAGGAACATGTATTTTTGAATTATAAGGGGTATAGGATGATGCCTCTTCTATCTTTCCACTTTTCACACGTGCTTTAATCCTTTCACCAATGGTTACCAAATCAGAAAATCCGGACGAGACACTTCCTACCATCTTTTCATAATATATCCCTTGAAAATTTCCCATGAACATATCGACTAGTTCTTTTTACACAAGTGGTGGTTAAACTCGGGATGCCATTTCTCTCCACCTTTGGGCATAATTTTTGAAGGACTCTTCTTTCTTCTGAGACATGTTTTGGAGTTGCATGCGATTGACGTATACAGACGATTCATAACTCTATGTTACTTCTTTGTCACTTTCATAAGGGGTAGGAGATGTCCCCCTAATTACCATTATAGTATTTGAAACTAATGGTATCCTTAGAGTTTGATTTAGTGTTATTAATGACGTTTTTGTTGATTCTCCCCATGGAATCACAAGAGTTTTCTTATTATGGTTCGGTTGTTGGCAAGGAATTACCAATGGCTTCTTAGTACTTTCGTCAATCGCAGCTACATATTCTTCTATAGGGTATGATCTGAATTGGACTATCCCCTAATCCACCAATTTTTTCAATATCTTCTCAAAAACTTCATTATGTTCCAAAAAGGAACCCACATTCCAACATATATTCTTTCAACAAATTTATTGGGGCCCTTACTCGTCTAGCGGCCCCAAGGCCAGTGACTACTTCTATTGTGTTTATTGTTGGTCCACCATGCGAAAGCATGGGGTTTGACTTGATATCCGGGTTATCAAAGGTGATATCTTATGCATCCAACAAATCCTGAACCTTATGCATGAAGGCCCAACATTTTAGTATGGTATGCCCTGGTGAATTTGCATGATACTTGTATCTGGTATTGGCATCGTACCTTGGTGGGAGTGCCCCAACTGGAGGAGTTAGAGGTTTGAGCTCTGCCAAAGATGCCTTCACTATGTGTTGTAATAACTGACTGTGCGACATGGGGAGATGATCAAACTTTCTTAGAGGCCTTTCAAACATGTTCTACTATTGTTCTCGTGGAATCACCAATGGTTGTTGTGCCCTTGGATGTGATTCAACATCATTGATTTCTCCTTCCTTCTTTTTCAAGAAGTTAGGAACATGTATTTTTGAATTATAAGGGGTATAGGATGATGCCTCTTCTATCTTTCCACTTTTCACACGTGCTTCAATCCTTTCCCCAATGGTTACCAAATCAGAAAATCCGGACGAGACACTTCCTACCATCTTTTCATAATATATCCCTTGAAAAGTTCCCATGAACATATCGACTAGTTCTTTTTACATAAGTGGTGGTTAAACTCGGGATGCCATTTCTCTCCACCTTTGGGCATAATTTTTGAAGGACTCTTCTTTCTTCTGAGACATGTTTTGGAGTTGCATGCGATTGACGTATACAGACGATTCATAACTCTATGTTACTTCTTTGTCACTTTCATAAGGGGTAGGAGATGTCCCCCTAATTACCATTATAGTATTTGAAACTAATGGTATCCTTAGAGTTTGATTCAGTGTTATTAATGACGTTTCTGTTGATTCTCCCCATGGAATCACAAGAGTTTTCTTATTATGGTTCGGTTGTTGGCAAGGAATTACCAATGGCTTCTTAGTACTTTCGTCAATCGAAGCTACATATTCTTCTATAGGGTATGATCTGAATTGGACTATCCCCTAATCCACCAATTTTTTCAATATCTTCTCAAAAACTTCATTATGTTCCAAAAAGGAACCCACAATCCAACATATATTCTTTCAACAAATTTATTGGGGCCTTTACTCGTCTAGCGGCCCCAAGGCCAGTGACTACTTATATTGTGTTTATTGTTGGTCCACCATGCGAAAGCATGGGGTTTGACTTGATATCCGGGTTATCAAAGGTGATATCTTATGCATCCAACAAATCCTGAACCTTATGCATGAAGGCCCAACATTTTAGTATGGTATGCCCTGGTGAATTTGTATGATACTTGCATCTGGTATTGGCATCGTACCTTGGTGGGAGTGCCCAAACTGGAGGAGTTAGAGGTTTGAGCTCTGCCAAAGATGCCTTCACTATGTGTTGTAATAACTGACTGTGCGACATGGGGAGATGATCAAACTTTCTTAGAGGCCTTTCAAACATGTTCTACTATTGTTCTCGTGGAATCACCAATGGTTGTTGTGCCCTTGGATGTGATTCAACATCATTGATTTCTCCTTCCTTCTTTTTCAAGAAGTTAGGAACATGTATTTTTGAATTATAAGGGGTATAGGATGATGCCTCTTCTATCTTTCCACTTTTCACACGTGCTTCAATCCTTTCACCAATGGTTACCAAATCAGAAAATCCGGACGAGACACTTCCTACCATCATTTCATAATATATCCCTTGAAAATTTCCCATGAACATATCGACTAGTTCTTTTTACATAAGTGGTGGTTAAACTCGGGATGCCATTTCTCTCCACCTTTGGGCATAATTTTTGAAGGACTCTTCTTTCTTCTGAGACATGTTTTGGAGTTGCATGTGATTCACGTATACAGACGATTCATAACTCTATGTTACTTCTTTGTCACTTTCATAAGGGGTAGGAGATGTCCCCCTAATTACCATTATAGTATTTGAGACTAATGGTATCCTTAGAGTTTGATTTAGTGTTATTAATGACATTTCTGTTGATTCTCCCCATGGAATCACAAGAGTTTTCTTATTATGGTTCGGTTGTTGGCAAAGAATTACCAATGGCTTCTTAGTACTTTCGTCAATCGCAGCTACATATTCTTCTATAGGGTATGATCTGAATTGGACTATCCCCTAATCCACCAATTTTTTCAATATCTTCTCAAAAACTTCATTATGTTCCAAAAAGGAACCCACATTCCAACATATATTCTTTCGACAAATTTATTGGGGCCTTTACTCGTCTAGCGGCCCCAAGGCCAGTGACTACTTCTATTGTGTTTATTGTTGGTCCACCATGCGAAAGCATGGGGTTTGACTTGATATCCGGGTTATCAAAGGTGATATCTTATGCATCCAACAAATCCTGAACCTTATGCATGAAGGCCCAACATTTTAGTATGGTATGCCCTGGTGAATTTGCATGATACTTGTATCTGGTATTGGCATCGTACCTTGGTGGGAGTGCCCCAACTGGAGGAGTTAGAGGTTTGAGCTCTGCCAAAGATGCCTTCACTATGTGTGGTAATAACTGACTGTGCGACATGGGGAGATGATCAAACTTTCTTAGAGGCCTTTCAAACATGTTCTACTATTGTTCTCGTGCAATCACCAATGGTTGTTGTGCCCTTGGATGTGATTCAACATCATTGATTTCTCCTTCCTTCTGTTTCAAGAAGTTAGGAACATGTATTTTTGAATTATAAGGGGTATAGGATGATGCCTCTTCTATCTTTCCACTTTTCACACGTGCTTCAATCCTTTCCCCAATGGTTACCAAATAAGAAAATCCGGACGAGACGCTTCCTACCATCTTTTCATAATATATCCCTTGAAAAGTTCCCATGAACATATCGACTAGTTCTTTTTACATAAGTGGTGGTTAAACTCGGGATGCCATTTCTCTCCACCTTTGGGCATAATTTTTGAAGGACTCTTCTTTCTTCTGAGACATGTTTTGGAGTTGCATGCGATTGACGTATACAGACGATTCATAACTCTATGTTACTTCTTTGTCACTTTCATAAGGGGTAGGAGATGTCCCCCTAATTACCATTATAGTATTTGAAACTAATGGTATCCTTAGAGTTTGATTCAGTGTTATTAATGACGTTTCTGTTGATTCTCCCCATGGAATCACAAGAGTTTTCTTATTATGGTTCGGTTGTTGGCAAGGAATTACCAATGGCTTCTTAGTACTTTCGTCAATCGCAGCTACATATTCTTCTATAGGGTATGATCTGAATTGGACTATCCCCTAATCCACCAATTTTTTCAATATCTTCTCAAAAACTTCATTATGTTCCAAAAAGGAACCCACAATCCAACATATATTCTTTCAACAAATTTATTGGGGCCTTTACTCGTCTAGCGGCCCCAAGGCCAGTGACTACTTATATTGTGTTTATTGTTGGTCCACCATGCGAAAGCATGGGGTTTGACTTGATATCCGGGTTATCAAAGGTGATATCTTATGCATCCAACAAATCCTGAACCTTATGCATGAAGGCCCAACATTTTAGTATGGTATGCCCTGGTGAATTTGTATGATACTTGCATCTGGTATTGGCATCGTACCTTGGTGGGAGTTCCCAAACTGGAGGAGTTAGAGGTTTGAGCTCTGCCAAAGATGCCTTCACTATGTGTTGTAATAACTGACTGTGCGACATGGGGAGATGATCAAACTTTCTTAGAGGCCTTTCAAACATGTTCTACTATTGTTCTCGTGGAATCACCAATGGTTGTTGTGCCCTTGGATGTGATTCAACATCATTGATTTCTCCTTCCTTCTTTTTCAAGAAGTTAGGAACATGTATTTTTGAATTATAAGGGGTATAGGATGATGCCTCTTCTATCTTTCCACTTTTCACACGTGCTTCAATCCTTTCACCAATGGTTACCAAATCAGAAAATCCGGACGAGACACTTCCTACCATCTTTTCATAATATATCCCTTGAAAATTTCCCATGAACATATCGACTAGTTCTTTTTACATAAGTGGTGGTTAAACTCGGGATGCCATTTCTCTCCACCTTTGGGCATAATTTTTGAAGGACTCTTCTTTCTTCTGAGACATGTTTTGGAGTTGCATGCGATTGACGTATACAGACGATTCATAACTCTATGTTACTTCTTTGTCACTTTCATAAGGGGTAGGAGATGTCCCCCTAATTACCATTATAGTATTTGAAACTAATGGTATCCTTAGAGTTTGATTTAGTTTTATTAATGACGTTTTTGTTGATTCTCCCCATGGAATCACAAGAGTTTTCTTATTATGGTTCGGTTGTTGGAAAGGAATTACCAATGGCTTCTTAGTACTTTCGTCAATCGCAGCTACATATTCTTCTATAGGGTATGATCTGAATTGGACTATCCCCTAATCCACCAATTTTTTCAATATCTTCTCAAAAACTTCATTATGTTCCAAAAAGGAAACCACATTCCAACATATATTCTTTAAACAAATTTATTGGGGCCTTTACTCGTCTAGCGGCCCCAAGGCCAGTGACTACTTCTATTGTGTTTATTGTTGGTCCACCATGCGAAAGCATGGGGTTTGACTTGATATCCGGGTTATCAAAGGTGATATCTTATGCATCCAACAAATCCTGAACCTTATGCATGAAGGCCCAACATTTTAGTATGGTATGCCCTGGTGAATTTGCATGATACTTGCATCTGGTATTGGCATCGTACCTTTGTGGGAGTTCCCCAACTGGAGGAGTTAGTGGTTGGAGCTCTGCCAAAGATTCCTTCACTATGTGTTGTAATAACTGACTGTGCGACATGGGGAGATGATCAAACTTTCTTATAGGCCTTTCAAACATGTTCTACTATTGTTTTCGTGGAATCACAAATGGTTGTTGTGCCCTTGGATGTGATTCAGCATCATTGATTTCTCCTTCCTTCTTTTTCAAGAAGTTAGGAACATGTATTTTTGAATTATAAGGGGTATTGGATGATGCCTCTTCTATCTTTCCACTTTTCACACGTGCTTCAATCCTTTCACCAATGGTTACCAAATAAGAAAATCCGGACGAGACACTTCCTACCATCTTTTCATAATATATCCCTTGAAAAGTTCCCATGAACATATCGACTAGTTCTTTTTCCATAAGTGGTGGTTAAACTCGGGATGCCATTTCTCTCTACCTTTGGGCATTATTTTTGAAGGACTCTTCTTTCTTCTGAGACATGTTTTGGAGTTGCATGCGATTGACGTATACAGACGATTCATAACTCTATGTTACTTCTTTGTCACTTTCATAAGGGGTAGGAGATGTCCCCCTAATTACCATTATAGTATTTGAAACTAATGGTATCCTTAGAGTTTGATTCAGTGTTATTAATGACGTTTCTGTTGATTCTCCCCATGGAATCACAAGATTTTTCTTATTATGGTTCGGTTGTTGGCAAGGAATTACCAATGGCTTCTTAGTACTTTCGTCAATCGCAGCTACATATTCTTCTATAGGGTATGATCTGAATTGGACTATCCCCTAATCCACCAATTTTTTCAATATCTTCTCAAAAACTTCATTATGTTCCAAAAAGGAACCCACATTCCAACATATATTCTTTCAACAAATTTATTGGGGCCTTTACTCGTCTAGCGGCCCCAAGGCCAGTGACTACTTCTATTGTGTTTATTGTTGGTCCACCATGCGAAAGCATGGGGTTTGACTTGATATCCGGGTTATCAAAGGTGATATCTTATGCATCCAAAAAATCCTGAACCTTATGCATGAAGGCCCAACATTTTAGTATGGTATGCCCTGGTGAATTTGCATGATACTTGCATCTGGTATTGGCATCGTACCTTTGTGGGAGTTCCCCAACTGGAGGAGTTAGAGGTTTGAGCTCTGCCAAAGATGCCTTCACTATGTGTTGTAATAACTGACTGTGCGACATGGGGAGATGATCAAACTTTCTTAGAGGCCTTTCAAACATGTTCTACTATTGTTTTCGTGGAATCACCAATGGTTGTTGTGCCCTTGGATTTGATTCAGCATCATTGATTTCTCCTTCCTTCTTTTTCAAGAAGTTAGGAACATGTATTTTTGAATTATAAGGGGTATTGGATGATGCCTCTTCTATCTTTCCACTTTTCACACGTGCTTCAATCCTTTCACCAATGGTTACCAAATCAGAAAATCCGGACGAGACACTTCCTACCATCTTTTCATAATATATCCCTTGAAAAGTTCCCATGAACATATCGACTAGTTCTTTTTCCATAAGTGGTGGTTAAACTCGGGATGCCATTTCTCTCCACCTTTGGGCATAATTTTTGAAGGACTCTTCTTTCTTCTGAGACAAGTTTTGGAGTTGCATGTGATTGACATATACAGACGATTCATAACTCTATGTTACTTCTTTGTCACTTTCATAAGGGGTAGGAGATGTCCCCCTAATTACCATTATAGTATTTGAAACTAATGGTATCCTTAGAGTTTGATTCAGTGTTATTAATGACGTTTCTGTTGATTCTCCCCATGGAATCACAAGAGTTTTCTTATTATGGTTCGATTGTTGGCAAGGAATTACCAATGGCTTCTTAGTACTTTCGTCAATCGCAGCTACATATTCTTCTATAGGGTATGATCTGAATTGGATTATCCCCTAATCCACCAATTTTTTATATATCTTCTCAAAAACTTCATTATGTTCCAAAAAGGAACCCACATTCCAACATATATTCTTTCAACAAATTTATTGGGGCCTTTACTCGTCTAGCGGCCCCAAGGCCAGTGACTACTTCTATTGTGTTTATTGTTGGTCCACCATGCGAAAGCATGGGGTTTGACTTGATATCCGGGTTATCAAAGGTGATATCTTATGCATCCAACAAATTCTGAACCTTATGCATGAAGGCCCAACATTTTAGTATGGTATACCCTGGTGAATTTGCATGATACTTGCATCTGGTATTGGCATCGTACCTTTGTGGGAGTTCCCCAACTGGAGGAGTTAGAGGTTTGAGCTCTGCCAAAGATGCCTTCACTATGTGTTGTAATAACTGACTGTGCGACATGGGGAGATGATCAAACTTTCTTAGAGGCCTTTCAAACATGTTCTACTATTGTTTTTGTGGAACACCAATGGTTGTTGTGCCCATGGATGTGATTCAGCATCATTGTTTTCTCCTTCCTTCTTTTTCAAGAAGTTAGGAACATGTATTTTTGAATTATAAGGGGTATTGGATGATGCCTCTTCTATCTTTCCACTTTTCACACGTGCTTCAATCCTTTAACCAATGGTTACCAAATCAGAAAATCCAGATGAGACACTTCCTACCATCTTTTCATAATATATCCCTTGAAAAGTTCCCATGAACATATCGACTAGTTCTTTTTCCATAAGTGGTGGTTAAACTCGGGATGCCATTTCTCTCCACCTTTAGGCATACTTTTTGAAGGACTCTTCTTTCTTCTGAGACAAGTTTTGCAGTTGCATGCGATTTACTTATACAGATGATTCATAACTCTATGTTACTTCTTTGTCACTTTCATAAGAGGTAGGAGATGTCACCCTAATTACCATTATAGTATTTGAAACTAATGGTATCCTTAGAGTTTGATTCAGTGTTATTAATGACGTTTCTGTTGATTCTCCCCATGGAATCACAAGAGTTTTCTTATTATGGTTTGGTTGTTGGCAAGGAATTACCAATGGCTTCTTAGTACTTCCGTCAATCGCAACTACATATTTTTCTATAGGGTATGATCTGAATTGGACTATCCCCTAATCCACCAAATTTTTCAATATCTTCTCAAAAACTTCATTATGTTCCAAAAAAATCCACATTCCAACATATATTCTTTCAACAAATTTATTGGGGCCTTTACTCGTCTAGCGTCCCCAAGGCCAGTGACTACTTCTATTGGGTTTATTGTTGGTCCACCATGCAAAATCATGGGGTTTGACTTGATATTCGGGTTATCAAAGGTGATATCTTATGCATCCAACAAATCCTGAACCTTATGCATGAAGGCCCAACATTTTAGTATGATATGCCCTGGTGAATTTGCATGATACTTGCATCTGGTATTGGCATCGTACCTTGGTGGGAGTGCCCCAACTGGAGGAGTTAGAGGTTTGAGCTCTGCCAAAGATGCCTTCACTATGTGTTGTAATAACTGACTGTGCGACATGGGGAGATGATCAAACTTTCTTAGAGGCCTTTCAAACATGTTCTACTATTGTTTTCGTGGAATCACCAATGGTTGTTGTGCCCTTGGATGTGATTCAATATCATTGATTTCTCCTTCCTTCTTTTTCAAGAAGTTAGGAACATGTATTTTTGAATTATAAGGGGTATTGGATGATGCCTCTTCTATCTTTCCACTTTTCACACGTGCTTCAATCCTTTCACCAATGGTTACCAAATCAGAAAATCCGGACGAGACACTTCCTACCATCTTTTCATTGTATATCCCTTGAAAAGTTCCCATGAACATATCGACTAGTTCTTTTTCCATAAGTGGTGGTTAAACTCGGGATGCCATTTCTCTCCACCTTTGGGCATAATTTTTGAAGGACTCTTCTTTCTTCTGAGACAAGTTTTGGAGTTCCATGCGATTGACGTATACAGACGATTCATAACTCTATGTTACTTCTTTGTCACTTTCATAAGGTGTAGGAGATGTCCCACTAATTACCATTATAGTATTTGAAACTAATGGTATCCTTAGAGTTTGATTCAGTGTTATTAATGAAGTTTCTATTGATTCTCCCCATGGAATCACAAGAGTTTTCTTATTATGGTTCGGTTGTTGGAAAGGAATTACCAATGGCTTCTTAGTACTTCCATCAATCGCAGCTACATATTCTTCTATAGGGTATGATCTGAATTGGACTATCCCCTAATCCACCAATTTTTTCAATATCTTCTCAAAAACTTCATTATGTTCCAAAAAGGAACCCACATTCCAACATATATTCTTTCAACAAATTTATTGGGTCCTTTACTCGTCTAGCGGCCCCAAGGCCAGTGACTACTTCTATTGTGTTTATTGTTGGTCCACCATGCGAAAGCATGGGGTTTGACTAGATATCCAGGTTATCAAAGGTGATATCTTATGCATCCAACAAATCCTGAACCTTATGCATGAAGGCCCAACATTTTAGTATGGTATGCCCTGGTGAATTTTCATGATACTTGCATCTGAAATTCGAATCGTACCTTGGTGGGAGTGCCCCAACTGGAGGAGTTAGAGGTTTGAGCTCTGCCAAAGATGCCTTCACTATGTGTTGTAATAACTGATTGTGCGACATGGGGAGATGATCAAACTTTCTTAGAGGCCTTTCAAACATGTTCTACTAATTTTCTCGTGGAATCACCAATGGTTGTTGTGCCCTTGGATGTGATTCAACATCATTGATTTCTCCTTCCTTCTTTTTCAATAAGTTAGGAACATGTCTTTTTGAATTATAAGGGGTATTGGATGATGCCTCTTCTATCTTTCCACTTTTCACACGTGCTTCAATCCTTTCACCAATGGTTACCAAATCAGAAAATCCGGACGAGACACTTCCTACCATCTTTTCATTGTATATCCCTTGAAAAGTTCCCATGAACATATCGACTAGTTCTTTTTCCAAAAGTGGTGGTTAAACTCGGGATGCCATTTCTCTCCACCTTTGGGCATAATTTTTGAAGGACTCTTCTTTCTTCTGAGACAAGTTTTGGAGTTGCATGCGATTGACGTGTACATACGATTCATAACTCTATGTTACTTCTTTGTCACTTTCATAAGGGGTAGGAGATATCCCCCTAATTACCATTATAGTATTTGAAACTAATGGTATAATTAGAGTTTGATTCAGTGTTATTAATGATGTTTCTGTTGATTCTCCCCATGGAATCACAAGAGTTTTCTTATTATGGTTCGGTTGTTGGCAAGGAATTACCAATGGCTTCTTAGTACTTCCATTAATCGCAGCTACATATTCTTCTATAGGGTATGATCTGAATTGGACTATCCCCTAATCCACCAATTTTTTTTAATATCTTCTCAAAAACTTCATTATGTTCCAAAAAGGAACCCACATTCCAACATATATTCTTTCAACAAATTTATTGGGGCCTTTACTCGTCTAGCGGCCCCAAGGCCAGTGACTACTTCTATTGTGTTCATTGTTGGTCCACCATGCGAAAGCATGGGGTTTGACTTGATATCCAGGTTATCAAAGGTGATATCTTATACATCCAACAAATCATGAACCTTATGCATGAAGGCCCAACATTTTAGTATTGTATACCCTGGTGAATTTGCATGACACTTGCATTTGGAATTGGCATCATACCTTGGTGGGAGTGCCTCAACTGGAGGAGTTAGAGGTTTGAGCTCTGCCAAAGATGCATTCACTATGTGTTGTAATAACTGACTGTGCGACATGGGGAGATGATCAAACTTTCTTAGAGGCCTTTCAAACATGTTCTACTATTGTTCTCGTGGAATCACCAATGGTTGTTGTGCCCTTGGATGTGATTCAACATCATTGATTTCTCCTTCCTTCTTTTTCAAGAAGTTAGGAACATGTCTTTTTGAATTATAAAGGGGTATTGGAGGTTGCTTCTTCTATCTTTCCACTTTTCACACGTGCTTCAATCCTTTCACCAATGTTTACCAAATCAGAAAATCCGGACGAGACACTTCCTACCATCTTTTCATTGTATATCCCTTGAAAAATTCCCATGAACATATCGACTAGTTCTTTTTCCAGATGTGGTGGTTAAACTAGGGATGCCATTTCTCTCCACCATTGGGCATAATTTTTGAAGGACTCTTCTTTCTTCTGAGATAAGTTTTGGAGTTGCATGCGATTGACGTGTACAGATGATTCATAACTCTATGTTACTTCTTTGTCACTTTCATAAGGGGTAGGATATGTCCCCCTAATTACCATTATAGTATTTGAAACTAATGGTATCCTTAGAGTTTGATTCAGTGTTATTAATGACGTTTCTGTTGATTCTCCCCATGGAATCACAAGAGTTTTCTTATTATGGTTCGGTTGTTGGCAAGGAATTACCAATGGCTTCTTAGTACTTCCATCAATCGCAGCTACATATTCTTCTATAGGGTATGATCTGAATTGGACTATCCCCTAATCCACTAATTTTTTCAATATCTTCTCAAAAACTTCATTATGTTCCAAAAAGGAGCCCACATTCCAACATATATTCTTTCAACAAATTTATTGGGGCCTTTACTCGTCTAGAGGCCCCAAGGCCAGTGACTACTTCTATTGTGTTTATTGTTGGTCCACCATGCGAAAGCATGTGGTTTGACTTGATATCCAGGTTATCAAAGGTGATATCTTATGCATCCAACAAATCCTGAACCTTATGCATGAAGGCCCAACATTTTAGTATGGTATGCCCTGGTGAATTTGCATGATACTTGCATTTGGATTTGGCATCGTACCTTGGTGGGAGTGCCTCAACTGGAGGAGTTAGAGGTTTGAGCTCTGCCAAAGATGCATTCACTATGTGTTGTAATAACTGACTGTGCAACATGGGGAGATGATCAAACTTTCTTAGAGGCCTTTCAAACATGTTCTACTATTGTTCTCGTGGAATCACCAATGGTTGTTGTGCCCATGGATGTGATTCAACATCATTGATTTCTCCTTCCTTCTTTTTCAAGAAGTTAGGAACATGTCTTTTTGAATTATAAGGGGTATTTGAGGTTGCCTCTTCTATCTTTCCACTTTTCACATGTGCTTTAATCCTTTCACCAATGGTTACCAAATTAGAAAATCCGGACGAGACACTTCCTACCATCTTTTCAAAGTATATCCCTTGAAAAGTTCCCATGAACATATCGACTAGTTGTTTTTCCAGAAGTGGTGGTTAAACTCGGGATGCCATTTCTCTCCACCTTTGGGCATAATTTTTGAAGGACTCTTCTTTCTTCTGAGAAAAGTTTTAGAGTTGCATGCGATTGACGTATACGGACGATTCATAACTCTATGTTAATTCTTTGTCACTTTCATAAGGGGTAGGATATGTCCCCCTAATTACCATTATAGTATTTGAAACTAATGGTATCCTTAGAGTTTGATTCAGTGTTATTAATGACGTTTCTGTTGATTCTCCCCATGGAATCACAAGAGTTTTCTTATTATGGTTAGGTTGTTGGCAAGGAATTACCAATGGCTTCTTAGTACTTCCATCAATCGCAGCTACATATTCTTCTATAGGGTATGATCTGAATTGGACTATCCCCTAATCCACCAATTTTTTCAATATCTTCTCAAAAACATCATTATGTTCCAAAAAGGAATCCACATTCCAACATGTATTCTTTCAACAAATTTATTGGGGCCTTTACTCGTCTAGCGGCCCCAAGGCCAGTAAATACTTCTATTGTGTTTATTGTTGGTCCACCATGGGAAAGCATGGGGTTTGACTTGATATCCGGGTTATCAAAGGTGATATCTTATGCATCCAACAAATCCTGAACCTTATGCATGAACGCCCAACATTTTAGTATGGTATGCCCTGGTTAATTTTCATGATACTTGCATCTGTAATTGGCATCATACCTTGGTGGGAGTGCCCCAACTTGAGGAGTTAGAGGTTTGAGCTCTGCCAAAGATGCCTTCACTGTGTGTTGTAATAATTGACTGTGCGACATGGGGAGATGATCAAACTTTCTTAGAGGCCTTTCAAACATGTTCTACTATTGTTCTCGTGGAATCACCAATGGTTGTTGTGCCCTTGGATTTGATTCAACATCATTGATTTCTCATTCCTTCTTTTTCAAGAAGTTAGGAACATGTCTTTTTGAATTATAAGGGGTATTGGATGATGCCTCTTCTATCTTTCCACTTTTCACACGTGCTTCAATCCTTTTACCAATGGTTACCAAATCAGAAAATCCGGACGAGACACTTCCTACCATCTTTTCATAGTATATCCCTTGAAAAGTTCCCATGAACATATCGACTAGTTCTTTTTCCAGAAGTGGTGGTTAAACTCGGGATGCCATTTCTCTCCACCTTTGGGCATAATTTTGAAGGACTCTTCTTTCTTCTGAGACAAGTTTTGGAGTTGCATGCGATTAGGCGCCATGTCCAAGTCATACTTGTACTGTCTTACAAAAGCGTTACCAAGATCTGCCCATGTCTGAACATGAACCCGTTCCAACTGCATGTACCAATCTAGAGATGCCCCACTCAAACTGTCTTAGAAACAATGGATCATCAGCTTCCGATCTTGAGCTTAGGCATGCATATTTCTGCAATACATGCTTATATGGTTCCTTGGACAGGTGAGCCCCTTGTATTTTCCAAAGTCAGGTACTTTGAATTTCAGCGGGATCACCACATCTGGAACTAAACCCATTTCAAGAGCGTCGACATCGAATGTATCGTAACTCTGCACAGCTTTCAGCCTTTCCTCCAAAGCTTTGTATTGGTTAAGCACCAAGGGATTCTCAACAGTTTTGGGTTGGTAAGTGACACCTTGCAAATAAAAATCTCCATATTGTAGGTCTGCATAGTTGTGTGTGTTGTTGACAGGGATTTACAAAGTATGGGATGCCCCTACCTTTGGCGGGGGTGGGACAAACCCTTCAGTATCAACTTGTCTTGTTTCTTGTTGTGCTACAGTCGACTTAAATGGTCCTGAATCTAGTTCTTTTCTTGGTTGGTGACCACTCGATGCACCAACATTTTGGGCTACTTATTCAAAGGCTACCCTATGGATTTTCTCTTGTCTGCGAATGATGTTCTTCAAGGCTAGAAGAACTTGACTCATGTCTCCTCTCATTGAGTCAATGTTGCCTTTGACTTGCTCAAGATCTTCTTTGAGTTTAACTTGGTTCTCCTTAATTTGTTCCATCACTCTCATTTGATGAGCTCTTGTTTGGTACGATGGTCGGAGAGGTGGTGTTTTTCTTATACCAATGGTTTAACTGGAGAATTTTAAAAAAATGAGTTTTTTGTACGAGATGCAAATGTTTGTGAATGCATGGATGTGTATGAATATATATGAATATGCTAAGATTTTTTGGTTTTTGAATGTCTTATTCACTTGGATATATATATATATATATATATATATATATATATATATATATATATATATATATATATATATATATATATTTCTAGGTTTTGCTTTTCATTGGTGAGTATCTAAAAAATAAATACGCAAACAAGATACAAAAACAAAATGCCTTTATTGAAAATAGTAATCATCTTAAAAAAGAATACAATTCAGATATTGAAAAATATTCCAACTTTAAACATTAAACTTAAACAAAGGGAAACAAATGTCTTCTATGAGTGTTTGCGGATGTCTGCCCTGAAACTATCGACCATTGTCCTGCAAAGCTTGAGGAAGTCTTCAACGTCTTTTGGTAGAGGAACCATCAGATTTTCTGCGTCTCTCAAGCTCCTTGGGATGTATTCAATGAGATTGTTGGCTAAGAAAGCAAGTCTTGCGTGCTTGTCCTTATAGTATGGATATTCATGGTAAAGATCAGGAATTATCTTATGATTATTCTTTCCCGCTTTGGCGATCTTCACATACTTCTCTTCCCAATAAAATATTTCAGCCCTTATCTTTGTATAGAGTCTGCGTTGTATTAGGAAATCTTTCTAGAGGCCTTCTAACTCAAGGAATACTTGCTCATACTCCTCGATCTTTTTGGAAAGAAGCCTTTCTGCTTTCATTCTCTTGAGGCGTTCCCCTACATTTGATTCTTGGCTATCTTGGAGTCTCGTAGTAAGGTATTACATTTTCTATTCTTGGTCTATAGAGGCTTGGGAAAAACTTTGAATCTGAGCCCTCAAACTCTCTTTTATCTCCTTTTTATCTTGCAATTCCTTTTTGTACCACCTGTTCAATCTCCCGATTTCACTAGAAGCATCTTCCAAGCGTT
Organism: Vicia faba; assembly: GCA_948472305.1. Classification (NCBI taxonomy): domain Eukaryota; kingdom Viridiplantae; phylum Streptophyta; class Magnoliopsida; order Fabales; family Fabaceae; genus Vicia; species Vicia faba. Next base: position 524,570,764 of record OX451735.1, on the reverse strand, counting down.
GATTATGAGAATCCAAGTTGAAGTTTGCACTTAATAATCCTTCGGTTGAACGCTTCCATTTAAGACTCTCCTTTTCAAATGCTTCACGTTCTCTCTGAATTTGTTGATCTTTTGACTCAAGGATGCATTTCATTTGTCTTTTCTCCTTGGCTAAGTTATGGAGGTTAAGCTCCAATTCTTCTTTCTCCCTCAGAGATTGTTTCAAAGAATTCTTCAAATCGTCTATTTCTTCTAAGGACATCGGTGGGGCCTCTGGGACCTCTGGCTTATATTCAGGATCTATGTCAAATGGTAGCTTAACAATTTGTACCCTATGCAAAACCCATCGAGTGTAGGGTTCTTTTGCCACGACATTCTTTCTTTAAGCTTTTCTTTTATTAACCTTATTCCAAGCTCGGGTGACTTTGTTGAGCAACTCTTGGTCATTTTTTCCCATGTAATGAATGATTAATTGTTGAAGTTGTTCATCTGAGGATTTATCTTCCAAAGGATGCCCTAGTTGCCGTAGGGCCAAGGTAGGGTTGTAATTAATTCAACCCCGTGATCCGATCAATGGAACATTAGGAAAGTCCCCGCAACTATAGATGATATCACCAATGTCCAGCTTTCTTGCATACCACAACATAGAATTAGCAGTAAGAGACCTTAATATTTGAGGCCACTCATATCTTATCAGATTTGGAATCAATTAGTCTTTCTTGTATAGGTGAGTCATGAACCAAGCGTACAATAGTGGGATGCAACAGTTTAGAGTACCCTTTCCCTTTTCATACCAGGTATGAAGTGCATAATAAATGTCAGCAAGTAAAGCAGGAGTTGGATCCGTATTAAAAGCTTTTGCACCCTAAAATATGCTAATAGCCGTAGAGTCAATATAGTCCAAAGTCCATGGAAATAAGATTACACCAAATACCAGCAGTTCTAAACAATCAATACAATACTCTCATTCTTTGTTATTATAAAAATCTAAAGCCTTAGTCTCCATGTAGCATCTCTTAATTCCTCGTATGTCACCTTCTTTCTTGTAATTAAGTGACAATTCGAGATAAGGGATCCCTAAACCTCCTACCAAGATTATGACATCAATAGTCTGCCCTATACCCACATAAGCTTTTTCTTTAAGAAGTTCAACATTCTATCAAATTCTTCCAAAGTCAGCGCTAGCTGAAAGTCTTGGAAGGTGAAGCACCTCAATGGAGGGTTGTAAACCTGAATTAGGACAGAAACAACACCCAATTTCACCTCTATTATGGTTAAGTTAATGGTATCCCTATAGATATGAGTGAACACTTTCAGAGCCCTTTCAGACAGTTTTCCTTTTATAGCCTTGATTTTTGTCATGTCTGGCTTGATGGCGTTGATACAGACAAGTTGTTTCCATTTGGTATTCATCTTTAAGACACTCACCAAAACCTTTGACTATTATATTTTTAACCCTGTGAATAAGGCAAACAAAAGGAAATAGAGGATAATGAATATATGAAATGCAAAAAATGTATGAATGCATGAATGTAGGGTTTAGTGACGGGATTTTATGAATGGTGCCCTTAGAAGGTAGGCTCCTAGTTTTGGCCTACGGATAATTTACCCTCCCCATAAGGTGGTTTACTTAAGGGTATCATGAATAACACTACAGGGAAAGGCACAAAGGCCACCCTTAAGTGGAGCCTCTTTACATACTGAAACTTTCGTGTCTAGGTCATGAAAGGTCTCACCATGAGATTTTGGTTTAAAGGTTGTACAAAGAGTCATAGGTTTCATTCCAAAGTCCTACTTCTCAAGAGGATGTCTCTTGAGACATATTCCTTTCGTGAAATTCCATCGACTCTAGCCGAAGTGTCATATAAACTCATAGGGTTGATGTATCCCCTTGGCTAATAGACGAACATTCTTTCTAAGGGTTTTTTTTTAAAATAATTTTGAAACAATAAATTCCTACCACAAATGAATAAATATAACAAATGGTATAATAATAAAAAATAAATAATTAAATAAACAAATAAAAAACCCAAAAAATAAGAAAAACCTAAAAACCAAAAGAAAAGGCCTCTAAACTCTAGGGTTAGGTCGCCAGCAGAGTCTCCAGTTGTTGTAACTGGTTTTGAAACGAGAGTCGCTGCCCTTAATTTTTATCCTAAGGAAGGGGGTATAAAGGATAACCCTAAATAAGTTAGAGATTCTAGGTTTTTTGGACCCGATCTTAGACGAAGGAAAGGTGTTAGGCACCCTTCATCTACCTTATTCACAAGGATACTAGGGCTAGAAGCGCAATCTTTAAGAAATAGGGTTTTAGTTTTTTATTAGGGAAACTCACCATGATTTTAGTCGTATGCCTATGTATCCTCTTATGAGGAATCAAATTCCCAATTCATAGTTCGCAGTTGGTTGGTGTTTTTTATGGATTATGAAACATATTTGAATTCCCCGTGTACTTAATCTAGGTGTGTGAATAGCGGAGTTTGTTAGACGAAGTGCACAATTAATTGAAGTATATCAGTAATCATTTTTTGAAAATTAATTGTAGAAATAATTTGATTATGAAAAAGAATTTAGTGTTGGTTAAATGTCTTAGAGTATATTAATTGTAAAAATATTTTATTAATGCATGATAAAAAATAAATTTAATGCAATAAATAAATAAATGTTCTTGATGAGTTGGAAAATAATATTTGATCTTATAATAATAAATAACATTAAAATTATAAATATATTATAAAATATAAAAAATAATTAGAAAATAAAAATAATAAAGAAAATTAAATAAAACGCATGGGGGTGTAAATTAGGTTAGGCTAGTAAAAATGGGGGGCGTAGGTATTAGGGTCCTGAATTCAGATATTGAATTCAGGTCCAACGCATGGGGGTGTGAATTTTCACTACTTAGTAAAAACTGGGGGTGTAGACAGTAAGGGTCCAAGTCCATATATTGGACTTGACCCATTAGGCCTAGGGTGTAGATTTGTGCCTGGTAGCAAAACAAAAACAGAAAGGAGGTATGAGTGGTAACTGGCCCTGGCCGAAAGGGATTTAGAGACAGATTTGTTTAGCCAAGGTGTGGGAGGGTGCATAGTAATACCATGGGTACACGTGTTGTTAACGCATGATGGTGATCCCATGGCCACGATGAAGGTGAATGGTAGTTGTTATGGACTTGCGCGCACGGGTTCGTTGAACACAATATATTATTTTTACCAAATTATTTCATCATTTACCTGAAGATGTTAAAAACACAAGAAGTGGGGGTTGAATTGAAAAACTTAGATCAAAAGGCTTAATAACACAGTATTTTTATCATGGTTCGTTTGAGCTCAAACTACTCCAGTCCACCCGTCAAGGTGATTTCGCCTCTCTCCAACGAGGTCTTAATCCACTAATCTCAAAGGATTACAACAGCTACTTTAACAACTGTTAAAGTCTTCTTGAGTACAACCACAAGCCGGTTAATCTCAAGGAAATATTTTACAAATAATTAGAACAAAAGTGTGTTGTTGTTTTCTAACAAAACAGTATATCACAATTGTGATAATTACACAGATTAAGCTTGGAATAAAACAAATTTGCTAGAGCTTGAATATACGTGATTTGGAATTCTCTGCAAATTGATGTGTGCGTACGTACGTGCTTCTTTCACAAGCAGAATTGTTTATATAGGCAAGGCAAAGAACGTTGTCCATAAAGCAAGTTTAATGTTAATAACACACTTTCCTTTTGTAGAAGATCTTGTCTGAAGAAAGCCGTTGGCATTTAATTCTGTCTTGAATAACCAGTAACGCTTAAGAGTCTTCTTAGCTTTAACTTCTGATAACGCTTCAGAGTGTTGATGACTTGGTTGAGATGTCTTTGTTCAGAGTCAGAGTGTACTTATTTAAACACAGATTATGGTCATCAAAACTTCAGCGTAAAACTGTTTTGCTTCAGCGTGTAATACTTCAGCTTATCTTCTGATATTGATTCCATCAGAACTTCTGCATATACAAAACATAATTTTAAGTAGCATATTTGTTCTTTGTATATATCTTTGTATTTATTTATTCTTTGTATTTTGTTATCGTCAAAACTCTAATCCAGGGTTGTAGAATCAAACTATGTTCTAACAATCTCCCCCTTTTTGATGATGACAAAAACCAGAATTTTCAATTAAGAATAAAGAATAAAAAGTATAGAATTAAGGATAAAAACTCCCCCTGAGTTGATTACTTCCCTTAAATTCTTTGAGTCCTTGAGCATCAGAATTTGACTACGTCTTTCATTAGAGTTTTGTACCTGTTCAAGCTTTTCAGAAGAAAGAAATTAAGTAGTCAGAATGTTTGAGACTTATGTCTCAGTAATCCGTTATTGAAAATATCTTATTCTTTCTCCCCCTTTTTTTCAGTTATCAAAAAGAACATATAATCAGAGCTAAAAAGGATTTATATTAAAGGTAAGAAGCAATGATAAGAAGTTCAGAACAGCAGCAATATAGAAAATATTACAGATAAACAGATTTTAAAAAACAAAGGAAAATATAAGATGGAGGAGGAAGGCGCGTGAACAAAGCTTCCAACAAGCCCTTGATCTGGGTGTTGGTTTCCTCTTGTTTGCTTAACATGCTCTTGATTTCCTGAATTTTATCATCCTGTTTATCCATCCTTTCCTGAATAACAATATCCGCTCTCTTCAGATCTTCCAGAGTCTGCCTGTCATAGGAGGAAGCTTGAGAATCTTCAGTAACTGGATGCTTCTCAGAGCATTCTGCAACGTGATCTTTCTGAACCAAATCCTCTGCATGAATCATCTCATCTGAAGCAGCAGTCAGAGTAAGACCTTCTGACTCTGGTTGAACTTTGTCTGATGGACGATGTTCTGACCAGGGAGCATTGTCCAGAGGGAGAATCTCTTCCTTGAGCAATTGGCTCAGAACTTGGTCTTTAATTACCTTTAGCATATTACTGAAATTTTGTTGAACTTGTCCGTAGCTCTGTTCTTACATCTTATGAGTTTCAGAACTTATCCATTTTCTGAAACTTGTCCAAAGATAATCTGAGGCAGCAGGATTAATCATCTCAAGACTAGCTTGCTTCATGGAGGTTATCCATTTCTGCATTTCTGTTTCAAACATCAATAAACTAGTACCAACATCTGGTGTGGGTTCAGATGGTTTTGGTTTTGGAATGGCCGTTTTGTGAGTTATGGCAGCAAGACATTCAAAAACAGTTAGATCAATGACAAGTTTAGCATTGTCATCTGGATTACTCTTTGGTGAGTGTTGTACCCCAAAATTTGCCCTCCCTTTTTCACAAGAAATCACAACTTCAGGGTTTTCCCTGATTTTTCAGACCGGCTCGAGAATCGGCCAAACAGACTCTTCTTTAACACTAAATCCAAGAATTAGGGTTTCCACTGATTTTGTTGAGATTGGCTCAGGAATTGATCAAGCAAACTTTTCTTTGACAACAAATCTGGAATTAGGGTTTTCGCTCGTATTTCTCAGAAGAAATTGAATCCACAATAATTCAATTGACTGTTACATTATTTTTACGCTTGTTCCAGATTACCGGTTGTTTCTTAAAACCTAAATATCTGGGATAGGAGCTGAGGCTTTGTTTGAAACTTTGAGGCATTGGTTTGATCAGTGGAGTGAAAATTGTATGGAATGCTTGTTTGTTTAACTGTACAAAGCATGGTTAATTGGAGTGCCAGGCGTATTGTGATTAATACGAGATTGCGAGACGGCAAAGTTTGTTGATTATTTATTTCATCTAGATTAAAGTTATTGGGATGCATTTCAAATTATTTTAATTTAAGAGACTTAAATAATTAAATAAACAATACAAGGAAAGAATGGAATATTTGACAGTAGAAAATTCTTATTTGACAAAGACTTTGTTTATTTATTTATTTCAAATATTGTTACAAATTTTATTCGAATATTGTAAATTTACAATTTACAGTGTTTACAATAATATTTATTACAATAAATGAAAAGAAAATATAATAAATCTAAGTCTAAATCTCTGGAGATCTTTTGACTTCTACTTTTACTGCATCCTCCATTATTCAACTGGTACTTATCTGCAAAGGACAGAAGAAAAAGGAAATCAGTACAGTTAACTGAAAAAGCATTTTCAAGTAGATAAATAAAAAGTCATCATTAAAGCTTGTTGGCCGAAATCAGATTGTTATTGGGTTCATCATGTTTTACTTGTTCTCTTTGCAAATCACAAGAAGATTTCTCTTCTTGGTTAACAAAGAGGAAAGTAAAAATAATTTGCAAGCATACAATTAATTCAAAATGCAAAGATATAAGGCAGCAAGGCAAAGCAAAATGAATTCCCAAACAGTATTAGTCAACTAAGTCAGCATGAGCAAGCATGGAAAGCTAACTACAAATGCAAACTAATGTCAAACTAAGTTACCAAGCTGTCAAAGCAGAAAAGTTGTCCAAGAAAGTACACAAGCTGTCAAAGAAAGAACAATGCAGAAAATATGGAAAGAAAGTACAACAATGCAGCAAGATAAACCAAGTTACAAGCAAGAAGGCTTGTCAATTTTCATCATCATGTTCTGCCCAACAAGCTTTTCAGAAAAGAAATAATAAACAATTTAAAAATGCTTTTATGGAGAGAGAAAGAGGGAACCAGAAAAAGGTTTGTAGTTTTGGCAGGCTGTAAAAGATATAAGAGAACAAGACTGTAAACAGTCCAGAGGGAAGAGGAAATATAGAGCAAAAAACTGCAAGCTTAAGAAACATACAGCCAGCTTCCAACTAAACCTGCATTACAGGTTTTCAAAACTGCAATCTTAAGAAACACACAGCCTGCCTTACCAATAACAAGAAAACCTGTTAAAACTGCATAGCCTGCCTTCAAAAGCAAAATTGTTGATCCTCTTAGGCAGGAGGAGGCTTTGTTTCTTGACCCTGTTGATATCAACATGGTAGAAATTACTGAGTTTCCTGATGATGATATGGTCGAAGAGGGTACTGGAGAAAGTCCTGATGTCAACTTAGATGATGTGTACCCAAGGCCCGAGGAGGACTTTCCAAACATCCTTTACCGCTGTAAGAGCAAAGGTTTGCAAGCTTGCTTGTGTCCTAGGTGTGGCGCCTTGACTGACAAAATAGCTGCTGAAAATTTCCAGAAGCTGCAGTTAGAAAAGAACAAGGGCAAGCAGTACAATCAAAGGTTCCCTACACGAAAGGACCCAAGAAGAATTTTGGGAAACTCCCATGCCAAACCAAGAAGTTATATTCCTTCAGCAAAATCTCCTAACGATACTTAGATTAAGCCTCAAGGGAGAAGGGAGGCACCAATTGATGGTGCTATTGCTAGAGACCCAAACAAAGGAAAGTCGACTATTAACTAACAACATGAGTTTAAGTCTGAGAGGAAAAGTCATATTTCTGAAAATTACATGGGGAAGAATCCCATGACTCGAACCCAATGGAGACGCTTCCAACGTTGAAAGCCGGTTGAGAGGCAAGCATCTGCTGACCAGATTGCTGCAAACGAAGTTGGTAATCAGAAGTAGTATAAAGTGAAGGTCGATTCCTCTACAAAAGAATGAATCAAAGAGTTCGTGAGTCGACCAGTTGCTAAGTGTTCTGAAGAAGCTACTGACAATTTTGAGTCCGAGTCTGAAGAGAGTTTGAATGTCTTAGTTAATATGGTATCAATTCTGCCAGTAGAATATGATTTCTTAATTGATGTGGAAGATTCAACAGACATTGATGCTAAGGAGATGGCTTTACACAAGCCAACATGTTACTTTGTGATGAATAATGATTCGATTGAGAACCAAGATGCATTCTTTGAAAGACCAAATATGGCCATGAGGAGCCACTTGAAGCCTCTTTTAATAAGGGCTAAGCTTGAATGGGTGGCTATCAACAAGGTGTTGGTAGAATGTGGTGCTACTGTAAACATTATGCCATACCACCTATTGCATAAAATTAGTAAATATGACACCGATGTTAAATCTCATAACGTGGTCTTATCAGGCTATGAAGGAAGGACTAGAAACACTACGGGTGTGATCCAAGTTGATATTATTGTCGGCTCTGTTACTAGGCCGACTATATTCATGGTGATTCAAGGAAAGCCAAGTTACAAACTCTTAGTAGGGAGGGAATGGCTGCACGGTGTAGGGGCTGTACCATCTTCTATGCACCAGCGTTTGGTAATTTGGAGGGAAGATGGTATTGTCGATAACATTGAAGATGATCAAGGATATTTCTGGGCAGACGCGAACAATGTCGGCAAGAAGCAATTTGACAGGAAATTAGCTAATATTTCCCCATGTCAACCTACTGAAGATGCGTATGCCAACCTTGATGAGGCATTTGTTTCGTTGAAGTTACATGAGACCCATGGTTTTATATGGGATGTGGAACATCTTGAGGATCCATACTGTGACAACCAACCGATAGTCCAGGGAGACATCAGTGATGATGTCTAAGTTAGATTCTCTAAAAAGGATTTCGGCGTATATTGCCAAAAGTAAAATAAATTCGGCGCTAGAGGCTGAAGAAAATATGGATGTCGAAGCCAATAAGACACAAGTTCTGAATGAAGGAGATACTTTGGCTATTGAGCCAAATCCACCAGATAAAAAAGAAGTGGTCGAAGAAAACACTGATAAGCAGCGTCTGGACTGCATATATAACGAAGAACCCTTAGGCTCCGAAAAGGATCCGATGGCACTAGAAATAATGCAACCACAAGACCCTTTAGAAGAAATAGATCTTGGAGAAAAGGGGGATAAAAGACCAACTTATATCAGCGCCAAAATCGACCAAAAGTTAAAGTCTGAGGTAATATCTTTATTAAAAGAATTTAAAGATTGTTTTGCTTGGGACTATAAAAAAATGTCAAAAATAACCAGTGAAGTAGACTCCCAGACGCTTCGATCCCACAATAATGTCAAAAATTAAAGAGGAGATAGAAAGACTCCTCAAAAGCAGATTCATAAGAACTACAAGGTATGTCTACTGGTTGGTAAACATAGTGCCAGTAATTAAGAAAAATGGAAAATTAAGAGTGTGCATCGATTTTAGAGATTTAAATGCTACCACTCCAAAAGATGAATATTCTATGCCTGTGGCAGAAATGTTGGTCGACTTTGCTTGTGGTTTTGAATATTTAGGTATGCTTGATGGTTATTCTGGTTATAACCAAATTTTGATTGCAGATGAAGATGTGCTGAAGACGGTGTTTTGCTGCCCAGGGGCACTGGGAACCTATGAATGGGTTGTCATGTCATTCAATTTGAAAAATGTCGGAGCGACATATCAAAGGGTAATGAACTCCATGTTCCATGATTTTATTGAAGATTTCATGCAAGTTTATATTGATGATATTGTAATAAAGTCGAACAGTAAATTGATTCATCTGCAACACCTTCGAGAGTCTTTTGAAAGGATGAGGAAATATGGATTAAAAATGAATCCATTAAAATGTGCTTTTTGTGAGAAGACATGTGATTTTCTTGGCTTTGTGGTGCATAAAAAAGGCATAGAAGTGAATCAAATCAAGACCAAAGCCATCATGGACGTCAAACCTCCATCGACCAAAAAGGAACTTTAGCCTTTGTTGGGCAAGATAAATTTCCTAAGGAGCATCAAGAGGAGCACTACTTTGACTGAAGAATGAGGATTTCGTTTGGCAAGAGGAGCATCAAGAGGCTTTCGACAAAATCAAAGACTTCTTAGTGAAGCCTTCAATATTGGCACCTCCTGTTAGACATAGGCCTATGAGGTTGTATATTGCAACCTCATATTCGACTATAGGAAGTATGTTAGTCCAACAGGACGAAAAAGGTGTCGAGAGACCTATATATTATCTTAGTCGAATGCTTAATGATCCTGAAACTAGGTATAGTGATATAGAAAAAGTATGCCTTTGCTTGTATTTCTCTTGTATTAAATTAAAGAAATATATAAAGCTTGTTGATGTGTATGTATCTTCTCATTTTGATATTATTAAGCACATGTTGTCCAAACCAATTTTACATAGTCGAATTGGTAAATGGGCTTTAGCATTAATAGAGTATTCTCTGACTTATGTTCCCTTAAAAGTAATGAAGGGACAAGTGGTGGCAGATTTCTTGGTCGACCATTCAATGGTTGGTATGCCTCAGAATCATGTAGATCTAGCGCCATGGAAATTATACTTTGATGGTTCTATCCATAAAAATGGAGTTGGAATAGGAGGAATTATAATTTCCCCCAGTGGAATTCCAGCAGAGTTCAAGTATAGAATCGACAGTATATGTACAAATAATGAAGCAAAATACAGGTCTTTAATAACAGACTTGAACTACTGCTAGAATTGGGGGCAAGGAACATAGAAATTATGGGAGACTCTGAATTAGTAATTAAACAAGTATCAAAGGAATACAAATGTGTTAAAGAAAATTTAATAATGTATTTTGTGATTACTATTAGATTGTTAAATTAATTTGAACAAGTGAGTATTTGACACATACCTCGACAAGAGAATGAAGAGGCTAATGACCTAGAACAAGAAGCTTCAGAATACAAGAAAGAACAAAATGAAGAACTTATTCAGGTAAGAGAGAAAGTTCGAGCAACTTGGTTATCTCCTTCAGATTTGTCAATAATAAAGTTAGGAGCTATAGATGCCGAAAATTTTCAGATTTTAACTGTTGATAATAGGAAAGAGAATGACTGGCGAAAGCCATTGGCCGACTATTTGCGCATCCCTACGGGGTCGACAGATTGTAAGATCAAGTATCGCGCCCTCAGTTATGTTTTGATAGAGAACAAATTATTTAAGAAAACTGTTGAAGGAATATTGCTTAAATGCCTTGGAGAAAGTAAGGCATATGTAGCAGTGTCAAATGTGCATAGTGGAGCATGTGGCGCACATCAAGCAGGACACAAAATGAAATGGATTTTGGTGCGCTCAGGTGTCTATTGGCCTTCAATACTAAAAGACTGCATCGAATTTGCTAAAGGTCGTCAAGAATGCCAAGTGCATGAGGGAATACAACATGTTCCTGCAAGTGAATTACATGCAATTGTAAAACCCTGGCCGTTTAGAGGATGGGCTTTAGATGTGATTGGAGAAATAAAACCAGCGTCATCAAAACATCAAAGGTATATTTTAGTTGGTATTGATTATTTTAAAAAATGGGTCGAGGCAGTAGCCTTAACAAATGTCGATCAAGAAGCTGTTATTGATTTTATACAAAATCTCATCATATGTCGGTTTGGAATTCCAGAAACAATTACAATCGACCAAGGATCAGTGTTTACTAGATGAAAAATGCAAGAATTTATGCAAGAAGTTGGAATTAAATTGTTAACTTATACTCCTTACTATGCTCAGGCAAATGGCCAAGTCGAAGCTGCCAATAAAGTAATAATTAGCCTAATTAAGAAGCATGTAGGAAACAAGACAAGGAATTGGCATAAAACACTAGATCAAGCCTTATGGGCATGTAGAACTTCCCCTAAGGAAGCAACAGGAACTACTCCATTTCGACTTGTATATGGGCATGATGCAATGTTACAAGTGGAGATACATGTTCAATCAATAAGAATCCAAATACAGCATGAAATACCATCTGAGGATTACTGGAATATGATGGCGGACGAGCTTATCGACTTAGATGAAGAAAGGATATTGGCCCTTGATTAATTAATAAGACAGAAAGAAAGAGTTGCCAGAGGTTATAATAAAAAATTAATAGATAAAGTATTTGTTGTCGACGATTTTGTATGGAAAGTAATATTACCTATGGACAAAAATGATAGAGTCTTAAGGAAATGGTCCCCAAATTGGGAAGGGCCTTTTAAGGTGATGCAAGTTTTTTCAAATAATACCTATGAACTTGAGGAGTTAGTCCCAGATCGACATATCTTAAGGTTAAATGGTAAGTAATTAAAAAAGTATAAGCCCATTCTTCAAGAAGTCAGAATTTCGACAGAATGAATATCCGTCGAATCAACAAGCTGGTAAAATTATGTTCGAAACCAGCAAATTCAAAAAATGAATAAGATGTGTACAATATAGAAAGATATATATAAGACAGATAAAGAAAGGTTCCATTAAAATTAGGCTTAAATCCATAAAGAAATCACAAGATCATTGATACAATGATTAAAAATGTCTAAATCTGTTTTGGAATGACCGCAGTTCGCCATGGAGGTTTGCGGCCTGAAAAATCTCCCACTAAAAGTGCAATGATGGCAAAATTAAATGTCACACGTCTCGAAGCTGAAAAGAGTGATACATTACCATGATTACACAACGTCACGAAAAAGGAGGAACAATAACATTCACTTTTGGAGGGATGAAAATAGTTTGGTCAAATGGTAAAACCGATGCTTCAAAGATTCCATTATCTCATATGAGTCGATATTCGAAAATGGCATCTCTGGGGAGCATTTTTTTACCTTGAAAAATCTTAAAGTATCCAAGAACGTGTATTAAATAAGGATATTCTCATAAGCTAAGGGTCATCTTCTAAAGTAAGGGTTTTGGGGAAATTGGAGCCAAAGTGTTTGAAATTTTGGTTTTATTAAACTAAATTTAATGTTTAAAGGGAATGTCACGCCAAACTGTCGAAACTGAGCCAGGTCGACCAAAAGGAAATAAAAGAATATATGTTAAGAAATGGTAGAAATTGGTTTAGTCGACCAAAGGATGAAAGACAAGGAAAATGGTCGAAATTGGTTTTTGTCAACCAAAAGGGTTTCTGGACATAGATGAATTGTTGTTGATTTTTAAATCTTGCCAAAGGGAAAGTGTTGAAGCGTGTCAGAAGAGGTTTACTTTCAGAAGCTAGGAGCGGGAAGATTTAAATTTTAAAGTCATCAGCAGTTTCCAGCGGTTTACAATTTTTTTAATCAGCAAATAGGTGGCGACATCCAGTGAAGCGATTGTCTCAAGATTTTAATATTGTCCGCAGATTTCATCTAGGCAGTTACATTGTAAATATTATAAATAAGTATATTTAGTTTAGTTTTTTGGTGTGTTCACTTGTATGCTCAAATCACTTATCAAAACTTTGTCATTCCGAGCGTTAGGAAACAAAGAGTGAAGAAGTGCTTGATGTACGTGAATCACCACTTTTATTTCAATGCAAATCCTTTATTTTTCAATTATCTCTTTTGAATACTTTATTTGCTTTCTATGTACTGTCGAACAAAGTCTTTACATTATTTTCTACTTCAGTAAACAATTCAATGCTCTATGTCAGTAATGAGTCACTAGTCAGTTAGTTTATTTAATATTATTTTCATATGAATACCTTTTATCAGTCACGATTCACCAGTCAGTCGATCGATTCATAGTGTGGAAAACCGTTATACTTGTTCCCTTAGTCAAAGAAAACCATTTCCCTTGATAAGGATTTTGATAGAATAAGTATAATAATAAAACACTTAGCACATGTCTTAAGATCAACAGGTTGATCTTGCAAGTTACCCTTAGTTTTAGAACTTTGGGAGGACCAGCAGTTGTTTACCATTTTTCACAGTAAACACTCAGTAAATCAAGTTTTACAAAAGCTAAGTCTTGAGGCTTACCGTGATTCACTGTGAACCTTCTTGTATTCTCCTTGGTTCGTCCGATTTTCCCATTTCTGAACTGTTTTTCCTGTCTCGTTTCATGTGCAAGGAGTAGCGACGACAATGAAGATGATGGCGATGATGGTGGCACAACGATCGGACCTAAGGTTTTAGATATTGAAACCCTAGTTCACCCAGAGCGGCGATGTGCAAATATTACAGCAAGGCTCAGATCTCCTTCTCTAAAAAAATATCTTCCTTCTTTTTTGTAAAAATTTCCTTCTGTAAAATTTCTTCTCCTTAATTTTTCTTCCTCCCTGTTGTCTATTTTGATCTTAGGTTTTATAGTGTTTTGATTTAGATAGTTTAGGAAAGTTTTTGAGATTGTCGTTATAGATGAGATTGTTTTAGGAATTTAGGGATTAGAAATTAGTTTGTTGGTTATATTTGTGATTCTTTTGTATAAGTTTCGATTTGATCTGATAAGATTGATTCTGTATTGATTTGTCAATGTAAACATTTGATTTTTTTGTAAATTAGTTTGATTTTGTTAAGATTTTAGTTCTAGACAATTCAATGCAAGATATGTTTTTGATTCTCGATTTGAACAGTAGTTGTTATAGCATTAAAAACGCGCGTGATTTTTCCTTAATCCAAACAATGCATGTTTTTCAACTTTGGACTGTAATAAGTGTTTGGGCCTTGGGCCTATGACAAAAAGATTGGACCGTGCGTTGAAGTTTTGGGTTTCCTTAATCAAACGTTCTTTCTTAATAAAAACAAACACCATTTTTTAATTAAGTTTAAAATATAATGTTTACTTATAATAATAATTAAATAACTAAAACAAATAATAATAATCATATCAACAATAATTAATAAGAATAAAAACAGTTTTACAACTGATAGTAATTAACAACGATTAATACTAATTATATCAATGATAAGCATTATTAGTGTATTTGAATAATTTAAAAAGTCAGAAATTTACTTCTAATTTACTCTACAAAAATGTTAGGCTCTCTAAAGAACTCTCTTATTAGGCCATACAAAAACGCATTTTGTGCCCTTCAAAAACGTTCACCCTTTTATACACAAATATATTTCCTTCTTATAATATTCTAATGGGCCAATAACTTAACAAATACACCCCCCTTTTGTAAGAAAATACAAATGGGCTTAAAATTTTACATGGGCATTTCTGATTTAGAAAGGCCTAAATATTCTCAATGATGTAGAATCTTCAAGATTTGCAATGGGCTGGAAATAAAACCTTTCTCCAAAAACGCAATAGGCTTAGCAAATTGGAGGCTAAGTCCCTAACCTAATATGCGCCCCTTTTATCAAGTGAGGCTTATATGGACTTAAAATTTTACATGGGCTTTTCTGATTTAGAAAAACTCATTAATTCTCTGATAGGATAAAACCCCCTCCCTTTTATAAACGTAGACCCCCTGCAAATGATAATTCTGGAAATTAATAAGAGATAGAAATTAGTAGGGAAATTTTTGGATATGACACAAGGTACATACCATATATTTCAGTGTCTTAATATCTGATCATGCAACTCTCAAGATTGGACCTTAGAAGCCAAAAACGCGTATGAGGTAGTCTCTATTGTCGAGTACAAACTCAATCCACCAACTCTAATAGATAAAGAAGTCACCCTTTATTAAAGATCCCTGAAGAAAAGACCTCCACCACCACGATGTCTTCAATTATCATTCACAAATATCTATCAAACCAAATAGCTACTTTCTCCATATGATTAGGTTCACATGTTTTAAGGCCAAAAAAGAGTTTGACGATACACATGCAAGAACAAAGTAGAACTACCTCACTTTAAGGATTCCTTAGTTGTGGCAGAAGATACACGAGCTCAACAGTTCTGACTGCTCTTTTCATGGACAACCCTCAATAAAACCCTTCTTCTCGACTAACAGTCTCTCCAAACAACTTCTAAATATTCAATTTGAGACTTAATCATGGACCGGTCTCCCGAATGATGTCAAGAGCTTTAGTCAACTCTTCTGAATTTTCTATGACGATCCCATCATCAAAATATCAATCATAAAAAGATGCTCACCGTTGTCACAGGTCTGATGAATTAGTAGATCTCACCTTACCTCTAAAAGAATTGTGATCTATCTACCTAATATTTAATTATTATTTTTAAATTTATACAAAATAGTAACAAATATTGTTGAACGAGAGATGGATAGTTATGCAGCTATTTTTTTTTAATAATATGAGATTTAATATTTAACTCTTTGTTGGTACACGTTATGGCATGTCGACGAAGTCAGATTTTCCGCAATTATAAAACTCAAGAAAAATAAATCTTACAACCCTTACTTAAAACGAGATTTTGATATCTCAACCACTTAACTTTTTTAATAGATAAAATAAAATCATTCCTGATTCTATTTCCATCCTTAAACAAGGACAACTCAATATTTTGGATTAATATTAGTTTAATTATTTTCAAACATTAATATCAAATAAGTGAAATA